>JAUPFV010000005.1:96701187-97402506 GCA_036936605.1 Limnanthes douglasii subsp. nivea
CCCATTAAGAAATTTAATTAGTTGTTTATGTTTTCAACTATTAGGACAAGTAGATCAATTGGTATCGTTGCTATGTTCTTTCTCTCCAAGAGCAGAGGTTGAGTTCTTGATTTTCGACCATTAATGAAAGCTTGAACTGGGTTAATCTTCTTCATGGAAGAAGGTGAGACCACTCCTTCAACCAAATCGAGACTGCCAACAAGATCCTTGTCTCGGAATTTGGCTTCTTTTGATATGGACTTTCCTCTGTTTAGGAAAGATTATCAAAACCAGAGGCGATATGGTTCTACTAGAAATAGAACTTATTCTTCAAAGCTGGTGGGTGATAACGCCATCATTAGAAACAATCCTGCGTTTGAAGACTCAACCAATGAAGATTCCAAACCCAAGAATTCCCTTTCATACGCTGAAACACTGAAACGCTGAAACAAAAGTCTTTCATTACTCCAACGTATCTATTTTCCATAACAATGACCATTCGGTTATCAAATTTGACGCAAAAGTTAAAGACTCCCTGATCAAACTCTCCAAACACACCATAAAAGGAAAGTTCACCACGGGCAAACCTTTTTTGGAAATCATTAGAAACGTTCTGGCAAAATTTATGTTTTCTGGGCACTTCAACCTTTCTATATGGTATTATAGACATGTTTTCATTGAGTTTGACAAAAAGGAAGATTTCAAGAAACTATAGCAAAGAAGCGTTTGGGTTGTTGACAACAAAACTATGAGATTGTTAAGATGGACTCCCCAATTCAATCCAAATCAAGAATATCTTTTTACTCTTGTTTGGCTCACTCTGCCAAATTTACCAGAATTTATGTTCAATGAGAAAACTATGGGAGAAATCACTAAAGCTATAGGCACACAATTGAGAATTTGTTGTAGAATTTGGGTGGAATTAGATATCTCTAAGCCTATTATACAAAAATTCTTGATTAAGTTTGGAGTAGAAGATAGTTTATGAATCAGAAGTATCTATGAAGACCTCCCAAATTATTGTAGCATTTGTTCTCACATAGGTCATTCGAAAACTAACTGCAAAAAAGGCTACACTTCTCAAAATAATGCTATGAAGAATCTCCCAGCTCCTAATCCTAAAGCAATGAATGAACCAAACCCAAAATTGAAATCAGTTATAGTCAACAACAAAGACAGTACTGATAAGAATGAAGACTATAACATTGGCATTTCTGTTGAAGATAGTGTAAAGTCTGACCTTGGAAATGCTGAAAAACAATAAGCTGATTCAAGATTCATGAAGTCAAGTTCCTCTTCACTGCTTATAGAATCTAAAGTTATTGAGGCTTCACGTGTGATTGTCAGAAAATCTGAATTTGACAGCCAACTGCCTTCTGATTCCACTTTATCTCCTTCCAAAGACAACATTGGTAGCCTCCCTGGATCTCTTGCTCATGAAAACACAGGCAAGAAAGCAGAGTTAAGAAAGAATGAAGGAAAGAAAGTAAAGAAAATAAAAATCTGGAATACAATTGGGCCAATCTCTTCTAAATTAATCAAGCTCAAAAGAGCCACCAAAGCTTATTCTTCCATTAAATGACTATAAACATTCTCAGCTGGAATGCAAGAGAGATGGGTAACAAAAACACTATGAAAAGGCTGAAATCGTTAATCAAATCTATCAAGACAAGTTTTGTAGCTATTAAGGAACCCATGATCCAATCTTCTAATCTCCAAAAAATATCTCACAATCTGAACTACATGAGGTTTACTGGAAACATCAACTACAAAATTTGGGTTATGTGGAATACTGATTTCAAGGTTGATATTCTCCTAAATGATGAGCAGATTCTTCACCTTAACATTCACCATATTACCTACAACAAGGATTTCAAAGTATCTGTGATCTATGCCAAATGTAGAAAGTATCAAAGAATGATTCTTTGGAATATTCTCAGGTCTGTTGAAGATCCATTAAAAGAGTGGATTATATTTGGAGATTTCAATGGAACTACAAATATAAGTGAGCAGCTATCCCGTAACTCTATAAACATAAGAAGTATTGAAGACTTCAGTAATGTAATAATGAACTGTAATCTCCATGATGTTGGGTTCAATAGTTTAATATTTACCTGATCTATTGGCAGCAAATAGAAAATGTTAGATAGGGTTTTGTTTAACACTCCCTAGATGAACTAATTTGATACTACTGCTCTAAATCACCTTGCCAGAAACTGCTCGGATCACTCCCCAGTCTCTATATCTATTTCATCTAACCTTGAAAAGACCAAATCCTCTTTCAAATTCTTAAACATGTGGGCTATGTGTCCTGAGTTCATGGAATTTGTTGAAAAAAAGTTGGGCTGAAGATACTATTGGTAATCCTCTTCAAAGGTACTGGTTTAAACAAAAAACTTAAAGTAGATTTGAGATATTGGAACAAGATAGTCTTTAGGAACGTATTTGATGCAATACAAAATGTTGAGGACAAAATTAGTTTCAGTGAGATGAATTATCAAGACTCACAGACTCCTGGTAATAAAGCTCTATTGGAGGAGGCCAAAATTTCTCATCTATCTTTACCTAGAGAGAGAGGAATATTTATGGAGATAAATGTCCCATACTCTATGGCTGAAGGATAGTGACAGAAATACTACTACTTATCATAATTTCGTCAAAAGAGAGCCAAGAAGAACAGAATTAATAGAATAAAAGAAGGGGATAAATGTCTTGATACTCAAGAGGAAATCAGCACCTTTGATGTGAACTTCTTTAAATCCTTTTTGACTGACAACATGAATGACTATGATTCTAATCTTCTAAGAGATCTAATTACTAACCTTTTCATTGATGAAGAAAATTTAAACATGCTATCAATTCCTGATGAAAATGAAATTCAGAGCATCATTAACTCTCTTAGTTCTGTCTCTGCAGCAAGTCCTGATGGCTTTAATGGAGAATTCTTTAAAGTTTGTTGGCCCATTATCTCCAAAGATTTATGTGAGGTCATTCAGTTTTTCTTCAAAGGATGACATTTTCCTTCAGGCATTCAAGCCACTGTCATCTGTTTAATACCAAAGATGGATCATCCTAAAAATTGGCAGGAGTTCAGACCCTCAGTCCTAAAACTATGTTATGCAGAATTATTGTTAAATTAATCAACGGCAGACTAGCAAACATCCTGCCCAAGCTAGTTTCTCCAAAGCAAGGAGCTTTTGTAAAAGGCAGAAGTATTCATGAGATATTAATGATAACTCAAGAACTCAGCCATGATCTCAACTCAAAAGTAAAGGGGAACAATGTGATTCTAAAAACTGACATAACCAAAGCATTTGACAAACTCAATCCCAAGTTCTTTTTTCAAATCTTATCTCTGTTTTGATTTAACACTAATGTTCTATCTTTGATGAACAAGTGCATATCAAATGTTCACTCATCTATCATCATCAAAGATGAATTGAAAGGTTATTTCAGCAATACTCAAGGTCTAATACAGAGAGATCCTCTATCCCCTAGTCTCTTTATCTTGGCGAAGTAATACTTAATCATAGGTATTAAAAAGTTATCTGAAGACAATCCCAATTCAACATATAAATCCAGAGGAAAGTTACACATTGGTTGTCTTGCCTTTGCGGATGATTTTATGGTTTTTAGTAATTGTGCACTCTCTGCTATTAATGAGAAAAAATAATGCCTTATCCAATATCAAAGAATCTCGGGGAAATTTATCAACAATAGCAAGTCTAAAATAATTGTTCCCTCTAACATGATAATGTAAAGAGTTCATATTATGGAGAAAATTCTAGGCTTTAATCATAAAAACTTACCTTTCAAATATTTGGGCTCATTCATCTGCTCTGCAACCAGAATTTCCAACTTTGAAGACATGATCTCCAAAAAAAGGAATAAAATCTATGACTGGGACAAAGCCTCGCTCTCTTTCGCCGGTAGATTGATTCTGATTGAAAATATTCTCTATGTCTATCCCATTTATTTGGTTCAGCACAAAAATCTACCTATCATTGTAATAAAAAAGATTGATTGTCTTTTTAACAAGTTCTTATGGGGGAATAAAGAGAATTAAAACACTATTACCTGGACAAGATGGGAAAATCTTTGCAAACCTCATAAGGAGGGTGGTCTGAATCTCAGGAAAATTGAAGATCTGCACACAGTCTTCTCCTTGAAGCTTTGGTTCACTTTTAAAGCTCAAAACTCCTTATGGGCCAAACTCATTTCATCAATTTACTATTATAACATTCATCCTATCCTGGCCTCAATCCCGCTAAAGACATCTAAAGTCTGGTCCAGAATTTGGAAGAGCAGAGACATAGCTAAAAATTTCATTTACTGGAATCCTGGATGTGAGAATGTAGATTTTTGGTTAGATCGTTGGTGGTCCATTAAGAAATTCATCCACTTCAATGCTACTGATGATAGAAGCTGGCTTTGGAATGTTCACAGAGATAAAGTAATGAGTTTCTGGACTGAAGGGACCTGGAACATTGATAGACTCAATAACAATGTTACTTCTATTGAAATTGACAAGATTCTGAAAATCACGTTGAATGATAATCTTGACACAATCCATTGGTCTCTTATTATTGATGGAAGATACAACACTAAAGAAACTTGGGAAGCAGTACAAACGAAAGCTAATTCATATAACCTTTTTGCAAAGACCTGGAATAATATAACCCCGAGAAAGTGTTCTTTCATGCTTTGGAGATATCTTTTCAACTGGATACCTACCGATTTTTATCCTCCAAAGAAAACACTTTCAATTGGATTCAAAGTGTCAATTCTGTAATAATGAAGAAACTACGCATCATATTCTCATCCAATGTTCTCAGTTTTGGGCTGTTTAGGTTTTCTTTAGCTCTTTCTTCTAGTTGAACATCTTCCCAAACATGACCATGCATCATCTCATTCGATCCTGGTACCGGTCTACCGCAAAAGCTTGTGACATTCGTACAATCCTGCCCTCAATCATTGTGTGGGTTATCTGGTTCGCTCGCAACCAGATGAAACACAAAAAAATCCAGCAAGTTCACCATGATTAACCATGTCTTTTACATTCTTGCCGGTCTCGTTAATGCAAGACTTCTTAAAATCTCTCATTGGGGAAATATCTTTATTCTTCTCTAAGTTTGGACTGTGTAAAACATCTAAAAATAATAGAGTTCTATTGTTCCTTAAATGGAAAAAATCCAAAACTAACAGATTGAAACTTAATACCGACAGGGCTTGTGATGCTTCTGGAGAAGCCAGTGGAGGAGGAATTGTTCGAAATCTCAATGAGAATACTATCCTTGGATTCGTTAGACTCTATGGTAAGAACCTTCCTATCATTGTTGAGTGCATGGCTCTTCTCGATGGGCTTCTAATCTGCAGGATGATGAACATTACGAGTTTGGACATTGAAACAGATTCAAAAATCTTGGTCGATCTTCTTCTTTACGGAAAGACTTCGTGGTTCTTAGATCCTCTGATAAAATTCTGAAACGCTTTACCCTAATCTGTCTCTATTCTTTAAAGCTTCAAAGTGGCGCCCTCTTTTAAATGTTTGGTTCAATTGTAATATAATTCTTTTATTTTACAAACCTTTTGATTAGGTCCTTTTACTTTCAATTTTTTCTAATAAATGAATGAAATTAAGGAAAAAAAACTATTATGACAAGTATTTTAGTTGTTAAATACACGCAAACCATTCAGTTATAAACTTTAACATTTTTTTACATTTAGTTATTTGTTTATATATTTACCTTTTAGGTTAATGTATTTAGTTTTCATCGCTAAAATACATGATACTTAGTTGTTTGACAAATGTACACAACTACCTACGAGACTAATTCAAAAAGGTATGAGTTAGATCACATGGTTCGTATTAATTCTTTTACATAAATGAGATACTTAACATGGACCATGAGAAATATTACTCCATCCCTCACATCTGCTATATCCCTCATAGTTCTTGTTATTTTTCTCATCTGAATAACAATTATGGATGAAGTTAACACGACCATAAGGTATTTAATCCACACAATTTAAATTTTTAGTTTTTGACTGAAAAATTTATATAAAATTGAATAAGCTATTAGGTTATTAAATTAAAAAATTAGTTACCGCGTTATTAAATTGGATTAAATGTGAGGTTTTATAATCACATATTAAGTTGTTGGGTGAACTCTTAAGTTATAAACTTGAATATTTGGTTGTTAAGTTATTAAATTTAACATTTAAATGACATGTCATATATATATATATATATATTTTCGGAGGGAACCAGCAGCCGCTACTCAGAGTGCAATGAGTGCGCACAGGGTAAACCCTCAGTCTGACGCGATAGCCTGCAAACCAACGCCAGAAGGTAAACCACACAAGGTGACAGGCTCAACCGAGAAAGCGTATGTAGAGGGACTCGAACTCATGACCTTTTGGTTATAAGAATTCCATACTCAATCAACTCGGCTACCCCTTTGGGGGCATGTCATATATATTTATATATTTAGTTGTTTGATAATTAACTTGAACGTTTAACTGCCACGTTATATATTTACGCATTTGGTTGTCTATTTATGTATTCTACTTTTCGGTAAAATGTATTTAGTCGTTGTGTTATTAACTTCAATTTTATTAACTTGAGTGGTTAGCTCTTATATTATATATTTACAAAGTTAACTATTGGATTAGTCTATTTAGCTATCATGGTTAAAATACATGTTATTTACAGTTTGATAAATAAAACAGTTCTTATAAGATCAAATCAAATAATTAAATGGGGGCAAATAAATCAAAAATAAAATTGAACATTTAGTTGTAATATTATTAAATTGAACATTTAGTAGTAACGTTATTAAGTTGAAAATCTTGGGGCTCATTTATGTACACAATCATTTATCAGTCAAGTTTATGTTCACATCTATATATAAATTAAGAAACTTATTTGTTAGGCTATTAACTTGAAAATTTAGTTATCATATTGTATATTTACACATTTAAATGTGTGCTTATGTATTCAGCTTTGCATTCAATGTATTTAGTTTTAATTTATTAACTTTGATATTTAGCTAGTTGATTATATATGTTCATATCTAGTTGTATGTTTATATATTTAGATATTGGATAAATATATTTTGCTGATATGGCTAAAATATATATTATTTAGTTGGTTGACAAGTACACACAATTACCCATGAGATCAATTTAAACTATTACTTGTTGGTCAAATAATTGATCTAATAAAATGAACAATTAGCTTACATGTTATCTTGTTTAACATTTTACCTATTAATCTTTTTTAATCATATATTAAGCTATTGGCTAAACCATGGCCTAGGCTAGTGACCTCCATTGCTTGCACTTTGGAGGGGTGCTTAGCCTAAGATCTCCCCAAGAGGGAGAGTCTACATCATTATTTATTGCTATTGGGGCTGCGTCCGCGCGGCCCTTTTTTTTTAAAAAAGAAAAGAAAAAAAAAGCTATTGGCTAAACCATTCAACTATAAACTTGAAATTTTAGTTGTCAGGTTATTAACGTGAACATTTAGTTATTAGACTATTAACTCAAATTTTTAACAGTTATGTCATATATTTACATAGATAATTGACATATTATATATTAGATATTTATATGTTTGTTTATGGATTTAGTTGTTATTTGATGTATTTTTTTGTCATCTTATTAACTTTAACATTTAGTTGTCATAATTTATATTCAAGAAATGAAAATATTGATAATCTCTTGTTTTGAGTATAAATTATAATATTTGGATAAAAAATATCTTATATATTTTAAAGCTTTGTTCGTAACAGAATAAAAATAATTTTTTTTAATTATTTAGCTGAATTAATTCTTAAAACAATTTATGTTAAATTAACTATTAGAAACTTTTTAACTATCTTGTTAAATTAGTTCTCAAAAATATTTAGATAGGTAGTTATTAAGCTATAAATTAAAGTGTTTTATTACAAATTTATTCTATAACACTAACTAGTTGCTGTTAGGTTAGACATTTAGATGTTATAATAGATACTTGTTGTTAGGATAATAATTTACTTATCTAAATAAAATTTTAGTTGTTAAAATCTAGATGTCATAGCCTATTACATATAGTTTGACTAGAATATATGTTATTTCCATGTTATAAGTTAAACTTATAGTTGTAGGTGACAAATGAGCTGGGATACACTAAATGAGATCATGTAGAAATGACACGGTAGGACACACGCTAATGACATGTAAAGTGTTTGGGACGTCGAGCACGCACTAACAACACGCACACGCTAGACACTCTAATAATAATGACACACCAAACACGCCAATCAATTTTGTATTATATTTAATAGTAAACATATTATTTTATAAGGGAGACTTACCAATAAAGACTCATTCAACAAACCTATTAGAGATAAATACCTAATTTTTTTAAGAGACTTTATACCTTAAATACCCTTCTATATAAAATACAATAACCAACTTCTTTTTTTTTATAATTTTTAAAGCTCTGTATCTTTTAAACCGTAACTCGGAAAAAGAGTCTGAAAATACCATTGGTTTTGCTTTTTTTAAGACGAACAAAACTAGTACCATTCATAATATGTTTAGAATTTAAATAATAATAATATATATATATATTACACACATTTCTCAGTTATATGGTTTCGGATCTATCAAAATAGAGAAGGTTTCGCATCTATTAAAACAAAAAGGTTTCTCATCTAGCAAAATAAAGAAGGTTTCGCATCTATCAAAATAAAAAAGTTTCGCATCTATCAAAATAAAAAAGTTTTCGCATCTATCAAAATAAAGAAGGTTTAGCATCTACCAAAATAAATAAGGTTTTGCATCTAGCAAAATAAATAAGGTTTCGCTTCTAGCATAATAAAAGAAGTTTCGCATCTATCATAACGAAGAAGGTTTCGCATCTTCTTCGCGAAACCCCTATAAATTTTAAAACTTTAAAAGTCTTTATCTTTTAAACCGTAACTCGAAAAAAAAAATCCGAAAATACCGTTGGTTTTGTTTTTTTAAGACGAACAAACTAGTACCACTCGTGATATGTTATGAATTAAAAAACATTAGAACATATAAAGTTTCGCATCTATCAAAAACGTGTTTTTTGCATCTACCATTCTAGAAGAATTACACGTTTCACAACTATTAGTAGGTACAAATACAAATGTTTCGCATCTTCTTCCCTGAACTGTTTTACTCGACACAAAAATCTCAGAAACTAAAAACAGACTAAAATCGACAAAAAACTAACTGAAAGGCAACAAGTAAACTATATTAGTAACGTAGAAACCAGATAAATACCAAGAATGAGAAACAAAAAACATATTTCGAGTATGTCAAGTATTTCTAGTATTCTAAAATCAAAATTCGACTTACCACACACAAATCTACTTATCTAAATAAATATCCAAAATCAAACTTCGAAATCAACTAAAAACACAACAAAAACATATATAAACAAAAGTAAAACAAAAAAATTGAGTTAAAAAAATAAGAATCTCCTAACATTAGAGCTGTTTTATTCACTTAGATAGAGAGAGAAAAAATTGGAAAAAAGGGTGAAGTATGGGTCTAAAAGCCTTTTATATAAATAAACAAGAGTATTTAAGGAATTAATGGGTCTTCAATGGTAATATTTCACTCTTTCTTGGAGATATACGAAACTATGGGTCTTAAGTGGATAATACTTTGGGTATCGGGTCTTAAATGGTACTTTACCCATTTTATAAACTAATTATTATATAAATCACATATTATGATTTTAAAATATTGTAAAGAATATGATTATAATTTTATTGTTACATTATTATTATTATTTGGTTATAAATATTATAAATGTTGTTATTATTTTATAAAACAAAATCATATATTATAATTTTATTATTACATTTTGATTATTATTATTCTGATTTGGTTATAAATATTGTAAATGTTGCTATTATTTTACAAACCAAAATCATAAATTATAATTTTACAATATTATAAGATATGTTATTTTATTATCATATTTGGCTTTGAATATTATTAGGGTTTGAATATAAAAGTTAAAAGTGTTGTTGTATTTTGATATTATTTATTATTACAAGGGTTCTTATTATTTCATAAACCAAAAATATATGTTATAATTTTAAAGTATGGTAAGGTAACAGTTTGAATATTATTATGATTTGAATATAAAATTATAAGTGTTGTTGTATTTTCGATATTATTTACTAGTACAAGTGTTGTTATTATTTTTATAAACAAATCATATACTATAATGTTAAAATATTATAAATCATGTTATTATAATTTTCTTATTACATTTTGATTATTATTATGATGATTTGAATATAAAAATCATAAGTTTTATTATTATTCTGATATTATTTACTAATACTGTAATTAGATTGAAAGTTAAATATTCAATTTTATTTATTTATTTATTTTATACCCTTACCAACAAGTAGCTGCAAACTAACAAACTAGTAAATTAAAACTAATACAAACAAATAACATTAATTAAATTATTACTATTTTATTTAAAATTAATAAATAAAAAAGTGATAGAAACTAATATCGAAACTAATATAATAACCAAATAAATATAAAAATTATACACAACTATTATTTAGTAAATATAATGTTACCGCAATCAAATTTGATTGATTTTATCCAATACACATTTTAAATTAAAAAAATAACTATAAACGATTTTGTATATAAATAAAAAAAATAAAAAAATAAAGCTTTTATAGAATTAGTAAAAAGAAACAAAAATACTGAAAATATTATTAAAAAAGTTTTTATAGATTTAGAAAAAAAACAAAAATATTGAAAATATTACTAAAAAATGAGTGGATGATGAATGTGTTTCTTTTCTATTTACAAATGAGAAATACAAGAATATGCAAAAAAAACATAAAAATATTAAAACAAAATATTTTTGTAAGAAAACGGATACATGAGCGTCAAACGGCTGGCTGTTTGATTAATTATTACAAATAGCTTTTCAATGTTCGTCAAATGGCTAGTTTGCTAATTATTATAAAGAATTGTCAAATGGCTAGTTTGCTAGTAGTAGTTATAAAGAGCTCGACTAATTACTAGTTTGCCTAGTTTTCAGATCCCATCAATTTTTTAATGTTATAATTTCATCTTTACATATACATGGAATAAGTATATATTTGTACGGTATTATATTGATTATATATTTGTTACCTATACACATTATTTTTTTTGGTTTTATAGATTATCAAAATTTATTTTTAGTATACTAAATAAATATAGATTCTCATATAGAAAATAGAAAAAAGTAGTGAGGATTACTTTAAAATTTTGTTTCGAGATTCAGTATTAATATTAAAATTAAAATTATATATAGTACGAATTTTTGAAATATAAATATATAAGTACAATTGATCGATAACAGATTAATATAAAACATCAAAATAAATATTATAAGTATTTTGTTTACCATATACATATCTTAGTTATTAAAATTTGAATTAATTAACGCATACAAATTATTTTTTAAAATGTATACAAAATATTTTAAAAATAATGTTTAAAGATCTAAATGAAATTAGATATCTAATAATTTTTAACATAAGTTAAAAATAATTATTAATGAAAATATTACATAGAGTGTAAAGACTAGGTTTATGAGTATATAATGATCATTAAGATCTTGAAAATCGTATCGATTTGTAAATTACATCCTTAGTTCTTATTGATAATTCTCCTTGTTGTTGTAGATGCTTGTGACTCTTATCCATGGAATGATTTATGTTCCTTTGCGTATTTCCTTTTTGGCTAACTCAATAAAGAATGTTGAGAGTTTAATTCCATGAACCTGCAAAATTAAGTAGCAAATATCGGTCAGGAGTTTTAGTCATGCCTTAGAGTTAATGAGCTTAAATAAAAATTAGTTTTATAATCTTATGTACCCCATGTTGATACTCTCTAGCAGTACTATTACTTTTAAAGGTGCAAGTGATTGGTTTGCTGAGAATTGACGATTATAATTATTTTTTATTGTGAATTTAGCAATCCAATCGGCAACCAAATTTTGCTATCTAAATATGTGCCTTATCACCATATGTAAATATATTAAGTTTCTGCAACAAGTTATAATACGTTCTAGGTACCATGGTGTTTTACCAAATCCAAGAATATCAAATAATATTAAAAGAGTCCACTTCAATATCAACATATCTAAGGTCATGTTCTTTGAAGTATAATGGTTCATCTAATAATGCTCTAGTTTCAACAATTAAGGGAGAATTTTTCCCTAAGAGAATACCCCTAGCAAATATTAGATCAACATGTTAATTTCTTAAAATAAAACCACTGCTAAAGTTACCATCTTAAAGTGATGAGTCATCACAATTGAGTTTTAGCCTATTTGGAGATAATGGATGCCATTTGATATAAAGACAGTGCTTGTGATTAGTTAAATGATAGTAGTAGTGTATATCACTAGCGGATTTTAAGTCACCAGTCCAATGTTTGCGTTTGATGATGTTAATTATGTCTAATGATGAAACTATATGTATGATATTGTCTATAACTTTTTTTGAAGTAAACTTAATGTTACTATATTTTAATTTATTCATAGTCATCCATATATACTAGACAATGACTTATGGTAAATGGTTCTCATGTGAATGTTTTTTGAAATAAAAAGGATCCATATGTTAACTACATGGTTTATTGTTATGTGATTACCTAATAAAATTCCAAATAGACCAGAGAAATGTTGCCAAACACCCCAAGAGACATGCCAAGAAACAAACAAATGATTCAGGTTTTCAAGATTTTGGCAGTGTTGGCACTTGGAAGCTAAGTTAAATCCTTTTTGTTGTAGAATAGAATCTACTCATATTAACTTGTTTAAAATCTTCCAAAGAGTGAAAGAACACTTATTTGGAGAGAGATTGTTCTAGATCTTCTTTAGGATTTGAGCTTCTTTATCTTTATCACTGATTGCATTCCATGTATCTTTTAGATTAAATTTCAACCTGAAGATACTTTCCATAGAATAGTATATACAACGTTAATATTAAGAGAACCTTTCTGGATTCTATTGATATCAGATTGTAGGACATGGTCCCTTAACTTAGATAAATTCCATTCATTATTTATCCAAAATTCAGAAACCTTAGTTTGTCTATACCAATAATTGTTTTCATTTGGGGAAAGAGTTATGAAAGGGTGAGTATGGTTTCACTTATCCAGCCAGAAATCAATTTTTCCATTTCCAGGGAGCCAGAAAATGTGTTTCTCAGCTAGTTATTTGACTTTAAACATTCTTTTCCAAACTTTCGAGTCTTTTTGTTTGATGGATGTTTGTAGAGGTTAACATTTAGATAATATGTTGAATGAATAAGATTAGCCCATATTGTTTTATTTCTTTAAGTGTTAACTATAATTTCTAAGAAAATGATGTTTGAATTGATAAGGTTGGTAATATCTATACTAGTATCATAAAGAAAGACGCGAATAAGGCCCAAAATAAGCTGGACAAGTCCGACCAAGTATAAATCCGAGCATACATAAACAAGGACGAGGAGATCAAGAGCAGACATAAACAACGATAAGGCGATTAAATTTGATACAACACTTGGAGATCCTAGACGAATAAAGTGAATAAGGTTGAGCTGAACAGACGTAAGTCCGAGCATAGCCGATGTCGGGCAGAGCAGAACCGGGCTCAGTCTGAGCATAATTCAAACGCAGCTGAGCAGAACGAGGGCCAGTTCAAGAAGAACCGAGCAAATGTTTTGACTAGGCAAAGGACATTCGGTATAAGGTTGGCGCACTCATCTCATTCGCCAACTAGATTGTTAATAGAGTCAAATACATTTAATGAGTGAACCCACTAAGAATGTAACTCCCAGAGTAATGGTCATCAATTTAGGACCATTATCATTAGTTGAGGTCTACGTGCATGACCAATAGGGCCACGTAATAATAAATAAACGTGATGTAACTACTATGAGCAGTATAAAAATTAGATTGATAGAATATAGTTGTATATTCTTATCGAATCAATAAAGTTACTATTTTATCAAATACTTGTTAAGGTTTTCATATTAACATGAATCTCTTTTAGATCTCTCATGTTTAATCCATTTTCATCAAATAGTTTGCACAGATTGTTCCCGTATGACCATATGATTGTTTTGTTGTTTTCATTGTATCCCCAAAAAACATTATATAGTAATTTTTTAATTCTTAATGACATTTTTTGGTAATTGAATACTTTTTTTTTCGGAGGGAACCCGCAGCCGCTACTCATAGTGCAATGAGTGCGCACAAGGTAAACCCTCAGTCTGACGCGATAGCCTGCAAACCAACGCCAGAAGGTAAACCACACAAGGTGACAGGCTCAGCCGAGAAAGCGTATGTAGAGGGACTTGAACTCATGACCTTTTGGTCATAAGAATTCCATACTCAACCAACTCGGCTACCCCCTTGGGGGCGGTAATTGAATACTTTGCATATAGTAGATTGGGATGACAAGGAGAATTGATTTGTTAGGATCAGTCTCCCATAAAAAATACAATGTCTTAGAGTTTCAGTCTTATTTTAGATCTGATTTTGTCAATTAGGTCATCATAGTAGCAGGAGTTAGTGTCTAAGTGGATTGGTATTCCTAGGTATTTGAAAGGCAAGTAACTATGTTAGATATCTAATGGTTAGATATTATAAATAGTTTTTCTCGAATATTTAGTATATTATTTATAATATATAAATATAATTACAAAAAAATATCAAAATAAATACTCCCTCTGTTTCATGATATAAGTCTTTTTAGGAGAAAGTTTTTTGTTTCATAATATAAGTCGTTCTCATTTTCCAATGCAGCATTCATTACAAATATTTTCCACCAATAAAATAGTTAACCTTCTACACAAGTTATTAACTCCATCAATCACATATTTATAATATCTAAAAATAATTTTAAAAAATACCAAAACAATATTATAACATATCTTAATTATTGAAATTTGAATTAATTAACGCATATAAATTATTTTTTAATAATCGTATAAAAAAATTGATAAATAGTAAACTAAACATGACACACGACGATTATCACGCATGGATAGCACGACTATCACATTATCATATTAGAAAACATAGTAGTATCACACATGCCAGTATAGCACTCATAAAGATGTCACACATGACAACAAATTGTCATGCATAATTTTTTGACACCCACGTCATACCACACTAGGTGGTGGGATGGGTTGGGCTCACGTGTTTCCTATCCTATTTAGTTGCTACCATTTAGTTGTTATTCTCCTTTATAATACATGTTTAGCAGTATAATATGAGGCGTTTAAATTTATAAACATTTATTTGCAAAATAATTAATTTTGAAGTTATAATAATTAAACATTAATATAATATATGTTTTGAACAAATTGTCCGATATTATAATTCAGAAGTTTAAAAAATAATATGAATCCATATAAAATTAGTTATAATTTTATTATTTTAAAAAAATTGATTAAATTTTTGTTTTTTTATAATATGAAATCCTATATATTTTTATAGATTTCAGAAATAAATATCAAAATATACTAAATTAACTAGTATGATTGTTATGATGGTTCTTATTATTGTTTTGATATGATGGTATTAACAAGATTTTGGTATTAGATGAGGCTTTCTTGAACTTCAAGAAAGCTCCAAGAAACTAGATGGATCTTCATCACAATCTCTTTTCTGTATTCTTTGCTTCTTTGCTACAGTTTTTCCATGCTTATCTATTATAACTAGATTTTATGTTCATATTCTAAAGTTATATTGATTTATCAATTCTTCATGGAAACCTGCAAAAAAGCTACATCTCAAGTCCAGATGTAATGAAAATTAACAATGTCAATGTCAAAGCAACTACAAACAACACAGCTAAGTCTTAAGCAGTTATTGTGAAAATAATAATCAACAAACCTGCATTCAAACATATGAGCATTCTGGAAAAAACGGATCATATCTCCTTAAAGTACTCTCAAATTATTCAAGATCAACTAATCATGGTATCAAAACACATCCTTATAAGTAAATTCTCTCAAGATTTACTGAAAAGAAAGTTGATTAACCAATTCTTGGAATCTCTGAAATTTAAAAGAGATTATACTATTTCGGTATGAGATTCCAGACATGTTCTTCTGGAGTTTGATATAAAAGATGATATATGAAAAATATGGTCTAATAATGTTTGGACCATTGGAGAGGCTTCATTGAGGTTGTTACAATTTAAACCATATTTCAATCTTAAACTCGGAAGTGCTATAACGCTTGTCTGGGTAAGAATCGAAAGAATTCTCAAATACCTATACAACGACAATATCAGATAAGAACAGAGCCTACAAAAACGCTTGTTATGCGTGGATTGCTATTAATGTTACCAAAATATTACAGCACAACATCTGGGTAGGATTTGAAGATAATTAAGGTTGATGGATATCTATCAGTTACAAAGACTTGCCAAAGTATTACAGAGGTTGTTTTCACTTGGGCCACAATCAAGATATGTGCAAGAAATAGACTATCAAATTCCAACCTACAAATGAATCATCTAAAACTGATATTTCCGGCAATAAAAGTGATCAACAAAGCAATATAATCTCCAAATTCATAGAAACACACAAAGCTTATCATTCAAAAGTGAAATCTATGATAATCGAACCAGATCAAAAAATGGAAATGAGGTCTATAACATTCAACACAAAGAGACTCTCACACCAGAAAAGCATTCTGTTATCAGGATATCGCAAGAAATTAAAGAAACATTTGCTAGTTACAGTCAACGTGAAGCTCAATATCAAGACAACAAAACACGAGAAGCAGAAGAAATAATAGAAGTTATACAAACATTAGACCATGTTTACAACTTAATCAATTCTCTTGATTATGAAAATCTGATTTATAGCAATGTTACTCCTAATTAACACAATATTGGAAGCTTACTTATTTCTCCCATTTTGAAAACAAAAGAAACTGACGCTGGATTCAATAAAGTGCTCAACAAGAAACTAAAAGAGGCTAGAAGAAAGAAGAAACCTAACAGTTTGATAATGAAATCCTTGAGATTCTCATAGACCAATAAACCTCATTAACTCTTTCTAGATGATGATGATAAAGATGCTTAGTTAGAACATCGATGGAATAAAAAAACAAGGCTTCAATTAGAAGACTTAAATTTATTATATTCAAAGAGAAGATCAAAGACATAATAGGAGGGAGATTTGGAATCATCTCAGAAACATAGATACTACTTCTAAGGAATGGCTTATCATTGGTGATTTCAATGTTATTACCATACACAGATCCAACAATCTTTACGATTCATTTTCAAAAGTTGATAGATTAATCAGTGAGTACTTGTTGATAATTCTGGAATCTACATGAAGATAATGCTCTGCTCTTACTCTTCTTGTGAAAATTGTTATGCTCTGGTTCAAGCTTTCTGCTGATCATTCCTTGCTGTTTCGAGAGTAGATCTCTCTGAAGCTTTTAATCGAACAACTTTCGTCCGTTCAATTTGGTCGCTTCATTTTTATTTGAGAGTGATTTGAAAGATTGAAGAGCTCTAATTTTTTTGCTCTCTCAGATAGCTGGTATCGATTCAATCGATAGATTCAATGATTTATTGAAGATATTCAAAATTTGTTGTATCTCGGGTTGGATTGAAACATTGTCAGTATAAAGCAGGCTGCTAATAAAAGATGAAGTCGGTTTGCTTTAGTCTCTTAAACCTCAATTCTGAAAATTTATTTAGAACTAACGACAACTTATGACGCCTTTTTTTCACTCTAAGTTAAATATGAAAATACGATATTTAAAAATATTCTAAATATATAAATGAAAAACCAAGGCGATCCAAAATGTATTGATTACGATATAAATTTAAACTCTAATTTAAACTCAAGTTATCAATAATATCAAAATAGAATATCTAAATAATTATACAACTTAAATTTTATCTACATAAATATCGACTTTTGAAAAAATATCCAAATAACTTTTTTATTGATTCATTTTCAAAAGTTGATAGATTAATCGGTGAGTACTTGTTGATAATTCTGGAATTTACATGAAGATAATGCTCTACTCTTGCTCTTCTTGTGAAAATTGTAATGCTCTGGTTCAAGCTTTCGGTTGATCATTCCTTGCTGTTTCGAGAGTAGATATCTCCGAAGCTTTTAATTGAACAAATTTCGTTCGTTCAATTTGGTCGCTTCATTTTTATTTGAGAGTGATTTGAAAGATTGAAGAGCTCTAAATTTTTTGCTCTCTCAGATAGCTGGTATCGATTCATCGATAGATTCAATGATTTATTGAAGATATTCAAAATTTGATGCATCTTGGATTGGATTGAAACATTGTCAGTATAAAGCAGGTTGCTAATAGAAGATGAAGTCGATTTGCTTTTGTCTCTTTAATTTCAATTCTGAAAATTTATTTAGAACTAACGATAACTTTTGGTGCCTTCTTTTAGACTCTGAATTATATTCTTTATTTTTATCAATTAAAATATTATTTTTATTAAAAAAATATTATCGCTTTGACATATAAATATCAAAATACGGTATTTGAAAATATTTTAAATAAAGAAATGAAAAGTGAAGGCGATCCAAAATGTATTAATTACCATATAAATATAAACTATAATTTAAATTCAAATTATCAAGAATATCAAAATAGAATACCTAAATAATTATGCATCTTAAATTTTATCTAAATAAATATCTTTGAGAAAATGATCCAAATAATAACAATTAAAACATATCTATAGATTCTGAATAACTTTTTTATTGATCCATCATCACGGATCCGTCTAAGTTAAATAACAATTCATAAATTTAGAATATTAATAGCTACATCAATATTTGTTGACCATAAAATTTATAATATTTCAATGACATTAATCGTATTTATTAAAAATCATCTCTAACGATAACTTTTGGCCCCTTTTTTAGACTCTGAATTGTATTCTTTATTTTCATCGATTAAAATATTATTTTTATTAATACGGTATTTAGAAATATTTTGAATAATTAAATGAAAAGTGAAGGAGATCCAAAAATGTATTGATTACCATATTTATACAAACTCTAATTTAAATTCAAGTTATCAAGAATATCAAAATAGAATACCTAAATAATTATACATCTTAAATTTTATCTAAATAAATATCGAGTTTTGAAAAAATGATCCAATTAATAACAATTAAAACATATATTCTGAATAACACGGTTCCGTCTAACTTAAATAATAATTTCATAAATTTAGAATATTAATAGCTACATCAATATTTGTTGACCATAAAATTTATAATATTCCAACGATCATAAATCGTATTTATTAAAAATCATCTCTATCTAACTAATTATGTTACATTTTTATATAACTTTTCTTTTTATCAAAAGACTCCATCTTATTGAATTAAATATAAAAAATTAAAATACATTCATTATAACATAACTCTTTTTTTGGTATAGTAAATGAATTTGCGTGAAATAGTCTTATTGTGTTTATATAAGTTTATATATACGAGAAATAAAGTATAATAAAAATTTGCGTAACGGATGCAGATTTGTTAATTGATAATTGTAAATGCAGTATATCTGGCAGTCAATATAAACGTTATTTTAAACCAACAGAGAAGCTTATATATAAACTTCCATTTCATATTCTTTATCCACACACATTTTTCAAAAGCTTCGAATTACAATGAGTTTGATATCGGTATTCGTTTTTGTTCTTACTATTTTGATTGCTCCCACGTTGATTTTATCATCATCAGATGATCGTATAGCTCAACAACGATACGAGGATTGGATATTGAAGCAAGGAAAAATCTATCCAAATGACATAGAAAAGGCAAAAAGATTTGAAATATTCAAAAAGAATTTAGAGTTTGTTCAAGAATTTAACAGCAGGAAAAACAACAATGCTACCTACACTCTAAAGCTAAACGATTTTGCAGATTTGTCTTATGACGAGTTTTTGAGAACTCGAACCGGTTTTCATAATATATCATCTTTCGGTAAAACACAAACCGGTCCTGTCTCTGTTAGTAGTAATCAGAGTCTAGCTCAAGCTCCAGCTCCAGCCAGTATTGACTGGAGAGACCATGGAGCTGTCACCCCAGTTAAAGACCAACTAACATGCGGTAATCATCTTTATAATTTTTAATTTTATTTATAAACCAAATTTATGTTTGTACGTGGTAATAATATTATATATGTTTATGTTATAACAAACATATAATACAAAACAGGTGCGTGTTGGGCATTTGCTACTGTGGGAGCGATAGAAGGCATTGTCGGGATAAAAACCGGTTCACTTACTCAGCTGTCGGAGCAACAACTTATAGATTGTGATATATCAAATGGTGGATGCGAAGGTGGTCAGCTGGGACGAACGTTCGAGCACATTATAGACAGCACAGGACTTGCGACCCAAGCAAATTACCCGTACCAATCGGCAAAAGGAGATTGTCGTGCTATAGATCCATCTGAGCCACTAGTACGCATCAGCTCTTTCCTACCGGTGTATGACGAGAAGATGCTCCTCGACGCAGTTAGTCAACAACCTGTTGCTGCAGCTCTTGAGGCTTCTCCGGAGTTTAAGGCGTACGGTGGTGGTATCTTTAACACCGGTTGTGGGATCAATTTGAACCATGCTGTTACTGTTGTTGGATATGGAACTAGCGAAGATGGTGTGGATTATTGGTTGCTTAAAAACTCTTGGGGACCCAACTGGGGTGAGAATGGTTATGTGAGGCTCCAAAGAAATCTTAATTATCCTAATGGTCTTTGTGGTATTGTTATCAGTGCTTTTTATGCCATTTATTAAAATATTTTGTAATTTAAATATTCTTTATATTAATAAAGTTCACATTTTTTATTATACCCTCTAAATTTAGTTACCCTAGTAATTTTGTTTTGGAATTTCTATGCTTGTTAAATAATAAGGTCGAGAAACCGCTTATTGATACCATCACTTACATTAAGATAAAAGCTATATACTGGATTTAAATAGGTCCAAATTTTGCTATTGATGGGAGAGGGGGTTTTGGGCTCCAAGAACCAAAACAATCCGTTTTTTGAAAACAATGCCGTAATCGAATGTGATGGGCTTCTTTTGGCCATAAGTCGATTACCATACCATAGATCAGATCGACAACGTCTCCAACCCTAGAATCAAATTTTCATCATCTTCTCTCAAACGATGCAGAAACAAGATTTTGTTCTTATCTCGAAGAACAAATCCACAATCAAATCACAAACACCACCACATCCATGCCAAATCACAAACAAATCACTCAGGAACAGTTTTTCGAAAATCCAATTTTCGAAGAAAAAGATACATCTCAAAAGTTCGTAGCTATCAAAGAATCGGAGGTCCAGAGACAGTCTACAAAGCCGACATACGCAGGCATCCTCAAGCAGAACAAGGAAAAGACATATACTTCAAGAACCAGTGAAGGATTCAAGCATGCAAATGTTGAAATCAGAGTAGATGAAGACTACACTTTCGTCAGATTTGACGATACAGATAAGCCCAAACTCTCTTCTTTAGCTAAATTTACATTAATTGCGAAATTTTCCTTTGGATCCCCCTCTGCTTTAGATTTTAGGGTTTACCCATAGGAAACTTTAGTATCTTTAAATAGGATTATAGGCATATATTCGTAGAATTCGAAAATATTATCGATACTAAAACCTTCTGGAAACGTAATGTTAGAACAGTAGGACAATATTCATTTAGAATTCTTAAGTGGACGCCTGAATTTAACCCCAAACGAGAGTCTCCACTGACTCCCGTTTGGATTTCCTTTCCCAAGATTCCAGAAATAATGTATAATACAGACACAATTGGAAAAATTGCGAAGGCAATTGGATTGCCTTTGCAAACTTGGATACCAAATAAAAACCGTGCTAGTTTTAACATTTGCAAAGTTTGGACTGTAATAGATACTTCAAGTCCCCTTCCCCAAAGACTTTGGATAAGCTTTGGGGATCGAGACGGTTACTGGCAAGATATCATTTATAATGACAAAACTGCATACGGTAATAAATGTAGACATTTAGGACATAAAGAAAACAACTGTAAAGCTGAAGATTTGAAGTATAAAAACTCACAAAATTATTAAAAAAATGAGACAATAGGTAAGGAGAAATGGACTGGCAATAAAGAAATATGGATACTAAAGCTAACTACTGAATCTAATAATGATAAATAATCAGACAAAAGGATTCATGACATAGATAAACTCAACAAAGAGAATGAAACAAAACAGAATGTACCAAAAGAAACAAAACAGAATGTACCAAAAGAAACAATCAACATAACTAATCAACCTTTAGATACAGAAAAATCAAATGAAATTGAAGATAACAACATGTTAACCTTTAAACAATCAGAACTATCTAATGTTGTTACTGAAAAAGACATAGCAGCCGCAATTAACACCATCAACTTAAATAACTCATTTAATGCACTAAATAATGAAGATATAGATGACATAATTGTCACAGATCCAATAAGAACATAAAACTTGCTAGAAACAGATTAAGCCTATCTCTAAACTCTCATAAAAGTAATGTGTCAAGATCAAACTTAAGTTTACCTGGATCACCAGAACAAAAGAGATAAAAAACAACTACACTTAACAGTTTTTTAAGAAGATCTTGAAGAAGTAAAATCTTAATTAAAACTAGAAACAACAAATGATCATTAGGATCCTCTAAATAATCATTAAAATGACTTTAACAATGCTAAACTGGAATGTAAGAGGAATAGGTAATCAAAAGACAATAAGAAGAATAAATAACATAACTAAAAAATACTCTACTGATAACATAGCTTTGCAAGAACCTATGATATCAGTAGATAGAATTCAATCAACTTGTTCCAAATTGGGTTTTGAATCTTATTTTACAAACACAAATAATAAAAATTGGATTTTTTTGGAAAAAGGGTTTTAAAATCAGCATTATTGATAACTTTGAACAACTTTTAAATACCATGGTAAGTCATCCTTCTACTAAGGTAGTAGTCCTGCTTACCATTATATATGCAAAATGTACCAGTTCCCATAGAATGAATCTATGGGACCAATTAAGAAATATATCTATAACAAATCTCCATTGGCATGTTGTTGGAGATTTTAACACAATCTCCAACACAAGTGAACAAAGAGCCTGCAATACTCAACATTCAAAAAGTATAGATGAATTTAACAATATGATTTTAGACTGTAAACTAGAGGACCCAGGATACATAGGATCAAATTTTACATGGACCAACAAACATAAATGGAAGAGATTAGATAGATCGTTGTACAATGATAAATGGAGAGAAACTTTTAACATTACAAGGGTGAATTAATTGGCTGCAGACTGGATAGTAAAACATGCACTTGCAATAAATAATTTTTTTACAATTGATGCAAACCATACGTTTCATGATCTATCTTTATTATTAGATTCAATGGAATTAGGACATATTAGATGTTCTTAAGGCAAACTAACAATATAGCAAGTTTAAAAACTTGACTACGATAATTTTTCATCTTGCAGGTTTCATACAAAGAAGACTGAAGACTTTAAGGAACCAAGAGGAGGAAGAAGAACAAGCAGATTCTCAAAGCAAAAGCTGTGAAGTATGGGATCGTACTTGGATAGAAGATCACTGATATATTGTTTAAAATATTGTAAACTTTCAAATTGATAAGTTGATTCTCAACTCATGTAAACCCCCAACATTTGTTAACTTTCCTAACTTTTGTACATCAATAAATTGGATATTCTTGGGAAAAAAAGAAGATAAAAGCAATATAATGCTCTCAAAATATCATTGAAAATAGCTATGTAGGTGAATGATTTTTAGAGTGAGTGAATATAAAAAAAAACCCGATAATTAAAATATTATTTTTGCGGAAAATATTTTAAAAAACAAATGGTCATTAAATTTTAGTTTTGACTCAATAATCATATAAAAACGTCTCCAATAACTATAAATAAAATTTAAAAAAATATATTAAAATAAATCACAAATAAAAATAATGAATTATTCATATATACCCAACAAAATAAGTTATTATCATATGATATCCAAAATTGGTAAACTACTAATAGATACACTAGTATAAATATTTTTTGGCTTAAATGAATTTTTTCTCTCATTTGAATCAAACAGTTTCAAGATTTTCTTAATCTTTACACATTCTTCCCTCTTAAACAAAGAAACATCGTAAACCAATTGAAGTGTGGTTTGTCACTCGAAGATTGATTTGAAGCTTTAGTCTCTATTTGAAGCACGATTCTCTTGATTCGGCCTCCATTCAAGCATGATAATCTAAAATTCAGAAATTAACAGGTAAGAACTAGGTACAACTTCTTCATTCTCATGTATATGGATGGTTTATGTTAAGTTTGGAAGTCTTGAGAATGATAAAGAAGTTGCTAGTTAGGATTCAGTAGTGAAACATACTTTCGTGCTATCATTCTGGGTAAACCAGGGTTTGAAAGTATGAGAAGGTCAAACTATTTGCATTTGATGTGTTATATTTTAGTAATTTGGCTCTAATCTATTGACATATGTCCTATTATTTGATGTTTTGAGATTTTATTTTCAGTTTCACTCAGTGCAAAGGTGAAATATCTATCAATTGTATTTTATTTATGTAAAAGTGTATCTTATTTCTAGTTCTGGTTCTTCTTTTATATAGCTTACCATTGTTAAAATAATTAATATTACAATAGTTCTTATCCTAGATTTTGCTTAGACTAATGACTAGTATTGATTATAGTGGATATTATTCTATAATATATATTAACTAAATCTTTGACAAAAATAAATTAGATATTAAATCTAATTTATTTCCTTTGATACCCTCATTTAAATTGATTTTGGTAAATCAATCAATAACAATTTTCCAATAAACATTGATGTTGTTGACGAGTCATATCTTTCGTGAAATTATCAGTCACTTGAAGATTAGAAAAGATGTGATGAAGAGATAACACTAGTGTTATCAACATGAAGATGAGTTAATTGTTTGATAAAATCCAAGTTAATGTAGGTGAATGATTTAAAAAAAATGAATAAGAATTTTTAAACTGATTTGAATTGAAATAATATTTTTACTGGAAATATTTTAGCTATATATTGAATATGATTATTTTTTGAAATTTCAATGTCTATCGTACTTTTATTTTGATTCAATAATTATAAAAGTATCATTAATAGGACTCACATAACCATTAATAAGAATTTAAGGCATAAAACATGTGGTCTCTCGTAACTAAGAAAAATTCTATTAGGTACGACTAGGGTTTTCGTCCTTTTGAAATTGAAGAAAACATTCAAGGTTATTGGCCAGTAATTTTTATACGGTGATGATTGGTAACGAAACTGATACATCATACTAGTATGATCACTGGTTATTGTCTACCTCGCTGGTTATTCATTATGGGGACAACATCATTAATGATTCTAGGATCGGAAAGAACCCCAAGGTCTTAGACATCATTCAAAATGACTTTTGGAACTGGTCATCTCACATCATATTTACGTGTGCAAGAAATAACAATAATCTTAGTCTGACCCTCTCTCCTCCTAATATCATTAGCAATGACGTTCACTTTTAGACTATCAAGAGAGGTAATACAAGGTTCTCTGTCAAAAACACCTACAACGTCATTCGCACGTCCATCCCTTGTGCCGGCTGGGTCATGTTAGTATGCATAAGTATACCATTCTCTGTCACTCTTTCATTCTCTAACTTGTGATTTGAGGCAAGCTGTCAACTCGAGATAAGCTTTTGAGTTGGGGCTTAAACACCCCTTCGGATTGTGTATTATTCAATTCTGATTCTGAAACTATTAATCATATATTTTATTATTATAGCTTCACTCAGAATATTTAAGGCTTTGCCAGCTCCAAACTCGGGTTCACGCATGATGCTCTAAACTAGTAATCTTTATTTTGCGAGACGTCAAATTGATCTTCTTCTCGAAACTAACATCACTGCATTATTACTTTTGGAGAGGTTATATACCACATCTAGCGGGAGAGGAATGCAAGATTTTTTCCCCTTCATGCCCTTGCCTCTATGGTACCGTACAATATTCTCAGACCTTCGGTTCAGATTTCTTGTTACCAAGATTGGCTGATCAATGTAATTTTTTTTATCTTAATTCTAACTTATTTGTATTGTTGTGTTATTGTATTTGCAACTTTCTTTTTCCTCACATGATGGTTGCGGTCGATACTCGTTATGCTCGATGCTTGGTCTCACTATTCTTTTCGTTGCATCTGGATATGATGTTGTACTTTTATTGGAGACACTACATTTGATTACTTGTTTTTATGTTTTTGTATCCCTATCGGAACTATCAACTATCATTTACCTTTTCTTTCTCATTAGGCTCTCATACATTCGTCGAGGTATACCGCATGTATTTCATAGGAACCTTTTTAAAATTAATTTAATGTTTTCTCACAAAAAAATAAAGTTTTAGAAAACATATAATATAATTATAAAAAATACATTTAACAAAATCACAGAGTAAAAAAACCTCACCAAATCCTGCCATCGTCGAGACTTTAAAAGTATTGATGTAAATAAAAAATCAACAAAAAAATATTAAAAAAATGTTATCCTTAAACAATGGTGATATGAAATCTTTTTTTAGAACTTTCAATGACGACATAAGCCCTACAACACGTTTCTGGGAGTTCTCATATCGGTCAATTTTTTTCTCCTTTCACCAAAGAGAGTTGATTTCCACTACTCGATAAATCATCTTTTGCAATCGGCTGAAAACTACAGAATTTGTTGCTAATCTGTTGTTATAGTCCCTTTGCAACAGATTTGCAACTGGAACCTTCGGTTGCATCCCTGCGATTGTTAACAAAAAATGATTGTAACCGGGAAATCCATTACGAATATGATAAAATATAAAGGGGTCATGTCGTTATAAAATATCATACCAATATTTAGATCACGTGACTTAAATCTGTTGCTATATTTAATAAAAATACAATAAACAAAACAAAACTGCAAATATTATGCTTGTATAGCATTTACACCCATATTTTATAATTTTAGAATACAATAATATAATATTAAAATTCAATTCACCCGGTTAAATTAATAGTGCATTGAAAAATATTTATTAGAATCCAACTCCTACAACTTACAAAAGTTTAGTATGCAATAATTTTGATAGTACATTGAATGATCTAATATAAGTGTATTATGGTCTAACCATTTATCTGTTAGAACTGAACAATACTTTAAATTTAAAGTCGCACTTCATGTTTTTTATACTTTTGAACCTTTTAGAATTTTGCGTGTGTCGTAACCACCCCCGGTCACTTCTGCTACGTTGTGGAATGTTGTGTTGCAGTTGAATAATATTTGTACAAACACAAAATTTTATTAAAAACCCACCAATAATGAGGTTATATATATATATATATATATAAATTATTAAGAGATAATTTTATAATTACCGACTACACATTCGACATAAAAGATTTTTATGATAATCTAACTAGCAATATCAAAGAAGTAGCCCTTTGGGTCCTCAACTGTGTAAACAGTTTTCTTAGATATCACTAATTTGTGAACCACAACCAACAAGTATAATAGGACTACTGACCCAACCACTAAGCTGCCTCTTCCGCCAGCCATCTATGTAAATATTAAGTCTAAAATATCATTTAATTAATATAAAAAAAATTCTTATGTGAAGATACGAATTGTTTAGATGCTCTTATTTATATTGATACTAATAAATTTACAACGCAAAAAATACATATATTTTTCCTTGGATACAAATGAAAGTATAAAGGTAAACATCTCCAATTTGAGTTGAATACCAAACATTTTTAGTTATATAAACTTGAAACACTATAGTCTAGTGAATATATAACAATGCAACAGTCTATAAACTTCTTGAATTTAGAAATAAATCTATATAGAATATAAACATTATCACAAAAAAATAAATACTTTTAAAGGACACGATAAACGTTAGTTAATTGCTTAAGATCACAAATATGGATATTTAAATTACACATCATAAATTTTTAATATTAGTATTATAATATGGATATAAGAAAGTGTATATAAAAATAATAGCTACATGTAACTGTAGCTAGTGTAAGTTCAATACAAACCTTTTTATCCTTTGAAAAATTAATGGACTTCAAGTATGTGGCACCAGCGAAATATGACACGAGAATCTCCTCATGAAATAGTAATAGTCAAGATGATTAAACAAGGGAAAAATAAAACCTTCCAACATTGCAGTATAATCGGGAGAGAGTGGAAGCTTCAAGGTCAAGAACTGCCATTAATGGTGGTTCTTATCAAGATTTTTCTTCGCTGATTGATTTCCTATACAGTTCAGTATCTCTATCATGGACATATATAATAACGCGGTTTTTGAAGAAGAATTTCCGGCTTTTTATTCAAGAAGCAAAACACAGTAAAACAATCTACAACAGAGCCTAGCAAAGTGATGATATCTGTGTCTATATGCTACAAAGAAAATCATATTTCAATCCAATATTCAAGAAATGTTAAAGAAAGTTTGATTAAGCCTTCGAAGGTTGTTTTGATAGGTAAGTTTCGAACAGAATACCAAAGAAATATGTTGTGGATAGTTTCCTGGATTCATTAAACCTAAAAGTTGTTTTTACTTCTTTAAATGAGATTCTCGTCACATAATATTTGAGTTTGATCTCCGGGAAGATGCTACTAAGTTCTGGAAAAGAAGAATTTGGCACCTGGGAAGTGCTCTGATGAGACACCAGATTTGAATGCAAAGTTTGAGAGTTCTAAGGCCCTGGTTTGGATAAGGCTTGAACAGATACCTGAATTTATATATGATAATCAAATAATAACTGAGGTTGTTTCTACTATTAGCTATCCCTACAAAATTCGATTTGCTGCTAAGAACAAGGCTTATAATAATAATGTCTATGCACTGGTTGAAATGGATGTGGCTGCTAGACTTCACTCAAAATTCGGGTTGGGATTTGGACAAATGACGGTTGTTGGCTGAATGTATCTTACAAGAACCTTCCTAAATATTGTTCAGTTTGTTATCATCAAGGACACAATCATAGTGGGTGTGTTAAATATCAGAAAAGGAAAGAAAAGATTAAGAACAATGTTTCTGCTAGAAATGTTAATCTTGAATCTTCATTTATAAAATATAATGTTTACAAAGAGAATATCACTAAAACTGGAAATCTTAACAATATAAGGATGGTATATGTTCCTAAGCTTAGGTCGATAGTGATAGAAAAGGAGTCGTCTGACTCCAAATTGAATGCTACTAAGGAGAACGGAGATGACTTTTTTATGCTTGAAAGGAAATCTTGACCAGGATCTTCAAGTCTTCAAGGAAATGTCAGATCCTCAACTTAATGGTAGAGGTATTAAGGAGCCTGCAGATGAAAGAGAAGTTATCAAAGCTTTAAAATATATAAGCAAAACAATGGATTCTGAATCTCAAGATTCTAGTTTTCTCTACTCAAGTAATCTTTCTCTTCCTAAAGACAATATCAGAAGCGAGTGTACCTCTCCAGTCACAATGATTAATATGGGTTCTCCCACTGGAAAGAGTTTCAACAATATCCTGAAAAAGAAACTGAAGACTGTAAATAAAGGAAAAAGACCAAGTAAAAGAGTGTTAAAATCTCTGCAATTTACAAGGATAAAAAAGAAGTACAAATATGTATCTGATAATGATTAAAGTGCTAAACTAGAATGTTCGAGGAATTAACAATAATCCTACTGTGGGTAGACTAAAAGACATCATTGTTAAGGAAAAGATGAAGATTCTTGTCATCCAAGAGCCTTTAGTTAAAGTTGAAACTCAAAGGGAGGTGGCTGCCAGGTTAAACTTTCCTAACTTCAGTGCTAATTATACTAATTAAATTTGGATTTTTTGGTCTTCTAATATAAATATTAGTGTTCTTACTAATAGAGATCAGTTGCTTCATCTTGAAGTATGTTATCCTGGTATCCCTAATAGTTTTGTCATGACAGTTATCTATGCTAAATGTAATCTCGTTTTGAGAAAAAATCTTTGGACTGATCTGAAAGTTATATCTACTGGGAATCGGATATGGCTTACCATGGGAGACTTTAATATTGTTGCGTCAGCTGAGGAGCAAATGGGCTGCACCACACTGTGTTAAATGGGAATGGATGATTTTTTTTGAAGCCATCTCTGACTGTAATTTAGAAGATGCCGGTGTTGTGGGTTCCAAGTTTACCTAGAATAAGAATATGAAATGGAAACGATTAGAGAGGGTAATGTTCAACACTAAATGGGCTGACTATTTCCTATCTACTCAGGTTATTAACATGGTCAAAACTTGTTCTGACTAGGGATGAGTAAAATTCGAAAAAACCCGAACCAACCGACCGAACCAAACCGAAATAAGTCGGTTTGGTCGGTTTAAAAAAAATAAATTTCGGTTTCGGTTTTTATTTTCCGAACCGAACTATGCTCGGTCGGTTTTCGGTTTGTTCGTTTTTAAAACCGAATTGAACCGAAACCGACCGAATCAGTAAATAGTTTACAAAGTATATCATATACAAACTATGCTGTTGGCCGAGTGGTTAACCCAATCGCTTTAAACATTTTCCTCAACCTAGTCGGGGGTTCAAACCCCAGGGCGTGTATAACACTTTTTTTTAGGGAGTTACTTTTATTTAGTTACTGACTTTTATAATTTAGGGAGTTACTTTTATAAAAGTCAGTTACTTTTATAAATTATAAAAGTCAGTAACTTTTAAACGAAAATAAGTCAGTTACTTTTATAAATTATAAAAGTCAGTAACCTTTAATTTTCGTCAAAATAATTTATAAAAGTCAGTAACTTTTTCTACTTTTATAAACTTAATTTTCGTCAATCAATCCAAGATAAAGCACGAGAGTGTAATTTCCTGATAGTATTGAAGAAAATGTCTGAGAACCAAGAAAACTGTTTTAGGGTTACAAGGGCGGCCTCCAAGAAGAGAACGACGACTGCTTCCGCTACTATTTACCGGCAAGGGAACAAGAAGAGAACAGGTATGGGTTCCGCCTCTGATGACCGGCAAGGGAACAAGGAGAGAATAGTTCTTAGAGCCGAATCGCACCGAACCAAACTGATGTTGAAACCGACAAACCGACCGAAACCGAAAAAACCGAAACCGAAAAAAACCGATTTTTCTTTTAATAAATCGGTTTAATAATTTATAAACCGAATTATTTCGGTTCGGTTTATATATTTATAAAAAAACCGACCGAACTGACCGAATCTCACCCCTAGTTCTGACCATGCCCTATGCTAATAAGTGCTTCTTTAACTACTGATAGTCCTATATGCAACAAAAGAAGTTTCAAGTTTTTAAACATGTGGACTTCTGATGAACTTAAGCCTCAATACTTCTCCTAATAATATATTTTGGTACAAAATGAAAAGACTAAAAAGTTGTCTTAGAAACTGGAATAAGAACCAATTTGGTAATATTTTCATTAATATCAAAGAGGCTGAGGAAAAGGTTAAAATCATGGAAATTATGCATCAGAATAGTAATGATAATGTTACTAATACTAATCTTAATAAGGTTATTGTTATGCATATTAAGGCTCTGAGAATTGAAGAGTCTTATTGAAAGCTGAAATGCAATAATTTTTGGCTTAAAGAAGCTGATGGAAACACTAAAGTTTATCATACATATGTGAATAAGAAAAGAAGGAAAAACTCCATAAAAGGCATAAAAGTTGGGGATGATTGGTTGTATAATGACAAAGATATTGGAAATTTAGATGTTAGTTATTTTTCTACTTATCTGTCTGTTAGCTCTTATAGCAGTAGAGATGAAGAAGCAGAATTGTTGTCTGACCCTATCCTAGATTTCATTCCAAAGATTATTTCTGAGGAGGACAATAAGATCCTTATGAGGCCTGTAAATGATGAAGAAATTTGGGAAGTAATCAGCACTATGAAAAATGACAGTGTTGCAGGTTTGGATGGATATAATATTACGTTTTATAAAACTTGTTGGCACACTATTAAGAAAGATCTTTGTAATTCAATCAATTCTTTTTTGGAGGGTCATAAAATTCCCAGTGGTATGTTTGCCACTGACATTAGCTTAATCCCTAAGAACTCTAGCCCTATTAACTGGGGTAACTATAGACCCATTAGCTTATGTACCATGTATAACAGAATCTTCTCTATGATTTTAAATAATAGGCTTTCAAGTATTTTCCCTAACATTCTTTCTAATACCCAAAGTTCTTTTGTCAGAAATAGATCTATTCATGAAAATATTTTAATTGCCAAGGACTTGGCTTTTGATTTAGATAAAAAGCCTAAAAATGGAACATAATGATTCAATTAGACATGTCAAAATCTTTTGACAAAATGTCCATTCCCTTAATTATTAAAGTTTTAAGTTTTTTTTGTTTTTCTAACAGGTTTACTAATCTGATTAAAGAAATGATTGGTAATGTAAAACTTTCTGTTCTTATCAGTGGTAATAGTTATGGGTTTTGCAATTCTAAAAGAGGCTTGAGACAAGGAGATCCCTTGTCGTCAAGCCTCTTCATTATGGGCGAAGAAGTTTTACTTAGAGGTCTAAAGAGATTGTTTGAGTTAAATAGCTTTATGCAGTTTTCTTTTAGGTCCAGTATGCTTATTCATTGTACAGCCTTTGCTGATGACATAATTATTTATACTAACGGTTTACCTAAGTCTATTGATACTCTTAGTTATTTATTAGACAAATATCAAAGCGTTTCAGGTTAGAGTATTAATAAGGAGAAGACTAAAGTGATTACCTCAAAGAAATTGCAGCTCTGCAGACTTAATAGTGTAGAGAACTCAACTGGCTTCACTACTGATTTTCTCCCTACTCGTTACCTTGGGATTACTCTGCACAACAATAACAAGGCTGTCAATTACGCTCCATTATTGGATAAAATTAATGGAAATATTATGGAGTGGAACATCAAACAGCTCTCTTATGGGGGGAGATGATCTCTTATCTCTACTATTCTTTTACCAATCACTTATTACTGGATGCAAAGTTCTATGTTGCCTAATTCAATTATAAAAAGATTGGAAAACAGTTTTAATAAGTTTCTTTGAAGATTAAATATAAATGAAAAAAGTATTCATTGGTCCTCATGGAAACAAATTTGTTTCCCTTTTGAGTAGGGTGGACTGAATATCAGAAACCTTACTGATATTCAATCACTTACTCCCATAATCTCTCGTTTAACTACAGAAAGAAAAAGTCTATTTGGGCTTTACTAATGCATAATACTTATAATATGAACCATCCTTTAAAAGTAAATTACAGTAATAGATGTTCACTAGTAAATTACTTATAATACTTATCAGAAACGTTTAATGTGTGTTAAAGGTGAAGCAGAGCAAAATATGAAGTGGCTCATTAGCAAAGGTGAAGTGGAATTCTGGACGGAAAATTGGCATGATATGGCCCCCATTCTGAAACACTTATTACCTTCGAATAAGTGGTTCTTAGGGGCCAAGGTTAACACCTTTTGGAAGGCCAATGGTTGGGATTTTTCTCTTCTGGGCTCCTTACCTGAAAACAGAAAAGAAAGAATTATGAAGTATAAAATTAATCATGACAAAGATGATGAAATGATCTAGACACTTTCTCCAGATCATAACTTTAATTTCAAATGTACTTAGAACTCTGTGAGAAGTCCCAATCACAAATCAAGCTTTAACAAGAAAATATGGTCTATAGTCATTCATAATTATTTTCCAGTTGTTTCTATTTTACAAAAAAAAACATTTTTAATTAGCATCAAAATGATTTTTTTACAAAAATAATGAGAGTAGTAATCAATTATTTGTTAGTTGTGATTACTCTTGGAGCCTTTGGTGCCATTATAGTAATTTGTTTTAAGTCAGAGTCGAAAGACATATAACTGTTAAACATATTTTCTATAATTGGTTTTGGTTCTCTAATCATAAGACTCATATCACCCACTGCATTCCAGCTCTCACATGTTGGGTGATATGGAAAAGCCGCAATAATATGAAGTATAAAGGCACTGGTTTAAGCCTGCATAATTCCATTATTATGATCAATAATATTTATTCTTGGTTTAGACATCTCTAATGTTCTAACCAGTAAACACTGGTTAAAAACCACCGATGATGGTCAATCTTTATGATGTTTATCTCAAGAAACAAACTGTAAAAAATTTACTTACCTGAAGTGGGAAGCTCCTGATGTTGTCAGGCTCAAGATGAATCTTGACGCCTCGTGTCTTGCTAATGGTGATTCCTGTGGTGCTATGATCATCAGGAATCTTGAAGGAGTTATTGTCCATGCTTCTTCTAAGCTGTTTGGTAAGCTCACCCCATTGGTAGCTGAGACCACTACTTTATTAGAGGGGTTGTTGACCTGCAAGGAGAACAATTGGGTTAGCATTGATATAGAAACATATTGTTCAACTCTTATAAATATCATCAATAAAAATAAGAATCTCTGGTACGTGAAAAATCTTATCACCATCTGTAAAAGTTTACTTGCCCTCCATGACTTTAACCTTTATTTCGAGAGACCAGAACCGAGTTGTGGACTAGCTCACGAAATGGACATTGAAGTGTAAAGAGAAGCTCTGCTTCTCACACTTCAATGTGCCAAATTACCTTCTCTCGATAGTATTTCTCGAGAGTTTAGGCCTAGGCTACATTAGTACCTTTTAAAATTGTCAATTTTGTTGGGGTTTTCTATGATCTTTGTAGATGAAAGGCGGCTATGGAGCTCTCTGCTCGAGGTAGAAGGGGTTGCATACGGCTCTATACTATCGAGCTTATGGATTGGCAAGTTGTGGGAGAAGGTCAAAGGTGTTGCAGCGACTCTATTCAGATGGCCTTATGGTTGGAAAGTAGAAGGAGTTATCTCTCTCAATCGAAGGAAGATTACGGTCTAGGGTTTTTTATTTTTTTGGCATTGTTGAAATTGACCTCGAAAGTAAGTTTAGAAGGTGTTTCGGGAGAAGGATTGACTATCTAGGCTTCAATTTCTGGTTTCGACCCAAGAGGATTTCTTGTCTCTCTCATTTTTATCTCTCTCTCTCTCCACGGAACTTCAAAGGTTTCGCTTTGGAGCTTGATTCTTGATGAAGGTGACTCAGAAAACTTTGAAGTTTTCAAGTAGTCCTCCTACTGTTCTCTTTAGCTAATTTAGTCTTCATAATTTTTTATTTAGCTATTTAGCCCCAAACGTTTGTAATTTTCTCATTATGGTAATATAGTATTATTTGGATAAAAAATATATTTTTGGATAAAAAAAGATGATTAAACAAGAAAATATTAAACAAGATACATAAGAGAAGAGTAATATAGACAAACCTTAATGACAATCTGATGTAGCCCAGAAAGTCCAAACAAAAGCCTTTTTAATTTTATTTTTATTTTATTCAAATATCTTATGTATTTAAATCAAATCTAATTATATTAAGATTTTATTTTATTTTATTTTATTTTAAAATATTTATTTTATTTCCTTGTATTATAATTTAGGGTTTTGAGAAGCTCTTATATAAAGCCTCATATGCCTTAAGTTATTTTAAGTTTTTGGAATAATATATTTTTATCTCTGAAAATTTTGAGTCTTTGTTACCCTTAGATTAGGGTTTCATCATGTTACCCTTGAATTAGGGTTTCATTTTCTTCTTCTATTTCTGCTGCGTCATCAGTTTGGTATCAGAGCCTCACTTCCTGCTATGGGGAAGCATGTTTCTAAAGCTTGACTGTTCCGATTCAAGGTTTAAAGAAGAGAACAACACACGTGGTCATGAAGATCGGGAAGATCGTTTGAGTATGAGGGGGCATACCAACTGTTTCAATTGGCTACCAATCGTCGAATCAAGGTAAAAATTGCTTATCGAGATGTTGTCTCATGCTATAAAAAAGTTTTCAAAACCATATTTTTTCATCAACTGGACCTGAGAATGTTGTCTTCAAGCTATGAAAAGGTTTTCGAAATTATTTTTTTTCATCAACCGGATGGCTTCAATGTGACTTCGAATAAGGAACACTCGAGAAGAATTTATCTTATTCCGATAAGGTCAACAATTATAATTCTCAATGTAACGATTGAATAAAATAAAATAAACAATTTGGGTTCTTGATGGTGATAGTGCTGTGAATTCGATGACGAATTCTTGTCAACCAGGAGAGGATGATGTAGCCCAGAAAGTCCAAACAAAAGTCTTTTTAATTTTATTTTATTTTATTCAAATATCTTATGTATTTAAATCAAATCTAATTATATTAAGATTTTATTTTATTTTATTTGAAAATATTTATTTTATTTCCTTGTATTATAATTTAGGGTTTTGAGAAACTCTTATATAAAGCCTCATATGTCTTAAGTTATTTTAAATTTTTGGAATAATATATTTTTATCTCTGAAAATTTCAGTCTTTGTTACCTTAGATTAGGGTTTCATCATGTTACCCTTGAATTAGGGTTTCATCTATCGTTGTTTTTTCTTCTATTTCTGTCGGGTCATCACAGTCACACCAAGTGTCTGAAACTTTTTACCATACGGTGTTTTGGACTTTGTAGAGTTTTTCTGTGACAAAAATTAATATTTTTCTCTACAGAATGATTTGAACATTTTATAGAAAAAACATTTTGAACATTTAATATAACAAAAAAATCATATTATGAAACCATTTTGAAATTTATGGCATGAAATAAAACGACCATTAAAGGCCACACTAAACAAACTATAAGCCATATGATCAAAATATATACATATGATCAAAATATATACATATGAACTAGGGCTGTCAAAAAAATCCGAAAAATCCGATATCCAACCGAAATATTCGATATCGAATCCGAATAAAATGGATAATATCCGTATTCGAAAGAAAACGGATAATATTCGTATCCGAATTCGTATCCGAAAATAGCGGATATGGATATAGTCATATCCGTATTCGGAATATCCGATATCCGAATTTTATAAATAAATATATATAATTTTTTTTATATTTAAGCATATTTTTTAGATATCCCACATTGTAAAAAACAAAACAAATTACTAACAAATTTGGCTATAAATATATAGGGTTGTTTCTTTAAGAAATGTATCTTATCCCATATCTAAAGTGGGAAAAAAAAAGTTGCTACCAAGCTGTTTATAAAACACATGGCTGCTTTTTATAACAAGTATATCTTTTTTAGTATTGTGACTCTTATCCTACATTTCAAATGTGGAAAAGAAATGCTACCAAATTTTCTATAAAAGACATGGTAGCTTTTCAAAATAAGTATATTTTTCTTAGTCTTATCCCACATCTAAAACGAGAGTGTGAATTTCTACTAAGGTGCTCCTTAAAAGTAGCCCATCCAATAGTGCAATTAGTTAAAAAATTTAGTGGAAATTCGGATTCGGATATTATCCGTATCCGGATAATATCCGTCGGATACGGATTCGGATGTTGTTTTTTATAAAACTTCAGATTCGAATTCGGATTCGGATAGTGATTTTAGATTTCGGATTCGGATTCGGATATAGACAGATTCGTATCCGAAATATCCGTTTGACAGCCCTAATATGAACTATATCTTAAAAATTAAACGGGATTTTAGCCAAAGAAATAAATTAAGAATATCATGAGTTTAAAATAAATTATTAATAATATAAACCTCTCAGATACTAATGGTAAAAAAAGGTTGCAACAAATTCACGACAAAGGTGTAAGATCATTAAAGCACTAGTAAAGTAATTATCTAAATTCAAAAAAACTCGTAACCCCGTTAATCGATCTTTATGTAATTATCATATACAAGAGGATTAACCAAATTAGGACTCTTCAGAACTGCAAGCGTCTTCTCTTCATCTGTTGTTAATGGATTTTACTGGATTTTCAACATCAAATCTATTTGGCTTGTTTACATAGATTAAGATAAGTTATTCGGCAAGGTAACGAGCAACACACTCGTGAACACTTCAAATTGTGTAGCTGCAGCAGCCTTGAACTTCTCGAGAATTTTTTTTAAAGAACGAAATATCTTTTAATCAAACTTAGAAGTTCTCCAGTTGGATATCTTTGATGGTTCGGTTTTATAGACTCCGAGAAGAATTGATGGTTCCAAGTCTGATCAATAATTAGAAAAACTACTTCAAAGACTAGTTCAAAACTAAATGTAGTTGCGAAGATAACAAGGGTATGAAGAGATAATTAGAGATAAAGAGCTAAACACTGTTATCTCAAATTACCAATCATAACTAAGTTTCAATGGTCTTCGTCCCTTTTGCTTTTCACTAACATATTATCCATATACACTTCAATATTTCACCATATTTCGGCCTCAAAGGTTTTGTTTACTAAATGTTGGTAAGTTGCTTTAGCATTTTTTAACCTAAGAGGTATAACCTTAAGCAACCATGAATAAAAGTAATCGGTTTCCTGAGGTAGAGTTCACTTACGGATCTATCCGAGGAACTAGGAAATGATAGTTTGGACATTATCTATTTAGATCAGTGAAATCCACACACATCCACCATTTACCATTTTTTTTACCAAAATTGGGTTGGTAGTCCATAAAGGTTACTGTAATTTTCGTATGTGTCCAACCTTAGATAAGAAATCTACCTCGGTCATGAGTACCTCAAATTTTTTTTGAGAAAAAATATCTTCTATTTTGAATGATTGGACGCACGCTGCTTTGAATTGCCGACCTACGACAGATGATATCCGCAGGAACCTCTGTCACGTCTTTGGTGCACAATGCAAACATATGTAATTTTGTCGACAAAAATAAAATTAACTCTTCTCTCACTTCTAGAAATAAATTTGTGCCAATTTTTAATTTGTTTCGTTCAAAAAAATATGGTCCTCAAAACTTTCATCAGGGACCAAAAACCTAGGGGGCTCCTTTGGATCATCCACGTGACCAGACTCTGAGAAAGACCTCACTAATTACTATATCTATTTTACTCAATCTCTTTTATCTGCTTTGGGCCAAAGTTGTTCGGTAACATTCTCTTGCATTTTTTGGTTACTCCTAATCATTCCAACATTGTTTCCCATGACACACTTCAAGCATTTGTGAACGGTCGACGCTACTACATGCATTTTAGATAACCAAGACCTTCTGAATGTCGCATTATAAGATGTTGGCGTATCCGTCATAATAAACAACACTATCACAACCTTTTTAAATGATCATCGACCCAGCTCTACTAATCCCTCAAATTCTCCGACCACTTTCGCGGTTATCATAGTAAACCCAACTTTGCCCGATCTGAACGAAGTATTATAGGGGGGTTCACTATTTTTTTGATAAATTATCATGAACAATATATTGGCAGAACTACTTGTATCTACCAATATTCTTTGTATCTCATCCCAACTATTTATGCCACAGCATCCTCGTGTAGACCAGCTACATCCCTCTTGTCGTCATCTTCAAAACAAAGTAACAGAGATGGATTGATATAAAAATATGGTGAAGCTCGTGCTTTTAACTGAGTTGTTAGGCTTACAATATGTCTCCAAAAATGGTTAGTGATTCAAAGAAATCACATAGTTTACTAACCTTTCCACTCACAACTGATTCTTCTACCACTAAAACACTATTCCTACCCGATTTTGGATTCAAATACTCCATGGAAACATAAAATATATGAATAGGTTCTGAATCATCATAGAGTTTTCTTGCTTTGGTGAGGTAATAGAAATCTTCTTGATAAACGTTGTTAACTTCCCATTTTCGACCAAGACCTGTATTTATTTTTTCAAAGCTACATAATCCTTGGTGCCATGCCCTAAATCATCATGGTACTTGCAATATCTGTTGTTTCTGCTTTCCCTCGGAGTCTGTATTGGAAATGGTTTTCCGGAACTGTATATGACTTCGAGTTTTGTCAAAAATTGTTGTAACGCAATCTATCACTTCATCAAAATGTGATGGTCGGATCCATTTGTTTGATATAGGCCTGATATTTTTTTGTGTGTTTACAACTTGTGGGTTTGCCTTAGGCTTTAAAGGTAATTGAATCAGTGTTGGAAGCAGATTGTTATGTGTCACCATCAGAATTTGGTGGAACTGATTTTGATCGAAACGTGCCAAGGAGTCTATTTCCGAAGTTTGAGTTTATTCCACTAAAATTCTCTTTTCCACGTTATCTAATAATACCTCAAACGTATAACTTGTTTTTCTGCGAAATTATCCTTTACAATTCCTAGGAGCAATCCCATTAGAAAATCCGTCAGTGCCATTTTATCCTTACAACTTTTCATAGCAGTCCTTACCTTGATAAAGAGATTCATGCACTCTTTAAGGCTTTCCTTCACTGCTTGCCTAAAATAAATTATCGTATCACCATTCGCCATAATTTTTTGCTCCCCGCAATATGTTGGCGGAACATACTTTCTACCTATTGTTCGATGTGACTATTGCGGATCTTGAGTTCCGTCAAACTTTTCTAACTTTGAGATATCAAACCACTTTGGTAAGTGTCCCGAAAGAATTTCTGAGGAAAAGGGAGTTGACCTATAATTGTGACCCATCTTGTACATACTTCCACGGGGTCCTTCATTCATTGTGGTGTACAAACCTTCCTCGGAGCGGGTGTGTGAACTGATTACTTACACAGTATTCAAAATTATCACTTCCCGAAAGGTTCTGTGCATAGGGAGTTGTTTGCTTCCTTCTAACAACATTCATAACCCTATCTTATTTCTCTAACCCAAGTCATCTCTTCTCTTGATCGTTCTTTTCTTTCTTTAAACCTCTAGCTCTATGAAATATCTGATGACCAACTTCTGCCACCTTGAATCTGTTTTCATATATCTTCTTCGACGTCGATGATCTATTTCCGAGAAAAAGGATTCATCTTAATCATATAATGAATTGTCACTGGATTCAGCTGACTCATAACGACGTCTAGATTTCATTCTTCTATTTGAAGAATAATTGTTTTTCTGTTATGTCTTTCATCGGTCCGATAAACATCTTTCACATTGTCTTTTTCAATCATATGATTTTTCGGACCTCCAATTTGAGCCTCTTTAAATTTAAAATTACTTCTTTATGAGCATTCAACCTTTTAATATCTTTCGGAAGTTCTTTCCGTCAACCACCTCAATAGCTCTTTCTTTACGTTGATAAATTTTTGTAAAATATCCAAAATTTTAATTTATTATTTCTTAAAAAAACATTATAAAATCAAATTATTATTTTTTTAATTATTTTATTCATGTAGTGACATTGAAGGTCATATTATATTATATGATGAATAAGAAGATTTTAAAACATTTTAGATTCTAGTATAACATACTTTAATAATGAAACACGGTCCTTTTTTATTGAAAAAGACTAATATATAAGTTGAATCTGAAATATCATAACACAAGCATAATAGTTTAGTAACTTAGACATCGCCAATTGAATCATGGACTCTATACCCATCATTTTAAAAGAAAAATCTAATTATTCATAGTACTTAAAAGCCAATCTTTGTAAGAGAAGAGGGCTTGAATTTACAAGAAAAACGTAAACATCTAACATTCCGTGCTTAATATTATTATAATACCAATTTTCTCCACAGATCAACTAAAATTATTATTCCTAATTTTCTCATTAATAGTTTATTTTCGTTTTCTCCTCTCCCCCTCTTAGGATATTTTATCTTCCCCAACATATTTGACGATTTTGGAAATTGCAAATTAAATCAAACAAACTTCATAAAGAAAGACACAGTATAGGAAGATTTCGCTATCATTAATGTAGAAGACTGGTCTTTTAAATGCTGTTAGCAGATGGCCTTAAAAAATTGTAATCGACTTGTAATCATCTAATGGCATCTGTTATTTTTACATTTTCGTTCAGAGAGAACATACAGTTGCAGCAACTTCGACAACTACTGTTTAGACACCATGCATTTCATGGAGATCTTTACAATCAACAACTGAAATATATTGTAACGAAGTAAACTGATAAAGGTATTAGCCGCAGTCACTATCAACCTCGTGTGCAGTGATAACTAACCATCAAAATTAATAACTAAGAAAAAAAAGTTGATCCTGTCAAAGTTACCCTAGCTAGCCATATAATAACAAAATCCAGCTTACATGCTACAAAACGATACAAATACTAACAAAAATAGAACACAAAAGAAAGCACTAATAATAATATATAAAATCTTACTTAGTAGCTGAGCCAGTGTATCAGAACAATCAAAAATGGAACAAAACCAGACACTTCTATTAATGGTTAGTATCAACAAAAAAGAGGCCAGGTGACAAAAGCTAAAACCGACAGCAGTTAATTTCAACAAAACACAAGCTCACTGATAGATTAACACACTCCAGCTCACTGATACTGTCACAGAGCCTGGAGTCTCCTAGATTCAAAGAATATCCGTTCTTTGTTTTTTGTCTAAAGGTTCAAAGCCTTTTCCCTGCCCCATAAAATAGAAGCTGCTGCCATTAAACAACAAGTGTAAAAAAGTTGCAAACATTCTGGTGCACTTGCTATCGACTTCTAACCATTTCCATTTGAAACAACAATCAACAAGCTAAACCCATTTCCACTAAAGGTATTATCTTCAACATGTGTTCTAGAAAGACTGGTCCGCAAGTTGAACTGAAGCAGAGAGACCTCAGTTGACCAGCAGAACAAAATTTCTGATCAGAATATCATTGTGCTTTAATCAAAATAAGTCAGACAGAACTACGGCCTGATTATTACTCCAATCATATTACCAACAGTCTTGTTCTTTACATCAAATGACCCACTAAAATCACAAACTTGATAAGGTAAACTTTATTCTATATTTTAAACAAAATTATGCAACCCAGCTTTTTTGGAGTCAAAAACTGAAAAAGACAATAGTCAGACATATCAATAACCCTTCAAATGGCCAGTTGAAATCACAAATTTGATTTAGGTAAACAAAATTAAATTTAAAACAAAATTTATGCAACCAAAAGTTTTTGCAACAAAAGTGAGGGATCATTTCTACGGAAAATAAAAAATGACGAGTTAAAAAGTGAAAAAAGACAATAGTCAGACCAATCAATAGCCTTAACAAGCATAAAGAATCAAACACATATTCAATGATACAAAATCAACTCTTCAATAAATGTAAGAGTTCCGAGGGAAACACCAACCTGGATTCAGTACTCCCCGGCTTCATCTGCAAACTGCTGAAGCAGCTCGTACACACTGAAACTCAGGTACTGAGCACAATCTTTCCCCAGCTTGCAGCAAATATGTTCTTTACTTTTAAATAGTGATGAGAAGAGAGTTCCACAGGCACCATCCTTATCCAAACAGAAAGTGATTGAAAATGCTAACGAAACACCAAATACATAAGTGTAGATTACACATTGACAGCTTCCCGACCTCTATTTTTGTAGATCCGAGAATCAATCACAAAAGCCAAAAACTCAAACGAAATAGATTCTTAGAATTGTCTCTTTATGAGTATTTGCTTGACTCTAGAAATACAGAGGATAGATCCAATGGGGGTTTTCATTCATCAACCACATAGATGAACAAGCAACTAAATCCACAGAGATGGCCTTCAATTTGTCTGCATTGCTTCTGCATGATACTTCTCCAGATCTGCATCGAGATCTTCTGCAGACACTTCTTCTCCACGACTTCTACCTCGACCACGACCTCGTTCACTGCGACCGCCACCATGTTGACGCCCGAATCCACCCCTACCTTGTCTGCAGCACAAAAATAGATAATATGCAAAAAATTACACATAAAGTCTCTGTACCAGTAGAACAAGAAACTAAAAAATAATCTACTAAAGGAAAATATGAAACATATACCCATCTGCAAACAGAGTTGTTCAACTTCAAAATGTTAATTAATGTATAAATTGTGATCATGAAGTACCATCATATCTCCAAAACTATGCAACTTTCAAGAGTATAAGTTAGCAAATTCCTTTTGAAAGGTATCAATGATTGCATTGACTCTAATTAGAGACTTGTTTATGCTCATACTAAAACCGTGCAAGATCCATTCAAATTGAAAATAACTATCAAACCAAACCAAATACCATAAAAAAAAAACTATTAGAGAAGGAAAGACAACAAAAAAGCACCTAACTATGAAAGAAACTTTTTTGTCATTAAAAAACAGCATATGAAATGAAACTAAGACAGACTACTCCAGATAAGAGAAGTGATACTTCACATTTCTTAATTCACAGAAGTTGTTAAAAGAACATATAAAAGAGACCATCAAGAAAAGACTTTAGTACCTTCTTGGAGCTGCATTGGAGTTTCTAAAACCTCCATTCATCGCTGGACCAGCAGGCGTTGCAACATTAGTTCCCACAATTTCAATTTTCATTGGTTTCCCATCAAGCTGAATAGAGTTGTACTTCTTTACAGCCGCGAGGGCATCCCCTCGACGTACGAAGACAACTTCAGCCGTTCCCTAAAAGATAACACATATTTTTAATAACAGCAAAAAGATGAATCCAGCCAAACGACTAGGTTATTGAAAATTCATATACCTTTGATCTTCCACTTCTGTCATAATGAACGGTGTACCGTTTCATGTCACCGACCTCAGCAAACAGTTCCTGCAAGTATATCAGTACAAGCCTTTGAAATTCATAATCTAAAGAATACTGAGCTTACAATAAAAAATTAACATACACTAAGTCCTACAAAAATATTGACACATCTCCCAGAAAATAATAACACTCAACAAGGTTTTAGCAACATTATAATCCAGAGCCTTTACACAGAAAATTCAAAGCAAGAACTAAATAAAGAATAATAGTATGATGAAAATATGGTGGAACCATACTACTCACATACTAATGGTAATTTCCAATTAAAGGGCTAACATAAAATAGCTTCTACAGTATCTCCTTTGTACTGTCCATAGCCTCAGAACTCAATTAGTGATCACAGAGAGATCTTAGTCTCACTCAATATGATGCACTTTGCTTAGATTAGGACTTGGATGAAATAGCCTAAAACTCTACCATATCCCACACCAGACCCAATGGAAATAATTGAATACTTCTCAAATTTCTTAAATATCAATCACCAACGCAAATTAAACATTGAATACCATCACATTCAAGCAAAACTGTACGAATTCGAGAAAGCAAAGAAAGCATATATATATATATATATATATATATATATATATATATATATATATATATATATATATATATATATAACCTTGATGTCCTCGTTTGAAACTCCATAGTCCAAGTTAGATATGTAAAGCTTCGTTCCGGTTTCAATAGTCCGCCCGCCAGGTGCAGCTGAGTTATCCACCGACCGATCGGAGTACATATCGTGCTTCCAGGCCGTCTCCGGCGCCTATACAAGACGGAAAAAACCCTAGATGAATAAAAATATAAAGGCTAACACATGGAGGGATGGCGGATCTTGGTTGTAAAAGGGAGAAGCATCTAGGGTTTTACCTTGGAGGTGGAATAAGGAGCAGGACGATTCGATCCACGATTGGGAATGCGACGGGCAGGTCCTGTTCCGGATCCACGGCCGCCGCCACGAGATCTGGAAGTTCTGCTCTTCGCTATCATATCGTCGAGGCTCGAATCTAAACCACTTGCCATTTTTGTTTTTTTTTCTTTGAATTCTTATCAAATCTTCCAAAGAGGATCTAGTGATTTGCAGGGAGAAGATAAATCCCAAGAAAACGAGGGTTGAAAATAAGTGAAGCTTTAAAGGTGAGAAGTGGTATATGTATAAAGAAACAGTTATGATTAGGTCAAATAATACCTGGATCCAAATTCACCACCACCGGTTTTGTGGTGTAGTTGGTTATCACGTCAGTCTAACACACTGAAGGTCCCCGGTTCGAACCCGGGCGAAGCCATTTCCTTATATTTTTTTTAATTACATTAAAAATACACAAACTTTTGAATAAGTTTTATTTTCAACATTAAAATATAAAAAATCATCATTTTACTAATAAAAACAAGGTTTACTCATAATTTTTTATTTTTTTATTTTTGTTAATTACATTAAAAATACCCAAACATTTGAATAAGTTTTATTTTCAACATTAAAAAATCAAAAATCATCATTTTACTAATAATTAAAAATACACAAAGTTTGAATAAGTTTTATTTTCAATATTAAAAAATCAAAAATCATCATTTTACTAATAAAAACAAGGTTTACTAATAAATTTTTAATAAATAAATTTCAACAAGCTTAAAAAAAATCGCATAAATTTAAAAAAAATAAATAGATAAATTTCAACAAGCTTAAAAAAACAAAATTATTATGTTTTCTGTTTTTTAACTTAAAAATTTCAACAATCATCATTTTACCAATAGAAAAAAGGTTAGTACTATTTAAGATCCAAAAACAATATTATTATCACTTAAGATCTATATTTTTATATATTTATAAAAAAGATTCATTTCACTTAAACATTTATGATCTAAAACTCAATAATACCATAAATATCATTACTTAATTATATAAAAGTTTTTATGTTTCTTACTTCACCTTTTTTTCCTATTTATTTCTCTCTCTATTATATTACGTGAATAGAACGGTATCATAATATTATAGGTAAAGATTCAATTTTGTACTCGATTTTGTATGTTTATTTTGTTCCATATGATTTTTATTATGTTTTTACTTGATTTCGAAGTTTGATTTTGGATATCTGTTTAGACAAGTTGATTTGTGTCTTTAGGTCACTCGATTTTTTTTTATCTTGTAGTGGAATTGTTGTATCGCAATAAGGTTTTGATTGATTTTAGTGTGTTTCTGGAAATTTTCGTTCCAGTAAAGGTTTCGGATTTAAACGAAAAAGATGAAGTAAGAAGATGCGAAACCGGTGTTACTTTAAATACTGATAGTTGCGAAACTTGTTTATTCTTTTGTATTGGTAGATGCAAAACTTTTCATTATTATATGCGAAACATTTGTGTTCTTTGTATTGATAAATGCTAGATGTTAGATGTTAGATGCTGAAACTAGTGTAAGATATAATACTTTTAAAAATACAAAATATATCATGTATGGTACTAGTTTTGTGAGTCTTAAAAATAATATATATATATATATATATATATATATATATATATATATGAGTTAAAGTTTAAAAGATACGAACTTTTAAAATTTTAATTTATGAGTGTAAACAGAAAGGATAACTGTTACGAAGAAGATACGAACCCTTCTTTCTGCTATATGAGAAACATTTATAAGTTTGTACTGGTAGATGCGAAACCATGCAATTATGATAGATGCGAACCATACCAACTATAATAGATGTTAAACCATGCCAATTATGATAGATACGAACTCATGCATATGATAGATGCAAAACTATATAATGAGAAACCAGTATAAAATATAACTTTTTAAAAAAAAATCAAAACATATCATAAATAGTACTAGTTTTGTTCGTCTTAAAAAACAAAACTAATGGTATTTTGGATTTTTTTTCCGGTTTACGGTTTAAAAGATATGAATTTTTTAATTTTTAATTTTAGAGTGTAAACGAAAAAATGAAGAAGATGTGAAACCTTCTTATTGCTAGATGCGCAACATTTTACGTTTGTACTGGTAGATGTGAAACCATGCAATTATGATAGATGCGAAACGAGATCAACTATGATAGATGCTAAACCAAACCAACTATGATAGATGCGGAACCATGCATATGATAGATGTGAAATCCTATAACGAGAAACGAGTGTAAAATATAACTTTTAAAAAAATCAAAAGATATCATGAGTGGTACTAGTTTTGTTCGTCTTAAAAAACAAAACTAATGTATTTTAAGATTTTTTTCGAGTTACGGTTTAAAAGATATGAACCTTTAAATTTTTAAATTAAAAAATAAAAGAAAAGAAAGAGAATGTTCAAGTGTTTGCTCGATTTTACATATAATTGTATTTTAGATACAAAGTCTCTTAATCTTTTTGGACCTTTATCTTTAATAGGTTTGTTGGATGGGTCTTAAATAATAAGTATCCCTAAAAAAATTCACAACTAAATATTTTATAATAAAAGATAATTAAATTAGTAGCAACGACTAGATGTTCTTATGATAGTTGTATATTTAGCATAATAGTTTAATGATTAACTTGATAATCAAAGGTTTAACTTGACAACTAATGTCTAACATAACAGTTAAGTGTTTATCTAGAAAGTTATGTTTTTACTTTGACAATCACGTGTCTAACATGTAAGTTAAATGTCTAACGTAACAGGTAAATGTTTAATTTGACAGCCAAATATCTAAATTTACAACTAAATATTTAATTTGACAGATTAGAGCTAGATTTTTACTTTGACACATAAATATTTATTTTAACAGTTAAATGGTTACAACTAATTTTTAATAGTAAAAAACTTAATGACTTTAGTAATAACAACTAAATATCTATTGGATATCTAAATTTATAGCCTTAAATATATATATATATATATAATTAAATAATTATCAAATATTTAAATATCAACATGCATCCACTATTAAATTTATGCATACATTAAGAAAAGTAAAACACGAAAATAAGCAACATAATTTTTATTAATATTTATAGATTATAACTTTTGATGGTTCTCAAAGTCCATACAGAAATAGCACTTTGTAAACAACAAGCCTCACAGTATCGATAAAGATATATATCACTCTAACTTAAGAAACATGTTTCAATAGAAGAACCCAAAAACATAATATTATTATTATTATTATTATTATTATTATTGTAAGAAAAGCAAAATAAATTTAAAAATGGTTGTTATGTCTGTTATAAGTACATACATAACTCCCCGTAGATGTAAAACATACATAACTCCCCGTAGATGTAAAACATACATAGGGAATTTCTCAAAACTAGAGTACTAAAGTGACATAAGTTACATGGGTTTTAGTAGGAGTGACCACATGTCATAAATTTAAACTACTAAAACATATAATGGTCAATTGTAATTTTGGATCGGTGGACTAACTTGTTTAAAAAAGACTGGGATGACAATTTTAGTACAATTTTATGGGACCTTCCATCCATTATACAACATGTAAATCAGTGACAAAATTCCACATCCACAATGACTGGTGTGATGCTCAAAACATGCAATAAATGTTGCCGTCATAGTGGAAAATGCAATAAGTGTTTGTTTTACATCTTTTTAGGATATCACACCTCCAACTAATAAATATATACTTTCTGAATTATTTTTTAATGTGTCTATATATCTACAAAAAAACTGAGTCAGAATAACCAATGATTTCCAACCTTTCCAACTTCATATATGTCAATATATGGCTTTTTGTTCCATGTCAGGGTTTCTTCCAATATGTTATCGATATATAATACCATAAATATGAAATTAATCTAACTAAACTTGAGATACAAACAATCTTCAATTGAGTTAACCTCAAGGTCAAAATAGAAAATTACCTCAAAATATTTGTGGTGCCACTGACAAGAAGCCTCTTATATAAATTTCTTAATCATGCATACCAGATTATTTGAGTTATCTATATTAAAGTGTTCTTGTTGCACCATATAGATCACTTATACAATATCAGCATTGAGAAATGCGATCTTTGTGTCTATTTGATAAAACTCAAGATAAAAGTGCACAACTAATGTCATGTTTGTTAAAATAGAATCATTCACCGATGGTTTGGTTTATTTTGGGTTGAGGGTACTTTTGTAAACTATTTTAGTAAGTTTGGGGTATTTTGTGTCTAGTGTGAGGAGTAGTGAGATAATTAAGCAATCTGCTTGTATTAAATGCCGATCACCCTTATTAATGAGAGTGGTTGGGGTATTTATACTTTTAATTAATAACCCATGGGCTTACCGGGTCAAGTTGTGAAACCTAAGGACCCATTAGTTTTTGATTAGATTAGCAAATAACTTAGTAAAAAAGTGTTCACATTTGTCCTGTTCGGATTTTATAGTAGAGTGATATGGTCCGAATTACCCCTGTCTAAATTAAATGGTAAGCTGTGTCTATTATATCCGAACTCATCAGTAGCCCTTTTTGTAAGCCTTACAAAGTATCTTTGAAATGGTTAAAAAATTTACCAAGTCAAAGTCACTATCAATTTCGTCCTATCTGCTTGCGTTGTCCCAATTGAGAAGCTTATTTTCAACATCAATCCAGTACGAATTTCATCAAGACTGTTTTTTTTCTTTCCAGAATTCTAAGAATTTTCTCTTGAATCGTGGGACACGTGTCAATATTTGGTTTTACCTACAAACCGTTATTTTTCCTAGATCGGAGCACCTACTAGGTCTGGAAAGTTACCAAGGCTTTGATTTTTCACACGTTTGCGCAACCTTTAATCATTACAAAAAACCCCTTTCAACTTCTCATTGGTAACTGCTGTTTTTTACTATTCCATTGTCTTTCACACTCAAAGCTTTCCTAGAGAAAAAATCATCTTCACCTTCAATTTGTTCTTGAGAGATTATATGTTCACAGCCGGAAATACTTTAGTTAAAGGTAGTTGGTTAAATTTGTCAGAGTTAGAGAGAGCAAGGAAGGTAGAGAGAGAATTGTATCGTCGTCGGTCTCCCCATTTCTCTAGGTGAGAAAATTAGTCAGCCAAATCAGGACGCCAATCAAGGGTCATCTTCCTCCAAAAACCCTAGACTCAAACAGTTTTTATTTAAGCCAAATCTTTCACCCCCTCCCTTCTGGTTCTTCTGTTCAAGAGTCTCAACACCCTATTTCTAAGGAAAAATCTGTTTTAAGCACCAGAAAACTCTCTCTATTTATAGTTATGGGCTATGACACAGAAAAGTCAGCGGAGAAGATAACCCCTAGCCGGACGACTCGACAAACCAAAACCAGTCCACACTATCACTTTTCAAAACCCTTCGGATCAGAGGTAGCTAAAGCAGCTCTGCGGGCCAAGCCCTCCGGATCACAACCCCTACCAGACACTAGGCCTCTAAAAGAAACAAGCGCTCAACCACCCGAACAACTTTCAATGCAGGAAACTGAACAACCTTCTTTAAAGGCAACTGACAGTGATGAAGGAGATTATGAAAAACAGCATTGAAGAGGCGCCCTTTAAGACCGAGGCATTAGGTCAAACGGGAGATGCTGCTTCTGATAAGACATGTAAGAGTAAGGTAAAAGTTTGTATGACTCATCCAGACTCACTTCTGGAGTGCTTAGAGGGTAAGGTAGGCCCTTGCTTCAAACTTTTCAGTGTCAAATGCTTGCTGGCTTTGCAAAACATCAACTACGTCTACACCCATACTACTGAGTTAGGCCAAATCCAAACCAAATGGGGGATTCCAGAGTCTGTAAATGTAAGGATACCGATTAGTCCGGAGACCCCTATGGATTGCAAACTGAATGAGATGGTAGTGTACACTGAAGTGCTAAACTGGGGACATCGGTTCCCTCTAGTCCTAGAAATTGTTAAGTACTTTCATTTAGTCAAACTCTGTCCCATCCAGTTAAGCCCCAATGCCAGGTACACACTCCTTGCCTGTATCATGGCATCCAGGTTGTCAAAGATCCTTATTCCGATAGAGCAGTTTGTTGTTGTAGCAAGCTTGTGCAAGAACCATCAGATTTCATTCTACCACCACAACATGGGAAACGAATTTAAGGTTATGGACGACTTGCTAGAGTCCGAAAAACATTGAAGGAAACAGTTCTTATTTGTTAGTGGAACATGGGAAAATGAAAGGAAGATTAAATCCAACACCAACCCTAGCTTGCTGACCAGTAGGTGGAAAAGCACTGATAATTTTCTCATTCTCCTACATGTTTTTCTTCTTACACTATAAGCTTTCTTATTCTGACTAGTTTGTTACTTCTCTTAGTTCTACCGAAAGAGTTCACCAACCATTTGGAAAAGGGGAAAAAGACATGTGTAAAGCTCAATGCATGGGATTCAGAACGCTGAGGGAACGCCTTCCACAATTTCTTTATATCGGGTAATTTTGTGAGGTCTAACCTGTGGAACACCACAGGCCGGAGAGACCTTTCATGGGAAGAGCTAACCACCCCTCCTCCTCCTGATGTGATTCTCAAAAGGACAGAAGCCAAAGATTCCAAGCTGTTCTTACCTTCCAGGGCTAAGGCTCCCAGCAAGATGAAGAACAAAATGAGGAAGACTGCAACAGAGCTGGCTCAAACAGCTACAGAAGGGACTGGTTCGAGGAACCAGAGGGGCATTGATGTGGCTCTGCTCAAAGTAGTAGAGGTTGAAACAGTGACGAAAGATGGAGGGTTAAAGAACCCACCAAAGCCTCCTAAAATGGACAGAAAACGCAGGGCCAACAACGACGAGAAAGTTGCTAAGAAGAAGAAAGTTACGTTGGGGGAAGAAATAATCCTTCGCCCTTCAGAAATTCAACCACCACCAGCCCCTACCGACCCTACCCTGCAAGAGGAGATCCCAACGGACCTTCAGTTTGGAGATATTGCTGGTGGAGGGAATGATGAAGTGAACCTCAGTGCCCTTCAAGACATTGGTTTGTACTTTAATGATTTTGAGAATGATGATTTTGCAGATCCTCCAACATGGTGACCTACAATGGGAAATCATTCTCCGTATCTAGAGAGCAAGATATCTTGAGTCACGCCTTCCTCGGTTGTACCCGTCCAGTACTTGATCTAGAGAGGCAGGTGAAAAGTTAGACCAACCTTATTAACTCCCTCACTTCTGACAAACAATCTTCTACAAGCAGTCTCTTAAGCGCTCAGCAAAGTATAAAGGAACTGAAGAAGGAGAATGAGGATTTGGCAACTAAGCTAGCCGTATCGGAAGCAGCAAAAAATGAGCTCCAAACTAAGTACTTTGACTTAAAAACTTCTTCCGCATTAAACCTCACAGTGTTAAAAGAGGAGTTGAAGATTAAGGATGGTGTCATTCAAAGCCTAACCAACGAAAAAACTAAGTTATGAAGCACCGTTTCGGAGATGACCAAGAAAAATAAGGTCCTGAAGAGTCAGTAAGAGTAGGCTATCAAGGCAGGTATTGAGGATTATACTAATGGAGTAATAGACTCCTTAAAGAAAAGGGATGATGAGATTAAGTCTGACATGGTATTTTTGTTCCATGAAATCTTCCCTAAGAGAACCCTTGGTCCCTTGTGGAAGTAGGTAGAGTATGAAGACATCCCATTCCATACTCTAGAAGATGGTGACAAGCGCAACTACTCTTGCGGAATAGATTCCACAACTGATGATGAAGAAGGAACATGTGAAGTTCGAGTGCCAAACTCAAAAGTCCTAAAAAAGGTGATGGTGGTGGTGAATGAATGTCTGAAGGGAACAAACCCTAGGGTTTTACCATGTATTATTTTTTGTCTTTGTGAATAATCAAAGTCCTTGGATGGCCAAGACATATTTTGTATTACTATTCGGTTGAAGTTTGAACAGGTTTAATTTATCAAACTTTCTTTTTGTTTAATACATTTCCTTAAATTTTTTCATGGTTAATGTTTAAGTAGCCCCTAGCATTTCAGAAGTATTTGAAGTGAGAGTGTTTAATATCTCCAATGACATGTATTTAATAGTCATTACCCACCATCAAGTTTATCCAATCCACTAAAGATCCAAGATATTAAACAATTGATTTATACTTGAATTGAATTGTAGTAAAATCACTTCGAATATTTTAAGAATGCATTATATATTATTGAAGAAAAGACCGGACACCTCATTAAAACCTCCCCGCGCCACTAGGATATGAAAGAGTATGCCCCATAATATTTACATTGGTATTTAACAAATAAATATTTACACAAAAACTTTACTCTAAATATAACTTGAGATGTTCAATACTTCATGGGTGCTTTAAACGCTCAATTCTTTGTCTTAAAGTCTATATGTCCCAGGTTTGAGCTTTTCACAGACCTCATAGGGGCCTTCCCAGTTTGGAGCCAACTTACCGAACTGCTTCTCCTTGGTATGTAAGAAAACTTTTCTTAACACCTTATCTCCAGGTTGAAAATCTCTTCTTTTGACTTTGGAAGCAAATCTGCTCCTCATCAAACCTTGGTAGTGAGCTGTTCTTAAGTGTGCTTTAACCCTTCTTTCTTCTATTAAGTCCAACTGATTCCTAATTTCTATCTTATTAGCTTGTTCATAATAGTTGTGGACTTTGTACGATGGTAAGGTAGCTTCTATGGGGGTAATTTTATCCATCCCATACACCAAGGAAAAATGAGATTCTTGTGTAACAGCGAGAGGAGTAGTTCAGTAAGCCCACAACACTTCTTGTAAATAGCTTGGCCACTTCTCCGCAACACCTTCTAAATTCTTTTTTAATCCAGACAAAATGGTCTTGTTGGCAACTTCAACCTGGTCGTTTTCTTGTGGATGGAAAGGAGAAGAAAAACAGTGTTGAATGCCTCTAGAAGCACAAAAATTCTACATATCTTTGTTATCAAATTGTGGCCCATTGTCTGTAGTAATCCTTTGAGGGACTCCAAATCTGCAGTATATATTGGATAGGATAAATTTAATGACAGCCTTCGAAGTGTTCCCTGCCAAGGGAGCTACCTCTATCCATTTTGAGAAGTAATCAATAGCAACTATAATAGTTCTGCACCCCCCGGATGCCATAGGTAGAGGTCCAACTAAGGCCATCCCCCATATGGCAAAAGGTATTGGCTCAGAAATAGACTTTATAGGTACCGCTGGAACATGAATTTCATTCCCTTACCTTTGACATGGATCACATTTCTTCACCATTTATTTTGCATATGACATTATGGATGGCCAATAGTATCCAGCTAATAAGACTCTTCGGGTTAGTGTCTTGTACCCATAATGTGCTGAGCCCTCCTCATCATGCAGTTCGGACAAAATGACTTGGGATTCTTCAACCCCCAAACAATGTAGGAGGGGTCTACTAAAAGATTTCTTATAGATAATTCCCCTTATCACCAAAAAACCACGTGCCCTGTATTTAATCTTGTTTGCCACAGTTTTGTCCGAAGGCAAAACCCCATCCGAAATATATTGAAGGAGGGTATATCTCCAGTTTTTAGGTTGAATCACATGTATGCTCATACTTTTCCTATCTTCTTTGTTTTGACTTGGCTGTATGGATGTGCATTCTTGTATCTGAATCTAAGGGTATGACTCAGAATATGTTATAGTTGCTAAAGAGTCTGCCAATGTATTCTCTGATCTAGAAATATGCTCATAACAAATACTTTTGAATTCTACTGCCACTTCTTTCAATACGAGTAAGTACTTGATCAGTTGCTCCTTCTTAGCCTTAGACTGACCTTGAGCATGATGGATGAGCAGTTGAGAGTCACTCATCAACTGAACTCTCTTAACCCCACATATGAGAGCCAATTTAAGACTAACTATAGCTACTTCATATTCAGACTCATTGTTAAAGGCCCTGAACCCAAAGAATATAGCTTGATATATCTTATCACCATATGGAGAGGTTAAGAAAACTCTAGCCCCACAACCCATTGTGCTTGATCCACCATCTTTTCGGACCACCCACTATTTCTTGGTTTTATCTTCTGAAGTTTGTTTAGAGTTTCTATCTGTATAGAATTCTACTAAGAAATCAACCACTGATTGGGATTTAATAGCCGTTCGGGGGGCAAAATCAATGTCGTAACCGCCCAATTCTACTGACCACTTGGTCATCCTGCTTGATATATCTGCCTTTTGAAGAATATTTTTTAGTGGGAAAGATGTCCGGAAAATGATATAAGGAGATTGAAAATACGACCTCATCTTTCTTACTACAATCACTAAGGCTAGCGCCAACTTTTCCAGCTTTAAATACCTCTTCTCAACATCTAATAAACTTTTACTGATGTAGTATACCGGACGAGGATAATTTTCCACTTCTCTTACCAGAACTACATTTATAACACATTCGGACACAACCAAATATACATAGAGTATTTCTCCTTGAACGGGTTTGAAGAGAGTATTTGGTGATGATAAGTGTTTCTTTATCTCAACGAAGGCCTGATTGCACTGTGGAGACCAATTAAAGTCTTTAGAATTGTTCAAGGTTTGAAAAAACGGAGCACATTTATCCGAAGACCTTGAAATAAACCTGTTCAAAGCAGCCAATCTTCCGGTGAGCCTTTGGACCTCTTTAACATTTCGAAGAGGATCCATTTCCAATAGTGCACTAAGTTGATATGGATCGGGCTGAATACATTTTTCACTTATTATATAACCCAAAAACTTTCCAGAACGGACCCCAAACACACATTTCTCTGGATTTAATTTCAAATTCGTAGCTGCTAAATTAGCAAACGTTTCTTGAAGATTAATTATGTGTAAATCCTCTTCCAGGCTTTTAACCATCATGTCATCTATGTATACTTCCATATTCCTACCAATCTGGTTAGCAAATGTTTTGTTCACCAACCTCTGATAAGTAGCCCCAGTATTCTTTAACCCAAAGGGCATCACCTTGTAGCAATGGAGGCCTCTGTCTGTCATGAAGGTAGTATGATCTTGATCATTCGGATCCACATGTACCTGGTTGTATCCGGAGAAAGCATCCATGAAGGACAACAACTTGTTTCCAGACGTAGAGTCTACCAATTGATCTATCCGGGGGACAAGATAGAGATCTTTTGGGTAAGCTCTATTAAGGTCAGTGAAATCAAGGCACATACGCCATTTCTTGTTCTTTTTCTTGACTAACACCGGACTGGCAGTCCATAAAGGATATTGGATTCATTTATGTGTCTCATCTTGGTAAGCCGATCAACCTCTTGAACTATCACATCTGCTTTTTCCTTAGAAAAAGCTCTTCTTTTTTGTACAACAGGTGCAATATCACTCCAGATGGACAACTTGTGTGAAATAACGTTTGCGGGTAATCCAATTACATCATTATCACACCAAGCAAACACATGTTGATTGTTCAGCAAAAAAGTCAACAACTTATTTTTAAATTCTGGTGCCATTTTGGAACCAATCTTGATATTCCTACCCCTTGCAAGGGAGTGAGTTTCAACTTCTTCAATAGGTATTATAACACTAGGAGCCTCTCTGGGGTCATCAATCTCTATTTTCCCAGCAGAAGGCTCTGGTAACTGCTAATCTTCATTAATTCGAACTGCCCCCAGATATTTAGGAGCAAGAGCTGTTGCATAGCACTCTCTGCCTATCTTCTGACTACTTCAGACAACACCTACTTGTCATTGAACTGCATACTTTAAACACTGATGGACCGTAGAGGCCACATCACGAATTCTGGAAAGCCAGGACCTCCTAAAAACTACGTTGTATGATGTGAGTCAATCTACCACAACGAATAATACCCTCACCATATTTTTAAAAGGCCCATTTCCTAACAGTACTTCTTCTTCAAATTCCCCAATCACATCTGTAGAGCTCCATATAAAGCCCACAATAGTTCTGTCTGAGTATTGAATAACAGCTAGATTCCTCATCTGTTTGTAAGAGCTTAAGAATAAGATGTTTGCTGAACTGCCTGTATCTATTAAACTTCAGTGTATATCATTGCCTCCAATAGATGCTCCTATAACCACCGCATCCTCATGAGGCCCAGCAATATTCCTCAAATCATCCTCATCAAAAATTATGAATGGGAAAGGGGTTTGGCACTAATAGGAAGACATTCTCCCTTCCATTCGAGTAGCCAAACTGTGGACATGCCTCTTCCTTGATGAAGGGGTTGGTGCTGTCACAATATCTCCTCCAAAGATGGTTAGTGATTCAAAGAAACTGATCAGTCCTGACACCGTCCTGGTTTGTTTTGTTATGACTCCCACCTTATTCCGAGTTGGATCAGGATCCAGGTACTCAAAATCAACATCGAATCTTTCAAGAATCACCATTGCCCCCTCTTGAGCAGATGTCCCAGGATTGTTTGTAGGGCCCGTCCGAGGAGCATTGTCAGGCCTGTTTCCACTTCTTCTTTTGACATATGCTCCCAGTTTTCCTCTTTCAATAAGGTTCTGCACTTCCTATTTTAATGATATGCAGTCTTGACTGTTATGGCCTATATCATTATGATATTGGCAAAAACAAGTCTTTCGGCTTTCCCTGGGAGGCTGCATTGCCGCCGGCTTCCGAAAATGAACTTCCTCCTTAGTCTTATCATATATTGTGGCCACATTTTCCCTTAACTCTGCAAACCACTCCGGTTGAACCCAATGACCTCTTTTACCTCTTGACTATTGGCTCTGGGTTTGATTCTGGTTGGATTGAGTTTGTTTAGTCTGGTTGGATCCTTGTCCGGTCTCCTTAGCCTTTTAGCCGGACTGGTTAGCGGCTGGGGGAGCTATTATGGTGGACCTCACCTGATGGTGTACCCTAGTTTTCTTTGTCTCTTCCACATTGATTTGCTTTCCCACTTGATTTAACAGGCCACCCCACGTCATAGCTTTTTTCCTGGTTACAGAATCATCCAGGTTCCCAAGATTCAACCCCTGTCTTAGAGAAGCAATTGGCACCTGTTCGAAGCAAATTGTTAATCTGTTCTTTGTATTCACAAATCGACTTATGTATTACTTTAAATACTCGTTTGGTTCTTGGGCATAATGGATAATAGTATCCCCATTACCATTTACCTCTTTACTTCCAACGAATTGCCTTCGGAAGGCAACCCAATATGTATAAAAGTTTCTAATACACCCCTTAGGTAAGCTATTATACCATTTAAGAGTACTTTCTATAAAAGTTTGGGAGAAGGCTCTACACAAGAGTTTGTCATCACCGTCAAAATTCATCATAAAGTTATTGAATTACTCCATATGGTTGTCCGGATCTCGAATTTTATCATACTTTTCCATTTTGGAGCTGTCAAATCTTTTTGGTAGGTTTCTGGACATTATTTTTGCAGACAAAGGTGACTGCCTCCAGTTCTTATTACGACTAAAGACTGTATCTTCATTAGGTGTTGCAAAAATACCTGGTTCGGTCTGAAAAGAAAAAGGATCCATCAACAACTGATCATCATGCCTGTGGGATGACCCTCTACCCAGATTTCTTTTAAGCCTACTATGCCTATCCCTCTTTCTTGAATACTTTTCTATTAACTTCATATTTTTTTCTAGATCTCCCTTCATCATTGTTTGATGCGAAGGATTCCTCAAGCTTAGCCTCATTCGAAGAGCTACTGGAGGATTCAGACTCTGAACTTTCAACATGCTTAGACCAATGTGTCTTCTTAGAGCTGAGATAAGTCTTTTTTGAACTAAGATGAGTCTTTAGTGATGGATCATTCTCCCCAGGATTGTCAGTATGGTGGATAGCCGACGCCCCTGATTTCTTCCTGATACCTTTCTTTGCTTGTTCTATGGCCCTCAGCGCTTCTACCTCTGCTCTCAACTGGTCTCGCTCATCAATGGTGTATTCCTTGTTTTCCCTAGCCGTTTCCACCACAGGAGGTGGAGTACCTTGCTCGTTCGGATCCATCCGAACTAGTTTTCTAACTGGTTTTGAATGTAAAATTCAGGCACCTTCGTGCTCCCATTGTGGTCACCAATTTGGTTTGGTTTATTTTGGGCTGTGGGTAGTTTTGTAAAGTATTTTAGTAAGTTTAGGGTATTTTGTGTTTAGTGTGAGGAGTAATGAGATAATTAAGCAACCTACTTGTATTAAATGTTGATCACCCACATTTATGAGAGTCGTTGGGGTATTTATACTTTTAATTAATAACCCATGGGCTTACCGAGTAAAGTTGTGAAACCAGGTCGAGTTTAAGGAACCATTAGTATTTAAGTAGATTAGCAAATAGCTTAGTCAAAAAGTGTTCACATTTGTCTTGTTCGGATTTTATAGTCGAGTGATATGGTCTGAATTACCTCTGTCTGGATTAACTGGTAGGCTGTCTCTATAATATCCGAACTCATCAACCGATATAAGAGATAAGTTTTATTTAAATGCAATTGTTTCATGTTGGGTATAACCGTTTGCTACAAGGTGTGCTTTTTGTTTTTCCACATTACCCATGGAATTGTATTTGGTTTTATAGACCCACTTACAAACCATTGCCTTTTACCTTTTAGATAATGAGAAAATTTCTCATACCTCATTGTCTTACATCGATTTATATTCTTTATTCATAGTATCAATCAACATTTGATAGTTAGAGTTTTCCACGACTTGTTTGTAAGATGAGGGATCATCTACATTTTTAATATATGAATTATTCATAGAACCATTTTTTGATTCACAAACATAATTTCTTGAGAGAGAAACTGCAGAAACTGAAAAATATTTGGCTACCTTCATAGGCTTCTGCAATCTGCTAGCTATCATTACTGGAAAACTCATCTTTTCTGTTAAATCTTCAACTAGTTTCTGAGAAAGCATCCGAAAACTAGAAGATCTAAAGCAAGAATCCCTAACAAAAACCCAATTCTCCAAAACCAAGCAACAAAGTCTTCGGATCATACGACTACTTCTGTATAAGAGAAAGAGCAGACGAATACAGAGCAATTGGACTAATAAGCAACACTCCTCGTTGTTTGTCAACAGAGATAATTTATTACGGTAACTTCGATCCTACCAAAACTTCTATTTTTTCACCTTTTCCTCTTCAAGAAGAAAGTCAGTCATCAAGAACTCGAACACCAAAAACACCTCAAATCTCACATTCTCTTGCTAGATCATCACCTCGAATCAGTCGTGAAGTAACTAAATCTTCTTCAAAGAAATACAAAAAGACTCATTCTTCAACCAATCTTGATCCTCATTGTCCATTGCATAGAGAAACAAAAAACTTAGCCTCCTCAAGCTTCAAAAATAAAAACTTTCATAGTTATAGGTGATGATGTCGTTGTCGCTTTAAATGTTGATATTGCTTCGAATCTATCAACCACTTTTTCTCTTCCGAGGGAGATTGTTGAGACAACAATAACATCTCAACAAAATCCCTCAAGTATCCCGTCTCAATTTGTAAACGAAGCATCTGAAGAATAAATGGATTTTGAAGCCACCCATTCAAATAATGAATCTGATATAGAATTAGAAGCTTCGAAAGAATCAGAGAGTGAAGTAGTAAAAATTTCTTTAAAAATAAAAACTCGTACAACAAGAAAAAAGAAAACTCCTCTCACAATATCCGACGAGCTACGTGCATCAGTTGGTAAAAATTTAAGACCTCTCGAAGCATAATATATCTTGGATTTAAAGAATGTTCCTTATACATATTACCAAGAGAGTTGGGCAGCTGATCTGAAAAGACAATGGGGAATGGGAGACAACATTATAATTCATCTTCCCAAAGAAGGGGAAATACCTTTGGATTGCAAAAAGGATGAACTATTAGTCTACCCAGAGATCATCGACTGGGTTCTTCAATTTCCACCAGACCCCATGATAGTTAAGTACTTCAAAATTATGGATCTGTGTCCAACTCGGGTGACACCAAATCAATGGTTCGCTTTGCTTTCTGTGATCATGGCTTCTCGAGTATCCCAAATTCCCCTCTGTATCCAAGACTTCATTTCATTTACCAAATTGTCGAAGGGACCAGTACTTCCATTTTATTATCTAACACTGGATGATTTGAAGATCATCGATGACTTACTGGAGGCAAACAAATTATGGAAACAAAGATTTTTCTTCGTCTTAGGAAATTTGGGAGAATAGTAAAGAAATTTCTGAAGCCAAGCCATCTAAATTGAAGCTCGTCTAGAGGATTAATCGTAAGTTTTTTATTACATTTCCTTAAATTATACTTCCAACTGATTTTTTCCTTATTTTTTTTATCAAGATGTGTGCTTTATGTAGAAATTTTGAGGCGTTACAAGTTTCTATGAAATAATGCCAAAACGATTTTTGACAAACTTGCAGCATGGGCTGAAAAAGAATGGAACATTGCATTTCACACAACCTTCCAACCTATCAGCTTTCTTAATAGCCATATGTGGATAATCAACTTGGGATCTCATCTCCAAGAAAATATAATGGAGCTTCCCAACCCTTTGTATGATGTCAGAAGGTTAGTGCATCATGACTGTAAAGTATTTTTGCTCGTTCAAAATAGGTCGGATAACCACCTCCCCCAAAAGAAAAAGGCGAAAAAGAATAAAAATGCAGCTAGCACATCTAGTGCTAACTCTTCAGAAGATCTGATGCCTAAGACTTCAAAGAGAGATAAAATTGAAATTAATCTCCCCACAATTGAAGAATGAGTTGAAGAATGAGTGGAAGGTGAGCCTTCTTCAAAAATAAAGAAAACATCCACTCCGTCAAAAAAGAAAGGCACAACTAAAACGACTCCTCAAACGAAAGAGAAAAATAAAGTTGCGGAAACCGTCGAAGAGGTGTTGTCTGATGGTGACGAAATTGTGGTCGTGAAGAATCAACAAGTTTATCAAAAAGAAAATAAGACACGTATTGAAGACGTTGGTAATCAACAAGGGGAAACTGCTTCAGACAATGATCGAGGTGACGACCACTTCAATCTTGATAGCTTTATCAACTTCGATCAATCTCAAGAGCTTGCTGGAGACGAAAACCAAATCGTTCAGGAAATTCAAGATCAACTTCTTAATCTTGGTAAAATATATGCTTCTATTACTACCACAGCAGTATCTCTCAATTTTTTTTATACAACCTCCCTTGCTCTCATACCTCGTCCTAGCCCAATGGTCATTCCTCGAGACAAGACATCCGACGAAGTTGTAGTTGCTCTTCAATATTTTTATGATCTTGATGCTATAGCACAAAAGATTAACTCAAGAAATCGAATCCTCTCGAAGTTAGTTAAACCAGATGGCAAAAGAAATGGTTCGCCACAAGAAAGCTGCTACTGCTGAAAAAGAACACGAGAAACATCCTTGGTGGCCTCGTGGAAAACAAGTTTCATGAATTTCAAATGGCCAAATCTGAATCTCTTAAAGGACTCATCTTTCTCAAGAATCACCTCGGAGATGTGCATCGAATATAAAAAAGAATCACAACACTTCTCACCAGAATGAAATAGATCAACTCAAATCCAAACATTCTGAGGAGTTAGCTTAAGAGAAGCAGAAATCTGATGATCTTCAAGTTTCACTTAAGCGGATTGAGGAGGAAAAGAAGAAGTTGACAAAGAACATTACCTCTCTCAAAGCTCCATTCGAAGAAGAAAAGAAGCTTGCTGTTACTGCTGCAGAGAATGAATGTGCAATAGATATGCTAGCAGTTATCACAAATGCCGAAGAGCAAAGATTCATTGACCTGCTTTGCGAGATTCATACTTCATTTCCTAAAGCTAACCTCTCCAACTTTTGGGAGCGAATTCTCATCAGAAGTCACCCTAGTGAATTCTTTAACCCTGTTCTTGGTTGTTCATCTGAAGAAGCCAAATTAGAGAAACGTGTTTCTGATCAAAGGGAAACTTCTAACGAAAGCTCTGAAGACGAGTAACTTTTGCTATCTCCTTTTTGTGTCTGTCATTCAATCATTGTAATATTTTGTTTTTGATATATGCCTTTTTATTTCGCATTTAAGAAATGAATTTGTTCTCATCGAATCAGATTAAATAAAAAAATGCTTTGTTTATCCTTTATTTTTATAATTCATGTTTGCCTCGAAATTTTACTTATATAATAACCCTTATAAAAACTTTTTGAAGTTGAAATATTCGTTTAACTTCATTGGTATATTTAAAGAATACTAATACCTTAAATATACCAACACATTTTGGATAATACCTTGAATATAATAGTTTGTTTGAAGAATGCAATTCTTCGAATACAATAGTGCATTTAGAGAACGTAGCACTTCGAATATTACAGTGAGGTTAAAGAACGTAGCACTTCGAATCTGGTTATTTCTTCGAAAAATATGCTTAACACTTCGAAATATTCTACTCTTGGTCAACCGCAAAGATGATCAGTCTTTGATAAGTTACCAAAATAGTTTAATCAATTATTTGGAAACAACCAGTGGCCAAAAAGTGCATTTTATTGATAACGTTGAATATTTACATAACACCTCATCAAGACCTCCATTGGCCAACATGGTAGGAAAGAGTGTGCTAATTAGTCAAAGAAAAGAATTTCAGAATACAACACAGTTACTCCCAATACAGTTTTAGATGTTGTATTATCTAAGGATGTTGAAGCATCCTCCCCTCACTATCACAAAGGCGATAAGAACCTGGCTTTATCTTTTCAACAACCATATAAGGTTCTTCCCAATATTCACTCGCTCTGTTTCTCCTTGATACAGTTGATACAAGTATTGAAATCAAATTAATCGAGTGAACCCAATAAACCTTTAGCTACAAGCTTTTCTATCCTAACTTGAAATATATTACATATTTTCATATGTCACGATTTATATGAGTTTTTGGTTTACTAATCTTATTTGGTACAAGTTGTGCATTCATGGAAATTTTTTGATTATCAACAATATTTAGCATACATACAAGTTATGTTTCATTGTTAAACTATCATAACCAAAAATCATATCACTATAAGAGAAAGTTAAACCATTATTTCTCAAAAGACAAGAATAACCATATAGGTCTAAAACTAGGAAAGAAATCAAGTTCCTCCGAAACGTAAAAACACACATATCAGTCTCTAAAATTATACATGTCTTGTGTTAAGCTTTGAATTTAAATCACAAATTAACAAAACTTTGCATGAGCTCCTGTCAACTGTGAAGATGGACCTTTCATCCTCACTTAGCCTCTGACTCCTTAGTGTACTCTGCAAATAAATACAGACATGAGTTGTTATAGTTGAAGCAACCCACCAAGTATTATTTTCCACATATATAAAATTAAATTATAAAACAACCAAAGATATGAGACTGATCTTACTTAGCAAGTAAACTTGGTGTTTCACACAATCATTTTTGAGGTGTTTTTTTATTTATATAAGAAGCATCAAATAATCGTCGATTCTTGAAGCTTATTCTTGTTAGTCTGACCATGGTCATGTCATTTGCTATCACGTTTTGCTTTTAGAAAGCTCACTTTTAAGATTTTCATCCTCTTGTGCAGCGTGTGCAATTAATTTATTGATTGTCCACTTTTCTTGCATGTAGTTTTAGGTGGATTGGAAATGTTTAAAATTTCCCTAGAGAGATTGAAAAATGAACCCTACCACACATTTTTCAGGTAAGTCTACCTTAATTTCCTTTAACTTGGTTGCAATTATAGACATCCCTAAAATGTGCTCCCATATAGTATCCTTTAAGAAAACCCCACGAAGCACAATTGGTATCCCTTGAAGCATGAAGGACACACATAACTGATTAGATCGTTCCCAGTTTTTCTACTTCATTGTTTTCTTAGGTAAAATTTTATGAGTAAAGAGACTGGTTTAGTTTTCATTAGTGTACGGTCATAATCATGACACTTCATAAACAACTCAATGTCTTACTTGAATTGATTAAAATCGGATTTATCCAACATTGGGGGGTTTGTTCCACATCAGATTGTAACCCATAACATTAATGGAACATATATAACACTTAACACATAAGTAAACTGGACATATAACAACTTAACATACTTGAACATGGTGAGTACACTTAAAACATATCATATCATGTTAATGTGATACTGGAGGAAATATCATACTAACACATATTTATGAGTTTGAGAAAATTACCATTAATCATTATTTTAACTATCCCAAGTACCGGTGAAACCCCCGGAAGGCTAATTTTTTCTACTTGAATTAAAATAACCTTAATGTTTTCTTAAGTGCCGGTGAAACCCTCTGCATGGCTGATTTCACCTAATTGAGTTAAAAAACCTTAAAGATCAATTTTTAGTAAAGTTTATTCAGTTCATGATTAACCAAATCCACGTATTAGCCTTCGATAGGGCCAACATTATTTGAAATTAAATGAATTCATTAGATATTTTCAGATCCTCAAGAAGATCAATTAACCTTCCAGATGGCCGATTAAATATATATATATATATATATATATAATTCGCTTACTAAAATCTGAAACCTTAGTAATGTTTATCCATTTGATTATTCAAGCATATAAACCTTTTATTTCACAAATACATAAAAAATATAGCATGCCAAAATACTTATCATGTGATATAAATATAATTTAATAATGGACATGATTTTTTGAAAATATATAGTGAGGTGAATAGTGCAGATTAACAATCCTATGAATAATGCGGGTGAAAATAATTTTCAAAAACATTATTCATCGATTTTATTTTTATGAAAGAAAATTCCAGCCTTCTGCTACCATCACTAGGCAAGCTGGCCAACCAACAATAATACATGTTGTCGCTGGACATCGCCCAGCCAACAACGTCATGTTGTAATTTTGACAATAACGGGTGGCGATTTCTTCCCAAGATGGGACGTTCACTCGCAGCGGCAGCAATTAGCTGGTCATAGTGAAGGTCACGGGCATCCTTCGATCAACGATGACATCTTGGGTTACGATTTCGATGAGTCGTCGTCCATATAAGTCTGATTTGTTTCATTAAATTCGGGTTTGGTTGATTTTAAATTTGGGAGAAAATTTCAGACAACCAAACAACCCCTTATTTAATTAAAAAATCCCAAATCATATTAGAATAATATATTTATTCATGGAAACTTAAACATATAAACATGTTTTTTTAAACAAATTAATCACAGTATATTTTCACGTAAACCCTAAATTCATACCCTACCAAGTCAATTAACATTTAATCTCAATGGTATGGATTATGTAGATGAAAAAACATATATTTTGATTTAATTATAGATATACATTCAATTTATCATATGAATCACAAAAGGGGATCTACTATGATACCAATTGTAGAACTTATATTGATCACGTAATATAATCTATCATAATAAAAAAATTCTTGTGATTAACTTATACATGATAAAGTACTTACAGGTTTGTATGCTGCTATCCATATTCTTGATTGAGTCATACTTCCAACTCCTGTTAGATATGGATATGGTTGTAGATGACCAAATATATGTTTAATATACTGATCCATAAATATTTCAACATAACAAATCTATATTGAGATATTAACAATATAAAAACATATTACCATATATTTGTTGGTTTTTAACTTGGAATCTTAAGTCCTTCCGATCAATACTATTTTGAATTAGACTTTGATTAGTATATGTATATGTAAAAAAATACTTTAAATTTTGTTGCTTGATATATTTGGAAACCTTCGTGTTCTCAAAAATTCTTCATAAGATAAAAATGCTTACTTTTAAAAGGTATGCGTTGATCACTTATTTCAAAACAACATGTTATATTATATTTGTATCAAAACGGCCACTTTGTTGCATCTGTGGTCACTATTATTGGTTCTTTTTGCATCTTTGGTCATCGTGATTGATCATGGATGCAAAAAACAAATCAAACAAATAAGGTTATTTTGATACAAATGTAACTTCAGTGGTTCTTTTGAAATAAGTGACTAACTCTGGTAACTAACCATGGTAATTAGCCTTAAATGATAAATAACATTATTTTTTTTCTCTATCATTGAATTCTTGAATAAACTTCAGTTTTTCCTTTAAATATCTTAAATATTTTTGCATTTTTATAGTATCGTGATAATAGAATTTATACTTCAACATCCAGTCGTATATTGTTGAGCTAATAAAATCATTGACATAATAATCAACAAAAACTAAAATTGATATCAAACTCATTGCTCCAAAATTTTAAATATTTTTCACTAAAAAGGTTATTGATTGGTCAATAATATATATATATATATATATATATATATATATATATATATATATATAGAGAGAGAGAGAGAGAGAGAGAGAGAGAGAGATTTTTTTCATAATGGTTGATTTAGTGGAATATATAAATCATCAATTCATACATAGTAAATATATTCGATTTTATTATGTTATATTTGTCATATATATTTAAAAAGGACAGGTTATATCCAAGGTTATTTTTGTTGGATCTCACACTACTGGATCTCGAATAATTTTATTAGATTTCTCACCAAATTTTGGATTATTTTACCTTCTTCAGAAAAAATACATATGAATATATTTGGATAGATATCTAAAAAAAATTCTTATTACGCTCAAAACCTCTTTAGAAACCAGATTCTAAACACCTTGTTTTTTGGATCATACCTCACAACAATGTTAAGGTATGTCATACAAGCTTAATAGTATAGTTTTTATTTTATTTCGTTGTTTAGTTTGGTAAATATTTAGGTTTGAAATTTTATTTTTAAAAACAATAGATTTTCCTAGGGTTTAAGTTATTATTTTGTTGATTCAGTAGGTTATTATATGTGAGTTGAAGATATATGTTTAGCATGTACTTTTATATTGAATGGTGAAAGATATAGTATGTGAGGTTTTATGGTTCAATGTATTTGTGTTTTGTGTACGACACATGACATGGGCGACGATGATGATTGTGTATCGCAAAAATTCATGAGACAGACCAACCCATAAATGCATAAATTATGCGAGATCTTGACAATTTCTCATACTTTTTATATGATTTCCATAGTGTTTTATGTTTGTTTCATTACAAATTTTGTTGATTGGATTGCTGATTTTTTCTGCTTATATGATGCGTATATAGTTTAAACTCTACGATTTGTGTACTAATTAAAAAATACGTGTTTCATCTCTTTTATTTATATGTAAACCAAGAATATATTTTATTTTTAGACATGGTTAGAATGAAAATCACAATGAGTAGACAGTGTGGTTCGAGACCCGTAGCACCAGATACCATAACGAGTAGATAGCACGGTCGACATGTGGTCTATACTGAGCCGGTTTCACGTACTAGACAAATTATGCATCATGAAGCAGCTGATCGTACGAGTTATCATACGAGGTGGACACGGCTTGAAATAGTGTTGTTGGGTCGTCTTCTGCAGCTAGTGCATGAGGATGATTTTGAGCGAGAAAATTCCCATATCCCTCGACTGCATCCTAATTACACCTTCTACGAGGCTTACATCGTTGTCCATTACCATGTAAGTTTTTTTATAACTTTAGTATTTAAAATGTTATGGTTTTAATTTAGTGTCAACTTTATTTTAATTTCAACTTTATTATTTACAATTTTTGTGTTTATTATATTTTGTAAGCTAGAGTAAGCCTACGATGTTTCTCGATGTACAAAAATTTTTGGAAGTGAGATTTGAGTTGTAATTAGACTAGAGTACGCTCGAGGGTTATGAAGACTATTATCGGAGCGCTCATTGATGCTTTATTTTGTTGGCATACCAATATACACTTTATTAAGGTGTTTCTCGAGCGTTGTCATTATATGAAATTTTTATTTCATTTCTCTTTCGGCGAGATGACTGTCACTCTCCTATTCGAGGTAATACTTTCGAAATTTTTACTTTTAGTGATGAGGCGGATAAATTGAGAACGTATGGTAGGATGCTTGGTATATGGCCTTCTAACTTAGGTAACAGTCTAAAGGGTGGGAATAATCTGAATTTGTATTTGTTACAGGTTGTATTTTCAGACGAGCGATATGATGATAGTAGGGTTATCGATGCATTATGTGATCATGTTACCCGAGTGTATATACTTTACATTTTATGAGCTCCTATATGCAGAAACAAAAATGACAATGGTATTTCGCTCGATTTCCTACAGTTTTTAAGCCATTACTAGACGATAGATAAGTATAATTTGAGTCAGTTTTTTTTTGCACATATTTACTACGCGCTTGGCCAAAGTTCTATGCACGACATTAGTGGTATAAGCGGGTTTACTAGGCTGCTCGAGGCATGGTTTTTTAAAAATAATTTTAGGTCTTTTAATACTCCATTATATAACGCATTTGCTATATCTTTACTGCATATCTGCCGCTATACTGCACAAAAAGTTAGTGTCTCGCAGATTGTTCGAGCGGATATGAGACACCCTCTATCTCTGTAAGGTGTACTTGATGTAAGTTTAATTATGTTTTAATAATCTATACTAACTATCATTAACATATACTAACTTCATTATTAACTAACTATCTATTTTTTGGTCACATTTCTTCCATACGTTTTTTTGCGTGGTGTGCAGTTCTTTGAACTTGTTAGTTGGATTGAGCATACTTTGAAGTCGTTTGACATAGTCATGTTGTACTATCCTGATCGTTTGACCTGTTAATTGGGCCATATTCATATGCTATTTGTCATATATGTCTTACAACAACCAAGAAATGAGGTAAACAATCTAGCCATAAGTTCACATGGGATTATTTGATTTGGGAGAATTAATGTTACCATTTTTTCACGACTTTAGGTGCTCTATTCGAAGGTGACCCAGATGGTACGGACCTAATACAAACTGTTTGGGTTAGAACTAACATATGGTATATTGTGGCCAACCCGACCTCGGTAAGTGCTGATACATATGTTGGAGGAAGCCCTCTGGTAGAGACTCACAACACTACAGATGAGGCATTAGATATGATATGTATGTTTCAATCACGTATTGACACGATAACACCGGAAGAGGGACTCGATGCGTTGGAGCAATGTGTCTGTATCGTTAAGCGATATCAAGGTTTTTCTTAAGTTTTGGTTTGCATTTTGTATTACTTAATTGGATTTTCTTTTCATGGTCATCATATGATTCGTGTTTATGATTTGATGACTTTTTTTGTTACCCTAATTATGCTTGTGTATTATTGATGAGTCCGAATTCTGACTACTCACCGGACAGGGACAGATCGGACCAAGCCCTCCGGACCGGACAGACCACTTCGAACACTTAGCTAATGGGACTGTTCGAACTATGACAAAAGTACTAAAAAACCAAAACACTTCTTGACTAAGGTACTTGCTCTCCTACTTAGAGCTCATGGGTCTTTAAACATGACCCAAATGCAAGGGTATAAATACCCAACCACCTGTATTAAATGTGGGTAATGAAAATTAAATACAACCAGGCTGCTTAATTCTCCCTCTAGACTCTACTCTAAATATTAAACACCCACATACTTCCACTAAACACCAAACAAATTACAATCCTACCCTCAGACGATACTTATCCTCACCAAATTGGCGACCACAGTGGGAGGAGAAGGTGCCTGAATCAAGCATTCAAAACCAGCAAGAAAAGTCAGTCCGAATGAATCTGGACGCCCCAGAAGTACCACCAGCTCTGCTCGAAGTGGTGGGTGAAAATGATGAATACACCATCGAAGAACGCGATAGGCTGAAGGGTGAAATAGAAGCTCTGAGGGCAGAAAAGCCTAGGATGGGCATGAAAGAAAAATCCAAAGCATCAGTTGCCCATCACACCGATAACCCCAGAGAGCATGAGCCTTCAAAGACTCATGTGAGTACCAAAAAGACTCATGCCAGCTCCAAAAAGTCTCACCGGTCTAAGCCACTAGAGAGCTCTGACTCAAGCTCAGAATCTTCTGATAGCTCTTCAGACGATGAGGGCGTTGAAGAATCCTTATCCTCTAGCAGCGATGAGGGTCGAACTAAAAAGAAGCAAAAGCAGATTAAAAAATATTCCAGAAAAAGAGATAGGCATGGAAAGATAAGAGGAATATTGGTAAAGGGTCATCTCATAGCCGGAGGCATGTGGACCGGATGCTGATGGATCCTTTCGCTTTTCACGATGAACCAGGTATCTTTGCAACTCCCAATGAGGATACTGTGTTCAGTCGTGGTAGAAATTGGAGGCAATCTCCATTATCTTCCAAAATTCTGTCCGGAAACCTCCCTAACAGGTTTGACAGCACCAAAATGGAAAAGTACGATGGCAGTACTGATCCGGACAACCATTTAGAGCAATTCAAGAACTTTATGATGAACTTTGATGACGATGATAAGCTACTTTGTAGAGAATTCTCCCAGTCTTTTACGGGGAGTGCTCTGAAATGGTATAACAGTCTACCACAAAGCTGTATCAAGAATTTCGATACTTTTTGGGTGGTCTATCGAAGGCAGTTCGTTGGAAGTAAAGAGCTAAAGGGCAATGGAGACACAATAATCCATTGTGCTCAGGAACCAAACGAGTCCTTAAAAGAATATATAAGTTGTTTTGTGAACACCAAGAATGGGTTGGCTGATTGCTTCGAGCAAGTGGCAATAGCATCCTTAAGACACGGCTTGAACCCTGGAAATTTGGCTGATTCAGTGACCAGAAAGAAGGCCATGACCTGGGGAGGGTTGCTGAATCAGGTTGGAAAACAAATTAACGTAGATGAAACAAAGAAAACAAGGGTACACAGGCGAGTAAGGTCTGCCCCGGTGGCACCAAATCCCAATCAGAATCAGTCCGGGAACAAGACAAGGGAAACCGGACAGGGGCATGGTAGGGCTAAAGCTCAGTCTCAGCCAGCTACTCCTGCTCAGAGTCAGCAATCCAGAAACAAGAGGGGGCCTTGGGTTCAACCGGAGTGGTTCGCAGAATTGAAAGAAAGAGTGGCCACCATTTATGATAAAACAAAGGAAGATGTGCACTATAGAAGACCAGCCACACTGCAATCTCCTAGGGAGCATCGCAATAACTCTTTCTGCCAGTATCACAATGATACTGGCCATACCACTGATGATTGTATAGCTTTGAAGCAAGAGGTTCAGAACTTGATCGAAAGGGGAAAACTGGGGGCTTATGTCAAAAGAAGAGGAGGTAACAGGCCTGACAATACTCACCGGGTTGGTCCAAGTAATGCTGCTCCGGAGGGAGCCATGGTTATAATTGAGAGGTTTGATGTGGAATCTGAGTACTTGGATCATGATCCAACTCGAAACAGAGTAGGTGCAATTGAGGAATGTTCTAGGACGGTCTCCGAGCTCATTAAGGTTTTTGAGTCACTTACAATTTTCGGAGGGGATACTATGACAGCTCCTACTACTTCTTCGAGGAAGAGGCATGTACACACTTTAGCCACCCAACTAGAAGGAGGCATGACTTCTTATCAATCACAAAATCCATTCCCCTTCATTGTTTTCGATGAAGATGATTTAAGAGATATAGCTGCCCCCCATGAAGACGCTGTTGTCATAGGAGCATCTATTTGAGGCAATGACATAAGACGAATTCTGGTGGATACTGGAAGCTCAGCCAATATCCTTTTCTTAACCACGTACAAGAGAATGAAAAATCCAGCTGTAATTCAGGGTTCGGACAGGTCAATTGTGGGCTTTACCGGCAACTCAGCAGATGTGATCGGAGAGTTCGAAGAAGAAGTTCTATTGGGCAAGGGCCCTTTCAACAAAATGGTCAGGATACTTTTAATCGTGGTGGATTGTCCCACTTGCTATAATGCTATTCTAGGGAGTTCTTGGCTCTCTAGGATGCATGCAATGGCTTCAACAGTCCACCAGTGCTTGAAATATGCTGTTCAGGGACAGGTGGGAGTCGTCCGGAGCAGTCAAAAGGTTGCAAGAGAATGTTATGCTACAGCTCTGGCTCCCCGGACACTGGGGGCAGTTCGTATCAACGAGCAATAACAGTTTGAGGGGCTTTCTAGGGGTGAGGGTGAAATTGATGACCCCAGAGAGACCCCTGGAGTGTTGATACCGGTCGAAGAGGTAGAGACACATTGTTTAGAAGAAAGAAAAAGTGTCAAGATATGGTCTAAGATGCCACCCGTTTTGAAAAATGAAATGTTAAAGTTTTTGAAGAATCATCAACACGTTTTTGCTTGGTGCAATGCTGATGTTACTGGGGTTCCAGCAGAAGTAATATCACATCACCTGTCCGTCCGGAAAGACATAGCACCAGTGGTTCAAAAGAGAAGAGCTTTTTCTAAGGAAAAGGCTGATGTCATTGTGCAAGAAGTTGATAGGCTCACAAAGATGGGGCATATCAAGGAGTCTTAATATCCTTTGTGGACTGCCAATCCGGTTCTGGTGAAAAAGAAAAATGGCAAGTGGCGCATGTGCATTGACTTCACAGATCTCAATAGAGCTTGCCCAAAAGATTTGTATCCAGTCCCCCGGATTGATCAGTTAGTAGAGTCCACCTCTGGGAACAAGCTGCTATCCTTTATGGATGTCTTCTCCGGATACAATCAGATCCAGGTAGATCCAAAGGATCAAGAGCATACTACATTTGTCACTGACAGGGGTCTTCATTGCTACAAGGTAATGCCATTTGGGTTGAAAAATTCTGGGGCTACTTATCAGAGATTGGTCAACAAAGCTTTTGCTGATCAGATTGGAAGGAATATGGAAGTATACATCGATGACATGATGGTGAAGAGTGTGGATGAGCAATTGCATTTGGCAGACCTCCAAGAAACTTTTGCCAACTTGGTAATAGTGAATTTAAAGTTAAACCCAGAAAAATGTGTGTTCGGAGTGCAGTCCGGGAAGTTTCTAGGCTATATTATAAGTGAGCATGGGATACAGCCCGATCCGGACCAGTTTAATGCTCTATTCCAGATGGAGCCTCCTCGAAATGTTAAAGAAGTACATCGACTAACGGGGAGATTAGCTGCTTTAAACATATTTATCTCAAGGTCTTCGGACAGGTGCGCCCCGTTCTTTCAAACCTTGAAGGGTGCAAAAGTATTCGATTGGACCTCACAGTGCGATGAGGCTTTTAATGAGATCAAGAAGCACATGTCCTGCCCCAAAACTTTGTTTAAACCAGTTGACGGGGAGACATTCTTCGTATATTTGGCAGTTTCGAGTTGTGCCATTAGTGCTGTGTTGGTAAGAGAAGTGGATAGTTATCCCCATCCGGTGTACTACATTAGCAAAAGTTTGATAGATGCAGAAAGGCGTTACTTGAAACTCGAGAAATTAGCATTAGCTAACTGCAAGAAAAATGAGGCCTTATTTCCAGGCTCATCCTATCATCGTCCGGACTTCTTTTCCCTTGAAGAACGTCCTCCAAAAGGCAGACATTTCAAGTAGGATGACTAAATGGTCAGTAGAGCTGGGAGATTTCGACATAGATTTTGCTCCTCGAACAGCAGTTAAGGCCCAAGCTGTGGCTGATTTTTTGGTTGAATTTCACTCCGATAGAGATTCGGAGCATGCTACTGACATAAAAGATAAAAAGGTATGGGTCGTCCGAACAGATGGTGGATCTAGCACTATGGGATGTGGTGCCGGGGTGTGTTTGACTTCTCCATATGGTGACAAAATGTACCAAGCTATATGTTTTGCTTTCAGGGCATCCAATAATGAGTCCGAGTACGAAGCAGCTATAACTGGATTAAAGTTAGCCTACATTTGTGGGGCTAAAAGGGTCAGGCTACTAAGTGACTCTCAGCTTCTTATCCACCACGCCCAAGGTCAATCTGAGGCTAAAAAGGAGCAGATTGTGAAATATTTACTCCTTGAAAATGAAGCACTCAGGTTTAAAAGTGTTACTTATGAACATATACCCCGGACAGAAAATGAGTTAGCAGACTCATTGGCAACCATAGCGTACACAGAGTCATAACCATGGATCCATGTGCTGGAAAGCCCCTCCATTTAACTTAATATGGGTAAAAAAGAGTAAATTTTTGAAGTACAGATGAAACAACCTCAGGACTGGAGGTTTCCTCTCCTGCAATACCTCTCCGATGGTATCGTGCCTCCGGATAAATCATTGGCAAGAACATTGAAACACAAAGCTTGTGGTTTTATCATATTGAGAGACGTTTTGTATAAAAAGTGTTTACAGTAAACCTCTTCTGCGTTGTTTGGGGGATGATGAGTCTCAAGTAGTTCTCTCCGAATTGCATGATGGTGAGGGATCAGCTCATTGTGGATTCAGGGCTTTAACAAGGAGAGTTTTACTGGCCGGTTACTATTGGCCATCTATCATGAAAGATGCTAAGGAATTGGTAAGAAGGTGTGACCCATGCCAGAGGTACAACAATGAAATTCATGTCCCAGCTATTCCTTTAGAGTCAATTTCTGAGCCTATTCCTTTTGCTCGATGAGGGGGTTGGATTTAGTGGGCCCACTCCCTATGGCGTCCGGAGGGCGCAGAACTATAATTGTTGTTATAGATTACTTTTCGAAGTGGATTGAAGCAGCCCTTCTAGCAGGAACAACGTCAAAAGCTGTCATAAAATTCATTCTATCCAACATCTGTTGCAGATTTGGTGTCCCACGAAAGATAACAACAGACAATGGGCCACAGTTCGACAATAAGGAAATGGAGAGCTGTGCCTCAAGGGGTATACGACATTGTTTCTCTTCGCCTTTCCACCCACAAGCAAATGGGCAAGTTGAAGTGGCTAACAGAACTATACTGTCCGGTTTGAAGAAGAATTTAGAAGGGGCTGCTGGGAAGTGGCCTAGTTATTTACAAGAGGTCTTGTCGGCCTACCGGACAACACCTGGGGCTGTAACACAAGAGTCACCCTTTGCTTTGGTCTATGGGATGGATGCAGTAGCTCCCATAGAAGCAACTCTCCCATCGTTTCGTGTTCACAACTTCTCCGAATGCGCTAACGAGGTGGCAATCAGAGGTCAGCTCGATCTGGTAGAAGAAATACGAGTTAAAGCTCACCTTAGAGTTGCACACTATCAGGGTTTGATGAGGAGCAGATTTGCTTCCAGAGTTAAAAGAAGAGATTTCCAACCGGGGGACAAGGTATTGAGGAAAGTCTTCTTACACACTAAAGAAAAACTGTTCGGCAAATTGGCTCCGACTTGGGAAGGACCTTATATGGTTGTTGAAAGACTTAAACCTAGAACATATTGGCTAGAAGGCAAGGATGGAAGAGTTTTGACTCACCCTTGGAATATCGAACATCTCCGGATGTACTTGGAGTAGCATTTGTGTAAATATTTACTTGTTTAAACATCCATGTAAATATTTGGGGGCATACTCTTTCCTCCCTGGTGGCACGGGGAGGTTTTAATGAGGTGTCCGGGCTTTTGAATAAAATTTGATGCCTTCTTAAAAATTTTCTGAAGTGTTTTAGTTTTGTCCTTTGTCACACCATCCGGATTGAAATAAAAGAATGATGACCACTTAAACATTCGTCATCGGAGAATTTAAACACTCTCACTGAAATAACTAAGGGCTATTTAAACTCTAGCCGGAGAATTTAAACACTCTCATTATAAAATAACTAAGAGCTATTTAAACTCTAGCCATCAAAATTGGAACAGACTATGTAAGAGGATGAGAATTGCACACAACAAAGATATTCATTAAAATAACTTAAAGTGCCTTGGCCTTCCAAGGACTTTCAAATTGTCAAAAACAGAATAAAAGACATATCCGGTCAAATACTAGACACACTTACAAAAAAGAGTGGCTTGGCCTTCGAAGGACTTTAGTCTGGATAAAAAGTAAAAAAGTAGTTCATAAATCAAGGCTGAGCCTTCGAAGATGGCTCAGCTTCATTTACTTTCTTCTTTCCCTTAGGATCATCTATCTCTTCGTTTGGGCTCTCCCCGGTACGTTCTTCATCATCGGATGAGGAGGCACTGGAGTAGCCAAACCTGTCGCCTTCCGCCATCGTATGATATGAAAGGTCTTCAACCTCTACATGAAGCCATAGATCCCCTAGGTTCCTCTTCGGAAATTTCTCATGGAAGAGCAAAACCATGTCTGATCTTATCTTGGCATACATTTGCTCCTGAGTATCAATCACGTTGTTGGCATAGGCATCGATCTTGGCTTGGATCTTGGCCTCCTGCTCCCTTAGCAAACTAGCTTTCTCCTCGGCAGCTTTGGACACTGTATTCTCAAGAGCAATTTCGTCATTGGTTAAGTTGGTGATGATTTGGTCTTTGGCTTTGGATTCCCCCTTTGAGGTGGCAAGATCTTTCTCCAGTCCGGACAGCTTCTCCCGGAGTTCTATGATGGTGTCCTCTAATGTGGTGACTTTTGTGGTGCTTGCCTCTTGGTTTCTCTTCAACTCCTCGTTTTCTTCCTTTAGAATGGCGGCGTTTGAAGTGGCAGTGCGAAGGTCATCGGACAACCTCTCTTTGTCAGACTTAAGATCTTTGATGATGTCTGCCTGATTTCGAACTTGTTTCTCCAACGCAAGTACAGGCTGAACATTGCTTAATAAAGAGTGGGCTATGACATCCCTTTCACTTGAAACGATAAAGGCCTTACCATTGAAAGTGACTGTGTTTGAGGTGCTCGAAGGGAGGTAAGGCCCGGCGAAATCGTCTCTGGGAAGATTGATGAAGTAGTCACCAAGCCCACCAAGACCGGTGATGTCTACCCCGTCAATATTGAGATCTCCCCCTTCAACCTCATCGGTATGGAAGTCACCCGGTATCTCCTCCGCATGTGTTGGATCAGTGGGATCAGCTTAGGAAGGAGGCTCCGGAGCCCGGAGAGAAAGCTCGTCACCCTTAGAGGTCTTTTTCTTCTTGGCCTCCCTGTCTTTGCTTTCACTTCCCTATTTACGATTTCTTTTGGAAGCCCTTGGAGGTTTTGGGGAGTGCACTTCTTGCCTTTCAGTCTCCTGCTCCACCACTTCCAAGAGAGCAGCATCAATTTGGCTGTGGACTGGCCCCTCCGGATTTATAGGATTATCCTCCTCCGCCTCAGCAGGGTTAGCTCCACCCACCACCTTCTTGCCTTTCTTTTTACCCTTCATCTTGCTTGGGGCTTTGGCCCGACCTGGCAAGTAGAGTGTCCCATCTGGTTCATGGGTCCTTTTAAGCACAACATCCGGAGGAGGCTGAGTGGTGAGCTCCTCCCTAGTCAAGTCTCTCCGACCTGTGGTGTTCCACAAGTGAGACCTTGCCAAGTTGCCTCAGGTAAAAGCAGCATGGAACCGGTTCCCCCACCTCTCAGCAGTCCAAACATTGATCTTGGTGCAAGTAGCCTGCCCGGTTTTCAGGTAGTCACTGAATTCTTTGGGCAGTTCTGCTGAGGAAAATGTAAGACCAATTAGTTTAAACTAACTCTAAAAAAAGAGAGAGAGAGACAAAAATATAAAGTAGGAGACTTACGGTCACTCCTCCACCTGCTTCTGAGAAGGCTTGGGTTCACTCCGGATTTGATCTTCTTTCCGTTCTCCCAAGCACCACTAACAAACAGGAACTGGGTCCTCCAATTCCTCTCCGCCTCTAACAAATCATCTACAGCTTTAAAATTATCCCCCATATTGAAATGGTAAATGGGATGTGGTGGTTTCCACAATGACTGACCACAGCAGCAAACTCCTCCATTGGCAGAGGAATCCCGGAGAGCCTCGAAGCCATGATGCAGGACATGAGGGTGTACCAGGCGTTGGGGCTCAACTGGCTCGGACAGAGTTTTATCAGATGGAAGTATCTGACAATTTCTGGGTCCAATGGGAGTCTGAGCCCCCAATTAAATAGCTCCGTGAACATGACAATTTCTCTTAATTTGCAGTCCATGGGAGTCTCTGGGTGTATGGGGATCCTGATCTTCACATTCTCAGGTATTCCCCACTTCGTACGCATCCGGCCCAGCTCAGCTGTGTGGATGAATGCGTAGTTGATCTTCTGCAAGGAGAGGATGTACTTAACGCTGACCTTGTGGAAACAAGGCCCAACCTTTCCTTCAAGACTCTCCGGCAGATCCGGATGCCTCAAACACAATTTCTCTTTGCCTTTGTCCTTTTTGGCAACTATAGCACTACTGGTCTGACCGGAGGGCTCAGACTCAAATGGAGCCTCTTCAACAGAGTCCTCCATTACTTCCTCCATAATTGTTGAAGGATTTTCAGCAGCAGTAGTAGGGGGAGGGTTCAAATCTGGCCCAGCCTGGTCTCCGGACTGCTGGGCCTCAGTGTTCTTTTAGCTTCTAGCCTCCGGTTAGGGCTCTGGTGCAGATGCTTCTCTTTGAAGACTTGGACTGGTGCCCTCCGGACCGGACAGTCTGTCCTTGGGAGCTCTGATGGGCACTTCTGACCCAGTGCTGCTGTCTTTAGCACCCGATTTAGAAGGAGTGCTCTTAGAAGCCTGGCCTTTAACTAACCGACCTCTTCTCCGGTCAACTAGTTTTTGAGGGGAGTGCTCAGTATCTGACCCCATAGCTATGAAGGGGGAGGGTTTTTTGAAACTGGTTACAGTGACGCCTGGCTCAACCACATGTTCTGATTCTTGAACCGAGGAACCTGAGATAATGGGGGAGAGATTGGTTTGGAATAACCTTTTCGGCTTGGTGCCTTTAGAGGAAGAAGAGCCTTGATCCGACTTTGTGGCTGAAGTTACTGGTCTGTCGATGGGCGAAACGGGTAGTCCTGCTGCGATGCGTCTTTCCCTTTCGACCTTTTGCGCCTTTTCTAATTCAGAAAGGTTGAGCCACCCACCTTTGATCAGTGCGTTCCTCGCTGTAAACATAAACTATCTGGGTAAATTTTTGCTTTAGAGAGAGAAAGTTTTAAGAAGTTGCAGAGTAAACTTGAGAGAGATGGTAAAACAGTAGAAAGTGTTTTAATTTATAGTAAAACTGAAAAAGGAGTTTGATTCCTAGGAGAATTCGAAAAGATTGGTAATGATTAAAGACGGCGCTGATGTCACCACCTTTAATTAAGAGGTTGCTTTTCGAAGAAAGTGGGTTCGAAATTCAAGGTGAAAAAACGGCTGAAGCAACCAACCAGAAAGCGACACGTATCCCACAACCTCTGGCAAAAACCGTTTTGGATTCATGAAGCTTTATCAGTCCGGATAAAGCCATAACCCAAGTTAAAAGACCTGTCCGGGAAAAACTACCCCTGACGTCGGACTGTTTTTCAGGTTTTTGACAAAGGTATTTGAACAAACACCTAAAAAATGGGCTCCTGATGAGTCCGAATTCTGACTACTCACCGAACAGGGACAGATCGGACCTAGCCCTCCGGACCGGACAGACCACTTCGAACACTTAGCTAATAGGACTGTTCGAACTATGACAAAAGTACTAAAAAACCTAAACACTTCTTGAGTAAGCTACTTGCTCTCCTACTTAGAGCTCATGGGTCTTTAAACATGACCCGGGTCCATTGAACATGACCCGAAAGCCCATAAGGGCCTAAATGTAAGGGTATAAATACCCAACCACCTGCATTAAATGTGGGTAATGAAAATTAAATACAACCAGGTTGCTTAATTCTCCCTCTAGACTCTACTCTAAATATTAAACACCCACATACTTCCACTAAACACCAAACAAATTAGAAGCCTACCCTGAGGCGATAATTATCCTCACCAATTATAATGTTTGATTGTGAATTATATTATGAAGTTAATGGTTTTTTCTTACGATTTATGGTAGAATATCTTAATGGAACAAAACAACACAACAACAAATCAAAATAGAGTAAAACAACACAACATTATGTACAAAGACATAACATATTTTTTAATTAAGTTAGCGCAACACTATATTACAGTCGTACAACATGTGGTAAAATGTGTAATATGGTCGCACATGTTGTACAAAACCAATGTCCCTCTTTTTTTAAAGCAAAAAATTATACTTACGGTCGCACACGCGACTTCGGTACATATTGTGGCATAGTTTATGCGAAAACTATACTCCTGTTTATTTTTCAATGCCAAAAGTTTAGCACGCGGTCGCGTATTCAATGCAGATGGAATTCGTACTTTCGTAAGGTTTTTGCGAAAACCAATATTATATGTTTCTAACACTAAATCAACCATAGACTAATCATAAATAAAGATATATTAAACTTGCATATAAAATAAATTAAAAAACCTCAGAACAAAATGAGACTAACAACAGTAGTATATAATACAATAAAATTTATTAGTCGAAGTCATATCCGAGGTTAAAGTAAAAAAGTGAGCAATTAGTTATTGCATCCGCTTTATAACAAAGGTCTCCTCCAAATAATCTATCAGGTCTCTTATCATGAAATTAGTAACTTTCAACTGCCACACGCAAAATACCTTTTGCCTCACTTCGTACGATAAGTCGAACAGACCGCTCAGTGATAAAGGAGGTAGGGGTGCAGAGACAGCCATGAGGTTTTCCTAGAAGCAGCCACCCTTGAAAGAGTGCGCAATATCTCACTGATTGAGCGCTCTTACGCCGAAGATGAATGGGGCTAAGCGATCTGTCGAAGTTGTGGGATGTAAAAATGTATCGGTAGGGGAGCGTTCCGCCTTAGAGGGAAGCACCCGTGTGAGCAGTGGTCGACGAAGCGAAAGCGAGTATGTCGGCTTGAGTAACGCAAACATTGGTGAGATTCAAATGCCCCGAAAACCCAAGGGTTCCTCCGCAAGGTTCGTCCACGGAGGGTGAGTCAGGGCCTAAGATCATGCCGAAAGGCGTAGTCGATGGACAACAGGTGAATATTCTTGTACTACCCCTTATTGGTCCCGCGGGAACTTTGATTCAGATTTTAGAAGATTGTAGATGGCCGATAATTTTGCGCGATTCCACGAAGTTGGATATGGATCTTCTAGATGTTTGTAGTTATAGTACATCCTACACAACAGTTCATCAAAAATGCATCGATGGTCTCATCAAACAGTGTTTTATGAACACACTTGACAGTTTGAGGTAAGTGGTGGTCTTTGTCAACATTTCATTTTATAACTAAAATACTTCAAGTTTTTTGTACTACCAAATATTTGGTGGATGAAGTAATACGACATGATTTAGTGTCTTTATAAAAAGATATCCAACACGAAAAATAATCTTAAATTGACGGGAAATGAAACTTAGCGAGAATTCAAAGTTTACGTGAAATATAAATAGACTGGAAGTCAAATAAAAACAGTAATAAATATTATGCGAGAATTTATATATTACATAATCTAGTACTAACATAAGTTATAATCAAAGTAAATTAAAATAGTACATGATATAATTTTTCCAAAATAAGTTTGAAAATATAACATAACATGAGATCATGTTTGGTGAGATCTGTAAACATTGGCTCTTCGTTAAGATTCACTTTCTTGGATGACATAATTTTGGTATATTTATTGGATCTATAGTAGTACATATGCGTCCATTGACTCGTTTCGCCGGTGAATGGTCCATCATGATATACTTTGCATGGTATAATGGTGGCAATGGTCCATCAAGAGACCCGTAATCTATAAAACAAATGTGTGCATTAAAGATAATAAATACCTACATAAATAATATGAAGCATGATGTAATCAAAGTGATATACTTATATTTATGAAATGTATATACGAAAGCAATTACAATCTTTATAATAGTTGAAGAACTAATAGGTGGACCCCATGAATGAGTAGATAAGTTAAAGACTTTATTTGAGGGACATGGTATACCAGATATTGATATATATATATATATATATATTGTGGTTATCACTAATCCGGCATTGGGAAGTGTCATTCAATAACGACTTTGAGGATAACGTATGAAGCAATCCAACCTACATAACCGTAAACTCCAACCATTAAGCACGATGGCCATGCAATTCTGAACAACATATCACGTCTAACAAGTTGCCAATTATCCTTGATACCGTAGATTGCTATCATACGGAACGATAGCCGCAAAGTCCTTCTCGAATCACATCTACCAGATTAGTTATATAAGAATGTAAAAAGGTCGAGATGCACTCTGGGTACTTTTGTTAACTTTCCTTCTTTAATAAATTTTTTGTGTCGGCCTATTTTCTTTTTTGTGGCTGGAGGTTTAGGTACTATAAATGAAAGAACTTTTGAGGCAGGCGTGCTGCCAAACATGTTCATGGGTGTGCTACCTAACGTGTTCGTGTGCGTAGTAGCACTTATAGTTTGTTTGATTCCATATTTGCACAAGTTAGGGTTATGTTTAGTCGATCAGTTCACACCGACTTTTTGCATACCTTTAGCTCTAACCGGTTCTTTAGGCTCTTGGGCATAACTGGTTTCAGGCTTTAAGATCTGCATAACCATATTGATAATATAATCTTGTTGTTCAGGGTTATAATTATGAATATAACTATCTATGATGGATAGTTTTTTTAGTAAGACATCTCCATGCGTAGTGGCATCTATATGAACAATATTTATTTGTCTCCAAAATATATCTATATATTCTTTAGGAATTTATCTACTTTCTATTGCTATTGAAGCTATTTCATGTGTGAAAGGTAACCCGTGTGTTTTCCTAAGGACGTATCCACCACATGCTACCCAATATATGCCTATATTTTTAGAAAGTATAATAGCATATGGTAATTATTTTAGGTTCATATTGTATATGTGACCGACTAGTTACGAGGTCAACGGATTTCAATTACCCAGTTTAATACAAAACTTACTTTGCTCGAAAGATTAAAGAATCTATAAATGCTTCTTCATTAGGAGCTTATGAACTTTTTCCCAAAAAATTTCGAAATTGCATTGGTTAGTACCAATGTATTTTTTAAGGGCCGCGTGAGCACTCTCGCACCTATGAAGAAAATAAATAATTACAACATTGCTTTTTATGATGAAAAAAAACCCAGTGATAACGAAAAAATTTATACCTATTCGTTTTTCTATTGCGAGAGTAGTTGATATTGTTGGTTCAATGATTAAGAAACTTGTCGTAGTATTTTTTTTATCCATGCCAACATAATGTATATGATACATATAGAGTAAACGATGAATATTTCGTAAAATGTAGCTAGATTTTTTTCGTAAGATTCGAGTGTTTCTACGTTAACAATAAAACCATAAAACTCCATAAATTGCTTCAAAACCGCATCAGGCATCAACTTTCTAACTGTCCCAAGAATGTTCTCGTTTATATGAAACTTGCATAGCAAGTTAGTTATGCCCAGAAATATTTGTTCGATAGCTCGCATGAAAGCTAACTCTCGATTGGTCAAAATAATACTAAAAAATGAACACATAATATCCATTACCAACCCATTTAAAACACTTAAAGCCCATGTATAGTTTTGTATTTTCTACCAACTCATAAATACGTAGATAACATTATATGTAAGTGAAGTCGAAGTTACTCCAACAATCTCGGGAAATGGAACCTGATACCTCATCGTTTTGTATGTATAATCCATGACAAGCACATACAACAATGTACGCAACAAGTCTATACTTGTAGTACACGTTAAAAAAGAAATCGGTGATCACGAATGATTCTTCATTTGTTTGCCCCCACGTAGAGTAACCGTGTTTCTTCAATTCGGCCAAAAAATATTGCATTTGAGTTTGTCCACAATGATCACCATCACGATGTTTTTTGCGATAATTATATATTGTACGTGATAGGGTCAGATATTTTTAAAGGACATTGCTGTGAAAACTGGAAGGGCAGTTCAGGTATATCTTGGACCACACAAATTAAGAATAATCCGACCAGTCAATACATGACTAAGCAGTGTGCTAACATCGAACCGGACCAGGGTCCGACCCATAAGACCCATGGGTAAGAGAATTAGTATAAATACCCCAACCAACTTCATTTAATGGGTTGGACTTTTTCTAAAATATTAAATACAAGAATACACCTCCTTTATGATGTAGCCCAGAAAGTCCAAACAAAATCCTATTTTTAATTTAATTTTTTTTATTCAAATATCTTATGTATTTAAATCAAATCTAATTATATTAAGATTTTATTTTATTTTATTTTATTTTATTTTATTTTATTTTAAAATATTTATTTTATTTCCTTGTATTATAATTTAGGGTTTTGAGAAGCTCTTATATAAAGCCTCATATGCCATAAGTTATTTTAAGTTTTTGGGATAATATATTTTTATCTCTGAAAATTTCAGTTTTTGTTACCCTTTGATTATGGTTTCATAATGTTACCCTTGAATTAGGGTTTCATCTATCGTTGTTTTTCTTCTATTTCCGCCGCGTCATCAATTTGGTACCAAAGCCTCAGTTCCTGCTATGGGGAAGCATGTTTCTAAAGCCTGACTATTCTAATTCAAGGTTTAAAGAAGAGAACAACATACATGGTCATGAAGATCAGGAATATCGTTTGAGTATGAGGGGGCATACCAACCGTTTTAATGACGATCGTATTGATCGGTTACTGAAGGAGTTTAAACTGACTACCAATTGTCGAATCAAGGTAAAAATTGCTTATCGAGATGCTGTCTCATGCTATGAAAAAGTTTTCAAAACCATATTTTTCATCAACTGGACATGGGGATGTTGTCTTCAGGCTATGAAAAGGTTTTCGAAATTATTTTTTTCATCAACTGGATGGCTTCAATGTGACTTCGAATAAGGAACACTCGAGAAGAATTTATCTTATTCCGATAAGGTCAACAATTATAATTCCCATTGTAACGACTCAATAAAATAAAATAAATAATTTGGGTTCTTGATGGTGATGGTGTTGTGAATTCGAGGACGAATTCTTGTCAACCATGTGAGGATGATGTAGCCCAGAAAGTCCGGACAAAATCCTTTTTAATATTATTTTATTTTATACAAATATCTTATGTAAATCAAATCTAATTATATTAAGATTTTACCTTATTTTATTTTAAAATATTTATTTTATTTCTTTGTATTATAATTTAGGGTTTTGAGAAGATCTTATATAAAGCCTCATATGCCTTAAGTTATTTTAAGTTTTTGGAATAATATATTTTTATCTCTGAAAATTTGAGTTTTTGTTACTCTTAGATTATGGTTTCAGAATGTTACCCTTGCATTAGGGTTTCATCTATCGTTGTTTTTCTTCTATTTCCGTTGCGTCATCACTTTATCTCACTACTCACTACCCAAAAAATAATATTCAATTCAAAAACTCCCTAAAATACCCTCTAACCACAAATTATCCACACTTAATTGGCAACCACAGTGGGAGACGATAATGTCTGAATTATAGATGTACAAAACACTCCACCTCTCGAGGTGGAAGGAGTGAAAGAATATAATTAGCACACTACTGCGTCTTATGTCAATTACAATGGCAATGAAAAACAATCTATGCAAGAAGAACATGATTAGCTAAGGGCTGAAATTGAGGCTTTAAGGGCCCATAAACAAGCAGAAAAAGGAATTAAAGAAAAGTCTGGTGCGTCAGCGCTCTACTCTACTGCCTTGCTGAAAATAAGCAGTCCATAAAGACTCATCTCAGCTCCAAGAAAATACATCGATCCAAACGGATGGAGAGTTCCACGTCAGAGTCTTCTAGCAGTTCATCTAATGATTCGGAGCTTGCGGAGTCAGTCTCATCCAGTAGTGATGAAGATCGATTAAAGAAGAAACTAAGGCTGACCAAGAAGCATTCAAGAAAAAGGGATAGGCATGGTAGGCCCAAAATGTATTAGGGAAAAATGAAGGGTTCAACTTATTGACCATTTTGCTGATTGATCCATTTGTCTTCCAATCCGAACCCGTTATTTTTGCTACTCTGAATTAAGATAGTGTGTTTAGTCGTAGCCAAAATTAGATGTAATCACCTTTGTCTTCAAAAATACTTTCTGGACATCTTCCCAAATGATATTATAGTTCCAAGATGGAAAAGTATGATGGAAGCAAAGATCCGGACAATCATCTTGAACAATTGAAAAACTTCATAATATAATTTGAAGATGATGACAAGCTGCTATGTAGGTTGTTCTCTCAAACCTTTAAGGGAAGTTCCCTCAAATGGTATAATAGTCTCCCTTAGGGATCTATAATTGTTTTTGATATATTCTGGGTTGCGTTCCGGAGGCAATTTGCAGGAATCAATGAGCTTAAAGGTAATATGGTGACACAATTATCCATTTTTTGCCCAAGAACCAAATGAGTCATTAGAAGAATACATTAGTAGGTTTGTAAATACGAAAAATGGGCTGGCTGATTCCTTTGAAAAAGTTGCAACTACCTCTCTAAGACAGGGTTTGAGTCCGGGTTATTTGGTTGATTATGTGACCCAGAAGAAAGCTATGACTTTTGGGAGACTGCTGAATCAAGTCAGGAAATAAATTAATGTTGAGGAGACTAAGAAATCTAGAGTGCCTCGTCATAACAGATCCACTACTACAACATCAACACCTCAAACAACTACCCAGTCCGGTTACGGATCAAAGGAAACTGGGCAGGGGTCTCATCAGCCCAGGTAGAATCAATCAAACCAGAATCAGCAGGTTAGAAGTAAAAGAGGACTTCGGGTTCAATTTGAATGGTTTGTTGAATTGGGGGAAAGTGTGGCTATGACATATGATAACACTAAAAATGATGTACACTTTAGAAGGCCCGTCGCAAAAACAAAACAAAGGACAGCAGGCTAGATAATGCATCAGGCCAGTTTTTGCAAATATCATAACGACGTGGGCTATGATACCCATAATTGCATACCCATCAGGACAAAATATTATGAGATCATGCAGCAGATGCTTCCTACTTTTAAATAAACCTCAACCATCCCAGAGCACGATTACATCTGACAACAATTGTTTTTAAATCAAGCCAAAAGGCTACTATATCAAGCGAAAGCATCTTTGCTCCTCTCCGGACTTGGAATTTCTGATGATTTTTATTACTGGATTTCATATTACACTGCATCTGATATCATTGTACAAAATTATAGTCTTTGTTGCATAGAGATATTATCTTACGTTACAAAGCAAAATCAATTAAGAATTATTTATTACTCAAATATAGTTGAAAATATTGAAGCATTTGCTCAACTGGAAGCTAGTAATTCTCAAAGATATAAAAATAAAGAGACGTAGGACAAGAATTTTCCGAGATAAATTTCATATCAGCACTAGCGTTCCTGATCCGTTATAGAGATTTTGCACACTTCCCATGTCAATGGATTTTCCTCAAAATAATTATAATGAAGAAAATTGTTTTTCAGAGATGCTGATCTCGATGATATAATGTATCATCAATCAGCTAAATACAAGCAAGAGAAGATCGAACGAGCCAAAAAATCAAATTTGAGATCTCCAGTAAAAAAGCAAGCCTTCAAACGAGCAATGACTTTAAACTAGAGACCTCCACAGCAAAATCGTAACAAGTATTCCTCATAAAAGTAAAATTTTAATATGTCTTTGCCAATCAATATTTCAGAAATAATTTTTAGGCCTCGTCAATGGTTTCAACTTTAAAAATTCAATCTACAAAAGGAAGGTATATCTTATAACTCAATTGAATCATCTTAAGACATCATAAGACATATTAGTGAGCTTGCATATATTTCAGAAGTGTTCTTTATTTTGCATAATACAATTAAGAGCTTTACTTTTGTTAGACATAAATATGCTATAAATCATGCGTAAGTTTATATGAGGCTATAAGCTAAAGTTCGTCATCAATAAAAAAAGACCGCGCAATAAGCCCTAAAAAATGACAATTGTCAGCTCAAATCTATTATAGAAATAATATATGCCAAGTGTTCTCCATAATATAAAGGTTTTAAGCTAAGTGACCTCCATGATAAAACACCAAGCGATCACCATGATAAAAAACAAAACACTAAGTGATATCTATGATAGAAAGACGATCTCCATGATAGAAAGACTATACACCAAATGATCTCCATAACGAAATGTCAAGTGATCGCAATAATAGAAAGGTTATACGCCAAGTGATCTTCATGATATAAATGCTTTAGGCCAAATGATCTCATGATAGTAAGACTATAATCCAATTGATCTCTATGGCAAAAAATCTTTAAGTCAAATAATCTTCATGATACAACACTACGCGATATCTATGATAGATAGACTAAATGCCAAATGATTTTCATGATTAAAAGACTATACGCCACATGTTTTCCATGATAATAACGATGGAATTTATATATAATTATAAACATCATGGTTAACAAACCAAACCTAATATTAAGAAACTTACAGGTTATGCAGGTGGCCGTACCGAGGTCTGACTTACGAGTCAAATCTCAATCACCATTAATCAACGAAGCCTAAGGTGGAACCAACATATAATTATTCAAGTGGATATAATAATCCCTGACCTAGGAGTCAAATCACAAACATGGTTAATCAACAAAAGATGAGGTGGGAACACCATAAGGTTATACAAGTGACCATATTGAGCCCTGACCTACAGGTCAAATAATGAATTGGTTAATAAAATAAGCCTCCATGACAACCTAACTGGCTATACTTTTCCCTGATTAAGGAGTCAAATATATATATACCTGGTGTGGTTAATTTCCGTCTGAGGGTAAATTTGTAATTTGTTTAGAGTTTGTGGAGGTATGTGGGTGTTTAATATTTAAGTAGAGAGTAGAAGGAGAATTAAGCAGCCTAGTTGTATTTAATTTTCATTACCTCTATTTAATGCTGGTGGTTGGGTATTTATACCTTTGCATTTTGGCTTTATGGGCTTTCGGATCATGTTTAATGGACCCGGGTCATGTTCAAAGACCCATGAGCTTTTAGTAGAAGAGCAAGCAGCTTAGTCAAGAAGTGTTTAGGTTTTTAAGTACTTTAGTCATAGTTCGAACAGTCCAATGGGCTAGGTATTCGAACTGCCCTGTCCGGTCTGGTGATCTTAGTTCGAACTGTCCCCGTCCGGAGATGTAGCAACATTCAGACTCATCAGGAGCCCCTTTTTTAGGTGTTTGTTCAAATACCTTTGCCAAAAACCTGAAAAACAGTCCGATGTCTGGGGCAGTTTTACCCGGACAGGTCTTTCGAATTGTGCTATGGCTTTATCCGGACTGAAAAAACTCTGTGAATCCAAACGGTTTTTTGCCAGAGTTCATGGGACACGTGTCACATTTTGGTTGGTTGTTTCAGTCGTTTTTTCACCTTGAATTTTGCACCCACCTTCTTTGAAAAACAACCTTTTCATTAATGAGGGTGACATCAACGACGTCTTTTAATAATTACTAATCTTTTCGAATTCTCCTAGGAATCAAGACTCCTTTTTGAGATTTACTATAAATTGAAATACTTTCTACTGTTTCACCATCACTGTCATTTTCACTCTGCAAATCCTCAAAGATTTTTCTCTCAAAAACAAATTTTTACTCAGGTTGTTTATGTTCACGGCTAGGAAAAGTTCTGATCAAAGGCGGGTGGCTCAACCTCTCTGAATTAGAAAAAAACGCAAAAGGTTGAAAGGGAAAGGCGCATTACAGCAGGCTTACCCTCTTCCCCCATCGACAAACCAGCAACTTCACCCACAGAGTCAGACCAGGGTTCTTCCTCCTCAAAGGGTGTCAAACCGAAGAGGTTGTTTCAAACCAGTCTTTCCCCTATCATCTCAGGTTCTTCGGTTCAAGAGTCGGAACCCGTCGTCGAACCAGGTTTAACAGTCACTAGCCTTAAAAAACCCTCCCCATTCTTAGCCATGGGGTCTGATGCTGAAACCTCTCCTCATAAACTAGTTGATCGGAGAAAAGGCCGGCTAGTCAAGGGGCAGGCTTCTAAGGGCACCTCTGTATCAGGTGCCAAAGACAGTAGTATTGGGTCAGAAGTACCCATTAGGGCACCTAGGGACAGGCTATCCGGTCCGGAGGGCATTGGCTCAAGTCCCCGAAGAGAAACGTCCACAACAGAGCCCCAATCAGAGGCTAGAAATCAAGAGAGTACCGGAGCTCATCAGGCCGGAAGTCAGGCTGAGCCAAATCCAAACCTCCCTCTCACCACTGCGACTGAAAACCCTTCCTCAATCATGGAGGAAATAATGGAGGATTCTATCGAAGAGGCTCCATTTGAGTCTGAACCTTCCGGACAGACTGGCAGTGCTGTTGCTACCCAAAAAGATAAAGGCAAGGAAACGTTATGCTTGAGGCATCCAGATATGCCGGAGTGTCTGGAAGGAAAGGTGGGGCCTTGTTTTCACAATGTCAATGTTAAGTATCTCCTTGCCCTACAAAAGATAAACTACGCTTTCATCAACACAGCTGAGCTGGGCCGGATGCGTACGAAGTGGGGAATTCCGGAGAACGTGAAGATAAGAATCCCTATAAACCCCGAAACTCCCATTGACTACAAGCTGAGCGAGATAGTTATTTTCACGGAGCTGTTTAACTGGGGGCTCAGATTTCCCTTGGACCCAGGGATTGTCAGATACTTTCATCTGATAAAGCTTTGTCCAAGCCAGCTGAGTCACAATGCTTGGTACACCCTCATGGCTGCATCATGGCCTCTAGGCTCTCCGGGATCCCTCTACCAATGGAGGAGTTTGCTGCTGTGGCTAGTCTCTGCAGAAACCACCACATCCCCTTCTATAATTTTAACATGGGGGATAACTTCAAAGCAGTGGATGACCTGCTAGAGTCGGAGAGGAATTGGAGGACTCAATTCCTGTTCGTAAGTGGTGCTTGGGAGAACGGGAGGAAAATCAAAGTTGGAGTCAACCCAAGTCTCCTCACCAGCAGATGGAAGAGTGATCGTAGGGCTCCTTCTTTATATTCTTATCTCTTCTTTTATCAAATTTGCTTAAATTGTCTGTTCTTATCTTTTTTCTTAGCAGTGCTACCCAAAGACTTTACGGACTACCTAAAGTCCGGACAGGTCACTTGCACGAAGATCAATACTTGGGCTTCTGAGAAATGGGGAAACCGGTTTCACGATGCTTTCATGGGGGGCAACTTAGCAAGGTCTCACCTCTGGAACACTACTGGCCGGAGGGACTTAACCTGGGAAGAGCTCACCACTCAACCCCCTCCGGATGTAGTGCTCAAGAGGACACACGAATCGGATGGGACACTTTACTTGCCAGGCCGGGCCAAGGCCCCGAGTAAGATGAAAGGCAAAAAGAAGAAGGGCAAGAAAGTGGCAGGTGGAGCGGACCCTGCTGAGGTGGAGGAAGCTGTGTTAACAAATCCGGAGGGGCCACCCCCAAGCCAGATTGATGCTGCTCTCTTGGAAGTGGTAGAACAGGAAATTGTTAGGCAAGAAGCTCACTCTCCAACACCCCCAAGGGCTTCCAAAAGAGACCGTAAACGGGGAGCTGAAAGCAAGGACATGGAGGCCAAGAAGAAGAAGACCTCTAAGGGCGATGAACTTTCTCTCCGGCCTCCGGAGCCTCTCCCCCAGGTTGATCCCACTGACCCAACACAAGCAGAAGAGATACCTGGTGACTTTCAAACTGATGAGGTCGAAGGGGGAGGTCTTAGCATTGATGGGGTAGACACCACTGGTCTTGGTGGACTTGGTGAGTACTTTATCAACCTCCCCAGAGACGATTTTGCTGGGCCTTACCTCCCTCCGAGTACTTCAAACACCGTCACTTTTAATGGTAAGACTTTTACTGTTTCAAGTGAAAGGGACATTATAGCATACTCTTTATTAAGTAGTGTTCAGCCGGTGCTTGCGTTGGAGAAGCAAGTTCGAAGTCAGGCCGACATTATCAAAGACCTCAAGTCTGATAAGGAGAGGCTGTCCGATGACCTTCTCACTGTCACTCAACATGCTGATATTTTAAAGGGGGAGAACGAGGAGCTGAAAAAGAACCAAGAGGGGTGGACCACCAAAGTTGCTACTCTGGAAGACACCGTCAAGGATCTCCGTGAGAAGTTGTCCAGAGCAGAGAAAGATCTCAACTCTTCAAAAAGGAGATCAAGGCCAAGGATCAAGTTATTCACAACTTAACAAGTGACAAGATTGCGCTTGAAAACACCGTGTCCAAGGCTTCAGAGGAGAAAGCTGATCTGCTAAGGGAGCAGGAGGCCAAAATCCAAGCCAAGATCGATGCTTATGCCAACAACGTGCTCGACACTCAAGAGCAAATGTATGCCAAGTTGAAATTAGACATGGTCCTGCTCTTCCATGAGAAGTTCCCGAAGAGGAACTTGGGTGATTTGTGGCTTCACGTAGAGTATGAAGACCTTCCCTTCCATACCATGGCTCATGGAGACTTGCATGACTACTCCAGTGCTTCGTCTTCTGACGAGGCAGAAGAAAATGCCGGGGAGGGTCCTCCTGAAAAGAAAGACGATCCCAAGGGGAAGAAGAAGATGGATGAAGCTGAGCCATCTTCAAAGGCTCAGTCTTAAATTATGAATTATTTTTTCACTTTTCACGTTATCTAAACTAGAGTCCTTGGAAGGCCAAGGCACTCTTTTTGTTAATGTGTCCGGTATCTGACCGGATAGATCCTTTACTTTGTTTGACAATTTAAAAGTCCTTGGAAGGCCAAGGCACTTAAGTTATTTCAATGAATATCCTTGTTTTGCATAATTTTCGCATCCTTTCATAGTTTGTTTCAATTTTGGTGGCTAGTGTTTAAATAGTCCTTATTTATTTCATAAATGGCCTAAAGTGAGAGTGTTTAAGCTCTCCGATGACAAATGTTTAAGTGGTCATCACTCTTTTACTTTAATCCGGATGGTGTGACAAAAAAACAAAGTAAAAACACTTCAGAATTTTTTTTAAGAAGGCATCAAATTTCATTAAAAATCCCGGACACCTCATTAAAACCTCCCCGCGCCACCAGGGTAGGAAAGAGTATGCCCCCAAATATTTACATGGATGTTTAAACAAGTAAATATTTACACAGATGCTACTCCAAGTACATCCGGAGATGTTCGATATTCCAAGGGTGAGTCAAAACTCTTCCATCCTTGTCTTCTAGCAAATATGTTCCAGGTTTAAGCCTTTCAATAACCATATAAGGTCCTTCCCAAGTTGGGGCCAGTTTGCCGAGCAGCTTCTCCTTAGTGTGTAAGAAGACTTTCCTCAATACCTTGTCCCCCAGCTGGAAATCTCTTCTTTTAATTCTAGAAGCAAATCCGCTTCTCATCAAACCCTGATAGTGTGCAGCTCTAAGGTGAGCTTTAACTCGTCTTTCTTCTACCAGGTCAAGCTGACCTCTGATCGCCACTTCATTAGCGCATTCAGAGAAGTTGTGAACCCGGAATGATGGGAGAGTTGCTTCTATGGAAGCTATTGCATCCATCCCATAGACCAAGGCAAAGGGTGACTCCTATGTTGCAGCCCCAGGTGATGTCCGGTAGGCCCACAAGACCTCTTGCAAATAGCTAGGCCACTTCCCAGCAGCTCCTTCCAGATTCTTCTTTAAACCGGACAGTATAGTTCTGTTAGCCACTTCAACCTGACCATTTTCTTGTGGGTGGAAAGGTGAAGAGAAACAGTGTTGTATACCCCTTGAGGCACATAAACTCTTCATTTCTCTATTGTCGAACTGTGGCCCATTGTCTGTCGTTATCTTTTGCGGAACACCAAATCTGCAACAGATGTTGGATAAAATGAATTTTATGACAGCTTTTGATGTTGTTCCTGCTAGGGGGATGCTTCAATCCACTTCGTAAAGTAATCTATAACAACAATTATAGTTTTGCGCCCTCCAGACGCCATAGGGAGAGGGCCCACTAAATCCAAACCCCATCGAGCAAAAGGTATAGGCTCATAAATTGACTCTAAAGGGATGGCTGGAACATGAATTTCATTGCTATATCTCTGGCATGGATTACACCTTTTTACCAGCTCTTTAGCATCCTGCATGATAGATGGCCAATACTAACCGGCTAGTAAAACTCTACTTGTTAAAGCTCTAAATCCACAGTGAGCTGCTCCCTCACCATCATGCAAATCGGAGAGGACTACTTGAGACTCATCATCTCCCAAACACCGCAGAAGAGGTTTACTGTAAGACTTTTTATACAGAATGTCTCTTAGTATAATAAAACCACGAGCCTTGTGTTTCATTTTTCTCGCTAACAATTTATCCGGAGGCAAAATACCATCGAAGAGGTACTATACGAGAGGAAATCTCCAATCCTGAGGTTGCTTCACCTGTACTTCAAAAATTTCTTCCTCTTTACCCACATTAAGTTGAATGGAGGGGCTCTCCAGTACATGGATCCATGGATATGACTCTGTGTAAGCTATAGTTGCCAATGAATCTGCTAATTCATTCTCTGTCCGGGGTATATGATCATAAACAACGCTTTTAAACTTGAGTGTTTCATTTTTAAGAAGAAGAAGTAAATACTTCACTAATTGCTCCTTTTTAGCCTCAGATTGACCTTGAGCATGGTGGATAAGAAGTTGTGAGTCACTCATTAGCTTGACCCTTTTAGCCCCACAAATATAAGCTAATTTTAAACCAGCTATAGCTGCTTCGTATTCGGACTCATTATTGGAAGCCCTGAAAGCAAAACATATAGCCTGGTACATTTTGTCACCATATGGAGAAGTTAAGCACACCCCTGCACCACATCCCATAGTGCTGGATCCACCATCCGTCCGAACGATCCAGACCTTTTTGTCTTTCATCTCAGTAGTCTGCTCCGAATCTCTGTCAGAGTGGAATTCAACTAGAAAATCAGCCACAGCTTGGGCCTTGACTGCTGTTCGGGGAGAAAATTCTATATCGAAATCCCCCAACTCTACCGACCACTTAGTCATTCTACTAGAAATGTCTGCCTTTTGGAGAACATTCTTCAAAGGAAAAGATGTTCGAACGATAATAGGATGAGCTTGGAAATAAGGTCTCATCTTCCTTGCAGCTATCACCAGGGCTAGCGCTAACTTTTCGAGTTTTAAATAACGCTTTTCTGCATCTATCAAGCTCCTGCTGATGTAGTATACGGGATGGGGGTAGTTATCCACCTCTCTTACCAACACATCACTGATGGCACAACTTGAAACTGCCAAATATACGAAGAGTGTCTCTCCATCAATTGGTTTAAATAAGGTTTTGGGGGAGGACAAATGTTTCTTAATCTCATTGAAAGCCTCATCACACTATGAGGTCCAATCAAATCCCCTTGCACCCTTCAAAGTTTGAAAAAACGGGGGGCATCTGTCCGATGATCTTGAGATAAATCAGTTTAAAGCAGCTAACCTCCCCGTCAATCGTTGCACATCTTTAATATTCTGAGGAGGCTCTATTTGGAATAGAGCATTAAGCTGGTCCGGATCGGGTTGTATCCTTTGCTCACTTATTATATAACCTAGGAACTTCCCGGATTGCACTCCGAACACACATTTTTCTAGATTTAGCTTCAAATTTACTTTTACCAAGTTGGAAAAAGTTTCTTGAAGGTCAGCTAAGTGCAATTGCTCATCCACACTTTTCACCATCATGTCATCAATGTATACTTCCATATTTCTTCCAATTTGACCAACAAAGGCTTTGTTCACCAATCTCTGATAAGTAGCCCCAGCATTTTTCAACCCGAATGGCATTACCTTGTAGCAATGAAGACCCCTATCAGTGACAAATGTGGTATGCTCATGATCCTTCAGATCTACTTGGATCTGATTGTACCAGGAGAAAGCATCCATAAAGGACATCAGCTTATTCCCAGAGGTGGAGTCTACTAGCTGGTCAATTCGGGAAACTGGATACAAATATTTTGGGCAAGCTCTATTGAGATCTGTGAAGTCAATGCACATACGCCACTAGCCATTTTTCTTTTTCACCAAGACCGGATTGGCAGTCCACAAAGGATACTGAGACTCCTTGATATGCCCCATCTTTGTGAGCCTGTCAACCTCTTGCACAATAACATCAGCCTTTTCTTTGGAAAAAGCCCTTCTCTTTTGTACCACTGGTGCTACATCTCTTCAGACAGATAGGTGATGTGATATAACATCAGCTGGAACCCCAGTAACATCAGCATTGCACCAAGCAAAAACATGCTGATGGTTTTTCAAGAACTTTAACATCTTATTTTTCAGGTCGGGTGGCATTTTAGACCCTATTTTGACACTTTTCCCTTCTTCTAAAGAATGTGTTTCAACCTCTTCAACTAGTATCAATACTCCAGGAGTCTCTCTGGGGTCATCAATTTCACCCTCACCCCCAGAAAGCCCCTCAAACTGCTATTGCTCGTCGATACGAACTGCCCCCAACGTCCGGGGGGCCAGGGCTGTAACATAACATTCTCTTGCAACCTTTTGACTGCTTCGGACAACTCCCACTTGTCCTTGAACAACATATATCAAACATTGGTGGACTGTCGAGGCCACTGCATGCATCCCAGAGAGCCAAGACCTCCCTAAAATAGCATTAAAGCAAGTGGGACAATCTACCACAATAAAAAGTATCCTGACCATCTTCTTGAAAGGGCCCTTGCCCAACAAAACTTCCTCTTTGAATTCCCCGAGCACATCTGCTGAGCTGCCAGTAAAGCCCATAATTGATCTGTCTGAACGCTGAATTACGGCTGGATTTTTCAATTTCTTATAAGTGTTTAAGAAGAAGATATTAGCTGAGCTTCCAGTATCCACCAAGATTCGTCTTATGTCATTACCCCCGATGGATGCTCCTATGACAACAGCATCTTCATGAGGTCCAGCTATACCTCTTAAGTCATCTTCATCAAAAAAAATGAAGGGGAATGGAGTTTGCGATTGATAGGAGGTCATGCCTCCTTCCAGCTGGGTAACTAAAGTATGAACGTGCCTCTTCCTTGAAGAAGCAGTAGGAGCTGTCATAGTATCCCCTCCGAAAATTGTAAGTGACTCAAAAAACTTAATGAGTCCGGAGACTGTTCTAGAACATTCCTCAATGACACCCACTCTATTTCGAGTTGGATCCGGATCCAAGTATTCTGATTCCACATCAAACCTTTCGATTATAACCATAGCTCCCTCCGGAGCAGCATTGCTTGGACCAACCCGGTGAGTATTGTCAGGCCTATTACCTCCTCTTCTTTTGACATATGCCCCCAGCTTTCCCCTTTCAATCAAGTTCTGAACTTCTTGTTTCAAGGCTATACAATCATCAGTGGTATGGCCAGTATCATTGTGATACTGGCAGAAAGAGTTATTACGATGTTCTCTAGGAGATTGTAGTGCGGCCGGTCTTCTATAGTGTACCTCTTCCTTTGTTTTATCATAAATGGTGGCCACGTTTTCTTTCAATTCTGCAAACCACTCCGGTTGAACCCAAGGCCCTCTCTTATTTCTGGATTGTTGACTCTGAGTAGGTGCAGCTGGCTGAGATTGAGTTTTAGCCCTGCTATGCCCCTGTCCGGTCTGATTCTGATTGGGGTTTGGTGCAACCGGGGCAGACCTCATCTGCATGTGCACCCTAGTTTTCTTTGTTTCATCAACGTTAATCTGCTTTCCAACATGATTCAGCAATCCTCCCAAAGCCATGGCTTTATTTCTGGTCACCGAATCAGCCAAATTCCCAGGGTTTAAGCCCTGTCTCAAGGAGGCTATTGCTACTTGCTCGAAGCAATCAGCCAACCCATTCTTAGTGTTTACAAAACGACTTATGTATTCTTTCAATGATTCGTTTGGTTCTTGGGCACAATGGATTATTGTGTCCCCGTTGCCCTTTAACTCTTTACTCCCAACAAACTGCCTTCGAAAGGCCACCCAAAAGGTATCAAAATTCCCGATGCAGCCTTGTGGTAGGTTGTTATACCATTTTAGAGCACTCCCCGTAAAGGATTGGGAAAATGCTCTACAAAGTAGATTGTCGTCATTATCAAAGTTCATCATAAAGTTTTTAAATTGCTCTAAATGGTTGTCCGGATCAGTACTGCCATCGTACTTTTCCATTTTAGTGCTGTCAAACCTCTTAGGGAGGTTTCCGGACAGAATCTTGGAAGATAATGGAGATTGTCTCCAATTCCGACCACGTCTGAACACAGTATCTTCATTGGGAGTTGCAAAGATACCTGGTTCATCATGGAAGGCAAATGGATCCATCAGCATCCGGTCTACATGCCTTCGGCTGTGAGATGACCCTTTGCCAATATTCTTCTTCAATTTCCCACGTTTATCCCTTTTTCTTGAATATTTTTTGATCAACTTTTTCTTCTTTTTAGTTCGGCCCTCATCACTGCTAGAGGACAAGGACTCTTCAACTCCCTCCTCATCCGAGGAGCTATCAGTAGACTCTGAGTCTGAGTCAGAACTCTCCACTGGCTTAGACCGGTGAGACTTTTTGGAGCTGGCATGAGTTTTTTTGGTACTCACATGAGTCTTTGAAGGCTCATGCTCTCTAGGGTTATCGGTATGATGAGTAACTGATGCTTTTGATTTTTCTTTCATGCCCATCTTAGACTTTTCTGCCCTTAGAGCTTCTATCTCGCCTTTTAACCTATCACGCTCCTCGATGGTCTACTCATCGTTTTCACCCACCACTTCGAGCAAAGATGGTGGTACTTCCGGGGCGTCCGGATTCATTCGGACTGACTTTTCTTGTTGGTTTCGAATGCTCGATTCAGGCACCTTCGTGCTCCCACTGTGGTCGCCAATTTGGTGTGGTTAATTTCCGTCTGAGGGTAAATTTGTAATTTGTTTAGAGTTTGTGGAGGTATGTGGGTGTTTAATATTTAAGTAGAGAGTAGAAGGAGAATTAAGCAGCCTAGTTGTATTTAATTTTCATTACCTCTATTTAATGCTGGTGGTTGGGTATTTATACCTTTGCATTTTGGCTTTATGGGCTTTCGGGTCATGTTTAATGGACCCGGGTCATGTTCAAAGACCCATGAGCTTTTAGTAGAAGAGCAAGCAGCTTAGTCAAGAAGTGTTTAGGTTTTTAAGTACTTTAGTAATAGTTCGAACAGTCCAATGGGTTAGGTATTCGAACTGCCATATCCGGTCTGGTGATCTTAGTTTGAACTATCCCCGTCCGGAGAGGTAGCAACATTCAGACTCATCAATACCAAACCCCATTACGAGAAAGAAATCATAAATGTTTCAAAAATAAATATATTGACAAAATAAATATGTTGACACAATAAGTATGCTGCCACGATAAAAATGAAATTATGAGAAACAATCTATTCAAAAATTTCTTTTATTAACAACTTCGTCAACTCGACCAATAAATACGAGAAGGAAGAGATGCATTAATGGCAAGCTACTTAAGAGATATTATACGAATCATACCAACCTAAAGCATACTGACTTGAAGTATGACAACTTGAAATATGACGACTTCAAGTACAAATCTAAAACATGTAGCTCGATGCCAAATATATTTTTAATTATATATATATATATATATTGAATATTAGAGAAAATAATAATAATAAATATAACTAAACTTTAGATTTTATGAATAATATATTTGTAATTATAAACTATTACGGATTAAGACCCAACAAATTTAACAAACTATGTACCTAAAATATCATTTATATAAAATCATTAAACACGTATACACAATCTCTTTCCTTTTTTTTAAAGATTCGTATTGTTAAAACCGTAACTCGGAAAAAAAATACAAAAATATCATTGATTTTGATTAAGATGAACAACTAGATCCATTCATGATATTTTTTGATTTTTTTTATTAATGATGAGGAAAATAAAAATCAATGACGAAAAACACGAGTAAAAATAACGAAGAAAATACATGATCAATGGCGAGAAAGTCAGTCGGTGGGCTGTGAGATGAGAGGGAAAATGTGTAGAGAGAAAGATACAAAATCACACCTATTTAAAGTAAAATGATAAAAAAATAAGTCAAGAATATAAAAGCTTTTACAGATGGATTAAGGATATTTTGGATATTATAAAATATAATTGAATCTTAGATGGTAAATAGAAAATTAAATGGATTTTTAAAAGAATATATATAAAACCAAGAGTATTAAATAGATAATAGTTTGATTTTTTTTTATCTCAATTGATATTGAACTCTTTAAATTATAATTGATGAGTCCGAATTCAGCTTGCTCCCCGAACAGGGGCAAATCGGTCTAGTCTCTCCGGATACCGGAGAGGTTGCATGGACAGGGATCGAACAGGTCACTTGGACCGGACAGATTTCTGTGAACACTGTGAACATAAAGCTGTTCGAACTATGACAAAAGTACTAAAAAACCTAAACACTTCTTGACTAAACTACTTGCTCTCCTACTTAGAGCTCATGGATCTTTGAACATGACCCGGGTCCATTAAACATGACCCGAAAGCCCATAAGGGCCCAAACATTACACTATAAATACCCAACCACCCGCATTAACTATGGGTAATGAAAATTAACTACTACCAAGCTGCTTAATCATCTCTCTACTCTCTACTCTAACCGTTAAACACCCACATACCACCGTTAAACACTCACACACCACCTTAAAACTCCACTTGAAATTACTAGCCTACCCTCAGGCAATTATTGTCCATACCAAATTGGCGACCACAGTGGGAGGAGAAAGGTGCCTGAATCAACCATTCAAAACCTGCCAAGAAATTCTGTCCGTATGAATCCGGACAATCCAGAGCTTCCACCAGCTTTGCTCGAAGTGGTGGAAGAGAACGATGAGTACACTGTCCAAGAGCGCGACAGGTTAAAGCTTGAAATAGAAGCTCTGAGGGCTGAAAAGGCCAGGATGGGCGTGAAAGAAAAATCCAAGGCATCGGTTGTTCATCACACCGATAACCCCCAAGAGCATGAGGCTTCCAAAACTCATGTGAGCACCAAAAAGACTCATGCTAGTTCTAAAAAGTCTCACCGGTCCAAACCTGTGGAGAGTTCTGACTCGAGCTCAGAATCTTCGGGCAGCTCTTCGGACAGTGAGGGAAATGAAAAATCCTTGTCCTCTAGCAGCGATGAGGGTCGAACCAAGAAAAAGCAAAAGCAGGTTAAGAAATATTCAAGAAAAAGAGACCACCATGGAAGAATGAAAAGGCATATTGGAAAGGGGTCATCTCACCACCGGAGGTATACGGACAAGATGCTGATGGATCCTTTTGCTTTCCACGATGAGCCAGGTATCTTTGCAACTCCCAATGAGGATACTGTGTTCAGTCGTGGAAAGAATTGGAGGCAGTCTCCACTGTCTTCTAAAATCCTGTCCGGAAACCTCCCCAAGAGGTTTGACAGCACTAAAATGGAGAAGTACGATGGCAGTACTGATCCGGACAACCATCTGGAGCAATTCAAGAACTTCATGATGAACTTTGATGACGATGATAAACTACTTTGTAGGGCATTCTCCCAGTCATTCACGGGGAGTGCTCTGAAATGGTACAACAGCCTGCCTCAGGGTTGTATTAAAGATTTCGATACGTTTTGGGTGGCCTTTCGAAGGAAGTTCGTAGGGAGTAAGGAGCTGAAGGGCAATGGAGACACCATAATCCATTGTGCCCAGGAGCCAAATGAGTCCTTGAAAGAATACATAAGCCGCTTTGTGAACACAAAGAATGGGTTGGCTGATTGCTTTGAACAGGTAGCAATAGCATCCCTGAGACAGGGTTTGAACCCAGGCAATCTAGCTGATTCGGTCACCAGAAAGAAGGCTATGACATGGGGAGGGTTGCTGAATCAGGTTGGCAAACAAATAAACGTCAATGAAACAAAGAAAACCAGGGTGCACCGGCAGGTGAGGTCCACCCCAGTGGCACCAACTCCAAATCAAAACCAGCACGGGAATAAAGCAAGAGAAACCGGACAGGGGCATGGTAGGGCAAAAGCTCAGTCTCAGCCAGCTGCTCCTGCTCAAAGTCAACAATCTAGAAACAAGAGAGGGCCATGGGTCCAACCGGAGTGGTTCGCAGAGTTAAAAGAAAGTGTGGCCACTATCTTTGATAAAACAAAAGATGAGGTACATTACCGGAGACCAGCAACTTTGCAATCTCCTAGAGAGCATCGTAACAACTCCTTTTGCCAATATCACAATGATATTGGCCATACCACTGATGATTGCATAGCATTGAAACAAGAAGTTCAAAACCTGATTGAAAGGGGAAAGTTGGGAGCATACGTTAAGAGAAGAGGAGGCAACAAACCTGATGACACTCACCGGGTTGGTCCAAGTAATGCTGCTCCGGAGGGGGCCATAGTTATAGTTGAAAGGTTTGATGTGGAATCTGAATACTTGGATCCTGATCCAACTCGAAACAGAGTGGGTGCTATTGAGGAGTGTTCTAGATCGGTCTCCGGATTTATTAAGTTTTTTGAGTCGTTTACAATCTTCGGAGGGGACACTATGACGGCTCCTACCGCTTCTTCGAGAAAGAGGCATGTTCATAATTTAGCCTCCCAGCTAGAAGGAGGCATGACATCTTATCAGTCACCGAACTCTTTCCCCTTCATTGTCTTTGATGAGGATGATTTGAGAGACATTGCTGGCCCTCATGAGGATGCCGTTGTCATAGGAGCGTCTGTAGGGGCAATGAAATAAGGCGAATCCTGGTGGATACTGGAAGCTCAGCCAATATCCTTTTCCTAACCACTTATAAGGAAATGAAAAATCCAGCTGTGATTCAAAAGTCGGACAGGTCAATCGTGGGCTTCACAGGCAGCTCAACCGATGTGATCGGAGAATTCGAAGAAGAGGTGTTATTGGGCAGGGGCCCTTTCAAGAAAATGATTATAATACTCTTTATTGTGGTGGATTATCCCACTTGCTATAATGCTATTCTAGGGAGGTCTTGGCTCTCTAGGATGCATGCAGTGGCTTCAACAGTCCATCAGGGCTTAAAGTATGCTGTTCAGGGACAGGTTGGGGTTGTCCGGAGCAGCCAAAAGATTGCAAGAGAATGCTATGCCACTGCCCTGGCTCCTCGAACGCTGGGGGCAGTCCGTATAAATGATCAATAGCAGTTTGAGGGCCTTTCTGGGGGTGAGGGTGAATATGATGACCCCAGAGAGACCCCTGGAGTGTTGATTCCAATTGAAGAGGTTGAAACGCACTGTTTGGAAGAAGGCAAGAGTGTCAAGATAGGGTCCAAGATGCCACCAATGTTGAAAAAAGAAAATTTGAAATTTTTGAAAGACCATCAGCACGTATTTGCTTGGTGCAATGCTGATGTTACTGGAGTTCCATCAGCTGTAATATCCCATCACCTATCTGTCCGAAGAGATGTAGCACCAGTGGTTCAAAAAAGAAGAGCTTTTTCCAAAGAAAAGGCTGATGTCATTGTACAAGAGGTTGACAGACTCACAAAGATGGGGCACATTAAGGAATCTCAGTATCCTTTGTGGACTGCCAATCCTGTCCTGGTGAAAAAGAAGAATGACAAGTGGCGCATGTGCATTGACTTCACGGACCTCAATAGAGCTTGCCGAAAAGACTTGTATCCGGTCCCCCGGATAGATCAGTTAGTAGACTCTACTTCTGGGAACAAACTGCTTTCCTTTATGGATGCCTTCTCTGGGTACAATCAGATTCAGGTAGATCCGAAAGATCAAGAGTATACCATATTTGTCACTGACAGGGGTCTGCATTGCTACAAGGTAATGCCATTTGGTTTGAAAAATGCTGGGGCTACTTATCAGAGGTTAGTCAACAAGGCATTTGCTGATCAAATTGGAAGAAATATGGAGGTTTACATTGACGATATGATGGTGAAAAGTGTGGATGAGCAACTACACTTGTCCGATCTCCAAGAAACTTTTTCCAACTTGGTAAAAGTAATTTAAAGTTAAACCCTGAAAAATGTGTCTTCGGAGTGCAGTCCGGGAAGTTTCTAGGCTATATCATAAGTGAGCATGGAATACAGCCTGATCCGGACCAGCTGAATGCTCTTTTTCAGATGGAACCTCCTCGAAACATCAAAGAAGTACAGCGGTTAACGGGGAGATTAGCAGCTTTAAACAGATTTATCTCCAGGTCTTCGGACAGGTGTGCTCCTTTCTTTCAAACTTTGAAGGGTGCAAAGGGTTTCGAGTGGACCCCATAGTGTGATGAGGCTTTCAATGAAATCAAGAAACACATGTCCTCCCCCAAAACTTTGTTTAAACCAGTTGATGGGGAGACTCTCTTCGTGTATTTGGCAGTTTCAAGTTGTGCCATCAGTGCTGTGCTGGTAAGAGAGGTCGATAGGTATCCCCACCCGGTGTACTACATCAGCAAGAGCTTGATAGATGTTGAGAGACGTTACTTGAAACTTGAAAAGTTGGCTTTAGCTCTGGTAATAGCTGCAAGGAAGATGAGGCCTTATTTCCAGGCTCATCCTATCATCGTCCGAACCTCTTTTCCCTTAAAGAATGTCCTTCAAAAAGCAGACATTTCGAGCAGAATGACTAAGTGGTCAGTAGAATTGGGGGACTTCGACATAGAATTTGCTCCCCGGACAGCAGTAAAAGCCCAAGCTGTGGCTGATTTCCTGGTTGAATTCCACTCCGATAGGGATTCGGAGCAAGCTACTGATACAAAAGACAAGAAAATGTGGATCGTCCGAACAGATGGTGGATCTAGCACTATGGGATGTGGTGCAGGAATATGTTTAACTTCCCCATATGGAGACAATATGTGCCAGGCTATTTGTTTTGCTTTCAGGGCATCTAATAACGAGTCCGAATATGAAGCAGCTATAGCTGGGTTAAAGTTAGCCTACATTTGTGGGGCTAAGAGGGTCAAGCTGCTAAGTGACTCCCAATTGCTTATCCACCATGCCCTAGGCTAATCTGAGGCTAGAAAAGAGCAACTCGTGAAGTATTTACTCATTCTCAAGAATGAAGCACTGAAATTTAAAGCTGTTGTCTATGAGCACATTCCCCGGGCAGAAAATGAGCTAGCAGACTCATTGGCAACTATAGCATATACAGAGTCATACCCGTGGATCCATGTGCTTGAAAGCCCTTCTATTCAACTTAGTAAGGGTGAAGAAGAGGAAGTTTTTGAAATACAGGTGAAACAGCCTCAAGACTGGAGATCTCCTCTCATACAATATCTGTCCGATGGTATTATGCCTTCAGATAAGTCACAAGCCAGAACATTGAAACACAAGGCTCGTGGTTTCATTATGTTGAGAGAAGTGTTGTACAAAAAATCCTATAGTAAACCTCTCCTGCGTTGTTTGGGGGATGATGAGTCACAAGTAGTCCTCTCCGAATTACATGATGGTGAGGGATCAGCCCATTGTGGGTTTAGAGCTTTAACAAGAAGAGTATTACTCTCCGGATATTATTGGCCATCGATTATGAAAGATGCTAAGGAATTGGTGAGGAGGTGTGACCCATGCCAGAGGTACAACAATGAAATTCATGTACCAGCCATTCCTTTGGAGTCAATTTCTGAGCCCATCCCTTTTGCTCGATGGGGGTTGGACTTAGTAGGGCCTCTCCCTGTGGCGTCCGGAGGGCGTAAAACTATAATTGTGGCCATTGACTACTTCTCAAAGTGGATAAAAGCAGCTCCCCTGGCAGGGACAACATCAAAAGCTGTCACAAAATTCATTCGGTCCAACATATGTTGCAGATTTGGTGTCCCACAGAAAATAACAACAGACAATGGGCCACAGTTTGACAACAAAGAAATGGAAAGCTTCTGTGCCTCAAGGCGTATACAACATTGTTTTTCTTCACCTTTCCATCCACAAGCAAATGGGCAAGTTGAAGTTGCCAATAGAACTATCCTGTCCGGTTTAAAGAAGAATTTGGAAGGGGCTGCTGGGAAGTGGCCTAGTTATTTACAAGAAGTCTTGTGGGCCTACCGGACAACACCTGGGGCTGCAACACAAGAATCGCCCTTCGCCTTGGTCTATGGGATGGATGCAGTAGCCCCCCCCATAGAGAAGACACTCCCTTCCTTTCGTGTTCACAACTTCTCCGGACACGTTGATGAAATGGCAATCAGAAATCAACTTGAATTGATAGAAGAAAGACGAGTTAAAGCTCGCCTTAGAATTGCACACTATCAGGGCTTGATGAGGAGCAGGTTTAATTCTAAAGTTAAAAGAAGAGATTTTCAACCAGGGGACAAAGTATTAAGAAGGTCTTCTTACACACCAAAGAGAAGCTCTTCGGAAAGCTGGCCCCAACCTGGGAGGGTCTGTATGTTGTGGTTGAAAGAATCAAGCCTGGAACTTATTGGTTGGAAGACAAAGATGGCAGGGTTCTAACTCACCCTTGGAATATTGAGCATCTTCGGATGTACTTGGAATAACACTTGTGTAAATATTTACTTGTTTAAACTTCCATGTAAATATTTGGGGGCATACTCTTTCCTCCCTGGTGGCACGGGGAGGTTTTAGTGAGGTGTCCGGATGGTTGAATAAAATTCGATGCCTTCTTCAAAATTTTCTAAGTATTTTCAAAGTTCTATCTCTTGTCATACTACTCGGACTGAAAGATCTAAGGGCTATTTAAACTCTAGCCAGAGAATTTAAACACTCTCACAATGAAATAACTAAAAGCTACTTAAACTCTAGCTATCTAAACTAAAACAAACAATGAAAGAAGATAATGGTTGTGTAAAACAGAAGTATTCATTGAACAACTTAAAATTGCCTTGGCCTTCCAAGGACTTTCGAATAAGTCAAGGTACAACACAAAAAATCTGTCCGAACAAATATCGGACACCACTACAAAAAGAGTGCCTTGGCCTTCCAAGGACTTTAGTTTGAATAAAAGATAAACCAAGTAAACCTTAAATTAAGATTGAGCCTTTGAAGATGGCTCCCCTTCATCTGCTTTCTTACCCTTAGAGTGGCTCCCCCCTTCGACTACCTTCTTGTCTTTGGGATCATTCTCCTCTTCGTCTGGGCTCTCTCCGGTCCTCTCTTCGTCATCAGATGAAGACCCACTGGAAATTCCCTCCTCTCCGACCATTGTATAATATGGGAGATCATCATCATCTACATAGAGCCATAGGTCCCCCAGGGTCCTCTTCGGAAATTTTTCATGAAAAAGGAGAACCATATTAGACTTCACCCTTTGAATCAATAACTCTTCGCTTTTAATCATCTCCCTGGCGTAGGCATTGATCTTGGCATTGATTATAGCCTCTTGATCCCTTAACAAAACATTTTTCTCCTCAGCAGCCCTGGTCACTGCATTCTCAAGGGCGATCTTGTCAGTGGTCAGGTTGGTGATAATCTTCTCCTTGGCAGTGGTCTCTCCCTTTGAGGCACTGAGGTCTTTCTCCATACCGGACAGCTTCTCCCGAAGATCTTTTATGGTTTCTTCTAGGGTTGCAACTTTTGTGTTGCTTTCATCTTGATTCCTCTTCAGCTCCTCATTTGCTTCCTTAAGCAAGTCAGCATTGGTAATAGCAGTGCGGAGGTCTTCGGACAGCTTTTCCTTCTCAGACTTGAGGTCTTTGATGGTGTCTGCTTGACTCCGGACTTGTCTCTCCAGTGTAAGAACTGGCTGCACATTGCTAAGCAAGGAATGGGCTATGGTGTCCTTTTCACTAGAAACAATGAAAGTCTTACCATTGAAGTTGACCGTATTGGAGCTGGTTGGAGGAATGTAGGGCCCTACGAATTCATCTCTGGGGAGGCCAAGGAAGTATTCACCAAGCCCAGCTAGACCAGTGATGTCCACTCCATCGAGGTTGAGATCTCCCCCCTCTACCTCATCGGTATGAAAGTCCCTTGGGATCTCTTCGGCCTGCGTTGGGTCAGAGGGGTCAGTGGGGAAAGAGGGCTCCAGATCCCGGAGAGCGAGCTCATCTCATTGGGAAGTCTTTTTCTTCTTGGCTTCCCGGTCAGCGCCTTCACCTACTTGCTTGCGAGTCCTCTTGGGAGCCCTTGGAGGTTTTGGGAGGTCTACTTCCTGCCTTTCGGTCTCTTGCTCCACCACTTGCAAGAGGGCTGCATCAATTTGAACCTGGGCCGGTCCCTCCGGGTCTGTTGGAGCATCCTTCTCAGCATCACTTGCCCCCTTTTTGCCTCTCTTCTTGCCCTTCATTTTGCTTGGGGCTTTGGCCCGGGCAGGCAGGTAGAGTGTCCCGTCTAGTTCGTGGGACCTTCTAAGCATAATGTCTTCAGGAGGCTGGGTGGTGAGCTCCTCCCAAGATAGGTCTCTCCGGCCTGTGGTGTTCCACAGGTGAGACCTTGCTAGATTTCCAGCGGTGAAGGCTTTGTGGAATCGATTCTTCCAGTTCTCTGCGGCCCAAGCATTGATTTTGCCACAGGTAACCTGTCCGGCTTCAAATAATCCCCGAACTCCTTTGGCAGTTCTATTAAAACGAAAGAAAGATCAGTTAATTTAAACCAACTTAAAGAAGGAAGAAATGGACAAAGAGTTAAAGTAGGAAACTTACGGTCACTCCTCCACCTACTCCTGAGGAGGCTTGGGTTCTCTTCGGCCTTGATCTTTTTGCCGTTCTCCCAAGCGCCACTCACAAACAGAAATTGGCTCCTCCATTTGCTCTCTGACTCCAAGAGATCATCAACAGCCTTGAGATCATTCCCCATATTGAAGTGGTAGAAGGGGAATTGGTGATGCTTGCAAAGGTTGGCCACCGCTGCGAACTCTTCCATAGGGAGAGGGATCCCGGATAGCCTAGATGCCATGATACATGACATCAGAGTATACCAGCCATTGGGGCTCAGCTGGCTTGGGCAAAGCTTCACCAGGTGGAAGTATCGAACGATCTCCGGGTCCAGTGGGAACCTGAGTCCCCAATTAAATAGCTCTGTAAAGAAGACTATTTCGTTCCTCTTGCAATCCATAGGGGTCTCCGGATCTATGGGGATCCTTATCTTGACATTTTCTGGGATCCCCCATTTTGTGCGCATTCGACCCAGGTCAGAAGTATGAATGAATGCATACTTGGTCTTCTGTAAGGCCAAGAGATATTTGAGCTCAACTCTGTGGAAACACGGCCCCACCTTCTCTTCAAGACACTCCGGCAGGTCCGGATGCCTCAAGTATAGTTTTTCCTTGCCTTTTTTGACAGCAGCAACATTTTCAGTCTGGCCGGAGGACTCAGACTCAAAAGGGACCTCTTCAGCAAAGTCCTCCATTCTTTCCTCCATAATTGTTGGGGGAATGTCTGTGGTAGTGGTCCGGGGAGGGTTAAAGTTTGGCTCAGCCTGGCTACCGGACTGCTGGCTCTTTGTGTTTCTTTGACTTCTTATCTCAGGCTGGGGCTCAGAGGCAGAAGTCTCTCTTGGAAGTACCGGACTGTTGGCATCCGAACCAGATGGTTTTTCCCGGGGAGCACTTATGGGCACTCCAGACCCAGAGCCACTGTTTTTTGCCCCCGATTTGGAGGGAGTATTCTTGGAAGCTAGCCCTTTGACTAGCCGGCTTGACCTTTTAACCACCAGCTTCTCCGGAGAGTGCTCTGTGTCGGACCCCATTGCAATAAAAGCCGAAGTTTTCCTAACGCTTGTAACTGTGACTCCTGGCTCAACAGCAGGTACTGACTCCTGAACTGAGGAACCAGAGACTATGGGCGAAAGGGTGGATTGGAAGAGTTTTTTGGGCCTAGTACCTTTGGAAGAAGATGAGCCTCGATCTGACTCAGTAACAGAGGCGACTGGTTTATCAACGGGTGATGAAGGTAGCCCTGCTGCTATTCGTCTTTCCAACTCCGAAAGATTGAGCCACCTACCTTTGATTAGTGCTGTTCTTGCTGTAAACATAAACTACCCAGAAAACCTTTGCTTTAGAGAGAGAAAGCTCTAAGTAAAATTACAGAGTAAATGTGAAAGAGATGGTAAAACAGTGGAAAATGAGTTTGAATTTATAGTAAATCTGAAAAAAAAGAGTTGATTCCTAGGAGAATTCAAAAAGTTTGGCAATGATTAAAAGACGGCGCTGATGTCACTACTTGTAATTAAAGAGATTACTTGTTGAAGAAGGTGGTGCGAAATTCAAGATGAAAAAACGGATGGAATAACCAATCAGAGAGCGACACGTGTCCCACTAACTTTGACAAAATCGTTTTGAATTCGTGAAAGCTTAATCTGTCCGGGTATACCCATAGATCTGTCCGGGTTGAAAACCACTTCTGGCTTCGGACTGTTTTTCAGTTCTTTGACAAGAATACTTGCGCAAACACCTAAAAAATGGGCTCGTGATGAGTCCGAATTCAGCATGCTCCCCGAACAGGGGCAAATCGGTCTAGTCTCTCCGGATACCGGACAGGTTGCATGGACAGGGATCGAACAGGTCACTTGGACCGGACAGATTTCTGTGAACACTGTGAACATAAAGCTGTTCGAACTATGACAAAAGTACTAAAAAACCTAAACACTTCTTGACTAAGCTACTTGCTCTCCTACTTAGAGCTCATGGGTCTTTGAACATGACCCGGGTCCATTAAACATGACCCGAAAGCCCATAAGGGCCCAAACATTACACTATAAATACCCAACCACCCGCATTAACTATGAGTAATGAAAATTAACTACTACCAAGCTGCTTAATCATCTCTCTACTCTCTACTCTAACCGTTAAACACCCACATACCACCGTTACACACTCACACACCACCTTAAAAATCCACTTGAAATTACTAGCCTACCCTCAGGCAATTATTGTCCATACCAATAATAATATTTTATTATTAGATATATAATTTTTCAAATTAAATTTGACAAAAATTACGTATAATATAAAATTTTCAATAACAAATATACCTTCTAAATTTATTTGAATGTTGTGTCAGTGGAAAAATATTTATTCGATTTTCTAACATCAAGTGTTTATTTGATTTTCCTCCACGGGGTAGCAGAGTTGGTTGAGTAAGGCATGCTTATGACCAAAGGTTATGAGTTCGAGTCCTTCTACATACACTTTCTTGAATGAGCCTGTCACCTTGTGTGGTTTACCTTCTGGCGTTGGTTTGCAGGCTATTGCGTCAGACTGATGGTTTACCCCGTGCGCACTCGTTGAGTAGCGGCTGCGGGTTCCCTCCGATAAAAAGAAGAAGAAGACCCACACTATTATCCATTTAAAATATTCGATTTTATATATCTATAAAAATGACATCTATTTAATTCAACGTGGATGATAACTAAAATTAAGACTCAAAAAGAGAAAGGAGGGCTCTGTTCCTAGTCTCCAAGAACAAAGTCTTTCTTTTTTTAATTTCCGACCACTTGTTGCAGCAAGTGATCATTCTTTTCTAATTAAGACCGATTTTAAAATGGAAGAAGTTGAATTTGATTCACCCAATCAATCCCCCAGTTTATGCATGGAAATCTTTTCCTTTGTCTCGGAATTTCCTCTGCTAAACAAGAAAAATCAAGATCATTTTTTGAGTATTAATCCAACAAGAATTCGTAACATTCATCCTACTATGGCTGGCAACACTACAAATATTTGGAACAATTCTATGTTTGAAAAATTTATGAGCAAATACCCAGCAATTGAAGAAACATACACAACCAAGTTCTTGCCAAGAACTTATGCAGATGTTTTAAAGCCCAGATCTCATACTTCAATTTACAATAATGTTTCCATTACCCAAAAATTGATCACTCTATTATCTCATTTGATAATATATATAAATAATTCCTTCAAAAATCGTTAAAGCATACCTTAATCGGGAAGTTTTCTACTGGAAACCCAAGAATGGAAACTATTAAAGATTTTTTTGAAGTTCAAGTTTTCTGGAAAATTCAGCATTACATAATGGAAATTTAGACATGTCTTCATTAAGTTCGATCATCAAGATGATGTCAAGTTAATTTGGCACAAAAATGTATGAGTGGTGGGCAACAAAACAATAAGATTATTGAAGTGGTTTCCATATATAAATCCTAATTATGAATGCCCAATCACTCATGTCTGGGTTTCGATACCTAATTCCCCGAATTCATGTACTAACACTCATTCACTCATCTTTGTCACAAATTACTCACAACTTACAAATGAACTATGGATTTTATAACGCTTATTCAAGTGCTTATCTTCTAGCTTAATAATCTGCAACCACTCCACACCTAACTATCACTATTTATAGAGGATTAATGAGGCATAAGACTTCATTCAACTCACAATAGGGCCTGACATCCGATTTTCCCATTTGGCCAAAGATACCAACACATAGGACAAGGGTGGCGCTAACATCCGTAATAGGCATACAACGAGTGCTTATACTATTTGTCTCATGAAGCACGCTTTAATCCAATGAGTCTTTGATTAAAGGCTAAGATTAAAAATCAATTTAGACCCTTTGTGTCCTAGCTTCCTCTAAAAGCTTTTAGGTAGCTTCAAAATCCTTTGGGTAACTGTACACTACCGTTCGGTGCTACACATGGTCAATTTTCTCCTTTAACCTTGGACATTGACATTCTTCCTACGATCGAAAGAGATTGCCCTTAAATTTCAAGAAACTTCTTTACACTTAAGTTTCATCCACAATTTCTATATGAAATATTCAAACAATTCATTTCACTATATATGTTTTCGACGATCCATTTTCAACTGCGTATAGTTTTCGGTAGTTTTTTGTTTTCGTATTTCTTCTAGCTATCCCTAAAATTTAAAAATCTAGGTTTCAAAATTGAACATATAGTTGTGAAGTTAAAATTTAGACATTATGCTTTGACTAAAGTATATATCAAAGATTTTAAAAGTTAAACATTTAGTACTAAGTAAAGCGTCAAAATAATGAATATTTAATTACTAACATTCAGATATTGATGTAACATATATTTTGGACAAGCTGTCATCTTAAGAGTCGAAAGTATAAAAGTTAATATAAATGCGTGAAGATTAGTTGTATTTTAATTATTTTAAAATACTTAAATTATAATAACGAAGTGAATCATATTTGTTTCCATTGATTTTTAAAAACAATTGTCGCTAGTTTCTAGAGAGAGAAGCTCTCCCTAGAGACAACCTGCAAATTTCGAACTCCTTCCAAATTTACATACTGATCTTCATATTCAATCTGTTATACTCCCCATCGCAAGTTACTTTGCTTGTGGATGGGGAGTCCCTTCTCATTCTCTGTAAATCCGTGGGTGTTGGAGCATTAAAAGCTCACCCCACACCTCTTTCATCGCCATCAATGGAGGCTACCATCTCTCCATTAAAGTCACGAACACCCTCTTTAATGTGCAGCCTCCTAGCAGCCCATGATGAATCCACCACCACGCCTAACCAAAGAGCAGTTATCCATCCTGGCTCTCTTCAGACTCCCAAAGCAGATGCATTGAAGGCGAAACTGCACTGCCCTTTCATCTCCTTCGATCGAGCAGCGCCGTTCATGGCTCCTATCCCGAGTAAGCACACACTCCCATACACTGCCTCTCCTCGAAGAAGTGCACTCGATGCACCCAATCACACTCCCTCTGACCTTGCTTCTAATTCTTTTTGCTGGCCTTCTCTCTCTCTTCACCTGACCAATCGGGAGAGCCAAGCATGCATAGAAGCATTTAAGTCTCACTCCCCTCCCTCCTCTTCTCTCTCTTCATTAAAAGCTTCTCAAACCGTGCAAGCAAAACCCTACCTTCACCCACCTGCTTCCTCAAACCTTTCGCCTGCCGCCTATGCTCCTCTCTTTCTTAAAACCACTGCCTCCCCTCTCTCCCACTCACTTAACTATCTACACAACCCCACGACAAACCTCCCTGCAAAAAGTAACCCTCCCACCAGTCAAAAAACCTCTTGGCAGTTGAACTGCAAATCTGAAACTCTTCCTAACTACCCCATCTCCCCCATACATCTACTTACCACTGCGCCCACCTATCCTCTCTACTCCACGAAAAACTGCTTCTCTCAACCCATCCGTCCTCCCTCTTGTTCTTCCTCTCCAAAAATGGTGGAAACAAGATGAAGTTCCTCCTCCAGGCGTTCAAACCGTAAGATCACTCCACGATTTAATGAAAAACCAGCCCTCCCTCCACCAGCCACTTCTTCGAGACTATCCAGCCCAAGCACCTCACTGTCATTAGAGACCTGATCTTCGTCTCCCCCGAAATCTGCAGGCATGCATGGACTCCCACTGTCCGTGCATGGATCCCCCCGACCGATCTCCCCTAACCGCAAACATCTAGCCAAACAGCCCATCGAATCAGACATGCATGACAGGGCTCCTTCCCCTCTGTCACTCTCCCCCCCGGGAACCAAAACCATAGCCATCGAAAGCTCTGAGGAAGAAAACCCATCAGAAATCGGGCCTTCTCCGTCGCCGACCAGAGACCAGCAGCTTCGTGCAATCTTCGAAAGCAACGAACGACTTCTCAAGGCCATCACTGACCTTGAAGACACTCCGCGTCCCTCCATCGTCTCACCGGAATCCCACTCTAAGCCTTGCCACCACGGAAGCGAATCGGCTCATATCCCTGGGCTGGTCTGGTCGACCTCCTCCACACCTCCTAACCCTCCCCCAAACCCTCCATCCTCACTTCAAACCTCTCAGTCTCCGATGCAACCCTCACCTCACCAAAGTGCCTCTGCTTCATCCACGTTCTTTAACCCATCTTTACTGGCTTCATGCATGAAAAACCCCATGCATGCAAGCCAAAACCCTAGCAGCATGCAAGAGCCCTCCCTAGCAAACTTCTTAACCCTAGCCCCTCCTCCTTCGATAGTCGAAACCACGACAGTAACCAGCAGATACCTTTTTAACAATGCCTTCCCCACAATCCTCCACCCTTACAACACCACCCCTTCCCCTCAAACTAGTGTACTCTCCACTGCCGTCCTCTCTCTTCAACAAGCCATCCAAGCCAGTAAAGTCACAGCGCCCCTTCCCAGAAACCAAGATCAGGCCTCCACCATCATCCACACTACAGCCCCTCCACCATCCCAAACACCTAAACTAAACCCTATTCCGACTCCTTCGTTATTTCCAGAATCCTACCCTGGCCGAAACAGCAAAGGTCATGCTTTCTCCAAGCCCTCGAAAGCCCATCGACCCCTCGGAATCCGACCCGACCTCGCCGGACCTTGGAAGCAAAACAGCGCATTCCGTCACTTTCGTGGAAACAACAACTCTATCTCCCCTCAACTTGCCGCAGAATCCGCCTCGATGATCAACATTCACCATCCTGGAGCACCGACTAGATCTTGGGCCCACATAGTCGCACAACCGGACCCCCGATCCCCCATGAAGATCCAAAAAACCGAAGACATCCTCATAGACAACGGCACCTTAGTCTTCCCTGATGATGCAATATCGGGAGACAAAGAGGACTGGGCAAAATGCCTCTCCGGTTATTTCCTATCAAAGAAAAGAGCAGTATCCCACGTGCAAACCCTAGCTAACCAAATTTGGAGTACCTACGGCCTCCAAGAATGTAAACCGACCCCATCAGGCCACTATTACTTCAAATTTTCCACAGCCGACAACGCAACGGAAGTCCTGGAAAAATCGCCTTGGTTTTTCAGCAGCCACTCGGTTTTCCTAAAGCGGTGGGAGCCAATGGAAACCTTGACGAGAGAGGCCTTAAAAGCTATCCCTCTCTGGGTCAAATTCCACGGCATGCCCCACGAGCTATGGACGGAAAAAGGGCTAGGCATTCTGGGAAGCTATTCGGGAACCCCCATTTATGTAGACAGTCAGACAGCGGACAGAACTCGGCTGAACTATGCCCGGATCTGTATCATAATGCTAGCCACCTCAAACTTTCCTTCTTCGATCACCATCTGCTGCTTGGGCAAAGACCACGTCATCCAAGTGGAATTTCAAGGCCTCCCTACAATCTGCAACCGATGCTTTTCTTTTGGACACGCTGCCGCATCATGCCACTTAGCCGCGGACCCCACTCACACCTCAAGCCTCCCTGCTCACCGACCTGGAAAAGAGCCCATGATCAATCCACCGCATATCACTCTCTCAGACTCAAGCAACAGCGAAGCCCCCACACCGGATACCTTAAGACAAATGACCATTCAGAACAGTTGGACCAAGAGTTTCATCATTGCTAGTAACACCCCTGCAGCAGCCCAGATAGGACACGAAGAAGGCAAACCTTCCTCAACAGAGATCACCTCCCCATGACCTAAAGCAGCCAGTAACGCTGCTTTCTCAAGTATGTACGGGGAAAACCCCAAGATGTATTAACTTTCCTTTATATATCCTGTTTAATTCAAATGAAAATTGCATGTTGGAATGTTTGAGGGTTAAACGACCCTGTGCGCCAAAAAAACGTACGCCATTTAGTCTTTACGAATAGTATAAATATCATGTGCCTTCTGGAGACCAAGGTTAAGGCCCCTAACACTGAGGCCATTATGCGAACCATGTTGCCTTTCTGGCACTACCACACAAACCATGACTTCCATCACTTAGGAAGAATTTGGATAGCCTGGAACTAAGTGTCTTCAGCCTATCCATTTTAGATATTACGGCCCAGACCATCCACTGCTCCATAGTTTGGACTGCTAGAAATACCCATTTCAATCTTACGACAGTCTATGGCTTTAGTGACCACGCAAACCGGCTCCCTCTTTGGAGCAAGCTCCGATCCATTGCTCTTAATACTGCTAACTCCCCTTGGATTGTTCTCGGGGATTTCAATGCCATTAGAAACCCTCAGGAGAAAACCAGCCAGGACCCTCGCTGGAATAGCTCTATCGAAGCTTTCAATGACTGCTGTAGAGCCTGTAACCTCGAGGATCTCCGTTCCACAGGATTCCAATTCTCTTGGTTCAACAGACAAGAGTCTAACCCCATATCCTCTAGAATTGATCGTGCGCTGATTAACGCTGATTGGGATGACCCATTCCCGAACTCTTTTGCTCACTACAACATCCCGCTCACCTCTGACCACACCCCGATAATTATCCACCTTTCCACCCCTTTCTTGACCTCCCCCCGCCCCTTCAAATATTTCAACATGTGGAAACTCCACCCGAGTTTTCAGGACTTGGTCCTCAACAATTGGAACATCCCCACTCATCAAAGCCCTATGGAAAATTTAGCCACCAAGCTCTCTAGGCTCGTCCCCTTACTAATTTCCCTAAACAAAACCGTCTTTAGTGATATTAGTGACCGTGTTGAGAAGGCCAGAACCTCCCTAGTCCAGGCCCAAGTAAACCTCCTTAACTCCCCCTCAAACCAGTCTTTCATCTCCCTTGAAAAATCGGCTTCAGATTCCTACATCTTCTACAGCCGTGCTGAGGAATATTTCCTCAAGCAGAAATCCAGAGAAACCTGGCTCAAGCTCGGGGACAAGAATTCCAAATTCTTCCATAACAGCATCCGAGCCCACAGAGCCAGGAATAAGATTCTCTCAATCCTGAAAGAGGACGGCACCTTAAGCTCCAACCCTCGCACCATCACCGCCACCTTTCAACAACTTCTTCCTTAATCAATTAGGCTCCCCTAGTTCGAAAGACTACCCTGGTCTGGGCCGAATCCGAAATCTAATTAAATCCTCGGTCCCCAGAGTCTAATCTCGGACATGATCAAGCCCATCTCAAATGAAGAAATCAAGCAAGCCCTTTTTGCGATTAACAGTGACAAGGCGCCTGGCCCTGACGGTTTCAGCGCAGATTTCTTCAAGACCTGCTGGACAATAGTAGGCCATGACGTCTGCGAGGGAGTCAAATCCTTCTTCTCAAGAGGAAAAATGGACCCCAACTGAAACAAAATCCTAATAGCCCTCATCCTCAAAACAGATACCCCCTCCCTCCCGTCAGACTTCAGACCTATAGCTTGCTGCAACGTGATTTACAAAACTATCTCGAAGATCATTGCAAATCGCATCAAGCCAGCACTCCCATCCCTTATCGACCCCTCCCAATCCGTCTTCATCCCAGGAAGATCAATAGTGGACAACATTCTCCTCTCCCAAAATCTCCTGCATGGGTACCACGCTAATCGCAAAGGCCCCAGATGCGCCCTCAAAATAGACCTTAGAAAAGCATTTGACAATGTCAGATGGGAACTCGTTCTTGACATCCTGCTTGCCATGAACTTCCCCATTGTCATGATAAATTGGATCATCCAATGCATCACCACCCCCTCCTACGTCATTTGCATAAACGGCAAGACCTCGAACTACTTCCCGGGTGCCAAAGGTCTCAGGCAAGACGACCCTCTTTCCCCGTATATTTTTGTTATGGTAATGCAGGTACTCTCCAGCATCCTCCAGGAAAAAAGCAGACATCCATCCTTCGGATTCCATTGGAAATGTCAAAAGCTTCGTATCATCAACCTGTGCTTCGCAGACGACCTCCTGATTCTTTGCAGAGCAAACTCTCCATCCATCAAACTCATCCTCGAAGGCCTTCAAGAATTTGCAACCCTATCAGGGCTTCAGCTTAACCCCGCCAAAAGCCACATATTCTTCTCTGGAACCTCCCCCGGCACCAAGCATGCAATCCTCTCCCTCCTCAACTTCATCGAAGGTTTCCTCCCAGTCTGTTACCTAGGAGTTCCCCTCATCACCTCTCGCCTAACCTACAACGACTGCAGACCCCTTTTCCTCAAAATCACAAACCGAATCAACTCTTGGACCACGAAGCAGCTTTCATATGCTGGCCGCCTTCAGCTTATCACCTCCGTCCTCTTCGCTACCCAAGTCTATTGGTCATCAATTTTCATCCTCCCAATCAGAGTCCTCAAAGAGCTCTCTCTTACGCAGATTCCTCTGGTCTGGCTCAGAAATGAAGATCACGGGATAAAAAATCGCCTGGGAAAGGGTAGTCGTGTCCAAAGAAGAGGGTGGCCTTGGGATCCCAGACTTAAAAATCTGGAATCAGGCGGCCACCCTAAAGCTCATTTGGTCCATCATCACAAAAAATGAGAACTCCCTTTGGACAAAATGGACTCTAATGGAAAAAATAAAAAACAACTGTTTCTGGACCATTCCCGTTCCCCCAAACGGCAGCTGGAGCTGGAGAAACATCCTCAACCTCCGCCCAGTAGCAGCAAACCTCTACAGAGTCATAATTGGCAATGGAGAGGACACATCCATATGGCATGACCCCTAGCTCTTCTCCACCTCTCTGATCAACCGCTATGGACCTTCCATCCAATCCCTCTCCCGTCTTCGGAACTTAAGAATGGTGAAAGATCTCTATCAAAGCGGCCGCTGGATGTGGCCCCCCCCAAGCTAGAGCTCCCAACAGAAACCTCAACTCATTCCTAACAGAAATAACATCTGCCATCCAAAACCTCCCCCCCCCCTTCCCCAGCAAAGGACTCATTTATATGGCTTCCCAACAAACAGTTTCATTCCTTCTCCATCAGCAACACCTACAAATTCCTTAAAACAACCAGAAATAAGATCGCCTGGTTTTCTCTTGTCTGGCACAAATTCTCGATCCCCAGACACTCTTTCATCACTTGGCTTACAATTCATAACAAGCTCACCACTCGGGATAAACTTATTGCGTGGGGTCTAGACTCACCCCCGACCTGTGTCTTATGTGAAACATCGTCTGGAAGCATAGAACACCTCCTAACCCAGTGCCACTACTCCAGCGCAATATGGGAATCCCTCGCCCAAAAACTACTGTTTCCCTTCCCCCCTTCCTCTTGGCCCCTATGGCTAGAACAAACGAGCACATGGAACGCCTCAAAGGATAACCGAAAGAATCACTGGAAAACGACCTTCTGCGCCACCATCTACTACATCTGGAGAGAAAGGAATGACAGAATCTACAACAACAAACAATCCCACTTCACCAGCATAGCTCATCATGTACTATCTGACCTCAGATATCGGTTCAAAGGAACAAAAGCCAATTTCACTGGATAGCTTGCTACCCATAATGTCTTTCTAGCAATACAAGTGTAATTTCAAATTCTGTAGCATTCTCAATCCAATCTGGATTTAAACGTTGTACTGAGGCACTTGCCTCATGAACCCATGTACAATATTTCATTATTAATTTAAGCGTTTTTTATACCAAAAAAAAACAATTGTCAAAATATATTGAATTAATTATTCACATACATTTTGTTGCCTTATATTTTTTATATTAATTATTAAAATATATTTTATTTGAAAAATATATGTAATTTAAAAAATATCATAAAATTATCATAAAACATAATTTTGATTCGAATGATCAATACTATCAAGCCCCCAAGGGGGTAGCCGAGTTGGTTGGGTATGGCATTCTTATAACCAAAAGGTCATGAGTTCGAGTTCCTCTACATACGCTTTCTCGGCTGAGCCTGTCACCTTGTGTGGTTTACCTTCTGGCGTTGGTTTGCAGGCTATCGCGTCAGACTGAGGGTTTACCCTGTGCGCACTCATTGCACTCTGAGTAGCGGCTGCGGGTTCCCTCCGAAAAAAAAAAAATACTATCAAAATATTGTATATAAGTGGTCCAATTGTTTCAAACCTTACATCAATATCTGTTGACAAGATAATTTATAATTTTCTAATCGTAAATCGTATTGATGAAATATTATCTTGATGAACCTAATCGTAAATATAACTTTTTGTTATCAATGATTCGATCTGGAATTAAATTTGAAAAATATATTTACATTAATTATGAAATAACTTTTTCATCATAGTAAATGAATTGCTTTAATGGATTATAACTCACTAAAATATTAGTGAAGTGAAATAGTCTTATGGTCTGTTTATCTAAGTATATATATAAATGTATAGAGCCTGTCACCCCAGTTAAAGACCAACAAACATGTGGTAATAATCTTTATAAATCAATAATTTTATTTATAGAACAAATTATGTTTGTGTTCTCTTCTAACAAAAAATTTAAAATACTTGGTGTTTTAATTTTAAATAGGCTTTTACATTAATATATTATTTTTTGGATTTTGCTAACGGATGTACATGGTCAGGTCCGTGTTGGGCATTTGCTGCTGTGGGAGCAATCGAAGGCATTATCGGGATAAAAGCGGTACACTTACTTCACTGTCGGAACAACAACTTATAGATTGTGATAGAGAAGAAAACAGTGGATGCAGAGGTGGTCAGTTGGCACCAACGTTCAAGTGCGTAATACAAAACAAAGGATTTACGACCCAAACAAATTCCCCATACCAATCACGACAAGGAGATTGTCGTGTGATAGATCTATCCAAAACACCACTAGTACAAATAAGCTCTTTCCAACGGGTGTACGAGGAGAACATGCTCCTCGACTCAGGTAGTCAACAACCTGTTGCTGCAGCTGTTGAAGCTTCTCCGGAGTTTAAGGCATACGTGTTAAGTTTTTCTGAACTTATCTGCATTTCCAATGAAGTCAGTGCTTGTCATCACTTGAGTAAAATATATCATAACCTTCAAGTAGAATGTGAAAACAGTGGAGATGAGGCAAGTGCTAAGCACATTAAAGAGAACTGGAGTGAATTGAAAAGACAGTGTAATTTTAGAGGGTTATAAATTACACATTAAGGACTGTAATATTTTTCCCTTTTTTAAGTGTTACAATCTTTATAAAAGCTAGTGTTAGGGTTTTTGTGTATTCACCAGAAACGGCAGTCACTGTGTTCTTCCTAATAAAATCGATCTGCAGCAGGTCCGGAGACGTAGGCATAATTTGCTGAACTCCGTTAACAATTGTGTCTTTGATTTCACTTTTGTTTTTGTGCTTTCCTTTTTTTCTTTTGATCTGATTTGACAGGAAATTAGCATATTTCCTTTAGAACCGGTATCAGAGCCAACTTGGTAGCGATCCAAAGGAAATCAGATTTGAGTGGGAGCAATGGCTACAGACGAAGGAAAGGTGAGACTCGAAAAATTCGATGGTGTAGAATTTGGGTTCTGGAAGATGCAGATTGAAGATTATCTGTACCAGAAAAAACTTTATCAACCCCTCTCAGAAAAGAAACCAGAAGGTATGAAAGATGAAGAATGGACACTTCTTGATAGACAAGCTCTTGGAGTCATCCGATTGACGCTATCCCGCAACGTTGTTTTTAACATTATAAAGGAAACAACCGCGGCGGGTCTTATGAAGGCTCTCTCCAGTATGTATGAGAAGCCATCAGCGTCTAACAAATTTCACTTGATGAGGCGTTTATTCAATTTGCGAATGATGGAAGGTGCTTCGGTAGCTCAACACCTCAATGAACTTAATACAATCACAAGCCAGTTGAGTTCAGTTGAAATTGATTTTGATGAAGAAATACGAGCATTGATACTGTTGTCTTCACTACCAGATAGTTGGAATGCTACTGTCACTGCGGTGAGTAGCTCATCAGGAAACAATAAGTTGAAATTTGATGATGTTCGTGACCTAGTTTCAGTGAAGAGATTCGAAGGAGAGAATCAGGTGAGTCATCAATCTCCTCAGTCTTACATACAGAATCGAGAGGAAGAAATTCAACCAGAGTATATGGACGTGGTAAGTCGAACTACCGAGGCAAATCAAGAGACTGGAGGTCCAAGTCTAGGAATCCTAAAAATTCCCAGGGGTTGAGAAACATGAAGTGTTGGAATTGTGGGAAGATCGGGCACTTAAAATATCAGTGCAAGACAGAACCAAAGGAACAAGAGAAGAAGACAGAGGCAAATATCACTTTAGAAGGAGATGATGCGTTAATATGCTCCTTAGAAAGTAGGGAATAGTATTGGATATTAGACTCCGGAGCATCGTTTCACGCGACTTCGAAGAAAGAATTCTTCGAGAGGTATGTCCCTGGTAACCTTAGAAAAGTATATCTTGGTGATGATCAACCTTGTGATATTATTGGTAAAGGTATTGTGAAGATTAAGTTGAATGGGTCTGTATGGGAACTGAAAGATGTCAGACATATCCCCAGTCTGAGAAAGAACTTAATCTCAGTAGGTCAGTTGGCTAGCGAAGGCTATAGTACGATCTTCTATGGTGACAATTGGAAAATTTCAAAAGGAGCAATGACGATTGCTCGCGGAAAGAAGAGTGATACTCTTTACAAGACAGCAGAGACGAGTTGTTCAATTGCAATAGCAGCAGGAAACGAAAATCCAAATGTTTGGCACCAGAGGCTTGGCCATATGAGTGTGAAGGGTATGAAAATTATGTACTCGAATGGGAAGCTTCCAGGTCTAAAGTCAGTCGATATAGACATGTGTGAAGATTGCATACTTGGAAAACAGAAAAGGGTCAGTTTTCAGACGAGTGGTAGAACCCCAAAGAAAGAAAGGCTGGAGCTTGTTCACTCTGACGTTTGGGGGCCAACGACTGTTTCATCTATAGGAGAGAAACACTATTTCGTGACCTTTATTGATGATCATTCTCGAAAGGTATGGGTTTATTTTCTGAAGCATAAATCTGAAGTGTTTGATGTTTTTAGGAGATGGAAATCTATGGTTGAGAATGAGACAGGTCTGAAGATTAAAAAGCTGAGAACTGATAATGGTGGTGAATATGAGGACACCAAATTCAAGAACTTTTGCTATGAGCATGGTATCAGGATGGAGAGAATCGTTCCAGGTACGCCTCAACACAATGGTATTTCCGAACGTATGAATAGAACGTTGACAGAAAGAGCCAGAAGCATTCGAATACAGTCTGGTTTACCGAAGCAGTTCTGGGCAGAAGCAATCAACACATCGGCTTACCTGGTTAACCGAGGCCCGTCGGTTCCCTTAGAACATCGAATACCCGAGGAGGTATGGAGTGGTAAGGATATAAAATTATCACATCTAAGAGTTTTTCGTTGTACAGCATATGTTCATATAAGTGACCAAGGCAGGAACAAGCTTGATCCGAAATCGAAAAAATGTTTCCTGATTGGCTATGGCGAAGATAAGTTCGGTTATCGTGTTTGGGATGAGGAGAACAAGAAGATGATACGAAGCAGAGATGTGATCTTCAATGAAACAGTGATGTACAAGGACAGACATAAAACTGAAGCAAATGACTCAAAGCCGTATGAATCAGTATTTGCAGATATCGAGGGAGTCCCAGATAGTCAAGAATTAGAGCCGATCAGATTAACCCCTCAACAAGGAGAGTCCGTTCGACAAACCGATCGACAGCAATCCGATACCTTACAGCCGACCGAGGCAGTTCCTGTTTTGCGAAGATCTTCCCGACCCCATGTACCCAACTGGAGATACTTGAACTATCTGTTACTTACCGATGGAGGAGAACCTGAATGCTATGATGAAGCTTGCCAGACCAGTGATGCTAGTAAGTGGGAGTTTGCTATGAAAAATGAGATGAAGTCTTTAATCTCAAATGATACATGGGACCTAACTGAGTTACCAATGGGTAAGAAGGCACTTCATAACAAATGGGTGTATCGGGTGAAAGATGAGCATGATGGCTCTAAGAGATACAAAGCACGACTAGTTGTCAAAGGGTTCCAGCAAAAGGAAGGAATTGATTACACCGATATTTTTGCCCCAGTTGTGAAGCTCAATACTATTAGATCAATGTTGAGTATTGTTGCCAGTGAAGATCTTTATCTTGAACAGTTAGATGTGAAGAATGCATTTCTTCACGGGGATTTGGATGAGGAGATATACATGTATCAACCAGAAGTTTTCTTAAAAGAAGGGAAAGAAAACATGGTATGCAGACTTAAGAAAAGTTTGTATGGTTTAAAACAAGCTCCAAGACAGTGGTACAAGAAATTTGACGGTTTTATGCACAAAGAGAGTTTTCAGAAGTGTAATGCGGACCACTGTTGCTATTTTAAAAGATGTAAGTCCAGTTATATCATTTTGCTACTCTATGTTGATGATATGTTAGTAGCAGGTTCAGATATGGATGATATTAGAAGATTGAAGCTACAATTGTCAAAAGAATTTGACATGAAGGACTTGGGTCCGGCGAAGAAGATTCTTGGAATGCAAATCATAAGAGATAAGCATAGAAAAGTTTTGCAGTTATCTCAGTCAGAGTACATCGATCGCGTTTTGAAGAGATTTAACATGTGTGATGCAAAGCCAGTTAGTACACCATTGGCAGGTCACTTTCGTTTATCCAAGGATCAATCCCCTAAGACGGATGAAGAAAAAGACTTCATGGCTAAGGTTCCTTACGCCTCAGCTATTGGAAGTTTGATGTATGCAATGGTCTGTACGAGACCAGACATTAGTTATGCAGTGGGAGTTCTGAGTAGGTTTATGTCAAACCCAGGGAAAATTCATTGGGAAGCTGTCAAATGGATTTTGAGGTACCTACTAGGTACCATAGAAAAGTGTTTGTACTTTGGTAAGGGTGAGTTAAAGGTACAAGGCTACGTAGATGCAGATTTTGGAGGTGAAGTTGATCACCGGAAAAGCACTACCGGTTATATATTTACTGTTGGAACTACAGCTGTTAGTTGGATGTCAAAATTACAGAAAATTGTCACTTTATCAACTACAGAGGCTGAGTATGTAGCAGTGACCGAAGCCAGTAAAGAGATGATATGGCTTCAAGGTTTATTAACCGAGTTGGGATTCAAACAGAAGAACAACGTTCTGCATAGTGATAGTCAAAGTGCAATTCAATTGGCGAAGAATTCAACATTTCATTCAAGAACCAAGCACATCAGTCTTCGTTATCACTTCATTAGATCTTTATTGGAAGATGAGGTGCTAATACTGGAAAAGATCCAAGGAAGCAAGAATCCAGCTGATATGTTGACAAAGACAGTAGCCATTGAAAAACTGAAGTTGTGTTCAGCTTCAGTTGGTCTACAAGAGTAATAAGACCAGAAAGATCTGCTGCATAGATCAAGGTGTGAAGACAGGTTGAAACCAGTCTTCAAGTGGGAGATTGTTAAGTTTTTCTGAACTTATCTGCATTTCCAATGAAGCCAGTGCTTGTCATCACTTGAGTAAAATATATCATAACCTTCAAGTAGAATGTGAAAACAGTGGAGATGAGGCAAGTGCTAAGCACATTAAAGAGAACTGGAGTGAATTGAAAAGACAGTGTAATTTTAGGGGGTTATAAATTACACATTAAGGACTGTAATATTTTTCCCTTTTTTAAGTGTTACAGTCTCTATAAAAGCTAGTGTTAGGGTTTTTGTGTATTCACCAGAAACGGCAGTCACTGTGTTCTTCCTAATAAAATCGATCTGCAGCAGGTCCGGAGACGTAGGCATAATTTGTTGAACTCCGTTAACAATTGTGTCTTTGATTTCACTTTTGTTTTTGTGCTTTCCTTTTTTCTTTTGATCTGATTTGAAAGGAAATTAGCATATTTCCCTTAGAATACGGTGGTGGTATCTTTAACACGGGTTGTGGGATCCATTTGAACCATGCTGTTACTGTTGTTGGGTATGGAACTAGCGATGATGGTGTGGATTATTGGTTGCTTAAAAACTCTTGGGGATCCAATTGGGATGAAAATGGTTATATGAGGTTACAGAGAAATCTTAATTATCCTTCTGGTCTTTGTGGTATTGTTGTTAGTGCTTTTTATGCCATTCATTAAAAGATCTTCTCAATTTTGAACAATTTTTTATATTAATAAAGTTTTTATTTTTGATTATACCCTGTAAATTTAGTTATTAGTAATTTTACTTTGGAATGTTAAGGAAGGGAAACCATTTATTAATACTATCACTTATATGATAAAATCCATATAATACTTTAAAAAGAGTAGACGAGTAGATGGAGTAAAACATCTTTGTGAAGTTTATAAAAGTTTTTTTAGCCGAGTCTGTTAATTTGTGTGTAGTTTATTTTTTCGTTGGTTTAAATGCTATTGTGTCAGTCTAAAAATTTATTCTAATCCGGTGCGCATTCATTGGCTACAAGTTCCCTCCGCCAAAAAAGAAAACTTTCAAAACATTTGAATTCAATTAATATTTTTTTGATAACTTTTTTTCAAAAATAATAAACGACAAAACAATTAATTAAATTTTAGAAAATATATAATGTAACTATAAAAAATATATTAAATAAAATCGCAAATGAAAAAAACTAACCAAATCCAATCATTATTTTTCAAATAATTATGATAAAAATCTTTTTTTTTCAAGTCTGGAAAGCAATATACGTTTTTTCAAAAGCTTTTCTACCGATTAGATTTATTTTTTTCTACACAAAAAGTTGATCTTCCTTGCTTCTTTTTTTTGCGGTTTTTTTTTTCTAAATTTTGTTCTCCTTTACTCTAGAGATTACATTGTTCCAGATAAAGGTGCTTCATTTTCTTTCTAAATGTCGTTTTCTTATCTATGGTCATTTTATTGGGTGTCGAAAACACTCTATGTAAGAAATACTCATCAGATTTCTTACTTAACTTATTGAACCATGAAATTAAATCATCCTGTAATAACGCGGAATAAATACTTACAGGATGTAGACATTCTTTGATCTTCAGATTCCTGACTTGAAGCGGATAATCCGTGATCCTTTGTTAGGTTATCGATTCTTCTAAGAGATGGCAACCAAAACACACTTTTGTAATTGATTCGAAGGAAGAATCAATTCGTTTTTCTTAAAGGATTTTTCTCTCTGTATTGGATCTCGTGTCTTTTAAGAATGAGGAACTCATTCTTATATAGAACTGAAGTGAGAAAACGATTCTTCTCTTTTAACCGTCTGTAACTTCCAGACGGTTACTTAATGAAGACCAATCCTTATTAAATTGCCACCCTTAGGGACCATAACCCGGTATTATTTTATTTTACAAAATAACCCCAAAACTTTACGTTTTTCTTAAGTTGTTTATTTCCGAATCCAATCCTTCACAGTATTCGGAATCAAACCTGGTATCTATACAATTACCTCCATGATACATATTTTATCTACTAGTCCGTTCTTTTCTTTATAATTACTTTTATTGGACTAATATTAACGATAGTTCGATACATCGATAAGACATGTGACGGTCCAACTTAATGGATAAATTCCAACAATCTCTCACTTGGATCATCATATGCTACTATAGGATGCATCCACTTAATGAACGTTCTAAATTTCTATCGTCACATAGATAACCTTAACAATCCCGTAAATGACTATTAACGACATAGGACTAAAGTCATCATCAATGCATTTCAAGCCGCAAATAGATGCATCAGTAATCACGATATCGCAGCAATCAACTACATGGATCTATCATGGTGCATAGCATAAGAATAATATGAAATGTAATCTTACATATCTAATCTTAACTAGTCCCACTTAATTGGAGGTCTACTTACAGCAGAGTACGAGTAATCAAAGATAAGAGCACACTGAAAACTTATATATAAATATGTTTGCATTAATGACCTTAAGTTCGCGAATATCATAATACAAACAAATTTAATAGCTTAATACAAACTCCCACTGAAACTAATAATCCTCTAAGTAAACAACCCCCATGTTAATGGTGTGTTCAATAAAAACTTTAGGTACTAATGCCTTCGTAAGAGGATCTGCTAACATCGAGTTTGTCCTTATGTGCTCCACACTGATTTGACCACTCTGTACTCTCTCTTTAACAGAAAGGAACTTGATATCTACATGTTTGGACTTAACCGAGCTCCTGTTATTGTTTGAATACTGAACTGCCGAGTTATTGTCACAATATAATCTAAGGGGTCTTTCTATCCCCTCTACGATTCGCAGTCCAGTGACAAAATTTCGCAGCCAAAGCGCCTGATTGGATGCCTCGAAACAAGCAACAAATTTCGCAGCCATAGTTGAAGATGCAATGAGTGTTTGTTTAACACTTTTCCATGATATTGCACCTCCCGCTAAAAGGAATATAATGCCTGAGGTTGAACGACGAGAATCCTCACATCCAGCAAAATCCGAGTCGGAATACCCTATGACCTCCAATTTATCCGACTTCTTATATGTTAACCTGTGATGTTTTGTTTGTTGCAAATACCGGAGAACTCTTTTGACTGCTTTCCAGTGTTCCATCCCCGGATTACTTACGTATCTCCCTAACACACCCACCACAAAAGCAATATCTGGCCGTGTACAAACTTGAGCATACATCAGACTTCCAACAGCCGAAGCATATGGAACCTTTTGCATTTCCTCAATCTAAAGTTTTGTCTTTGGGCATTGCTTAAGGCTAAACTTTTCACCTTTTGATATAGGGGTTTCCTTTCCTTTGCCGTTAGCCATCCCGTAACGTTGTAACATACTCTCAATATACGTCTTTTGTGATAAACTCAAAATTCCATGGGATCGATTCCTATGAATTTGAATTCCTAACACAAATGATGCATCACCAAGATCTTTTATATCGAATTTGTCCGAAAGAAATTTCTTAGTCGTATGTAACAATTCCTTATCGTTCGTGGCCAATAATATGTCATCAACATACAGCACTAGAAATATGAATTTACTCCCACTGAACTTTTGATACACACAATCCTCCAGTGAATTTATCTCGAAACCAAATGAGACAATAACTTCAAGGAATTTGTGATACCCCTGTCGAGACGCTTGCTTGAGACCATAAATAGATTTCTTCAGTTTACATATCGTCGACTTTGGATCACCAGAGACAAAGTTTTCAGGTTGTAACATATAGATCGTTTCCTCAATGTCTCCATTAAGAAAAGCGGTCTTTAAATCCATTTGATGGAGCTCAAGGTCGAAGTGTGCAACTAATGCCATGATTGTCCGAAAAGAATCCTTCGACGAAACTGGAGAGAAGATTTCTTCAAAGTCAATCCCTTCACGTTGAGTAAAACCCTTAGCTACAAGTCGCGCTTTATGCCTCTCCACATTACCCTTAGAATCCCGTTTGGTTTTAAAAATCCATTTACAACCAATCGGCTTCTTTCCTTCAGGTAATGGAACAAGCTCTCATACCGCGTTATCTTGCATTGATTTAAACTTTTCGTTCATTGCTTTAATCCATAAGTGAGAATCAGAACTTTTCATGGCATTACGAACACTTAAAGTATCGTTTTCTGTTAAACCATAAAATTCTTCATGTTCTTAAAGATACACTATATAGTCTGAAGATATAGCGCTCTTTCTTTCTCTAGTAGATCTACGCAAAGGAATAATTTCTTCATTTTGCACTTGAAATTCTTGAGGAGATAGAGTTTGTTCTTCTTGAACAAATTCATTTTGCTCCATTGGAACAACATCCATAGGAGGAAGATTAACATCATCTTGAGTATCTATAATTTCTAACGAATCTGAAGTGATGATTGGCCTTCTAATTACCATATCATCATCTGACACTATAGTATCGTTGTTAGAACCTTCATGAATCTCTATTGATTCTTCCTCAAAATGAATGTTCATTACTAAATTCTTCCCCCCAAACTCTATATCCTCAAAGAATTTTGCTGTACCCGTCTCAAATATATTCTTTGTGGAAGGATCATAACACTTAAAACCCCTACTGTGCTCGGGATATCCGATGAAATAACTACTAACCGTTTTGGAGTCCAATTTCTTTTCATTCGGCCTATAAGGCTTCGCTTCAGCTGGACATCCCCAAACATGTAAATGTTTTAAACTAGGTTTACGCCCAGTCCAAAGTTCATACGGTGTCTTAGTAGTTGCTTTCTTCGGAACTCTATTAAGTAGGTAGGTCGCACATTTTATTGCTTCTCCCCAGAGTGATATAGGTAATGTTGAATGACTAATCATACTTCTTACCATATCCTTCAATGTACGGTTTCATCTCTCAGATACTCCATTCATGTTGGGCGAACCCGGCATCGTATACTGAGGGACTATGCCACACTCTTCTAGGAACTTTGCAAACGGTCCATGACGTTGTTCACCTGAACCATCATATCTCCCGTAGTATTCACCATCACGGTCCGATCTGACGCACTTAATGTCTTTACCAAGTTGTTTTTCAACTTTAGTCTTAAAGACTTTGAACTTGTCAATGGCCTCTGATTTTTCGTGAATGAGATATAGATACCCATATCGTGAAAAGTCGTCAATGAAAAATACAAAATATCGTTGGCCGTTCCATGATGCTGTAGGGAACGGACCGCAAATGTCTGTATGTATCAAATCCAAGACCCCTTTCGCTATGTATGCATCTAATCGTTTCACTTTGGTTTGTTTTCCTTTTATACATTCAACGCAAACGTTGAAGTCCGAAAAATCCAGTTCACTTAATAAACCTTCTGAAACAAGCTTTTCAATTCTATTTCTAGAAATGTGACCTAATCACTTGTGCCAAAGTTTAGCTGATTTTTCCATTTTACAATTTAGTTTTCCAGGCATATCTACATTGATTATCTCTTTGTGATCCTTTATAGTATCCAATAAATACAAGTTATCATTTTCTATTAACTTTCCAGAACCAACAACATTACCATGTAAATAAAGACATAAACTTTCATTTCCAAATAAACAAGAATAACTTAATTTGTCCAACAACGGAAAGGAAATTAGGTTCCTTCGAAAAGAAGGTACATACAATACGTCTTTTAAATACAAAAAATGTCCACTGGTAAGCAACAAACGAAAATCACAAATAGAATGAACTAAACACGAACTGCCATCAGCTGTATAGATGGATGTTTCACCATCACTCAGGCTTCGGTTTCTTATCATACCCTGCAAAGAAATACAAACATGAGTCATTGCTGCTGTATCAACCCACCAAGTATTTCTCGGCACTGAAACTAAATTGATCTGAGAACAGACCAAAGAAGTGAAAATACCTTTGGCTTTCATCAAAGCCCTCCATTTTTCACATTCTTTCTTAAAGTGCCCCGGTTTCTTACAATGGAAGCAACACCCTTTACCAGACGTACCCTTATGCTTCTTTTCTCCCGAACCGGATGCATGTGCATCTGAACCTTCATACTTTCTCTTAATTCCCTTATCCACTTGAGCTTTCACCATTTGCACTTCTGGATGTTCTTGCTTCATCTTTTCCTCCTCTTGCGCTGCCTGAGATATGAGCTCGTTGAGAGTCCTTTTCTCGCGCTGACAGTTATAAGAAGTTTCGAAGTTCTTATACTGAGGAGGGAAAGAGTGAAAAGCAAAGCTTACCACAACATCTTCGGGAAGGTCAATCTTAAGTGCTTTCAGTTTGGAAGCGATGTTTGACATTTCCAAGATGTGCTCACGAACAGTCCCTTTGCCATGATATTTCATAGAGGCTAGCTTAATAAGCAACGTCTTAATCTCTACTTTATCGCTCTTGGCAAAACATTTCTCTACCTCTTCGAGAAATATTTTCGCATTAGTGATCTCAGGTGGAACTGCACCACGGAATGCTAATGAAATTGCTTGCTTTATGATCCCTAGACTTATCATGTTCGACTTTTCCCACGCCTCTGACTCTTTCATCTCCGTAGGAGAACTGTCATCAGTCAGAGGTTTAGGTTCATCGACCCTTAATGCTAAGTCGTAATCATGGCACATCAAGTGCAGCAACATGTCTTCTTTCCACAGCTCAAAGTTGCTCCCATTAAGTATGGGTGCCTTTTTGCCTTCCGGGTTATAGCAATACGAATTTGCTAACATAACAAACAACAAACAATAAATAGCCAAAAACATCACTTAACATATAATCTCCATAGTATTTAACAAACAAACATAACATAATAAAACATACTCTTACAAAATCAATAAGATACCTTTGGGCAAGCATATTAATTTGTATATGTATGAGTTTGAGTATAATTAATGTTGATCTTACCAATTGACTTAATTAAGAAAATCTTCCTTTGGGCCGATTTTCCTAGTTCAATTTTCTTAATGATCAATTCACAAATAACTATCTCGTGTCTAAGATTAACTATGTGAAACCTTAAACTTCCTTTGGGCCGATTAAAGTTTACATACTTGTCAATTAAAGACTTGCCGAAACTTTAAAATAATTAATTCACTAATAGAGATCACTTTGGCGATATATTGGATCATTAATTATATATCTAACTTTGGACAACTTAAAACATGCTAATTATTTCGAAAAATACTATACGACTACATTACTTAATGTCCAAACTATTTCGTAGTCTATGTATAAATTTAATCAAATTAAATTTACACCTTAAATTTATTATATTATAATATATCTTTAATTATATTATAATATAATTCTTAATATATATTATAATATAGTATTTATTTATATAAATAGAATAATATCTTTTTAGATTATGCACGCCTACTTTTTAGGCTAACAGTTACAGCACACCTATTTTTAGGCTAACAATTAATTTCTTCAATTTCGTAATTATATTAAACTTATTTGGTTTAATACTTTAACTAAGGCACGTCTCTTTATAATTAATATATATATATATATATATATAAATTTCTAAATATATATTATTACTGACATAACAAAAACAATTCTGTCTATTTGTACCGTGCACGATACAACATATTTATAAAATTAAGGGCACTAACTTACCCATTACCCATAAAATTAGGTGCAGTAACTTACCCATTACCGTATTTATTTATGCACTTATTAATAACATATTAATAACTGCTATTCTTAATTTTATCTAATATATATATTATACATAACTTTAACAATAATAATATATATTACACAAAACAAGACATTAACTTTTTCTTAGCTTTTATATAATAAAGCGGTTTCAAACGGTTTATAACTCTAACGACAAGTTGTAAACTAAGCATTTACACTTAATATCAAATTATGGGTAGTTTGATGAACAATTACTTATTTCCTGTTTTATTAAACAAACAAATTTTCTTAATGAAATTACACAATAATTCACTACGATTTGCTATCGTTTTAATCTATCTTGAATATTGATAGTTCCATAATCTGAAAAAACTAAGAATTTAACTTCATGGTGGCTCTGATACCACTTGTAAGAAATACTTTATCGGATTTCTTACTTAACTTATTGAACCATGAAATTAAATCATCCTGTAATAATGCAGAATAAATACTTACAGGATGTAGACATTCTTTGATCTTCAGATTCCTGACTTGAAGCGGATGATCCGTGATCCTTTGTTAGGTTATCGATTCTTCTAAGAGATGGCAACCAAAACACACTTTTGTAATTGATTCGAAGGAAGAATCAATTCGTTTTTCTTAAAGGATTTTTCTCTCTGTATTGGATCTCGTGGCTTTTAAGAATAAGGAACTCATTCTTATATAAAACTGAAATGAGAAAACGGTTCTTCTCTTTTAACTGTCTGTAACTTCCAGACGGTTACTTAATGAAGACCAGTCCTTATTAAATTCCCACCCTTAGGGACCATAACCCAGTATTATTTTGTTTTACAAAATAACCCCAAAACTTTACGTTTTGCTTAAGTTGTTTATTTCCGAATCCAATCCTTCACAGTATTCGGAATCAAACCGGTTATATATACAATTACCTCCATGATACATATTTTATCTACTAGTCCGTTCTTTTCTTTATAATTACTTTTATTAGACTAATATTAACGATAGTTCGATACATCGATAAGACATGTGACGGTCCAACTTAATAGAGAAATTCCAACACTCCATACTGGATCCAATAAGTAGGCTTTCCAACTGATCGTCGACAGCTTCCCTATTGGTCGGTATAGAAAACACGACGACTTTTTGTAGTCGCAATTTTTATTTTGGTTTTGTGTTCAAGTTTCATGGCAACTCTCTTCCAATTTTTGGTTTTTTTGGTTAGTAATAGTCACAACCATCTATTATCTTATCTAATAAATATGGTTGCTATATTTATATAATTTATTGTCTTCACATTTATATTTATGTTTTTATTTTAATTTATGGATGAGTAATTTGAGGATCTTTTGGTTTTTTTGTATTTCTTTTATTTTCGTCAAAGTTTTGGGTTGTATGTTCTAGATCTTGAATTTTAGATCTAGCTATTAGAGTTCAGATTTATAACGTGCAGTTTTAGTTTTAGTTTTGTATATTTGTGTATTTATGTATTTTTTTGGTTGTTTTTACCAGTAGTATGATGACTAGCCAATTATATTTCGGTTATATGTTAGATGATCATGACTTTCCTATGTGTTGCGAGGGCACTCGTGGATATATGGTACTGTCTGGTTGTTGATTCAGACGAGAGTTTTCTATTGCTATTCAATCTCAGCGTCACTATTTTTCCGGTTGTTTTCTCAGATAGTGACCCCCAAACACCATCTCGGGAGCAAGAGTTGTTTATATTCATTTCAGTCATTATTAGGCTATTGTTTACACTATTTTATTTGTTTTTAAATTGCTACAGACACTTAGCTTTGAATATTTTCGTTGTATCCACTATAGTTTATTTTTGTCGGAGAACGTTCCCGTTCTTATAAAAACACAAATATTAATTTATTTAATGCTTTAAATTACCAAAAACAAATTATTTATGAGAAAATCTTATCCATAATTTTTGAATTTATTAATTGAATTATCATCTATAATGGTATAAACTCTACATGGTGAAGTTTTTGAGTTTATGTTTGTAACCGAATATCTTTGATTGAAATTTAAAAAATATTGTTAATGTTGTAAAATATATTCTGTAAAATCAAGGATTGAAACTAGTAAATATTAAATTGTTTTGTCCAAATATAAGTCTACAAATAAAACAATTTGGAGGACCATGTGATTCTCAAGCAAATATATCATATTAAAAACATTTGTACTCTTGTAAATAGTACAACCCTTAATTTGTTTCCCAACTACACTTTCTTCGCTCATATTTAATCTCAATCAACTCTCAGTTTATTTTTACATTACAAAATTTTCATTTACCACCGCATAAAATCCCAACCAGCTTCGACAGTCTACACTATCGTTTGTAGCGGCCAACTTACTTCACAAACCTTATCTATTTACCAAAAAACACTAAAAGCAAAATTTACTTCACCAAAATAGTACCATTTGTGGGAACCGATTGGTATCTCTAAGGTTTTCTTCAAAAATTGTAAAAAATATTTTTTAAAAAGTGACAATTCTGTATTCGATTGTAAGTTCAGGGCCCTCAATCGATGAAAAAAATACATAAAGTACCACATTCACTCGCTACATCTGTCGCTCCTGCTACGGACCTTCAGTAACAGATGGATACCATGAGGGAGGGAGGGGTATGAAGGCCATATAATAATGTTATGCACTTTTTTTTTCAGAGGGAACCCGCAGCCGCTACTTAGAGTGCAATGAGTGCGCATAGGGTAAACCCTCAGTCTGACGCGATAGCCTGCAAACCAACGCCAGAAGGTAAACCACACAAGGTGACAGGCTCAGCCGAGAAAGCGTATGTAGAGGGACTCGAACTCATGACCTTTTTAGTCATAAGAATGTCAAGCGTATGCACTGTGATTGCTACTTCGGGCACACGTGCGTATTCTAAAATCTAGCGTCTTATAAACAACACGATGATGAAGAGGAAGATGCCACTTCGTCAATGTTTGGGGAATGCTACATGTATATTGATGGTTCTAAAAATATATGAGGTGATATTAAGTCTAAAATATATTTGAACAAAGTTCTATAAAGATAAACATAGGAATTAGAGAGTAAAATACCAAAAGTGATAATAAAGTAATAATTGTTCCACCTTTCTCCAAATATGGAATGTTGTCTTATATAGTAATGGTGGTGGACCCAAATGCCACATTGATGGTCCATTTATGGCTATTCTATTTCATTATTATACTACTCTTAGCATGTTTATTAATTATTACATCATATGCCTTTAATGTTATAGATTTGTTAGGCTTATTTTACAAGAATTAGCCCAATATTCTACTGATCCAGCCCATGGTTCAGATAAATCATATATTTATTAGTAGCCCCCTACTCTTTACCAAAATATTTGAGTAATGACTATTAGTGATGTTTCTTCGAATCAGTGCTTGACGAATCCTCAGATTATCTAGGAAAAAAATATCAAAGCGACTGATTTGTGCTTACTTTAACGTGGGTTTAGATCGAAAATGTTTGTCACTAGTTTTAGGTCAATTAGTATTGTTCTTGTCACATCTCCCTTACATATGTCATGATAATATTTGGGAAAGATTATTTGAAATTTTAGTACTGAGACTCTTGATCTCCCCTATGATACTATCGCTTCCGCTTCCTTGTGTAGATGACCATTAGAGATTGGTCTTTCCACTATAAATACACTTCATCACCTGACAATTCTTCTTCATAATATTTCTAGAGAGAGATCTTTATTGTCTTAAATTCTAGAGAGAGAAATTCTGTCGTGTAGACATTCAACTTTGAAGTGACCAGTCTTTATGAGAATCAAGTTCAACGCTCTTGACTTGTTTTCTATAACTCTTAGGGCCGAGAAGAGTTAAGTTGCACGAGTAATTGACGATTTACCAAAAACGATCTCTTAGGTTTTCACATACGGGAACTTCGACCTGAAAAAGAAATGCTTTTAAACAGTTCCATTGTCTACTTGTGAACCAACTTAACTCTTTTCCCAAAACACCAAGCCTCTTTCAAAAAAATTTGAAGCTTCAAAAACTACCAAAGCACCACCAACAACTTCCCAACATTTTCCATCGTCGTCAACAACTTTACTTGAAGTACATTCTAAAGATTCTCCTCGAAAATCGTACTATCTACTAATGGTTGACTCTGATTCTGAAGCTTTACACAAAGAAGATTCACAGCATGTCAAAGTAGTCTTTAATCTTTCTCGTCTCAAAGGATTGATGAAATTCGAGAGGTCGAACGAATGAGCTTGGAAAATCATGATGCTTAACAAACTAATCCTAATGTCATAGTTAAGTTCATGATAAGAAAACCTACAGAATATGTCTTCAAGTGCCACAAATAATGTAAAGATCCAGGTTATGATCTAGATCATTCAAAGACTAAATACGATGACACACTTCTCTTAGAGATATTTAAGGTTCTGGAAAGTAACCTCCGCGACTTGGATAAAAAACATATAGTCAATTTATACACTGGAAAAAATCTATATTACCTGAATGGTGAAGATCTAGACCTGAAGACAAGTTGGGGGATCCCGAGATCCATCTTGATAAGTCTCTCTACCATTGAAGAAACATCATTTTCTACCAAGAAGCATGAAATTTTAAATTAGGGCTCTGCTTACCCTTGGATTTTTTTATCACTCGGTTTTTTGAATTGGTAGACTTGTGCCCTAGTTAGTCTAGCCCTAACACATGGTTCACTCTGATGTCTTGCATCATGGATTCGTGCCTCTCCCATATTCTGATTTTGATGGAGGAGTTCATAGCTATTACCACGTTATCAAGGAAACTTCGGCTTATATTTATTTTATGTCACCTTTGGAAACAACTACAAAATTGTTAACGACGTGCTCGAAGCGAATAATGTCACGTTAAATTATGTAGTCCAAACTCTGGAAAAACAGCAACGCCAAACATGCCTTTGACAGATAAAAACAGTTAAGGTAAAACTGATATGGAAGCGGTTCGAAGAAGGTTAACAGGCAGTTCGAAGAAGTTGAATAGACAGTTTTTCTTCAGTTTATGTTTCCGTTATTTATCTTTGATTGTATTTAAGATATTCCATTATGAAATGAAATATGCAGTTAACATAAGAAAAACTTTGTTTTCTCTGTGTGTTTATATCCTACATTCTAAAGCAGACGGATTAAAAATCCGAGTTTTAGCAGAAGCAGAAGGATAAATATTCCAACATATGGTATCAGAGCCACAATGTCGCATACGCCAGGACGTGATGATAGTTACGCAAGTGTGGTGAGAGGCAGTGGGAGCATGCAGGCAGGAGTTTCTAGAGGTAGATCTAGCCCGAGGGAGAAATCTTTATCCTTACAGTACCCGAAATTGTCCGATACAAACTACCAAGTATGGGCTATGCAGATGAAAATTCTCATGCGCATTCAAGGAGTTTGGGAAGCAGTGGAGTCAACGGTTGACACACAGACGGACCAACTTGCACTCGTTGTACTCTACCAAGGCTTGAATGAAGAGATACTATCTCAAATTCTGGATAAAGACACCGCAAAAGGAGTGTGGGATGCGTTGAAAGCGACTCATGTTGGAGCAGATCGTGCTGTTAAAGTCAGAACTCAAGCGCTAAGAAGAGAACTCGACAGCATGGACATGGTTGAGAATGAATCCATTGATGAATACACCAAAAAGATGACCATGATAGTCGGTAAGATAAGGTCTCTTGGAGAAAATATTGACAACAAGTATGTCATCGAAAAATTGCTTAGATCGGTGTCGTCAAAATTCATATCAGTGGCAACGACTATTGAAGAGTTTGGTGATATTTCCTCAAAGTCTCTGGAAGAAATAATAGGTTCTTTAAAAGCTTTTGAAGATAAGATGACAATGTTTGAGAATAAAAAAGGTGTTGAAAAAGTCTTGTACGCAAAGGCAGATGTGAAAAACAGTGATCAAGGCAGTTCAAGTAACAGAGGAAGAGGCCAAGGAAATGGAAGAGGCCAAGGAAATGGAAGAGGCCGAGGCATATGTAAGGGTCGAGGAAAAAATATTTATAGAAAAGAAGGTGACAGACAGAATAAAAACTATCTATTATGGTATAACTATGGTCATTTTGCTGCAAACTGTAAGGACAAGAAAGAAGAAAACTCTCACTTAATTCAGGAAGTAGAGGATGACGCTACGTTGCTTGTAGCCAAGGTGTTTGTCAAGGCATTTGGTTGAGGAATCTGTTGGAGGAGATGACTGGAGAAAAGTCTAAAGGCTTTGTGATTAAGATTGACAACAAGTCTGCAATATCACTTGCAAAGAATCCAGTGTTTCACAGTAGAAGTAAACACATTGATGTGAGATATCACTTCATAAGAGAGTGTTTGCTGAAAGGGGGTTTTGAAGTAGATTATGTCAAAACAGAGAATCAACTTGCAGACCTCTTGACAAAACCATTGAGCAGAGAGAGACTTGAAATGCTAAGTAAAGAAATTGGTATTGGAAGATGCATTGACTACAAAATTGAGGGAGAGAAATGTCACGTTAAATTATGTAGTCCAAACTCTGGAAAAACAGCAACGCCAAACATGCCTTTGACAAATAAAAACAGTTAAGGTAAAACTGATATAGAAGCGGTTCGAAGAAGGTTAACAGGCAGTTCGAAGAAGTTGAATAGACATTTTTTCTTCATTTAATGTTTCCATTATTTATCTTTGATTGTATTTAAGATATTCCATTATGAAATGAAATATGCAGTTAACATAAGAAAAACTTTGTTTTCTCTGTTTGTTTATATCCTACATTCTAAAGCAGACGGATTAAAAATCCGAGTTTTAGCAGAAGCAGAAGGATAGATATTCTAACAAATAATACCTGGAAGTAGCACTTTTTATTCGTTAGCTGTGCTTAGGAAAACGGTCGGCCTCACTCGAAGAGAAATAACTTGAGGCAATTTCCAATGACCTAGACATGAAAAGGTAATCCTCTACTTATACTATTATTTACCGTCATTTCGGATTTTGACTCGGGCGTTTTGTATAGCAGTTCCAAAAGTGCAGCTACACCTTTTAAGGTTGAAGCACTTGAAAGTTGCGGAAAAATACTTCACCTCTTTAAGCGCCTAGGTTCGGGAGAATTGGTCCAACGAGTTCCATAGATGTTTCACGATGTTCAACTTGGTTCGTAACCATCTGTGGTGTTCCTCTGAAGACGATGTCACCGAGGACCAACTAATGTTCTCTCCCGACGCAGCCGCTATAATGAAACAATTATTGGGCCTCAATGCTCGAGTTTTTCTTCCTATCTAGAATAGAGCTCCCAATCGTCGGGTGAAGTAAAATCTTGCAGATGGACCTGCTCTGGAGAAACCAAAGACTAACTCTACTAGAGTAGAGAAGGTGACCAAAAAGTTGATGCTCTGCTAAAAACTAACATTACCGCAGTGGAGCAGGTGACCAAAGAGGTCGATGCTAAACCGAAGACTGACGCCTAGGGTGTGAGGAAGAAAAAAACGGTGTCCAAAGTGAAATATCAGGGTAGTACCAAAAATAAAGCTTTGAGTCAGCTTAGTGGATCTTGCAACTGACGCTACTGCTTTAGATCCACCCTATTTTTCTCACATGATTCTTAAACATTAAAGTTTAATTTATTCTCGTTTGGAAGACTCAGCGTTTGATTTTGTTTGAGATGAAATGAGGTTATTTAATATGAGTAAATCCGATTACAGATTAATTAATTTTGGAGGGGATGAAAATAATAATTTAGTAAAAGTCAAATATATCAAAAATAAAATGTATATGGCAGTTTCTCCTGATCTTGACATTATTTGTACTTCTAGTGAGATTGGATTGAGCAACTTTCTTCTATGGCCGAACCCGTGATCTTTTTTATATTCTTATTTTTAATGCTCTTGCCAAAGATTGGTTTTCGATATTTTCTTTGGGAGGTCTTAAACTTTCAACAAAACTTCTTGTTTCTCAACAAAAAAATATTTTAAGTTATTTTGCTGAATGTGTTCTCAACCTTTTTACAATGCAATTATTTAACTTTCTATGTTAGAGTAACATATCACAGATGCGTAGTATACCATTTTTCAGTTTTCACCGGAGTTAAATTGACATTTTTAGGATTGTAATAGGTTGTATTTCCTAATAAAAACTCTTACATCGATAATCATATTTGTATCATACATTTTTGCGGATATATGACAGTAGAGAAGATAAATTTCCCTAAAAAACATTGTGTGTCTTTCTTGTTTCATCTTTAGTTTATTTTAAATTTGGCATTAGTGGATTATAGTTTATTATTGTTCCATTATCTAGGTCCATCACCAATAATGTCCGGTCATTGATTCAACCTCGTGGTGCTTGTTTGCAAAGGAGAAGGATGAAATAATTTATATCATTATAACTTTTTAAGTAGATTTTTTTAATCATTTACGTAACATCCATTCCATTATTCTATGATGTTTACATGAAGAAATTTTTTAGGTTAATTTTTGGATTCAACGATCATAGCACTTGATCATCATGATTCGTCCTTATTTGAATCATTCATATTTTTTAGTTTCGTTAACAACAATCACGTCTTTTGTTACTGTATATCTAATGTACATACAAGTTTTCGATTATAGATTTCTTCATCATATTTTTGCCAATCATTTTATAATTTTTTTTTTCATTTTGTGCAATTGGAAGTGTACTTTTCTATATATTTTTAATGTTATTGTGCTTTTATTACATGTTTAAAATACACAAGCACGTTAAACAAAATGCATGAAGTGAATCACAAATTAAAATTGAAATACAAGCCATAAGGTGAACATGAAGTGCAAAACAATATAACACAAAAGTATAAAATAAAAAATAGACAAAAGATAATTACAAAATATAAAATTCAAAGTCTGAAGTAAAGTGCAAAGTAAAAATATGAATCACTTCAAAAGGCCAGTTAAAGCTTGAAGCACTTCAAAAGGCAAGTGCGAAGTTTGAGACAAAACAAAAGGTAATTGCCGAAATGTAATTTTGGTTACTACGACACATGTCAAATACGAGATGTAGACAAACCTATTTTTAAAAGATTCCAAAATGTGAATTTATTTACTAAGTTTGATAATAATAAAGAGGGAAACATAATATTACAAAACAAAAAGTATTTATAACGATCTAAATATTTACATTTTTTTACATAATACTTATTAAGTTTTATATAGTTAACTATTTAAATTGCTCAATGATTTGAACATATGCAACATGTGCATTCACTTCAACATGTGCATCATATAGATCCTATCTATTTGTTACGAAATATTTATCCTCACTGCTTGCATCATACATATCATGAGGATGTTGTTCATTTTTCACATTTACAACATTCACTTCAACCTCCTCTTGATTGTACATCTTTCACATCTTCCTCCACCCGTTGACATAAAAAATCATCTTACACGTCATCTTTCTCATGTTTTACATCATTGACTTCCCTATCCTTTAATTCCAACTCCACATATTGGCAGAAAAATTAAACATCCAACTTCGATTATTGATATAATATTTCCTCTTGTAGATCATCTTCTTTCTTTTGTGCATCTATTAGTGTTCTATCTTTCATCTCCTCATGCAATGCATTATTTTTAACTTTTTCAGTTGATGTTTTCTCAACATGCGCATCCTTCAACTCTATTAAATTTTTTATTACCTCTGTTGAAGCAACAAATCTACCTAATATATACTCTATTGAATTCAATCTATGATGTTTTTTATTTTACACATGATGCGATGTATTATCTACTTGTTTTCATTTGTTATAACTTGATTCACCCACAAACATATTTGTTTGAAATATATGAAAGTTATGAGTTTATTTCAACCTATATTACTGATAGAAATACTAATACTTTACAGATTTCTAATCTAACTTATTGAACCATGAAGTTAAATCATCCTATAATAATGTGGAATAAATACTTACAGGATGTAGACATTCTTTGATCTTCAGATTCCTAACTTAGAGCAGATGATCGGCGATCCTTTGCTAGGTTATTGATTCTTAGGATGTAGAAATTCTTTGATCTTCAGATTCCTGACTTAGAGCAGATGATCGACGATCCTTTGCTAGGTTATTGATTCTTCTTCTAAGAGATGGCAACCAAAACACACTTTTGTAATTGATTCGAAGGAAGAATCAATTTGTTTTTCTTAAAGGATTTTCTCTCTGTATTTTCTTTTGTTTCTTTCAAGAATGAGAAACTCATTCTTATATAGAACTGAAGTGAGAAAACGGTTCTTCATTAAGTAATTGTCTGTAACTTCCAGACATTTACTTAACGAAGACAAGTAACGATTCTTCTCTCTTAATTGTCTGTAACTTCCAGACAGTTACTTAATGAAGACCACTAACGGTTCTTCTCTCTTAATTGTCTGTAACTTCCAGACAGTTACTTAATGAAGACCAGTCCTTATTAAATTGCCACTCTTAGGGACCATAACCCGGTATTAATTTGTTTTACAAAATAACCCCAAAACTTTACGTTTTGCTTAAGTTGTTTATTTTTGAATCCAATCCTTCACAGTATTCGGAATTAAACCTGGTATCTATACAATTACCTCCATGATACAAATTTTATCTACTAGTCCGTTCTTTTCTTTATGATTACTTTTATTGGACTAATATTAACGATAGTTTGATACATCGATACGACATGTGACGGTCCAACTTAATGGAGAAATTCCAACAATCTCCCACTTGGATCATCATATGCTACTATAGGATGCATCCACTTAATGAACGTTCTAAATTTCTATCGTCACATAGATAACCTTAACAATCTCGTAAATGACTATTAATGACATAAGACTAAAGTCATCATCAATGCATTTCAAGCCGCAAATAGATGCATCAGTAATCACGATATCGCAACAATCAACTACATGGATCTATCATGGTGCATAGCATAAGAATAGTATGAAATGTAATCTTACATATCTATTCTTAACTAGTCCCACTTAATTGGAGGTCTACTTACAGCAGAGTACGAATAATCAAATACAAGAGCACAATGAAAACTTGTATATAAATATGTTTGCATTAATGACCTTAAGTTCGCGAATATCATAATACAAACAAATTTAATAGCTTAATACAAACTCCCACTGAAACTAATAATCCTCTAAGTACACAACACCCATGTTAATGGTGTGTTCAATAAAAACTTTAGGTACTAATGCCTTCGTAAGAGGATCTGCTAACATTGAGTTTGTCCCTATGTGCTCCACACTGATTTGACCACTCTATACTCTCTCTTTAACAGACAGGAACTTGATATCTACATGTTTGGACTTAACCGAGCTCCTGTTACTGTTTGAATACTGAACTGCCGAGTTATTGTCACAATATAATCTAAGGGGTTTTTCTATCCCTTCTACGATTCGCAGTCCCGTGACAAAATTTCGCAGCCAAAGCGCCTGATTAGATGCCTCGAAACAAGCAACAAATTCCGCAGCCATAGTGGAAGATGCAATGAGTGTTTGTTTAACACTTTTCCATGATATTGCACCTCCCTCTAAAAGGAATATAATGCCTGAGGTTGAACGACGAGAATCCTCACATCCGGCGAAATCCGAGTCGGAATACCCTATGACCTCCAGTTTATCCGACTTCTTATATGTTAACCTGTGATGTTTTGTTTGTTGCAAATACCGGAGAACTCTTTTGAATGCTTTCCAGTGTTCCATCCCCGGATTACTTACGTATCTCCCTAACACACCCACCACAAAAGCAATGTCTGGCCGTGTACAAACTTGAGCATACATCAGACTTCCAACAGCCGAAGCATATGGAACCTTTTGCATTTCCTCAATCTCAAGTTTTGTCTTTGGGCATTGCTTAAGGCTAAACTTTTCACCTTTTGATATAGGGGTTTCCTTTCCTTTGCTGTTAGCCATCCCGTAACGTTGTAACATACTCTCAATATACGCCTTTTGTGATAAACTCAAAATTCCATGGGATCGATTCCTGTGAATTTGAATTCCTAACACAAATGATGCATCACCAAGATCTTTCATATCGAATTTGTCCGAAAGAAATTTCTTGGTCGTATGTAACAATTCCTTATCGTTCGTGGCCAAAAATATGTCATCAACATACAGCACTAGAAATATGAATTTACTCCCACTGAATCTTTGATACACACAATCCTCTACCGAATTTATCTCGAAACCAATTGAGACAATAACTTCAAGGAATTTGTGATACCACTGTCGAGACGCTTGCTTGAGACCATAAATAGATTTCTTCAGTTTACATACCGTCGACTTTGGATCACCAGAGACAAAGTTTTCAGGTTGTAACATATAGATCGTTTCCTCAACGTCTCCATTAAGAAAGGCTGTCTTTACATCCATTTGATGGAGCTCAAGGTCGAAGTGTGCAACTAATGCCATGATTGTCCGAAAAGAATCCTTCAAAGAAACTGGAGAGAAGGTTTCTTTAAAGTCAATCCCTTCACGTTGAGTAAAACCCTTAGCTACAAGTCGCGCTTTATGCCTCTCCACATTACCCTTAGAATCCCGTTTGGTTTTAAAAATCCATTTACAACCAATCGGCTTCTTTCCTTCAGGTAATGGAACAAGCTCCCATACCGCGTTATCTTGCATTGATTTAAACTCTTCGTTCATTGCTTTAATCCAGAAGTGAGAATCAGAACATTTCATGGCTTCACAAACACTTAAAGGATCGTTTTCTGTTGAACCATAAAATTCTTCATGTTCTTGAAGATACACTATATAGTCTGAAGATATAGCGCTCTTTCTTTCTCTAGTAGATCTACGCAAAGGCATAATTTCTTCATTTTGCACTTGAACTTCTTGAGGAGATAGAGTTTGTTCTTCTTGAACAACTTCATTTTGCTCCATTGGAACAACATCCATAGGAGGAAGATTAACATCATCTTGAGTATCTATATGTTCTAACGAATCTGAAGTGATGATTGACCTTCTAATTACCATATCATCATCTGACACTATAGTATCATTGTTAGAACCTTCATGAATCTCTGTTGATTCTTCCTCAAAATGAATGTTCGTTACTAAATTCTCCCCCCCAAACTCTATATCCTCAAAGAATTTCGTTGTACCTGTCTCAAATATATTCTTTGTGGAAGGATCATAAAACTTAAAACCCCTACTGTGCTCGGGATATCCGATGAAATAACTACTAACCGTTTTGGAGTCCAATTTCTTTTCATTCGGCTTATAAGGCTTCGCTCCAGCTGGACATCCCCAAACATGTAAATGTTTTAAACTAGGTTTACGCCCAGTCCAAAGTTCATACGGTGTCTTAGTAGTTGCTTTCGTCAGAACTCTATTAAGTAGGTAGGTCGCACATTTGATTGCATCTCCCCAGAGAGATATAGGTAATGTTGAATGACTAATCATACTTCTTACCATATCCTTTAATGTACGGTTTCGTCTCTCAGATACTCCATTCATGTTGGGCGAACCCGGCATCGTATACTGAGGGACTATACCACACTCTTCTAGGAACTTTGCAAACGGTCCATCACGTTGTTCACCTGAACCATCATATCTCCCGTAGTATTCACCACCACGGTCCGATCTGATGCAATTAATGTCTTTACCAAGTTGTTTTTGAACTTCAGTCTTAAAGACTTTGAACTTGTCAATGGCCTCTGATTTTTCGTGAATGAGATATAGATACCCATATCGTGAAAATTCGTCAATGAAAGATACAAAATATCGTTGGCCGTTCCATGATGTTGTAGGGAACGGACCGCAAATGTCTGTATGTATCAAATCCAAGAACCCTTTCGCTCTGTATGCATCTAATCGTTTCACTTTGGTCTGTTTTACTTTTATACATTCAACGCGAACGTTGAAGTCCGAAAAATCCTGTTCACTTAATAAACCTTCTGAAACAAGCTTTTCAATTCTATTTCTAGAAATGTGACCTAATCGCTTGTGCCGAAGTTTTGCTGATTTTTCCATTTTACAATTTAGTTTTCCAGGTACATCTACATTCATTATCTCTTTGTGATCCTTTATAGTATCCAATAAATACAAGTTATCATTTGCTATTAACTTTCCCGAACCAACAACATTACCATGTAAATAAAGACATAAACTTTCATTTCCAAATAGACAAGAATAACTTAATTTGTCCAGCAACGGAAAAGAAATTAGGTTCCTTCGAAAAGAAGGTACATACAATATGTCTTTTAAATACAAAAAATGTCCACTGGTAAGCAACAAACGAAAATCACAGATAGAATGAACTAAACACGAACTGCCATCAGCTGTATAGATGGATGTTTCACCATCACTCAGGCTTCGGTTTCTTATCATACCCTGCAAAGAAATACAAACATGAGTTGTGGCTGCTGTATCAACCCACCAAGTATTTCTTGGCACTGAAACTAAATTGATCTGAGAACAGACCATAGAAGTGAAAATACCTTTGGCTTTCATCATAGCCCTCCATTTTTCACATTCTTTCTTAATGTGCCCCGGTTTCTTACAATGGAAGCAACGCCCTTCACCTTCATACTTTCTCTTAATTCCCGTATCCACCTGAGCTTTCACCATTTGCACTTCTGGATATTCTTGCTTCATCTTTTCCTCCTCTTGCGCTGCCTGAGAGATGAGCTCGTTATGAGTCCATTTCTCGCGCTGACAGTTATAAGAAGTTTCGAAGTTCTTATACTGAGGAGGGAAAGAGTGAAAAGCAAAGCTTACCACAACATCTTCGGGAAGGTCAATCTTAAGTGCTTTCAGTTTGGAAGCGATGTTTGACATTTCCAAGATGTGCTCACGAACAGTCCCTTTGCCACGATATTTCATAGAGGCTAGCTTAATAAACAGCGTCTTAATCTCTACTTTATCGTTCTTGGCAAAACATTTCTCTACCTCTTCGAGAAATATTTTTGCATTAGTGATCTCAGGTGAAACTGCACCACAGAATGCTAATGGAATTGCCACAACATGATCCCTAGACTTATCCTGTTCGACTTTTCCCACGCCTCTGACTCTTTCTTCTCCGTAGGAGAACTGTCATCAGTCAGAGGTTTAGGTTCATCGACCCTTAATGCTAAGTCGTAATCATGGCACATCAAGTGCAGCAACATATCTTCTTTCCACAGCTCAAAGTTGCTCCCATTAAGTATGGGTGCCTTTTTGCCTTCCGGGTTATAGAAATACGAATTTGCTAACATAACAAACAACAAACAATAAATAGCCAAAAACATCACTTAACATATAACCTCCATAGTATTTAACAAATAAACATAGCATAATAAAACATACTCTTACAACATCAATAAGATACCTTTGGGCAAGCATATTAATTTGTATATGTATGAGTTTGAGCATAATTAATGTTGATCCTTCTAATTGACAAGAAAAAAGATCTTCCTTTGGGCCGATTTTTTCCTAGTTCAATTGTCTTAATGATCAATTCACAAATAACTATCTCGTGTCTAAGATTAACTATGTCAAACATTAACCTTCCTTTGGGCCGATTAAAATTTACATACTTGTCAATCATAGACTTGTCAAAACTCTAAAATAATTAATTCAGCAATAAGGATCACTTTGGCGATATATTGAATCATTAATTATTTACCGAAGTTCGGACAACTTAAAACATGCTAATTATTTCGAAAAATACTATACGACTACCTTACTTAATGTCCAAACTATTTCATAGTCTATGTATAATTTAATCAAATTAAATTTACACCTTAAATTTAATATATTATAATATATCTTTAATTATATTGTAATATATCTTCAATTATAATATATCTTTAATTAAATTAAATTTACACCTTAAATTTAATATATTATAATATATCTTTAATTATATTGTAATATATCTTTAATTATAATATATCTTTAATTAAATTAAATTTACACCTTAAATTTAATATATTATAATATATCTTTAATTATATTGTAATATATCTTAAATTATATTATAATATAATTCTTAATATATATTATAATATAGTATTTATTTATATATATAAAACTTATTCATATATATAAAACTTATTCATATATATACTATAATATATATTTATATATATAATAAACTTCAATGATATAATATAATTCTCGTAATAATTCACTTATAACCTTATAACCTTATATAATATATAAGCAAACTTAATTACACATTTATCGGTGGTCACGTATATTTCGCCTATTCTTTATTCTTTAGGCGAAAGGACAGTTACTAAATTAATAATTTCAGATTTTAATTTAATTATATTAATTATAGTAGCCGCATACGGCATCTTTTAACTGCATATATAATTATACCACCGAAATTGTTTAATTGTTTGTATAATTTCCGATAACCGACATCATATCTAATATATAGATCTAATATATATGATCTAATTTTATAATCTGAAAAACTAAGAATTTAATTTCATGGTGGCTCTGATACCACTTGATAGAAATACTAATAAATACGGATTTCTAATCTAACTTATTGAACCATGAAGTTAAATCATCCTATAATAATGCGGAATAAATACTTACAGGATGTAGAAATTCTTTGATCTTCAGATTCCTGACTTAGAGCAGATGATCGGCGATCCTTTGTTAGGTTATTGATTCTTAGGATGTAGACATTCTTTGTTCTTCAGATTCCTGACTTAGAGCAGATGATCGGCGATCCTTTGCTAGGTTATTGATTCTTCTAAGAGATGGCAACCAAAACACACTTTTGTAATTGATTCGAAGGAAGAATCAATTTGTTTTTCTTAAAGGATTTTCTCTCTGTATTTTCTTTCGTTTCTTTCAAGAATGAGAAACTCATTCTTATATAGAACTGAAGTGAGAAAACGGTTCTTCATTAAGTAATTGTCTGTAACTTCCAGACATTTACTTAACGAAGACCAGTAACGGTTCTTCTCTCTTAATTGTCTGTAACTTCCAGATAGTTACTTAATGAAGACCAGTAACGGTTCTTCTCTCTTAATTGTCTGTAACTTCCAGACAGTTACTTAATGAAGACCAGTCGTTATTAAATTGCCACTCTTAGGGACCATAACGCGGTATTATTTTGTTTTACAAAATAACCCCAAAACTTTACGTTTTGCTTAAGTTGTTTATTTCCGAATTCAATCCTTCACAGTATTCGGAATTAAATCTGGTATCTATACAATTACCTCCATGATACATATTTTATCTACTAGTCCGTTCTTTTCTTTATGATTACTTTTATTGGACTAATATTAACGATAGTTCGATACATCGATACGACATGTGACGGTCCAACTTAATGGAGAAATTCCAAGAGATGGTCACCTTTGCTAGGTTATTGATTCATCGAATCTTCTAAGAGATGGCTAATAATATGTCATCAACATACAGCACTAGAAATATGAATTTACTCCCACTGAATCTTTGATACACACAATCCTCTACCGAATTTATCTCGAAACCAAATGAGACACTAACTTCAAGGAATTTGTGATACCACTGTCGAGACACTTGCTTGAGACCATAAATAGATTTCTTCAGTTTACATACCGTCGACTTTGAATCACCAGAGACAAAGTTTTCAGGTTGTAACATATAGATCGTTTCCTCAATGTCTCCATTAAGAAAGGCGGTCTTTACATCCATTTGATGGAGCTCAAGGTCGAAGTGTGCAACTAATGCCATGATTGTCCGAAAAGAATCCTTCGAAGAAACTGGAGAGAAGGTTTCTTTAAAGTCAATCCCTTCACGTTGAGTAAAACCCTTAGCTACAAGTCGCGCTTTATGCCTCTCCACATTACCCTTAGAATCCCGTTTGGTTTTAAAAATCCATTTACAACCAATCGGCTTCTTTCCTTCACGTAATGGAACAAGCTCCCATACCGCGTTATCTTGCATTGATTTAAACTCTTCGTTCATTGCTTTAATCCATAAGTGAGAATCAGAACTTTTCATGGCTTCACGAACACTTAAAGGATCGTTTTCTGTTCAACCATAAAATTCTTCATGTTCTTGAAGATACACTATATAGTCTGAAGATATAGCGCTCTTTCTTTCTCTAGTAGATCTACGCAAAGGCATAATTTCTTCATTTTACACTTGAACTTCTTGAGGAGATAGAGTTTGTTCTTCTTGAACAACTTCATTTTGCTCCATTGGAACAACATCCATAGGAGGAAGATTAACATCATCTTGAGTATCTATATGTTCTAACGAATCTGAAGTGATGATTGGCCTTCTAATTACCATATCATCATCTGACACTATAGTATCATTGTTAGAACCTTCATGAATCTCTGTTGATTCTTCATCAAAATGAATGTTCGTTACTAAATTCTTCCCCCCAAACTCTATATCCTCAAAGAATTTCGCTGTACCGTCTCAAATATATTCTTTGTGGAAGGATCGTAAAACTTAAAACCCCTACTGTGCTCGGGATGTCCGATGAAATAACTACTAACCGTTTTGGAGTCCAATTTTTTTTCATTCGGCCTATAAGGCTTCGCTTCAGCTGGACATCCCCAAACATGTAAATGTTTTAAACTAGGTTTACGCCCAGTCTAAAGTTCATACGGTGTCTTAGTAGTTACTTTCGTCGGAACTCTATTAAGTAGGTAGGTCACACATTTTATTGCTTCTCCCCAGAGTGATATAGGTAATGTTGAATGACTAATCATACTTCTTACCATATCCTTTAATGTACGGTTTCGTCTCTCAAATACTCCATTCATGTTGGGCGAACCCGACATCGTATACCGAGGGACTATACCACACTCTTCTAGGAACTTTGCAAACGGTCCATGACGTTGTTCACCTGAACCATCATATCTCTCGTAGTATTCACCACCACGGTCCGATCTGACGCACTTAATGTCTTTACCAAGTTGTTTTTCAACTTCAGTCTTAAAGACTTTGAACTTGTCAATGGCCTCTGATTTTTTCGTGAATGAGATATAGATACCCATATCGTGAAAAGTCGTCAATGAAAGATACAAAATATCGTTGGCCGTTCTATGATGCTGTAGGGAACGGACCGCAAATGTCTGTATGTATCAAATCCAAGACCCCTTTCGCTCTCTATGGATCTAATCGTTTCACTTTGGTCTGTTTTCCTTTTATACATTCAATGCAAACGTTGAAGTCCGAAAAATCCAGTTCACTTAATAAACCTTCTGAAATAAGCTTTTCAATTCTATTTCTAGAAATGTGACCTAATCGCTTGTGCCAAAGTTTTGCTGATTTTTTCCATTTTACAATTTAGTTTTCCAGGTACATCTACATTCATTATCTCTTTGTGATCCTTTATAGTATCCAATAAATACAAGTTATCATTTGCTATTAACTTTCCAGAATCAACAACATTACCATGTAAATAAAGACATAAACTTTCATTTCCAAATAGACAAGAATAACTTAATTTGTCCAACAACGGAAAAGAAATTAGGTTCCTTCGAAAAGAAGGTACATACAATACGTCTTTTAAATACAAAAAATGTCCACTGGTAAGCAACAAACAAAAATCACAGATAGAATGAACTAAACACGAACTGCCATCAGCTGTATAGATGGATGTTTCACCATCACTCAGGCTTCGGTTTCTTATCATACCCTGCAAAGAAATACAAACATGAGTTGTTGCTGCTGTATCAACCCACCAAGTATTTCTTGGCACTGAAACTAAATTGATCTGAGAACAGACCATAGAAGTGAAAATACCTTTGGCTTTCATCATAGCCCTCCATTTTTCACATTCTTTCTTAAAGTGCCCCGGTTTCTTACAATGGAAGCAACGCCCTTTACCAGACGTACCCTTATGCTTCTTTTGTCCCGAACCGGATGCATGTGCATCTGAACCTTCATACTTTCTCTTAATTCCCTTATCCACCTGAGCTTTCACCATTTGCACTTCTGGATGTTCTTGCTTCATCTTTTCCTCCTCTTGCGTTGCCTGAGAGATGAGCTCGTTGAGAGTCCATTTCTCGCGCTGACAGTTATAAGAAGTTTTGAAGTTCTTATACTGAGGAGGGAAAGAGTGAAAAGCAAAGCTTACCACAACATCTTCGGGAAGGTCAATCTTAAGTGCTTTCAGTTTGGAAGCGATGTTTGACATTTCCAAGATGTGCTCACGAACAGTCCATTTTCCACGATATTTCATAGAGGCTAGCTTAATAAGCAGCGTCTTAATCTCTACTTTATCGTTCTTGGCAAAACATTTCTCTACCTCTTCGAGAAATATTTTTGCATTAGTGATCTCAGGTGAAACTGCACCACGGAATGCTAATGGAATTGCTTGCTTCATGATCCCTAGACTTATCATGTTCGACTTTTCCCACGCCTCTGACTCTTTCTTCTCCGTATGAGAACTGTCATCAGTCAGAGGTTTAGGTTCATCGACCCTTAATCCTAAGTCGTAATCATGGCACATCAAGTGCAGCAACATATCTTCTTTCCACAGCTCAAAGTTGCTCCCATTAAGTATGGGTGCCTTTTGTCCTTCCGGGTTATAGAAATACGAATTTGCTAACATAACAAACAACAAACAATAAATAGCCAAAAACATCACTTAACATATAACCTCCATAGTATTTAACAAATAAACATAGCATAATAAAACATACTCTTACAACATCAATAAGATACCTTTGGGCAAGCATATTAATTTGTATATGTATGAGTTTGAGCATAATTAATGTTGATCTTTCTAATTGACAAAAAAAAAATCTTCCTTTGGGCCGATTTTTCCTAGTTCAATTTTCTTAATGATCAATTCACAAATAACTATCTCGTGTCTAAGATTAACTATGTTAAACATTAACCTTCCTTTGGGCCGATTAAAATTTACATACTTGTCAATCATAGACTTGTCAAAACTCTAAAATAATCAATTCAGCAATAGGGATCACTTTGGCGATATATTGAATCATTAATTATTTACCGAAGTTCGGACAACTTAAAACATGCTAATTATTTCGAAAAATAATATACGACTACCTTACTTAATGTCCAAACTATTTCGTAGTCTATATTGTAATATATCTTTAATTATAATATATCTTTAATTAAATTAACTTTACACCTTAAATTTAATATATTATAATATATCATTAATTATATTGTAATATATCTTTAATTATAATATATCTTTAATTAAATTAAATTTACACCTTAAATTTAATATATTATAATATATCTTTAATTATATTGTAATATATCTTAAATTATATTATAATATAATTCTTAATATATATTATAATATAGTATTTATTTATATATATAAAACTTATTCATATATATACTATAATATATATTTATATATATAATAAACTTCAATGATATAATATAATTCTCGTAATAATTCACTTATAACTTTATATAATATATAAGCAAACTTAATTACACATTTATCGGTGGTCACGTATATTTCGCCTATTCTTTAGGCGAAAGGACAGTTACTAAATTAATAATTTCAGATTTTAATTTAATTATATTAATTATAGTAGCCGCATACGGCATCTTTTAACTGCATATATAATTATACCACGGTAATTGTTTAATTGTTTGTGTAATTTCCGATAACGGACATCATATCTAATATATAGATCTAATATATATGATCTAATTTTATAATCTGAAACACTAAGAATTTAATTTCATGGTGGCTCTGATACCACTTGATAGAAATACTAATACGGATTTCTAATCTAACTTATTGAACCATGAAGTTAAATCATCCTATAATAATGCGGAATAAATACTTATAGGATGTAGACATTCTTTGATCTTCTTGATTCCTGACTTAGAGCAGATGATCGGCGATCCTTTGCTAGGTTATTGATTCTTCTAAGAGATGGCAACCAAAACACACTTTTGTAATTGATTCGAAGGAAGAATCAATTTGTTTTTTCTTAAAGGATTTTCTCTCTGTATTTTCTTTCGTTTCTTTCAAGAATGAGAAACTCATTCTTATATAGAACTAAAGTGAGAAAACGGTTCTTCATTAAGTAATTGTCTGTAACTTCCAGACATTTACTTAACGAAGACCAGTAACGGTTCTTCTCTCTTAATTGTCTGTAACTTCCAGACAGTTACGTAATGAAGACCAGTAACGGTTCTTCTCTCTTAATTGTCTGTAACTTCCAGACAGTTACTTAATGAAGACCAATCCTTATTAAATTGCCACTCTTAGGGACCATAACCCGGCATTATTTTTTTTTACAAAATAACCCCAAAACTTTACGTTTTGCTTAAGTTGTTTATTTCCGAATCCAATCCTTCACAATATTCGGAATTAAACCTGGTATCTATACAACTACCTCCATGATACATATTTTATCTACTAGTCCGTTCTTTTCTTTATGATTACTTTTATTGGACTAATATTAACGATAGTTCGATATATCGATACGACATGTGACGGTCCAACTTAATGGAGAAATTCCAACAATCTCCCACTTGGATCATCATATGCTACTATAGGATGCATCCACTTAATGAACGTTCTAAATTTCTATCGTCACATAGATAACCTTAACAATCTCGTAAATGACTATTAACGACATAGGACTAAAGTCATCATCAATGCATTTCAAGCCGCAAATAGATGCATCAGTAATCACGATATCGTAACAATCAACTACATGGATCTATCATGGTGCATAACATAAGAATAGTATGAAATGTAATCTTACATATCTATTCTTAACGAGTCCCACTTAATTGGAGGTCTACTTACAGCAGAGTACGAATAATCAAATACAAGAGCACACTGAAAACTTGTATATAAATATGTTTGCATTAATGACCTTAAGTTCGCGAATATCATAATACAAACAAATTTAATAGCTTAATACAAACTCCCACTGAAACTAATAATCTTCTAAGTACACAACACCCATGTTAATGGTGTGTTCAATAAAAACTTTAGGTACTAATGCCTTCGTAAGAGGATCTGCTAACATTGAGTTTGTCCCTATGTGCTCCACACTAATTTGACCACTCTGTACTCTCTCTTTAACAGACAAGAACTTGATATCTACATGTTTGGACTTAACCGAGCTCCTGTTACTTTTTGAATACTGAACTGCCGAGTTATTGTCACAATATAATCTAAGGGGTTTTTCTATCCCTTCTACGATTCGCAGTCCCGTGACAAAATTTCGCAGCCAAAGCGCCTGGTTGGATGCCTCGAAACAAGCAACAAATTCCGCAGCCATAGTGGAAGATGCAATGAGTGTTTGTTTAACACTTTTCCATGATATTGCACCTCCCGCTAAAAGGAATATAATGCCTGAGGTTGAACGACGAGAATCCCCACATCCGACGAAATCCGAGTCGGAATACCCTATGACCTCCAGTTTATCCGACTTCTTATATGTTAACCTGTGATGTTTTGTTTGTTGCAAATAAAGGAAAACTCTTTTGACTGCTTTCCAGTGTTCCATCCCAGGATTACTTACGTATCTCCCTAACACACCCACCACAAAAACAATGTCTGGCCGTGTACAAACTTGAGCATACATCAGACTTCCAACAACCGAAGCATATGGAACCTTTTGCATTTCCTCAATCTCAAGTTTTGTCTTTGGGCATTGCTTAAGGCTAAAATTTTCACCTTTTGATATAGGGGTTTCCTTTCCTTTGCTGTTAGCCATCCCGTAACGTTGTAACATACTCTCAATATACGCCTTTTGTGATAAACTCAAAATTCCACGGGATCGATTCCTGTGAATTTGAATTCCTAACACAAATGATGCATCACCAAGATCTTTCATATCGAATTTGTCCGAAAGAAATTTCTTGGTCGTATGTAACAATTCCTTATCGTTCGTGGCCAATAATATGTCATCAACATACATCACTAGAAATATGAATTTACTCCCATTGAATCTTTGATACACACAATCCTCTACCGAATTTATCTCGAAACCAAATGAGACAATAACTTCAAGGAATTTGTGATACCACTGTCGAGACGCTTGCTTGAGACCATAAATAGATTTCTTCAGTTTACATACCGTCGACTTTGGATCACCAGAGACAAAGTTTTCAGGTTGTAACATATAGATCGTTTCCTCAACGTCTCCATTAAGAAAGGCTGTCTTTACATCTATTTGATGGAGCTCAAGGTCGAAGTGTGCAACTGATGCCATGATTGTCCGAAAAGAATCCTTCGAAGAAACTGGAGAGAAGGTTTCTTTAAAGTCAATCCCTTCACGTTGAGTAAAACCCTTAGCTGCAAGTTGCGCTTTATGCCTCTCCACATTACCCTTAGAATCCCGTTTGGTTTTAAAAATCCATTTACAACCAATCGGCTTCTTTCCTTCAGGTAATGGAACAAGCTCCCATACCGCGTTATCTTGCATTGATTTAAACTCTTCGTTCATTGCTTTAATCCATAAGTGAGAATCAGAACTTTTCATGGCTTCACGAATACTTAAAGGATCGTTTTCTGTTGAACCATAAAATTCTTCATGTTCTTGAAGATACACTATATAGTCTGAAGATATAGCACTCTTTCTTTCTCTAGTAGATCTACGCAAAGGCATAATTTCTTCGTTTTGCACTTGAACTTCTTGAGGAGATAGAGTTTGTTCTTCTTGAACAACTTCATTTTGCTCCATTGGAACAACATCCATAGGAGGAAGATTAACATCATCTTGAGTATCTATATGTTCTAACGAATCTGAAGTGATGATTGGCCTTCTAATTACCATATCATCATCTGACACTATAGTATCATTGTTAGAACCTTCATAAATCTCTGTTGATTCTTCCTCAAAATGAATGTTCGTTACTAAATTTGGTATGAGAGCAAAGGTGACGAGTCCTTACGTTTGAACCATGAAGAAATACTGTACGGATTTCTAATCTAATTAACTTGATATAATTGTACGGATTATTAGAACCTTCATGAATCTCTGTTGATTCTTCCTCAAAATGAATGTTCGTTACTAAATTTGGTATCAGAGCAAAGGTGACCAGTCCTTACGTTTGAACCATGAAAAAATACTGTACGGATTCATCAACTAGATTACGTTTGAACCATGGAGGTAATTGTATAGATACCAGGTTTAATTCTGAATACTGTGAAGGATTGGATTCGGAAATAAACAACTTAAGCAAAACGTAAAGTTTTGGGGTTATTTTGTAAAACAAAATAATACCGGGTTATGGTCCCTAAGAGTGGCAATTTAATAAGGACTCGTCTTCATTAAGTAACTGTCTGGAAGTTACAGACAATTAAGAGAGACAATTAAGAGAGAAGAACCGTTACTGGTCTTCATTAAGTAACTGTCTGGAAGTTACAGACAATTAAGAGAGAAGAACCGTTACTGGTCTTCATTAAGTAACTGTCTGGAAGTTACAGACAATTAAGAGAGAAGAACCGTTACTGGTCTTCGTTAAGTAAATGTCTGGAAGTTAAAGACAATTACTTAATGAAGAACCGTTTTCTCACTTCACTTCTATATAAACTCATTCTTGAAAGCAACAACAGAAATTAAGGAGAGAAAATCCTTTAAGAAAAACAAATTGATTCTTCCTTCGAATCAATTACAAAAGTGTGTTTTGGTTGCCATCTCTTAGAAGAATCAATAACCTAGCAAAGGATCGCCGATCATCTGCTCTCTAAGTCAGGAATTTGAAGATCAAAGAATGTCTACATCCTGTAAGTATTTATTCCGCATTATTATAGGATGATTTAACTTCATGGTTCAATAAGTTAGATTAGAAATCCGTAAAGTATTAGAAATCCGTAAAGTATTAGTATTTCTATCAAGTATTTCAGAGCAACTGTCTTAATGATCAATTCACAAATGATTAACTATGTCAAACATTAACTTTCCTTTGGGCCGATTAAAATTTACATACTTGTCAATCATAGACTTGTCCAAACTCTAAAATAATTAATTCAGCAATAGAGATCAAATTAATTCAGCAATAGAGATCACTTTGGCGATATATTGAATCATTAATTATTTAGCGAAGTTCGGACAACTTAAAACATGCTAATTACTTAATGTCCAAACTATTTCGTAGTCTAATTTAATATATAAGCAAACTTAATTACACATTTATCGGTGGTCACATTTATTTCGCCTATTCTTTAAGCGAAAGGACAGTTACTAAATTAATAATTTCAGATTTTAATTTAATTATATTAATTATAAATTAATAATTTCACATTTTAATTTAATTAATTTAATTATAGTAGACGCATACGGCATCTTTTAACTGCATATATAATTATACCACCGTAATTGTTTAATTGTTTGTGTAATTTCCGATAACCGACATCATATCTAATATGTAGATCTAATATATATGATCTAATTTTATAATCTAAAAAACTAAGAATTTAATTTCACGGTAGCTCTGATACCACTTGATAGAAATACTAATACGGATTTCTAATCTAACTTATTGAACGATGAAGTTAAATCATCCTATAATAATGCGGAATAAATATTTACATGATGTAGACATTCTTTGATCTTCAGATTCCTGACTTAGAGCAGATGATCGGCGATCCTTTGCTAGGTTATTGATTCTTCTAAGAGATGGAAACCAAAACACACTTTTGTAATTGATTCGAAGGAAGAATCAATTTGTTTTTCTTAAAGGATTTTCTCTCTGTATTTTCTTTCGCTGCTTTCAAGAATGAGAAACTCATTCTTATATAGAACTGAAGTGAGAAAACGGTTCTTCATTAAGTAATTGTCTGTAACTTCCACACATTTACTTAACGAAGACCAGTAACGGTTCTTCTCTCTTAATTGTCTGTAACTTCCAGACAGTTACTTAATGAAGACCAGTAACGGTTCTTCTCTTTTAATTGTCTGTAACTTCCACACAGTTACTTAATGAAGACCAATCCTTATTAAATTTCCACTCTTAGGGACCATAACCCGGTATTATTTTGTTTTACAAAATAACCCCAAAACTTTAGCTTAAGTTGTTTATTTCTGAATCCAATCCTTCACAGTATTCGGAATTAAACCTGGTATCTATACAATTACCTCCATGATACATATTTTATCTACTAGTCCGTTCTTTCCTTTATGATTACTTTTATTGGACTAATATTAACGATAGTTCCATACATCGATACGACATGTGACGGTCCAACTTAATGGAGAAATTCCAACAATTTGTAATATATCTTTAATTATAATATATCTTTAATTAAATTAAATTTACACCTTAAGTAGTAAATACTTTATAATGCGGCGATCCTTCAAGAATCTCTCTTGATTCTTCCTCAAAATGAATGTTCGTTACTAAATTTGGTATCAGAGCAAAGGTGACCATCTCTTAGAAGAATCAATAACCTAGCAAAGGATCGCCGATCATCTGCTCTAAGTCAGGAATCTGAAGATCAAAGAATGTCTACATCCTGTAAGTATTTATTCCGCATTATTATAGGATGATTTAACTTCATGGTTCAATAAGTTAGATTAGAAATCCGTAAAGTATTAGTATTTCTATCAAGTGGTATCACAGCCACCATGAATATGAATAAGTTTTATATATATAAATAAATACTATATTATAATATATATTAAGAATTATATTATAATATAATTAAAGATATATTACAATATAATTAAAGATATATTATAATATATTAAATTTAAGGTGTAAATTTAATTTAATTAAATATATATTATAATTAAAGATATATTACAATATAATTAAAGATATATTATAATATATTAAATTTAAGGTGTAAATTTAATTTAATTAAAGATATATTATAATTAAAGATATATTACAATATAATTAAAGATATATTACAATATATTAAATTTAAGGTGTAAATTTAATTTAATTAAAGATATATTATAATTAAAGATATATTACAATATAATTAAAGATATATTATAATATATTAAATTTAAGGTGTAAATTTAATTTGATTAAATTATACATAGACTACGAAATAGTTTGGACATTAAGTAAGGTAGTCGTATAGTATTTTTCGAATAATTAGCATGTTTTAAGTTGTCCGAACTTCGGTAAATAATTAATGATTCAATATATCGCCAAAGTGATCCCTATTGCTGAATTAATTATTTTAGAGTTTTGACAAGTCTATGATTGACAAGTATGTAAATTTTAATCGGCCCAAAGGAAGGTTAATGTTTGACATAGTTAATCTTAGACACGAGATATTTATTTGTGAATTGATCATTAAGAAAATTGAACTAGGAAAAATCGGCCCAAAGGAAGATTTTTTTTTCTTGTCAATTAGAAGGGTCAACATTAATTATGCTCAAACTCATACATATACAAATTAATATGCTTGCCCAAAGGTATCTTATTGATGTTGTAAGAGTATGTTTTATTATGCTATGTTTATTTGTTAAATACTATGGAGGTTATATGTTAAGTGATGTTTTTGGCTATTTATTGTTTGTTGTTTGTTATGTTAGCAAATTCGTATTTCTATAACCCGGAAGGCAAAAAGGCACACATACTTAATGGGAGCAACTTTGAGCTGTGGAAAGAAGATATGTTGCTGCACTTGATGTGCCATGATTACGACTTAGCATTAAGGGTCGATGAACCTAAACCTTGGACTGATGACAGTTCTCCTACGGAGAAGAAAGAGTCAGAGGCGTGGGAAAAGTCGAACAGGATAAGTCTAGGGATCATGAAGCAAGCAATTCCATTATCATTCCGTGGTGCAGTTTCACCTGAGATCACTAATGCGAAAATATTTCTCGAAGAGGTAGAGAAATGTTTTGCCAAGAACGATAAAGTAGAAATTAAGACGCTGCTTATTAAGCTAGCCTCTATGAAATATCGTGGCAAAGGGACTGTTCGTGAGCACATCTTGGAAATGTCAAACATCGCTTCCAAACTGAAAGCACTTAAGATTGACCTTCCCGAAGATGTTGTGGTAAGCTCTGCTTTTCACTCTTTCCCTCCTCAGTATAAGAACTTCGAAACTTCTTATAACTGTCAGCGCGAGAAATGGACTCTCAACGAGCTCATCTCTCAGGCAGCGCAAGAGGAGGAAAAGATGAAGCAAGAACATTCAGAAGTGCAAATGGTGAAAGCTCAGTTGGATAAGGGAATTAAGAGAAAGTATGAAGGTTCAGATGCACATGCATCCGGTTCGGAACAAAATAAGCATAAGGGTACGTCTGGTAAAGGGCGTTGCTTCCATTGTAAGAAACCGGGGCACTTTAAGAAATAAAGTGAAAAATGGAGGGCTATGATGAAAGCCAAAGGTATTTTCACTTCTATGGTATGTTCTCAGATCAATTTAGTTTCACTGCAAAGAAATACTTGGTGGGTTGATACAGCAGCAACAACTCATGTTTGTATTTCTTTGCAGGGTATGATAAGAAACCGAAGCCTGAGTGATGGTGAAACATCCATCTATACAGCTGATGGCAGTTCGTGTTTAGTTCATTCTATCTGTGATTTTCGTTTGTTGCTTACCAGTGGACATTTTTTGTATTTAAAAGACGTATTGTATGTACCTTCTTTTCGAAGGAACCTAATTTCTTTTCCGTTGTTGGACAAATTAAGTTATTCTTGTCTATTTGGAAATGAAAGTTTATGTCTTTATTTACATTGTAATGTTGTTGGTTCAGGAAAGTTAATAGCAAATGATAACTTGTATTTATTGGATACTATAAAGGATCACAAAGAGATAATGAATGTAGATGTACCTGGAAAACTAAATTGTAAAATGGAAAAATCAGCAAAACTTTGGCACAAGCGATTAGGTCACATTTCTAGAAATAGAATTGAAAAGCTTGTTTCAGAAGGTTTATTAAGTGAACTGGATTTTTCGGACTTCAACGTTTGCGTTGAATGTATAAAAGGAAAACAGACCAAAGTGAAACGATTAGATGCATACAGAGCGAAAGGGGTCTTGGATTTGATACATACAGACATTTGCGGTCCGTTCCCTACAGCATCATGGAACGACCAACGATATTTTGTATCTTTCATTGACGACTTTTCACGATATGGGTATCTATATCTCATTCATGAAAAAATCAGAGGCCATTGACAAGTTCAAAGTCTTTAAGACTGAAGTTCAAAAACAACTTGGTAAAGACATTAAGTGCGTCAGATCGGACCGTGGTGGTGAATACTACGGGAGATATGATGGTTCAGGTGAACAACGTCATGGACCGTTTGCAAAGTTCCTAGAAGAGTGTGGTATAGTCCCTCAGTATACGATGCCGGGTTCGCCCAACATGAATGGAGTATCTGAGAGACGAAACCGTACATTAAAGGATATGGTAAGAAGTATGATTAGTCATTCAACATTACCTATAACACTCTGGGGAGAAGCAATAAAATGTGCGACCTACCTACTTAATAGAGTTCCGACGAAAGCAACTACTAAGACACCGTATGAACTTTGGACTGGGCGTAAACCTAGTTTAAAACATTTCCATGTTTGGGGATGTCCAGCTGAAGCGAAGCCTTATAGGCCGAATGAAAAGAAATTGGACTCCAAAACGGTTAGTAGTTATTTCATCGGATATCCCGAGCACAGTAGGGGTTTTAAGTTTTATGATCCTTCCACAAAGAATATATTTGAGACGGGTACAGCGAAATTCTTTGAGGATATAGAGTTTGGGGGGAAGAATTTAGTAACGAACATTCATTTTGAGGAAGAATCAACAAAGATTCATGAAGGTTCTAACAATGATACTATAGTGTCAGATGATGATATGGTAATTAGAAGGCCAATCATCACTTCAGATTCGTTAGAACATATAGATACTCAAGATGATGTTAATCTTCCTCCTATGGATGTTGTTCCAATGGAGCAAAATGAAGTTGTTCAAGAAGAACAAACTCTATCTCCTCAAGAAGTTCAAGTGCAAAATGAAGAAATTATGCCTTTGTATAGATACCAGGTTTAATTCCGAATACTGTGAAGGATTGGATTCGGAAATAAACAACTTAAGCAAAACGTAAAGTTTTGGGGTTATTTTGTTAAACAAAATAATACCGGGTTATGGTCCCTAAGAGTGGAAATTTAATAAGGACTGGTCTTCATTAAGTAACTATCTGGAAGTTACAGACAATTAAGAGAGAAGAACCGTTACTGGTCTTCATTAAGTAACTGTCTGGAAGTTACAGACAATTAAGAGAGAAGAACCGTTACTGGTCTTCGTTAAGTAAATGTCTGGAAGTTACAGACAATTACTTAATAAAGAACCGTTTTCTCACTTCAGTTCTATATAAGAATGAGTTTCTCATTCTTGAAAGCAACGAAAGAAAATACAGAGAGAAAATCCTTTAAGAAAAACAAATTGATTCTTCCTTCGAATCAATTACAAAAGTGTGTTTTGGTTGCCATCTCTTAGAAGAATCAATAACCTAGCAAAGGATCGCCGATCATCTGCTCTAAGCTCTAAGTCAGGAATCTGAAGATCAAAGAATGTCTACATCCTGTAAGTATTTATTCCGCATTATTATAGGATGATTTAACTTCATGGTTCAATAAGTTAGATTAGAAATCCGTAAAGTATTAGTATTTCTATCAAGTGGTATCAGAGCCACCATGAAATTAAATTCTTAGTTTTTCAGATTATAAAATTAGATAATATATATTAGATCTATATATTAGATATGATGTCGGTTATCGAAAATTACACAAACAATTAAACAATTACGGTGGTATAATTATATATGCAGTTAAAATATGTCGTATGCGGCTACTATAATTAATATAATTAAATTAAAATCTGAAATTATTAATTTAGTAACTGTCCTTTCACCTAAAGAATAGGCGAAATAAACGTGACCACCGATAAATGTGTAATTAAGTTTGCTTATATATTATATAAAGTTATAAGTGAATTATTACGAGAAATATATTATATCATTGAAGTTTATTATATATATAAATATATATTATAGTATATATATGAATAAGTTTTATATATATAAATAAATACTATATTATAATATATATTAAGAATTGTATTATAATATAATTAAATATATATTACAATATAATTAAAGATATATTATAATATATTAAATTTAAGGTGTAAATTTAATTTAATTAAAGATATATTATAATTAAAGATATATTACAATATAATTAAAGATATATTATAATTCTCGTAATAATTCACTTATAATATATCTTATTCAATCTATGATGTTTATTATTTTACACATGAGGCGATGTATTATCTACTTGTTTTCATTTGTTATAACTTGATTCACCCACAAATATATTTGTTTGGAATAATATGAAAGTTATGAGTTTATTTCAACCTATATTACTTCCACTTTTATCTCATTATTTTATAAGTTTATGTTGCTTAATAACTCACTATTACAACTAAGTATTTATGGTTGAAACTTGAGTCACTTTATCCTTCACAACTGTTGTGTCCATTGATTGCGAGAGTGTTTGTATCTTTACATATCAAGTAGCAAAACTATAACCATAAATATAAAGTTAAAATGCAAATTAACACTAAATACCAAATGAGAACTTCAAATCAATACTAAATCACAAATGTGAATTGCAAATTAAGGTATGAAAAGTAACAGCCAAATGCAAACAATCACGAATTATTATGTACAAAATGAAAAATTGATTATTACCCTTTCTATTTTTAGTATTTTCTAATTTTAATTATCAACATTATTCACAAGCTTCAAATTCTGATATGACCCACTTAGTGCTATTTTAGATACGTAAGAATTTGTGAATGAGTTCTGCTCTTCTGAATAGGTCTATGCAAAGTAGAAACAATTATTTGTGAATGATTTATTCTCTTTGGAGTAGAAATATTTTATCGTACAAAAGATTTATTTATGCATGGTTGAACATGACACTTATTTTATTCCTCAACTAAAACTTGAAGAATTATACCAAATCAACTCAATTTTTGTCACTCTCTTATTTTTCTTCTTTAAGACTTTTTTCTTCCTCTGATCTAATGCTTCTCTTTTGATATTTGTTAGGACTAATTTTCCAACGAAAAGCTATAAATTTTAAAATATTTTTACGTAAATGCGAATTATGAAATACAACTGAATACGAATGCGAAGAACATCATGATAAAATGTGAAGCGTGAAACATAACTAAATCATAACTACGAAATGAAAATTGGTTAAACACATACTTGATTATATTCGATATTTTCAAGTGCTTTAATCAAATTAAGCTATATATTTTCTTCAATTCTCAACCATTTTTTACATCTTGGGATCAAGGCTTCTTTACTTCCTTCTTTCCAATCATTGTGTATTTCATAATTAATAGATGCGTGTAATTAGCTTGCTTTAAGAGAACACTCAGAATTTACAAACAATGTTAACCATTATCTAAGTCCTTTATCTGTTATTCTCTTGCTAGACTCATTGAACCTAGGACACTTTAGATCTTTTGATGCACTCTAATTGCTTGGAAAGTCTAAAAACTTGACCATTAGCACACTTGTTTCTCTCTTTTTTAGGACATGTGAATACTTAAAGAGGCAGAGGAAAACAAAAGAAATAGAGTATTCAGGAATCAAGTCGAAATAGATAGTTGTGGCAAGGATAGAGAGGAAGACGCTGTAAGGATAAAGAAGAAACCGTCGCAAAAATAAACATTAGATTAGCACCTAATATAGGCAACTGATCAATTTGATCAAGCAATGTAACACTATTTTCATTTTAACATCAATGAAATTTACATTTCTTGGGAATATATATATATATATATATATATATATATATATATATATATATATTTTATTGAAGAAAATATAGTAATATACTAACCACCAATATAATAACACATCGTACAATTTTTCCAGTTTTGGTATCACAACAACCGTTTATAATTCATAACCTTTTCTATGGTGTTGCAGCCTAATTGTAGTTGTTGATTTTTTCTATATCTTGATGTCGTAAACCATCATCGAAGACAATACATTACCTGATATTGAGAAGAAAAATGTTGAGCATGCTAACAAAATCAGTAGTGTATCGACATTCATTAATCTTTGATTTCCTTTAGTTCTAAGAGATTCTCTTATTTCTTCTTAAGACATAAAAGAAGTAATGAATTCAATAAACCAAAAGAAACATCAATATAATGAACTGAGAAATATGAAGCATGCAACACATCCAAACGTGAAATATGAAACAACAACTAAATGATCTGTTATGTGTGAAACATAAAATAAGTACAACTGCAAACACAAGTGTAAATTAACGTCTAAACATTCTATTGCAATATGAGCCACATACCTTGATCTTCAAATTTTTAATTTTTGATGATCGTTCTTTGCATGGTCGTCTTCGTTGACTCTAGTCAGAGAAATATATATATATATATATATATATATATATATATATATATATATATTTTATTTCCTTTTTCTTTTTCTCTCGTAACTAGGTTGTAAGGTTTTTTGGAATTTAACAGAATTAGCTCTCTATTTTGCGTCAAACCAAAGCTAGATTTTACATCCTCATAAATTTTAAGAATTTTCCTCTAATTTTGAAAGTTTTTTCTTCAGTTCGTAGATTTTGATGGTCTTTATTATGAACTCCCATTATTTATTTGTTGTGATTTGTTCGTCTTTATTTTTTATTAAATTGTATAAACCTTTTATAAAACTGTGGAACGAGGTTCCTGTGTTGCTTCGACGTGAATCTATTTTTATCCTTTATCTCCTCGATAAATTTTTATAGACCAAATATAAGAAAAACCTCTATATTCATGTTGTGTACAAAAAATATTAGGTTATCTCAGATGCAATACAACTAAACGAGAAGCGTGAAACACAACTAAACGCGAAGCGTGAAACACTGAAGCAAAAACACATGTAAATACTAAATATGAATGCAAAGTACATGCTAAAACACAGAACCTGTAATTATGAAATTCACAATGTAACTAAATGTGAAACTTAACATGCACCTTTTTTCACTGATTCAAGCAAACCTACAAAACCAAACTAAAAAATAACATACAAATAGGTACCTTTCATATTTCAAACCTTAGTGCCGAAATATTGATAAAAAATCTTAAAATGTATGTTTGATAGTTTTTAAGATTTTGGTTCACCAAAATTATAAAATTAAATGCTTAAAATTAACAAAACAAAATAAAACCCATAGTTAATAAATTAACCTAATTAATTTAAACTAAAATATAAATAAATGATATAAATGTGAGGGGAAACATAGAAAACAACCCTAAACCCTAAAATTAATTTGGTTAGGGTTTTAATGAAAGTTGAAAAATTGCTGAGTTTTGAAGGTCGAGAAAATACTGAGTTTGGAACTATAAATTCAGAATTGAACGTGGTCGAAAGATAAAAGTTTGGTTTAATGAGAAATAAAAAAAGTTTAAAAACCACGATTTTCAAATAAAAACAGAGATAGCTTGTATTTTAAACGCTTTTTATATTTAAATAATATCTTAGATTAGAAAAATTTGATTAATCGTTTTTTTAAAAATTACAAAAAAAGACCCAAAAGCAAAAATATTATCCACTTACTACTCATGTATCTCTTAGGAAGACTAATTTCATTAAAATATTTACCATCTAAGATCCAATAATACCCTAAATACTCTTAGTTAATTATATAAAACATTTTGTAATTTTTTACTTCTAGTTTATTTTCTTTTGTTTCTTTCTCTTTCTATTTCTTTTTCCTACCTCATGCTTTTTCTCTCTTATGTGCGACTAATGCTAATTTATTTTTCTTTATACACCGACGCTTTCTCTCCCTTTTGGGTCTTGATTGGTCTTAGATTGAGGTATTTTCTACAGTTAGGGACGATGCAGCCTAGAGAACCTGATTTCAATACAAATGGAACCAGTAAGGAATGATCAGCATCCCGTAAGGAAGAATCCAATGAATCTGAAGATGGAAATAGTTGTTTTAAGAAAACTACGTTTGCCAAAGGGACTAAATCGGATTTGGGTGAATCAAACTCTTCAGTATCAGAATTCAACACAGAATCCAAAAGTGTTTCGAATTCAAAACCGACAAAGGCAAAGCGTAAGGAAGATTATGATTTGAATCCTAAAGATGCTAAGAAATCTAAAAAGAATCATTCAGTTATGATAAATGAGAAATTAGGGAAACTATGATAGATGCTAGATTCCAGATGCAAAATTATGTTAATTTTGATAGATGAGAAACCATAAAAATTATGATAGATGAGAAACCAGACCAATTATGATATATGAGAAACCATACCAATTATGATAGATGAGAAACGAGACCATCTATGAGAGATGCTAAACAAGGCTAACTGTGATAAATGCTACATGCTAGATAAGAAACCAGACCAACTATGATATATGAGAAACCACGCTAATTATGATAGATAGAAAACCATGAAAATTATGATAGATGAGAAACCATAACAACTATGATAGATGAGAAACCAGACCAATTATGATAGATGAGAAACCATGCCAACTATGATAGATGCTAAACCATGTTAACTCTAATAGATGCAAGACCATATAATGAGAAACCATTGTAAAATATAGTTTTTTTTAAATTTTAAAATATGTTATGAATGAGTCAAATTTTGTTCATCGTAAAAAACAAAATCAATGGTATTTTCTATTTTTTATCCAAGTTATGAACTATTATAATTTTAAATTAAAAAATAAAGAAAATAGAAGATTTATACGTGTGGGTTTGATTTTATATATATGAAAATATTTTAGATATAAAGTTTGTTAATTTTGTTGGGCCTTTATTCCTAATAGGTTTGTAGAATATGTTTTAAACAATAAATCTCCATTTAAATAATAACTCACTCATAAATGATATATATTAAATAAGTTAACATAATAAAATTAAGTTTTTTTTTCCGGGGTCTATTCAAAGTGCAATGAGTGCTGAGTCTGACTAGCCTATAAACCAACGTCAGAAGGTAAACTATATATATATATATAGTATATAGTATTCTGATTGACTATTATTTTACAACATACATACTAGTTAACAATATATTTTTTAAATATAATTTCGACAAGTAATTATTTCAAAAATCAATGTTCTTTTATAATATACGAATCGAGTATTGACGATTGTAATTCTATAAAAAAAATTATTTTACTTTCCAACAAGAATTAATAGATTTATTCAATATGCATGCCTCATTATTTTTACAATCCAATTGTGGAACTGATTAAACCTAATAATCAGAGATAAAGTCAACATGAGGCAACAATGCTTTATTTTTAAACAAATATCAATAGATTTATACAATAAGAAGGCCTACTTGTCATATAGCTGCTAATTTTGATGCTGAAAATGTTTGCATAATAGGATCAAATGAACCAAGCAAATGGCAACACACATATAAATGGTTAGTAATTTATATATTTTTATAAAACTAACACTTATAAGTTGCAGTGAAATGTCTAGATTGCATTATGGTATTAGTAGGAGTCAGATTATGAAGAAGTCTCCATAGTAAGAAAAAGAATTTCGTAGGAGTAATATGACTCAAGATGTTTCCATTTAAAGATAAATTGTTGTGCTTGATTCTGATAGCTTGAATTGTATCCTTAATGTTGAATTTTCCGTATTTGGATATATAACACAAGATTGAGTCTTCCACCTAATCATTAATGTGGCGGTTAAATATTATGTATAAATTAGAAGAAGTATAATAAGGGCTGATTCTAGAGATTTCCATGAAAATTTTCCTAAAGAGAATAGACTTTGGAGGCAATAGCTAGCATCATTGGCTCATTAAAAAGTATTTTGGAACCTTGAATATTCTTATCCATATTGGGGTTATGGATAAGAATTTTTTCTTAGATTAAAATCAAGAGTCCACATTAAAACTTAAATCATAGATGGACCAATAGTCCACACATTTCAAGCCCAGAGCTTAGTTAAGTCATCTTTGAGAGACAATTCTAGAATAATACTGTGAGCATCCCAATTTGAGACTTTAAACCAACGCTCATTAAGAAACTTAGTTAGAGTAGGTTTCTTTCGAATATTTGATGAGAACTTACCTATTCTAATAAATTTTGTTGATGCTACTAGCTTGTCCTTAGTTTGTTTGGACAATTGTAAAGATATATAATTGTTTTTATGGTGTATAACAAATGGTACGAAATTACTGTCTTGAGAAAATAGTTCTCAAGAGGTTTTCTTTGGCATATTTTAGGTTTTTATTCTTTTTTTTGTATATTTGATCCGTGGAGCTCAAGCAAATAAGAGTTCGAAAAAACTCTGTTCTGACAATCCATCACCGGGACTGATCAGAGATTTGGAATCACGATTGTTTGATGAAGATTATTCATTAGGTTTAGGTAACAAGAAAGGCACATATGAGCTTTAATTACACATGGATATTGAAGTATTGAAGCGGATCAAATCAAAAAAATCAGCGAAAAAGAAAAAAAAAAGAAAAAAAGAAAACCAAAAATATTATTAAGACTCAACATAGAATCTTGAAGATAAATTACTCTCAGTAATGACATCTAAACTCTTATTTAATAACCAATTACTATTATCCTATAAATTTGGCAATTAATATTTTAAAAAAAGAAATAAATTAACCCGTACATTATTGTTTTTACATATTAATTGGTAATTGAACCAAAATGTATGTCTAGTTGTAGTTATTAATATTAAAATTATATTGTAGATATTATTTTAATGAATTATTATTTTAAAATCGATACATTTTTTTAATTGAAAGAAACTTTTATTTCAAGTAAACGATAATATGGGCCACAGAGCTTTCCAAGAATAAAGAATAGAAGGACAATGGATCCAATCGCATCTTAAAACCAAAACAATTAATTAAACTCTAATTTCTAACAATTCTACCTTTACTCTCTCTTCTCAAACATCTCGTGACCCACACAATGCAACAACTTGAAGCTTATCGAACAGAGAAAAACAAAAGTCAAAGAGATGATGATGCCACCATCCTTAGAAAGACTGGATTTCATCTTTGAACGAGAATTGTATCACATTGATTCAGGAATTTAAATCAGATGTGATTTAGGATTAGAATTCTAATTCGCTTTACTAGTTCAATTATAAGACAAGGGAGAGAGTTCAAACACAGAATTGGTTGCTACACCCTCAAAGAACTATTTCTTAAGTTCCCGATTCAATTGTTTATTAATAGATGAAGGATATTTAGAAAGATCTGGAACTGGAAAGAGTGCATCCGATTCTAGTGGTAAAAGACTTAGCAAACACTTCAAGGACACTTAATTAAATTGAAGATCATGGAGGACTTTTTCTTTGCAACATATTTGCAAGAAGGGAGGAAATCCATTGATTGTTTTACATATAAATTTGAAGTCAAGTATTCCTGCTTGGTTGTTAGTGACTGTATATATCTATATTTACAGGGAAACATTTAAGAAAGAAGGATTGGAAAAGTATATTGTTAATCTTAGTGAGAAAGGTCGTAACAGAATTCTTGTCACAAACTTAGCACTATACAAACCCAAAAATCTCTCGAAGCTTTATCTGAAACTATCTTCATAGCAGCATTCAGATCTTCAATCAGCACAAAGTAGATGCTACCTCCAATTACATTAAATATAGCCAAGGATAAAAGCTACATCATCCCAGGTACCTTTCATTCCTTTGAAATGCTTAAATTTCCTGTTTTTACAATAGTTAGAGAAACCTCTGTTGAAACTAAGAATAAAACAATCAATGGAATTAGGGATTGCTAATATAACCTAAACCTAGACTTTCTAATATAATTATTGCACTTAATTTGTTTGGAGTTTGAAAATGATTGAAATTGAACTTCATCTTATATTTCAGAGTCCATTTTGCGAGCCAATCAGCTGCGTAATTTTGGTCTCTGTAAATGTGAGATATGTTCATAGTAGGGTAAATTAACTTCCTACAACACTCTAAAAGAGGACTTAAGTACCATGGATATTTACCATAAGCAAGAAGATTGACTAAAGCTAAAGAATCGATTTCGATATCAACATTAGCCTAATTGTTTTAACAGATGATGATACCATCGAGGAGTGCTCTGGGTTCGGCCATTAGAGGGGAAATCTTACCGTGAAGGTTGCTGGATCCAATAACTATATTACTTGAATTGTCTCAGATGATAATAGCACCACTAGAGTCACCCTTTTGATGGCTAGCAGCATCCGAATTTAACTTGAGTCTCCTAGCAGTTGGGGCAATCCATTTTAGATAAGTTGGTCTTCTATCACATCTACTGTAAGAGACACAACCAATTTATTTTGCTGCATTGATATTGTTATACCAATGTTTAGGCCTGAACATATTAGCATTGTCTATAGAACATAAAATTTATTTAACATGATTAATAGCATCCATAGAAGAAAACATTTTCTCTTTAAATTTAACTTTGTTCCTATTGTGCCAAATGACCCATAAAATTATAGGAGGCACAATAGTTGTTATATGAACCCTCATATTTGTAGCCCAAAACCAATTTCTAGTTAAGTGAGTAATTGTCATGTATGTTTCTATTCTCATTTTGAACATGCTTGCAAAATAAGACCAAATTTTCCAAACAAAATGACAAGAAATAAATAGGTGATTGCACTACAAAACTGACACTTTGAGGCTATGCTAAAATGTATTTTTTGAATGATAGAATTTATAGGAATAAAATTATTGATTACTTTCCAAAGAATAAATGAGTACTTCCTGAGGGTCACAAAATTCCATATTTTGTTAAACAAATTTGATTGATTATGCTTAGTTCTTATACCATTCCAAGTTTCTTTCATGTTGAAGGTGCAATCCTTAGATAGCTTCCAAGTCGTCTTGTTATCTTTATTACGGTTAATGTTGAGCTTTTTGATGTAGCTTAATCTGTTGTCATTTAAAAAACTGTGCAAACTAGTTATATCCTATTGATTCTCTTTCCAGTAGTAATTTACCTTGTTAGTTTGAAACATGCTAAAGTCTATTCTATTAGGAAGAACAATAAGATTAGGAAAGTTCATCCAAGAGTCAAGCCAAAAATCAACATCACCTTTCCCAATTTCCCAGCCTACATTAGGTTCTCCAATGTCTTTAATATCAGCCAACCTTTTCCAAGTCATAGAGCCATAGTTGTTATAGTTTGCTTTGAGTGGATGACCAAATTTACAATATATATTATGCATGATGAACGCCCAAAAGAAATTGTTTTTCTGTAGATATAACACAAATTTACAAGATAGATTGTCCTGAATATCAGAAAGTTTTCTGATATTCAGACCATCCTTAGCAAAATATTTTGCATAAATAATCATAGGATGACCAATGGATGTTATTCTTTATAGAGTTAGAAACCCCATAAAAAATTGTTAAGGACTTTTTCAATTTTTTTGATAGTTATCTTAGGAATGATACATTTGTTCATCCAATACAAAGGAATGGTCATAAGGACCGAACTTATTAGGACTAATCTACCTCAATAAGATAGATATTTATCTTCCCAATCCTGAATTCTATTATGAATTTTATTAATGATAGGTAAATAGTTACTTGCCTTGTTGTTGTTATTTAGGGTAATATACAGATAATCAGTAGGTAGATTTCCGGTACTAAAACCAGTATTTTCACTGTATTTATCCTAGCTTGTTGCATTCTGCTTGGATCTATAACTTTAGTCTTGTCCTTGTTTATTGATTACCCTGAAACATCTTGGTAATCCTACAAAAATATACTTAGCTTTTCTAAAGTAGAAGGAGTACTATTAGTGAAAATTAATATGTCATCCGCAAAGACAAGGAAATGAACTAATATGTCCGTCCTTGATGCAAACTGCATATTATTGTTAGATAATAAGAGATGAGTGAGACCTCTAATAAACACTTTTTCACCAAGGATGAAGAGACTAGGAGATAGAGGATCTCATTTTCTCAAACCTTTCTTGGTGTTAAAGTATCCATTAGTGTTTCCATTAATCAGGAGAGTCATATAAACTGATCTTATTAGATTGTTTATGAGTTTAATAAATTTACCGAAAAAAACAAAAGAGTTAAACACTTTGATTATGAAAGAATGAGCCATATTATCAAAAGTCTTAGACATGTCTAGTTGAATAACTATATTAACAGATTTAGGCTTTCTGTTTAAGTCACAAATTATTTCTTTAGCTATCAATATGTTTTCATGTATAGATTTTTCTTTGATAAAAACACCATGCTCATTTGAGATTATTTTAGGAAGAATTCAATATCTTACACATGATCTTGTTGATCATAGTACAAAGGCTTATAGGCCTATAATTTTTCCAGCAATTAGGATTGTTTGATTTGGGTATTAAGCACATACTTATAGCTAAATACCTTTAGAAATTTTATGTCCCATTATAAAGAATATCATAACATTTATGAGATCTTTTTCATGATCTTCCAACAGGTTTTGAATAAAGTTACATTAAATCCATCAATTTTGGAAGCACTTGATGGATTGCTTTTGTTGATGATCTCCAGAGAAGGAGGCTGCATCAGTAAGTCATTATCTTCTTTAGTGATTACTTTAGGAATATTGTTGAAAAAGCTGTCCTGTAACTTTAATTTTTTTATCATTACAGTTCATATATGATTGAATATCAAGAGTGTTTTTGAAATATTCAATAGCAGATGTGCCAATATTATCAGAATTTAGCAGTTATTTGTCTCCATCTTTAATGATTTGATTGTGTTCTTTTTCCTCTTTTTGTTAACATACGCATGATAAACTTTAGTATTCCTAGATCCTTCCTTTAACCATGAGCTGTAACACTTTTGATGCCAATATTACTCCTTCATTCTTAATGCTTGAAGAAGATTTACATTAGCTTTCGAAAGATTATCCATGGTATCCTCATTATAGTTTATAGAGTTAAGATCTTCAAGTCTTATAACCTCATCTTAAAAAACCTTCACCTTTTCAAAGATATTACCAAAAGTGTTATATGTCATTCTTTAAGATCCTGTTTGAGTCTCTTTAATTTATGCCAGAAGATGTAAAGTTTATTTCCTTTCATCTCTTGGTTCTAATGATTTTCAACAAAGCTAAGGAAATTTTCATCCATTATCCACATATTTAAGAATTTGAAGCTGTTTTTGAAATTGTTTTTTTCATTTGTAAATGTTATACAAAGAGGGGCATGATCAGAACACGTTCTGGCCATGTGAAAAACCGGAGTATTAACGAATACTCTGGACCATGAGGAGTTATATATGGCTATATCTAGTCTATTCCATCTAGAGTTTTTGTTCCAGGTTTACTTTGATCCAGCAAAACCTGCATCTTCTAAACCATTGTCTTTAATTGCATCCTTAAAGTCTTCTATACTATTTAAGCAAAGAATAAAGCATCCTATTTGCTCATTAGGCTCAATGATAATATTGAAATCACCACAGACAAGTCACTCCTTAGTTGTTGCAGAAAGAGCCCTTAGCAGAGTCCATATGTCCCTTCTATAATTTGTTTGACATTTAGCATAAACACATGTTAGCAATATATTATTCGGTAGACTAGGAAAGAAAGCTTTTAGATGAAAACATTGACTGCGGTCTAAAACGGATTTGATAGTTGTATCGTCATTCCAAAAACACCATATTTTGTTAGAAATATTTATATAAAAGTTTTTTATATTCAGTTTATTTGCAATTCTTTCAATTTTATCATTTTAGCTAAAGGCTCTTGAATAAAAAACAAATTGATCTTCTCTTTTATCATGATAGACTTTAGCCTTCTAATAGAAGAATTGTTGTTGATGCCCCTTATATTCCAGCTAAGGATCTTTAACATCTTGATGGAACAATGATTTATATTTGCTGATTTTTGAAAAAGTCAAAGATTTTTTGATGTTATTTGCTTTCTTCTTTTTTATGCCTTCCTTTAGCTTTATGTTTAGGACCTCGTGGAAACCTTCTTCAGTGTCCTCAATGTTATAGTTAGGAGATATAGGTAGGTTTCCGGTGCATTTCTGATTTGGTATGACATTTCCAGATATTAGATTATCATATTATTCATTGTTTGATAGTCTATAGCCTTTTTCTAACGTCTCAATAGCCTCGATAATATCTTCTTCTTCAGGTGACTTGGGATTGTCTTTGGGAATAGATTTCTTTTTACCACTTCAGGTATACCTTGACTTCCTTTATTGTTTCCTGTGCTGTTTCTTTTAACTGTGGTTTTCATAAAAGAATTTTCATTTTCTTCATTTATCTAGGTATGTATTTCCTTCTCTGCTTGTTGACCTGGCTTAATAATCAAAGATTTCATTTTTGGGTTGTCATTTCTGTCTCTGATTACTTTTGTTTGATCCTTATCAGTGTGATTTGCCATAGTATCATTGAACTACATTTTCTCTACTTTCTTGCATTGTTACGAGTTATGGCCTAAGTGAAAACAGGAAGTACAGTAACTTGGAATATCCTTATAGCTGATGTATATCCAACATTCTTGATTTTCTCCAAAACCCACCCATACTTTAGCGGATGTATATCCAACAACCCTGATTTTCTCCAAAACCCACCCATACTTTTAGTTTGAAATGTTTTAGAAACATCCACCTCAACTCTAGCATAACAAGCATTTTAGAATGCTCTGTTTTTTGGAACAATTATTTCCATTGGTTCACCAATTGAAGCAAAAATATCCCTGATTATATCTTCGTTATAAAGATATTCAGGTAATCTTTCCAGTCTCATCCAAACTGGTAATCAAGGGTATTCATACTTAGGATTGAAGTTTTCTAACCATCTAAGTAATCTCATCGTAGATTCACCGATAGTCCAAATATTCTTAAACCAGAGTTTGTTGAAATCCTCTTTATTGTCAAATTTCAAGAAAACATGTCTGGAGTCCCAGGCTGATACCGAGACTTCACATTTGAATTTCAAAGACTCCAAAAAACAGTTTAGTATATTTTTTTTTGGTAAACCTAGTGAGAATTTACCAATCAGAGTGTATTTCGTGTTTTGCTGAACCTTGTCTTTAACTTCTTGGGTGTATTGTATGGTGATATGATCCTTTTTCTGCATGATGCAACTTGGTTTGAATTCCGGTATAAGCCTCTGATTTTTTACTGTATCCGCAAAGTTTTTTCCTTTATTGTTTATCCATGATGTTTGTTTACTTTGTGCAGGATTTTGTGTGTTAACAGCGACATAATGAAGATTGAGAAAATCTTCCTCTTCAAAAACAAAATTGGTGATTATATTCATGGAATCAGATTTTAAAAAGGAAATCAAAGAGAAGAAGGATTAGAAACAATAGAACTTAGGTTTTTACACATAGATGAACGAAGAACTACTTTCTTGGAGATTTTTCTCCTCTCAATAATATATTATTGAGGTCTCATTTGTTTCTTTTACTATATGAATAAATTGATGATTATAATTACAATATAGTTCATTTGGTAATTGAGGATTACAATTTAGAGAATTGGAAATTTGATAATAAAAAAATATTTGTAAATAAAATAAAATATTTTTTAACGAAAAGAAACTCATATGTACACTACTTCTTCTATTAAACATTCAACCTAACCTTATTCGGTCACAAATATTTTAACAACGAGTTCAATATTAATTTTGTCTTTCGTTTCAGGTATTTTGATTTTTTCGTTGATGGTCTTATCAGTACATGGGTCAACAACAAGTCTAACTCAACAACATATATAGTGTATGTTTAAACGAGGAAAAATTTATCTGGACGATGTAGAAAGAACAAACATATTTGAGATATTTAAAAACAATACAGAGTTTATCCAAAAATTCAACACGAAAAAGAACAACCATTCTACTTAACGTTCTCTGACTAAATAATTCTACAAATTTGTCTTACAATGAGTTTTTGAAAACACGAACAAGTTTTCGAACCATATCGTTCAATCAAACCCGAACAATTCTTTTTACATACAATAATCAGAGTCCACTAATTCAAAAAAGTCTTGATTCCATTTCAAAGTAGTCTTGATTGGAGAGACCAACAAACATATGGTAATTTTCTTTTTATATTTAATATTTAATATTTAAGTCTTAATTAAAATTATAGAATGTAAGAGCACCCCAATAGCTAATCTATAATTTAGGTAAATATAGATTAAAATACAACATTTTATAATTTTAGACTACTAAATAATACAACTACAAGTGATAATTAAGTTAGTTTTTTAGTTTTGTAAGTGGTGATAAAAATAAGGAGGAATTATACAGATTGTGTAATCACCTAGGTAAATATAGATTATCAAAATAAAATCTGTAAATTTAGACTACCTTTTAGATTAACGGTTGGAAAACATATTTTAGAAAATAATAGGTATTTTTGCTATCTAGTGTGAAATAGCGTATATGTTAGGGATGCTCTAAAAATATAATGTTTATTGAATGTCTTCTATCATAAATCTGGTAAAATATTATTTGTGTCACTAATTTTGTTATCTGAATAGTGCTTTTTCTTTAAAAACCTAAAAAAAATTGTTAGTTTATATCGGAATAAATAGAATCGAACCCACAATTTCAAACTTTTTTTGTCCATAAAAAATTTAAAAAGAAATAACTCTAATTTTAATTTTATTTATTTATTTATTTAGTTAAAAAACATTTAAAATTAAAATTTAAAAGTTAATTTTTTTATCTAATTATATAATTTTTGTAATATAATTTATAAATAATAAACTAAATGATCAATCCTCTTTTTTGGCATAGAATTAAGGTAAAAAAATCATCATGCCTACCGATGATAAAGATTTCATTGGCAGTGAATCCCTATGGACTCCAAAAATATTGTATGTTTAGTTCGTGCGGCAGGCTGAGCGTTCGTCAAGACCCGCAACACTGCTGTTGGTTAGAGAATAAAAATATGCACATGATAAAATCATAGTATAACTTATATTTACAAAGTGGATGCCGTGTACGACCGTTATTCCAAATACTATAATAGTTGACAAAATTACACGTGGAGTCCTGCCAATAGGTAGATTAGTTATCTAATATCGGGAAAATGTTATCCAATATCGATTTGAATGAATTACCCTAATATGGGCTCATCTTAGCGATATTACTTGTTGATGCAGAGTTACTCGAAAGTATAAGTTTGAAAACTAAACTTTACATGTTCATGCATCACTTGGTCTATATAAACCGCCACGGTCGCTAAAACTCTCATCTTTGGAACCAATTTCATGAATAAGATTTTACCAATTCTATCTTTTATAAGAATCAATTCATAGACCGGACCCGTTAGAATTCGAGCTTCCGGTTTTTTAGAACCATTAACCACTCTCAATACAATTGGTTTTTTAGAACCATTAACCACTCTCAATACAATTGGTTTGGGTTTTAACGAAATCGAATCGCTAAGCTTATCGGTTCGGATACGACCGGATTGCTAGGCTTTCCGTTCTATTTAGGCGGAAAACTTCCAAAATAATTTAAATGTTTTAGTTTTATTTTATTTATTTTTTTATATCTTAAATTTTTTATTTAAGATAGCAAATTAAATCCGATTACATTTAGATTTAATAGGATATTATTTTATTGTGTTTATTTTTGTTTCTATATTTTATATTAGGGATTTGGGCGATTTTTATTTAAGGCACCTCAAACCTAACTTTTAAGTTAAACTTTGATGAATAAAAATTGAGAATTTTCTTAGTCTCTTATACTCTAACTTGGGGTTAGGGTTTATATATCCTTGTTTCGTCTTCTTCTCTTGTGTTTGTCATCGTCTATTCTATCTTGTAGCTTGGCGCTACCATATTGGTATCAGAGCGACAGAGCTCCTACGGCGTGCGTAACGAAGGTATGCCGTCAAAGAGATCCTTGCGGGGGAAGTCTACTCTTCCGTTCGCCGAATCAGTCGACCGTGATGAATTCGATCAGTTCCGATCGTAGATAGATGAATGGATGAATTCGCTGCGATATCAAATGAAGAAAGCGATAGAAGATATTGAAAGGTTGACCACCACCGGATTTCAAAATCCAACAATAAATTCAAAGGTGGAAGTCTTTTTCACAGGATCCAACCACAACCACAACTACAATTTGGAAAAACCAAAGGGGAAGGAGATCCATCAAGTAGCTGTTGGTGACATGGAGGGTTCGCCGATACTCGACAATCCACTATTTTATGAGTATGAGGCTGACTACCAAGGTGAAATTTCTGATGAAACTTGGCTGGAATCGGGAGATCTGATTTATGATGTATACGGTGATGAAGATGAAGACGATCCGAGTTATGATGTATACAACGATGAGGATGAAGACTATTGGGTAACACAAAAAAACATCTTGTGTTCTTTCGATAATTTAAACAATAATTATTTCTCTAATCCTAAGAACAAAAAAGGATCTAGAGCTAAGGATAAAGAATTAAAACCTCTAAAACCAAATTTTGGTCAAAAGAAAAAGAATTATTTTTTGGAAATTCAACTACACTGGATAATTTTGGAGATTATTCGACACTGTTCTTGCCGCCACCCAAACCTCCTGAAGACACCCACACATTCTTCACTTCACCACAGATCAATTTATCGAATCAATTCTGAACCAGTTTTATATTTTTGGTTTCTTATTGGTCTTAATTTTTAAAATAAAACCACGAACCAAACCATTAAAATTTGGTCTAATTCCCGGTTCTCAAATCGTTAACTGACCTGGATATAATGTATTGATCAACTATTCAGTATAAAATCCACCTCTAAAATTTGACCGACTTTTTCATTATATGTTAGAGAAATTACTTTTGGTTTTGGCTAAATGTGGTCCTACTTAATGTTAACCAGCCCCATTTTTTTGGAATCCTTTTTAATTATTAGTCATTTACCATTTTTCCTTGTGACCGAGTAGACCTACACACGGTATGTCTTGCGGTTGTGCGATATGAACTACACACGATATGCCTTGCGTGCATGAAATCTACAAATTTGTTAACAAAGGCTTAGAGGTGCCTTTAGAGTTATTTAATGAACATTGAAAGAGGTAGACATTATTGTTCCTACCAATCTCACGAAGATCGAGCAATTGAAAGCAAAAATCGAGAAACTAGTATGCGATGTCATGGACTCCAATGACGAAGCACGCATAGAGCACGTTTATAAGAAATGGTTTATCGTCGTCCAACCCGAAACAACTTTCCTTTTGGAGCCATTGGTGAAGCAAAAATCATGTGGTCGTCCACCTTCCAAGCGTAAGTTGTCTATTACCGCATCTTAATCATCCACTAAACGCGACAAATATTTCCACGAGTATGTGTTAGATTCCGAAAAAACTAGTTCATCATCATTTGGAAAAACGTTCAAACCTCTAACCGCAAACTCACGTAAAGGGAAAGAAATTTCGGGTCTATGCCATGGTTCGGAAAGTGCCCCCAATCTGGAAGAAAGGTAGCGTTATTCTAATGCAAGCAAGTGGGACGATGCTTTCTAGTAGAGCGGTCGGTTATAGGTCAAGCTCTATGATGCCGCTTAAGGAAATTTTGGTTGATCCCAAAGGATACGCAAACCAATTCCCCATCTATATTAGGCCTTTCATATCTTCCATCACCGACGTTATATCCGATGGCCACTGCTGGTACCGCTCAATTGTGTTTGCCTTGAACAGGAAAAAGATAAGTGGAGGTTGATTATGGATTCCCTATACAACGAGCTTATGGATTACGTATCCATGTACGTGAAGATATTTATCAGCATAGATGATTTGATAGATATCACAGAGCATGTGAAGAACTCTAACGATGTGATTACTATCGATCGTTGGATGTCCAAGCCCGAGATGGAAGTCATGTTTGCATATGCGTTTAACTGCATACTCCACTTTGTAGAAAAGTATTGAAACATGGATGTTGGTTTCACTTTTCTTCTGTTAATAGGTGCACCCCTCAGATGCCAACCCGGTTGGAAATCAGATTGGGCTGGGTTAACACCAACCATTTTGTGAACGTAAATATTTTTTTACATTGACAGTTAGTTTAAACCTTTCAACATCCATTTAATCGTGTTTTCATTTTGTAGCTTAGGATTAGGGAAGAGGCCCCATGCGTGAGTATACATCCTTGTTTCTTAAAATTGCGTTCACCAAAAGTAGAAGGTTTCTCTCTCGTTGCAAGAGATACCAATAGCTTAAAAATTGTATCGAAGTAACCAATTTAGCCGCTTTTGTTTGAGCACTAGGTCATCACTCTGTCATTGTAACATATGCACGATTTTTCACGCTTAAAAGTTGTATGTTTAGTTTATGATGACGTTTATCTTAAAAATATTAAGACTTTCACTTCTTAATTGGTGGTTCACATTAATTTAAGACATTACATAATTAGAAATACAAATGCAAAAAATGTAAATAGATAGATAGTAGACAGAGTTAACATACCAGACTTAGTTTCATGGCGATGGATAGTCCTATTCATGCTCGAAGCATTTCTCAAAAGGATATTCCGTATCCTCGGTATTTTTTGAGGATTTGGATTAGTTCTAACGTTGGTGGCTATCGTGTCCGCTTTCTCTTGCAGTTCCTGCATCACAAGTTCAAGCATCTCTTTTGTAATAGTACTTTGAAACGCCATAATGAATACATCACAAGTTTTATGTTGGACTTCGTAAGGTAGTGACTCCAGCGGTATAGTCGGAACAGTGTTCGGGTAAGCTAATCATCTTCGTGTTTGCGTGGTCGGGGTACCATACAGCCCAGACACGATGCCTTTCTATCATGCATGAAGTACATGATACATAAAACAACATCGACAAAGCCAGAAGTCTCCTCTAGCATCGTACCTTTTACGAACTCAAAAGCTTTTAGGAGGTTTGCATCTTCATGCACATTCTAATTTAAATCACCCATTTTTGTTTTTTCAACGTATAATGTTATAGCGTGGTTCCACTACTTATAAATGGGTAGTAGGCTGGAAATACCTAAAAGGTTATCGGGAATCAAATAAAGTTTTGGCGGGTAAACCAGTTTTGATGGGAATTTTGTAAAGACTTAAAAACAACATTCAACCGCCGGTTGAGGCATTATTAACCGGCGTGTAAGAATCTCCATGCCAGTTGTATATTTTCCACCCACGAGGGATGGAGACCATATCCTAATAGGAAATGGTCTCCAAATGTATATTATCAACCGACGGTTGAGATATTCCCCGCCGGTTAAGAATTTTCTAACCGCTGGGGATGGAGACCATTTCTTAATAGTGAATTATCTCCAAATGTATAATAGTCACCCGAAGGTGGGTAATTTCTCACTCGGCGGTTGAGAAATGACCCACCAATTGGTATTTATTCAATAGTCGGTCTTCTGCCCGCCGGATCGCGTACTCAAAACCGACGGTTGAGTATCATACCGACTCCGGTGGCTCAAAAATTCTCAACGAGCGGGTGGATTTTCAACTTTCGGTTGATAATTCTTGAGCCACCGGGGTCGGGGAACAACTAAAATTGGTGGTTTGGTATTTCTTCTGGGAATTTTCACCCGACGGTTGAATAATTTTCAACCGGCGGGTGAAAAGTTCCATGCCAAATTGATAATTGTTAAACCGCCGAGGAGAGATAGTCTTCAAAACCTATTAGATCCAATATTTCTTAATTCACTGTAAGGATTTCACGAAACATACAAGTCCAGCATGTAACGTAAATGAACACACACAAACTAAAACAAATAACTAATACAACATACGTACAGTGATTCAAAATACAACATATGTAATTCAAACTTAGAACGATAAAACTAAAATCGATCAATATCCAATACAAAAATCATAGTGTAGCGTGAATCAAAATATCAAAGACATTATTCGAAAAAGTAAAACAACAATTAAACAATCAACAAGCCTAGTATCATAAAATACCATAGACTTATGATTTGAAGCACCTTCATAGCAAAGGAAATGAGCTCTTCTGAAGTATCGTCGAGCGGACGAACACAATTTATCGTGTTAACCACATCAACCACGGACTGCTCGTTGAGGAAACAAGACATGATAATAAACCAACCATATTTCTTCGCATACGTTTTGTACTAAGGGGAGAATGTCCTACTGCTTGTTTCCAACCGCCGTGAATACCTATCAATCACGAACAAGTGCTCCATCCAGTTGGTCCAATGCCTACCCTTTATAACATAACATAGATTGTCCCCTCTTGTCAGACCAGATCGAGCGATAAAGGGAGCCATGGGTTTTTCTTGAACCCAACCGAACTGCCGCATCACTCGATCCTGGTGGTATGCCTCGGTAACAAACATAAGCCTAATGAGGTTGCGATACAACCCTATTTCTTGCTCCAGGAATGTTGCATGCACATCAATGTAAGGTTGGAAAAGCACATGCAGATAAAAAAACAACACACACATATAAGTATATGATAAAGAAAAACATATATTAATCGATGACGTAAACAAACACACTTACATCGGTATCTTCTTGAGTTGCAAGGAGGTCAGGGTAATACGGTTTCCCACGAGTGGTTGTCGTGGTAAGCTTTTTTTGCAACCACAATAACTTCTATTCACCACAACCCGGAAGGTAGAAAAATTATTATACACCCAACATTCCAACAAATCCGAAAAATCCACCAAACTCTACAAGGAGTTCTTTGAAATGCCTCACAAGATCTTGTACAACCAATTCAACGCGCATGTACCCCATCCAAGCTCATTAAGCTTCTCCAAGTGCTCGAGATGAACGAGAAATTCACATTGGATATTTTTTTGGCTTGTGTTGGTGAATATGATGTATCCAAGAAAGCAAAGGATGTACGCATAAGCGGCTTGCTTTGTCATCTATGTAGTAAAAGCGACATTCGAATCCAGATACACGACCTCCAAAAACGTCTCCCTTAGCCATCGAAGGTCGAACCCACTCCCATCATGCGCATCCATCTCTAATTGCAGGAATTCGGTCGAAACTCTCAGCAACTAGGCATATCGAGCGTATGTCTGATCTATCGTCTCGGTCCTAAAGAGGTCGAGAATTCTCCCCTCAACCGGGAGGCCAATAATCACATACACGTCGTCCAACGTGATAGTCATCTCACCGAACGAAAATTGGAAGGTGTTAGTCTGCTGGTGCCACCTTCCAATGAACACATTGTCAAACTACGAGTGCGAATTGAATTTTGGTAAGTGGCACATAAGTGGCCAGAACGAAGTACCTTCTAATATTGCCTTCATATGTTGTTGTTTGCTAAAGTCTCATTGATCTAGTAGGCCATATTTGGACTGGACCGTGATGCCGGAACGGGACTGAAACATAGGAAAAATCATCAATATATCATAAAAAAATTAGTTTAAGTAACAAACTAATTATTTAAGTCGCAAATTAAATAACTTACGTCGTCCACAAAAGTGAAGTAGGCCTCGTGGTGCATATAGTCGATGAACACAATAATATTGTTTTGTGCCACGAAGAGGTCCCTCCATCCCTCTGGATCGGTTGGACGCCCTTGGCTACGCGCGGGTAACTCGGGGACATCCACATCTTCCTCCTCCTCGGAGTCTCTAAGGCTACGAGCCTCTCGTGGAGGTGATGGCTGTAAATCGCGCTCCCTCACATTAACAAATTTTTTACACCTTACAGATCGTTCTCTATGCACCTTACTCACTCCACGGTCGGCCCGATCCCCCTTCGGGCGAAAACAACTACCGCTATCTTTTTGAGACGTACGGACTTCTTCCCCGCCCGGGCTACCCAAGCTCACACGGCGGGGCTCAAGAAAAAAATTGAGAAAAACCCCAAACCGAACTCGAATTCAACCCTAAAACCTTTATACAAACATAAATCCAGCCTTCTAACATCAACATACGACTTCCAACACCTAAATAAACAGATTTTTGCCGAGCATTTGTGATGGATTGAGTATTTCTTTTAAATAATATATATTTTGAGATGGATTGAGTATTTCTTTTAAAAACAGATTTTTGCCGGGCATTTGCGGCGGTGGCGGCAATAGAAAGCATAGTACAAATCAGAACAGGTATAATCTCCACTTTCGGAACAAACTAGTAGATTGCGCTACACTGAACAAAGGGTGCGTGAATGGGGACATGGGAGTCGCATTCAACTACGTAAAACAAAGTGGAGGACTGACAACCCAAGCAGATTACCCATATGAACTGCGACAACGAGAATGCCATCCTACAGATCCGTCGGAAAGACCAGGACAAATCAGGGCTTACCCGAAGGTTCCTTCACCTACTAGCAGATGCTCCTCTTGGCAGTGGCTCAACAGCCTATTGCGGTAGCTGTTGAAGCTTCTCAAGAATTTAAATGGTACGGTGATATATTTTTTAGTAAATTTACGCCCAACCAAAAATCAATCCCATCTTCGTTAGTTCCATGTCCGACTATAGTAACACCGTGATTCAGATAGGTTCCCCAGCCCGAGTTAAAAACGCCATCGCCGTACCATTTGAATTCTTGAGAAGTGTAAATTGCTCACCGTATATGAACAGAAACTACAATTGAAAAAAAGATTTTTGCTAGGCGTAAATTGCGGTAGCTGTTGAGTTGAAGCTTCTCATTTAGTAGTTTCTGTTCATATATTTATTTAGTAAAGTTTTTTTTTTTCAATTGTAAAAGAAAATTATTATTTATAGATTTTTTTTATAATATAATTAGGGTGATTTACTTATGCACAAATCCATATTAAAGTTTAAAAGAATTAACAAATTATGTAGGTAGAGTATATTTTTATTATTATAAAATCATCAAGCACATTCTCTATTCCGATTTTAAAATCCTTTTTCGTGATGATGTTTCTTATTAACACATGAAGAATAAAAAACTAATTCTCAATTTTTATATAAAAATCCTTTTTTTTCGTTCGCAACATTTGTGTTTTTTATTAATATATAAAACTGAAAAACTAAAAAAAAAAAAGTTGAATTAAATAGATTTTTTATTTCCGTTAAATATTACCTTTATTAGAAAGAATTGAAAATTTATAAGGGCTAAAAGAAATTAGCTCCAAAAGTTTTAAGAATTGAAAATTCGAAGTAAAGAACCACCAAGGAGGACCGCTTACTTCACGAGCTAAAAATCGAGATCTTTGAGCTCCAGGCTAACTATTGAAAGCTTTTTCTTTGATTACTACTTCAGCTTTAAAATTTGTCAACAGCTCAGGAATTAACAACAACACTCATAGATTCAAATTGGAGCAATTCCATTTCAAACCGGAATTAGATGAATTTGGGGAAGAACCAATACACTGGTAAGATTTTCACGATTTTGAACTGATGAATTGAATCTGACATACCATATACCCATAATCTCTAGGAAGATTATGGCTCAAATGGATTTAGGAGTTTCCATCAGATTGAAATCCATCTTTTTTCCTTTCTTTAAGAAAATGTTTAGAGATCCAGTCTACAGCTTTGTTCAGCTCCCGATAAATATGGGATATATTCATAGAGGAACAAATAAGGTTCCTATAGCAGTTGATGAAAGGTTCCAAAAACCAAGGAGTTTTCCCTCTGAGCAGTATCTCTAGTAAAATACTTGAATCTGTTTTGATAGCTAGATTTGTGATTTGAGTGACACATGAGCAAACCATCTAGCAAAGCTCTGCAGTCAGTTGTAAGAGGGAAAAAAATTTCCATATATTATGCTAAAACTCAAGATGATTTCACCCTTATGATCCCTAATTAGGCCTCATTGACTGGCCCTACCCAAGGTGCTACAAGCACCATCAGTTTTCATTATTGAGCGCAGATAGGATGTAGATTACATGATCAATCATCGATTTAGCACTAAAACTAAAGTCTTGGTGCTTTTTTTTATTTCGAGAAGACCATATAACCTAGGAGATCAAAGCTGGCAGAATTGTTCAGATGTCGCAGTCTTTAGATGTAGACCAATACCAGGATCTGATGATATGGGAGAAACTCATGTTCTTTGAAATGTAAATATTTAGCAGAGAGCTGAAATATATCAATACATCCCGAGATTGTTGACATTGAACAAAAATATGGTTAGAGCTTTCCTCATTACAATAGAACTGACATTTAGATGTTAACTGGTAGTGTTTCTTCTGCAGAATAGAGTCAGTTGGGATCCACTTGTGCAAAGCACTCCAAAGGCAAAAGACTATTTTCTGGGAATGACAGAATTCTAGGTTTTCTTGTACAGGTTTGAGACATTGTCTTTCTTTCTAATTTCATTCTATGTGTTCTTTGTATTAATAAAACTATTCTGAAAAATAGCCCATTTAGCAGTATTAGGGTTGTTGTTGAGAGAGATTTGCATAATTTTGTTTATCCAAAGCTTCTTAACCTCAACCTTTTAAAAATCAACCATACAATTAAGATCATCAAATTCATTAAAATAGATGAAAGGATCGGGGGAACACCATCAATCAAACCAAAAATCAATTTTGCCAACACTATGGTTTCATAAGATGAATTTTCAGCCTGATCCGTGACATTCATAATTCTCAACCATACCTTTGATTTTCTAGAAAAAATATGTGTTATAATTGGGTGAATCTTTCTACAATAAATCAAAAACATCATTTTAGCCCATAAGAAATTCTAGGCTCTGAAAATAAACCAGAGTTTGGAAGAATAGGTTTCGTGAAACTCTTCCAGTTTCCTGATATTTGGTCCTCATTTTTCAAAAGGTCTGCAAAATATTTACCATTTGGACCAGTTTATGACTTTCTTATTCTCTTTGTTTTCTCATATGAATTTATTGAATAGAGTTTCAATTTTGACAATGATCCCTTAGGCAGAGTAGTGTGCTGAATAAGGTAGATAAGATATGCAGCCAGAATAGACTAAATCAGAGCTAATCTCCCTCTAAAGGAAAACATAGATTTATCCCAATCAGAGATTTTGTTCCTAATTTTTTAGATTAGTTCTTCAAAAAATTTGATTCTGGAAGAAGATCTTATGACAGAGCCCAAATATTTGAAAGGCATGAATTTATGGTTGAAACCCAATAATTTTTCAAGATTATGGACTCGCTGCATTGACATTTGATTAGAAAAAAACGAGCTTTGATTTATCAGAATTAATAAGTTGGCCTGAGACATTTTGATAATGAGATATGAAGCTTTTAATCTGCTTGATTGAGGAAGAAGAACCATTGGTGAAGATCATAAAATCATCAACAAAGGCCAGACAAGGTATGATTTGATCTCTTTTTGATTTATATCTTTTATAGCTGTTTTCCTCATTAATTTTATTGATCCCTCTTATCAAATACTCATATGCTAGAATGAAAAGGCTATGAGACAAAGGTTCTTCTTGTCTAAGACCCTAAGTGGCTCTAAAAAATCCCTTTAATTCACCATTAATGATTACAGAAGAGTGGACATTACTGATGCAAATTTTATCAATGATAGAATTGATCATTGAAAACAAAAGCATCCAGATTATGTAAGAGAAACCTATGGTTAGGCTTTAGCCTTGTCAATTTTCAGAATGACATTATGTCCCCTGGATTTTAGGTTAAGATCTAAATAGAGTTCTTGAGCAATAAGAATGTTTTCGCGAATACTCCTCCCCCTTACAAAAGCTCTTTATTCTTCATGGATTAGGTTACGCAGGATTAAAGCTAATCTGTTATTGATTATTTTTTAAACAATTTTGCTCAGCATCGTGGTTTAACTGATAGGTCTAAATTATTTCCAGGAACTAGGGTTAGGGATCGTAGGGATTAAGCAGATCACCATAGCTTGAATTCCCATAAACATTAAACAGCCTTTATAAAAATCTTGAACAACCTCACATAGACTTGTAGAATTCTGTCAAAGCCGTTAGGCCCTACAGCAGAATTAGAATCAAGAGAGCAACCAATACTATGAACTTCAATTTCTTTAGGAAAATCCATTAACATTGAATTATCCTCATATTTAATCAGCTTAGGAATAATCTCTTTAAACATTTCATTATCATTTAGATTAGAAGAGTCATTCAATAGGGATTGGAAGAATTCCATAGTAGAGTTACTGATTGACTCCTGAGTGTCCAACCATTGAGACCATTCCATATACGGTCGATTATATTCTTCTTGGCCCTTTTTTAAAAACATTGATGAAAGACAACAATATTTTTGTCACTGTCTTTCAACCATTTGGAGTGAGTATTCTGATCCCAATAAGTTTCTTTCCTGGCAAGAAGGGTGAGATGAGTGGATTTAACCTTGCAAAGCTGATCTTTATCCTTCTCAGAGTTAGATTACTGGTACTTTGCTTCAAAAAAATTGATTTCTTCTTTAGACTGTTTAATGACGTTAAATACATTCCCATAAACATCCTTGTTCTAAATTTTTAATTGAAACTTGAGCCTTTTAAGCTTGTGCCAGAACCTTTGGATATGCCTTCCCATCATTTCCTTAGCCCAACTCGTTTCAACCATTTCCATAAACCAATGATGCATCATCCACATGTTTAGGAATTTGAAATAAGGATCTATTCTTTCCAAATTTGAATAAATGGTGATGCTTATAGATGAATGATCAGATCAGTTCTTTGCTAGATGAACAACCTTTGTATTTTCAAAATAATTCAGCCAAGAGTTATTGTAAATAACTCTGTCAAGACGTTTTCATTTCCTTTTATTCGTCCAACTAAACTTAAGGCCAGAAAACCTAGCGTCTAGGAGACTACATTCCAAAATAACATTGTTGAAGTCTTCAATGCTTCTAAGATCAATAGAAGTGCATGAAATTTGATCATTAAGATTCTGAATAGCATTAAAATCATCAAATATTATCCATTCTTTAATAAGATCATCAATAGCCCTTAAAATGTCCCATAAAAGCATTCTAAGATCTATTTTTCATTTGGTATATATCACAGTACCTCTAAAATCTTTATTTAAAAAAGGATTCTGAATGTTTACGTGGATGAACTCTCTTCATTCACCAGAACTTCTACTGAAAAATCTTGAGGCCATATTACCCAGATATTGTTGCTTATATTTCATGCAAAATAATTGAAATTTAACTTGTTAGAAATAGCTGCAACTTTGATTGGTGAATCATTGGCTCCTGAATTGCCAAGAAGCTTGGTTTTTAGATTTTTTGAGATCGATAAGCCTTCTCATAGTTTGTTTGTTACCCAATCCTCTTACATTCCAGCTCAAGATTGTGATTTTCATTTTCCAGGATGAAGAGGGTTTAACAACCTTTTTAAGCTGTAATAGTTTGGATGATGAGGGAACCTTTGAGTTCCAGCTTTTTAATTTCTTGATTCTATTGGATTCAATTTTATTTAACCCAATTCTTTTATCTTTCAATATAGATATAAGTGGTCGAGGAATAATTCCCTCAGTATCTTTGGTTGGAGACACATAGTCGATAGGTCTCTTGTCATTTCAAATAATGACCTCCTATCAATGGTGCTCAATGCATCAATGATTTCAGACTCAGTGATCAAATCCAAGGTTATATCACTGGAGCTTGAAGGTTGGATATGAGAAACTTCATGAAGACAAACATGGATCTCTAGGTTAGTTTCCTTAGGATTCTTCTTTGAAAGGAACTGGAATATCAAGATTTTCCAAGTCTTAATTATTTCTTTTGTCATTTTTCATTATGATCAACTTTAGTCTTGGAGTAGCTAGACTAGTATTATGTTCAACGGTTGTATTATTTTGAGATTGAAATATTTTCTTGCAGTCCTTACTTGAGTGTCCAATGTGATAGTAGTTGCTGCAATAGTCAGGATGATAATCATAGATCACGTCAATCCAAAAACCCTTCTCATCTTCAAACTTGATCCATAGTTTTTGGATTAATGCTTTAGAAATGTTGATTTCAGCCCAGAACCTACAAAAGTTATATCTGGATCTATTATTTATGGGAACCCAGATTCTCAAAGGAAAGCCAATTGCTTTTGCAATTTCACCAATAACACATTGTTGTAGATTCAATACTATCACCTAATCGATTTCGATTGGAGCAGTTAGGCTTTGACTAATGTTGTTTGTCATTGTTATGAATTGAGTGTTGTTGATTATACAAAATCAGAGATGCTCTCTACAAGAAGTTTATCTAATAAATGGTGCAGTGAGCATTGATAATCTTGAGCAACAACATTGGCGTTAAGGGATTTCTTTCTCAAATAGATAACAATGTAACGAATATAGATTTAATAAAGAAATTAATTTTTTTAGAAATAATGAAGTATATTTTTTGTATTAAATTGTGATCAAAATTTACACTTACAGTTATACTCACATTTATACTGTTTAATGGAGACTTAATCTCTCCATATCGAATGTCTATTTAATACACGTTTAAATCGGGCCAAACTGCTTTAAATAGCGGTCGTGCCTCATAATGGTTGTTTAAGCAGATTACTCATCGTTATGCCGACATATAATACTTTATGAAGGTCCTTTAGGGTTTTTGGTCTATTTGACTTGTGTGTTTGTGTGAGTCCTCGTCCGTGTAGGTATGTTTCCATCAGCTCATATTACTCGTTACCCTCGTCTTGGTTGTGGTCCTCGTCTAACATTACCTTGTGGGATCGTCCTAGTCCTTGTTATGCATTGGCATATATCCCTCGGTTCATATTAATCGGTTCTCTCATCTTATTTGTGGTTCTTGCCTAATACCAAGTCTTTACCATCTTCTGATGAACTTTCGTGCTATAATTATCACTTATCCTTTTGTTAGTCATTTGTACGAGCATAACTTGTCATCATAAGGAGTATATAGTACGTGTATAATATATCGTTATCACGAGTCCTCATTAGGTCTTGAAGTAATCTGAAAAAATAGTCAGTCAATGGACTATAAATATTAAGATATGTGACGAGGTAAAGCGTACTGTTGAACTTGTAATATTTTAGAGAACGCGTGTGTGTGGTAAAGTCGTGTAAAGTGCAGAAAAGATCAAATGTGTCAGTAATAGCACCGCATACCAGTTGACTTTGATATAATGGTAGAGCGTGTGCACATTTTAAATGGACAATGAGTGAGTTACTTATGAATTTAGCTTTTATAGAAAAGGTAGATGATTTAATTTAAAATAACGATTATGAGCCGTGCTGCACATTTTAAGTATCCAATATGAATTTTCACATTACAGCTTATGACCCCTATAGTAAGATGATTTTTAAGATATTTCACCATGAGCAGGGATGATAAACTGATACAGTGTATAAGAATCGACTTCGATCGACATGTGAAATATTTATGACATTGAAGAATTAAGAAATAGCTCTAGGGTGATTTTGTGTTATGTGATTATTCGGGGGTCTAAATAGTAAAGAACAAATACTAAGTGAAAGCCCATTTTTAGAGAGAGAAAGTGAGAGTTAAGCTAAGTAGAAAGAGAAAGTAATATTATATTATTCAACCAGATTATCAACTCGTGCGTGGTCCTTTTATAGTATAATAATGGGTCCCAAACACTTTAATCCCTACCTATTACACATTTAGTCACTATATTTTCTCACTTATTCATAATAACTATTTCTATTGTACTTTTTACAATATGTCCCCAATAAAAATGCTTCCTTACAATTTCCCATACATCTTTTATTCTCCCTCATCCGTAGCCCCCCAGTCCTAGTAAAAATATTTTTACTAGGACTGTGAATACATCTCTGAATTTCATCTTGTTTACTTCAATTCTCCTTGAAATGCACTTCCTCGAATATTTTCTACTCTTTATTTGTCCTCGAATAATACTTCTTCAAATACAAAATGCCTCTTCGAACTTCGAACAACCTTCATCTTCGAATATCTTTTCTCTTCGAATATTTTTTACTCTTTGAATATTTTTACTCTTCAGATATTTTTACTCTTCGAATATCTTTACTCTTCAACAATACCTCTTCGAAAAATGCCTATTCGAAAAATGCCTATTCGAAAAATACCTCTCATGCAATACTGATCAGCCCCCAATCCTTGCAATGTCTTAACAAAGCTTGAATCATGCCTCTCATCAATTTTATTCATCGGAATTAATTGGCTTGACATTATGTAGCCTCCCATACTTGGCAAGAAATTGAAAGGATTGGACTCATCGAAATTAGCAGTGCAAACTTCCAAAATTGGGACAACAAACTTCCACCATTTTCATGACGCCATTAGTCGTAATTCCTTGTCACCAAATCTCTTTAGAGATCTTATTATGGTTCCCAATACTTTTCATAATTGGATTGCCTCTTCATCTTCTCCCTTGTTTTTTGAATCAACATAATTGTACCTATTTTACCCATAACACCCCTAGGCAAACAAAGGAAAATGTCCCAGGCCTATATGACCCTAAAAGCCCATCTTCCTCTATAAATACTGATCTCCTTCATTTACACTCCAAACTTTTCGTTCTAAAATTTCTAGAGAGAGAAAGCTGGCTTATAAACCTCGTCGGATTCCTTAGTGGCTTTTAATCAGTAAAAAATTTCAAGAGAGAGTTGGTGATGGTGAATACGTTAAACCTCAACCCTAACCTTCTGTTACCACGTTCTACGGTTCCTGGCCTCCATCGGAAAACTCTGCTACTATCATACCCCTCGAAATTTCACAACAAGATCAAGCTTTCGATCTCAGCCCCCTCGAACTCATGGGTAAATATAGACACCACAAGCATTATTCTGGTAAGAGGAAAAGGCATCATAAGGATAAAAACAACTCGCAGGAACGCAAGCGGGCCAAAGAAGCTTTCTCGGAAACCCTAGAGCCCACTTTGGCTTTAGGAGTTGAAAATATTCCTCTGAAAACCGACACTTCTGGATCAAGCCTTCCAGCCACCTCTTCAATAACGGAAACTGGGAGCCCTCGATTTTCCCTAGGAAGAACCACCGTTATTGAAGACGATCTTCAAGCGATACGAAATAAATCCTTGGCTGATAAAGGGGAAGCAATTGCGTCGGATAATCCTGAGCCAACAACTCAACCGATTTCTACTACAGAGCAGAGTAAAGCCATTGACCTTCCCTCGGGCTCTTCTAATCGAATGATTACCGCTCCCCCAACAATGTCCGAAGAACAAGCTCGTCGGATCGCCCCTAAATCTAAGGGAGACATCACTCTTCCCTTAGAACTTGATGCCATTGCAGGCAACAACATTCGAGGAATCGAGAACAAGCATATGGTTGCACTTCATAACATACCTTATGGTGCATCCCCTTGTACATCGATATTAGGTTCCCCTCGGAAGGTGAAATTCCTTTATCAGTTAGGGATAATGAGTGAGTTGTTTATACGGAAATTATGAACTGGGGGTTAAGGTTTCCCTTATACCCATTTTTATTGAATACTTTTCCAAGATTGACCTCTGCCCTTCACAAGCCGAGCCAAATATGTGGTTCACACTTATGGCATATATCATGGCTTCGAGGATTTCGGGCCACGAAGTTTCCTTAGAAGAGCTCATCGGATTATCTGGCTTAGCAAGGAATCCGTTTTTCCCGTTTTATTCATTAACTTTTGGCCGAAGACAAAAAGGGTTGAAAGACTTGCTAGAAGCTGATAAGAAATGGAGGCAACAATTTGTCTACTTCTCTGGCCATTGGGAGACAGGATTGGAATCGATTACTTCGAATCCACACAAGCTGTCTCTCTTATGGACCAACAAATGTAAGTCCATTAACCTTTTTGTTTACCCTTCCTCCTCGGATAGTAATCTACTAACTAAATTCTTTGTAGCTATGACCAGAGTTTCAAAACCATACTCAGACTACATAGAGAGTGCTACCAACGTATTCACCAAACTCACCGAATGGGCCAAAGAAAATTAGGAAAACAAATTCCACCTGTGCTTCATGAATAACAACTTGACCAAAAGTCGACTCTGGAGGTTGAATCCCCTTGACTGGTTGACCATGAAAGAATTGATGACCCCTCCCTCTCAACAAGAAATTCTGGATCGAGTGACCAAGAAAGATATAGTCCTCTATCTTCCGAAACACTCTCGTGCCAAAAGTCACCTTGGTGAATCCGACGAGGAAGTTTCCACAAAAGACCTTCAGTCAGACTCTGAAGGGTTAGCTGCTAATCAGGAGCCACCCTCTTCGGCAAACACTGCTGCACCCATTTCGATTTCCCCTCCAAAGAAATTTGTCCACCCTAGCAAGAAAAAAGATACCAAGACAAAAAAAAGGCAAGAAAAAGGTTGTTTTGGAACCCATCCAAGAATTATCCGAGGATGCTAAAACACAGGATGATGTCCAGGGAATTGCTCAAGGAACTGGGACCCAAGATGTATCAAGTGAGCCTGAAAATGAAGCTAGAGAAAATTTATGCTTGAAAGATGCTGCCAAGAAGAAAGAGACCTCTACCAAAAGAAGATGGAGGCTCAAGAGAAACTTTTGACAGAACTCCAGAAAGCTCACCATCTTGTATGCAAAGGATTTAATGATTGTTTTGCTGATTACGAGAAAGTTATGGAGGACAGAAAAAAGTTAGTGAAGAGAATTGAATATTTTTCTAAACAAGTTGAGGAAGAGAAATAAATAGCTGTGAATGCCTATGCGGCCAAGTGAGCGGACAATATCAACACTCGAGATGCTACAGTCCGAGCAGAGCTGATCACCCAAATTCATGCAGAATACCCCGAGTACAACTTAGGAAGTTTCTGGAAGCTCGTCTCCCCCGACCTTCGTCCTCCTAACATTGTGGTTAGTGATAGTGAGTCATCGGATTCTGAGGAGAGCGACTCCTCGGAAAATTATGACTAGATAAATCTTGTAATACAAATGCTAGCATGCTTGGAAATATTTGTGTATAAGTCCTTGTAAGGAAATTCATCTGACTTGCTCCGAAGAGCATCCTTCTCGGATTTTGAGTATGCCACTTTTTTGAAATGACAATTTTGTAACTTGTTAATCTTCACATTTTTTATATGAAAAAATAAGTGTGTGCCAACTTGCGTTGAATGGTTTCTTTATGCCGATTTTCATCGTAATATTCGTTGTATGCTGCACTAAGGCAAGCTTATAAAGAATAATTCGAGGCAAAAAATATTGTCTCAAAAAGAGTAATTCGAGGAAAAAAATATTGTCTCAAACAAAATAATTCGAGGCAAAAAATATTGTCTCAAAAAGAATAATTTGAGGCAAAAAATGTAACTGTATTAATCAGCTCATAATGACACCTCGTCAAAACCTTCTTGTGCCTAACAGGGTAGGAAAGAGTATGCCCTTGCTGTTTTCGTAAACCTGAAAATACACAAAAGATAATCATTACACGCTAACTTCTTCCTCATTTCAGATACAATTTTAAGTGTTCGATATTCCATGGATGCCGAAGATATCGCCCTTCCTTGTATTTTAATCTATAAGTTCCCTGCTTTACTTTCTCCGTTACTTCATAAGGGCCCTCCCAATTTGGCCCCAACTTTCCAGGACTCTTCTCTTTGGTGTGCAGATAAACTTTTCGTAACACTTTGTCCCCCACCTTGAAATCTCTTTACTTTACTTTAAAAGCATACCTACTCCTCATCAACGTTTGATAATGCAAGGACTTTAACTGTGCACGTCGTGTTTTCTCTTTCACCAAATCCAATTCCAAGGCTCTGCTTTGATCGTTCAAATTTTCTGTGTAAGCTGCCACACGATATGATGGGAAGAAAATCTCTGAAGGAACAACTGCATCCATACCGTGCACTAAGGCGAATAGAGATGTAGCAGTTGAGGTTCGAGGCGTCGTCTTATAAGCCCACAATACTTCTTATAAATAATCGGGCCATTTTCAAGCCTTTCCCTCCAAATTCTTTTTCAATCCATCCAAAATTGCTCGATTGGTCACTTCCACCTGACCATTATCCTGGGGATGGAACGGGGCGAAAAAACATTGTTGAATGCCCCTGGAAAGGCAAAAGCTCTTGAACTCCTTGTTATCGAATTGAGGCCCATTATCCGTTGTGATTTTTATCGGTACCCCAAAACGACAGAAAATATTCGAGAAAACGAACTTGATTACATCTTTTTCTTTTGTTCCTGCTAGAGGTTCCGCTTCCACCCACTTGGAAAAATAATTCAATGCTATTATTATAGTCTGCCTTCCACCAGACGCCATTGATAGGGGCCCAACTAAGTTAATTCCCCACCTATCAAATGAGACTGCTTCTGAAATACTCTCCAAGAGCCCCCCAGGCTTGTGTATTATGTTAGCATAACGCTGACACGTATCACACCGCTTTACCAAATCTTTCGCAACAGAAGAGATGGTCGGCCAATAATAACCAGCCTAAAACACCCGTCGAATTAACGCTTTATACCCACAATGGGCCGATCCTTCCCCGTCGTGCAATTCTGACAAGACAAACTGCGAGTCGTCCTTATCCAGACACCTAAGTAATGGTCTGCTCAAGGATTTCTTATATAAGACTCCTCCTAACAGGATGTAACCATGAGACTTAAAACTGACCCTCCTAGCCTCAGACTTTTCTGTGGGTAAACTATCTTTTTCCAAGAAGTCTACGATTTCTGACCTCCAGTCATTTGTGATCGCATTTCTTACTTCCTTAATATTCATTGAATACTCGGTACCGGCCGTAACCGAAGGATGCTCCTGAATTAGAACCCGTGGATAACCTTTCGATCATGAAGTTTCAGCCAAAAATCAGGGACGACATTTTCCTCCCTTCGAACATGCTCGTATTGAACCCCATCGAATTCGGCAACCAAATCTTTTAACACTTTTAAGTACTGGACCAGTTTATCTTTTCGTGCCTCAGACTCTCCCAAAGCTTGATTTATCACCAACTGTGAATCACTGATCAATTTAATCTTTCTGGCTCCACATATTTGAGCTAATCGTAAACCCACCAATGCTGCCTCATACTTTGCCTCATTATTGGTTGCCTTGAAACCGAATCGAATAGCCTGAAACATGGCTATCCCATCCGAAGAAATCAATTGGACGCTTGAACCACTTCCACAATTATTCAACCCCCCATCCGTTCGAACCAACCATTATGTCTTATCTGAGTAGTAAAAAATCTCCATGTCGTCCCTTTCTGAGTTGGAATTCAAACAAAAAATCACCCAAAACCTGAGCTTTTATTACTGTCCGTGGCTCGAATGTGATGTCGAAATCTCCCAGTTCAACTAACCATTTTGCCATCCTTCCAGATATATCTGGTCGTTGTAACAAACCTTTTAAGAGGAATGTTGTTCGAACCACAATAAGGTGGGCTTGGAAATATGGCCTCATTTTCCGTGCCGCTGTTACTAATGCCAAGGCTAACTTTTCCAACTTAAGATATCGTTTCTCAACATCTAACAAACTTTTGCTGACATAATAATTTGGTTTCAACATATCGACCTCTTCCCTGAGTAATCTGATACCGACACATAGACGATCTGACACATAGACGATCCGCTTCTCTCCCACCAAAGGTTTGGAAAGTATCTCCAGGGACACCAAATATTCTTGAATCTGGCGAAAAGCGGTTGAGCATTCCTCGGTCCAATTAAGTTGTCTCGCGTTTCGTAATACCTTAAAGAAAGGCGTACATTTATCAGATGAACGAGAAATAAACCTATTCAATGCTGCCAATCTCCCTGTCAGAATCTGGACTTCTTTGATATTCCGAGGCGGCGTCATAGTTGTCAAAGCCTTTATCTGTTCTGGATCAGCTTCTATGCCCCTTTCACTTATCATGTAACCAAGGAACTTCCACGATCGCACCCCAAAAATGCACTTTTCTGGATTTAACTTCAAATTGACTTTACTCAGATTGTTAAAAGTTCCATCCAAGTCGGAGAAATGATCTTTGTCCTGTAAACTTTTTACCAGCATATCCTCGATGTAAGCTTCCACATTTCTGACAATTTTCTCCTCAAAGGTTTTGTTGGCCAAGCGCTGATAAACGATGTGCATGACCTTATAACAATATAATCCTCTCCCAGTAATAAACGATGTGCTTTCTTCATCTTTTGCATCTAACCTGATTTGATTATATCCTGAATAAGCATCCATGAAAGATAATAATCGATTACCCGAAATAGAGTCTACTAACTGATCAATTCGAGGTACCAGAAAAGGATCCTTGGAACAAGCCCTATTCAGGTTCGTGAAATCCACGCACATCCTCCACTTTCTATTCTTTTTCCTGACCAAGACTGGATTCGAGGCCCATACAGGGTACTGCGACTCTCGAATGTGGCCTATGCTTAATAACCGTTCCACTTCCGAGAGAATAGCTACAGACTTTTCCTGAGAAACTGGTCTTCATTTATGAACAATGGGTCGACCATCATGCCGTACTGCAAGTTTATAACATATTATTTCAGGTGGTACTCATGTAAAAATCATGTGCACACCAAGCAAACATATTTAACTTCGTTGACAAAAACGCAACCAATCGTTCTCTGAACTCAAAAGAAATTTTTACTCCAATCTTCAAAAAAATTCCCCCTTCCAACTTATACTCCTCGTGATCCTCCTCCGGAACCAGAAACCCGGGGCCTCCCTCGGATCATCACTGGGAATGATTTCCGAGGAAGTCCCCTTTAATTGCTATGCATTTTCTGATACTTATCCTCGAACTCCTTTAGAGGATAGAGGTATCTGATAACACTCTCGAGCCATCTTCTGGCTGCTCCTGATCGTCCCTACATTATTTCCTACCACATATTTCAGACACTGGTGCACCCTAGAGATAACACCATGCATTCTGGACAGCCAAGAGCGACCCATAATTGCATTGTACGACGTTAGAGCGTCCACCACTATAAACAATACTTCCACTTCCTTCTTAAACGGCCCACGTCCTAACTTTACCACATACTGAAACTCTCCAACGACTATTGTTGTTGCTCCTGTAAAGCCCATTATAGTTCTGTCGGATCGTCGTATAACAGGCGGGTCAGAAATTCTCCTGTAGGTACTCATAAACAAAATATTCGGGGAACTTCCCGTGTCAATAAGTATCTTCTGAACTTGGTCTCTGGCTATACCCGTAGCAATGATCACCGCATCTTCATGTGGGCCCGCTATATTCCTCATATCATCATCGTCAAAACATATGATTGGAGAGGGAAAATGATGCATCTGCGCTGAAACCCCTGTTTCAATCTGTGTGGTCAAGTTTACCATATGTCTTTTCCACGAACTATTAGAATTCCCTGCAATGGTATCTCCTCCGAAGATAGCCAGCGACTCGAAAAAATCACACAGGTCATTTACTTCCCCCTTGGAATAATCTCCTTTACCATGTTCACGTTATTTCTCCATTCCTTGGGATCCAGATACTCTTGTTCAATATCAAAAACATCAACCTCTTTAGAAATCACCATTGCTGTATCAGTAATCTTTGGGACAACCTTTACCGCAACGTTGTTCTGGGAGTGTTTTTTCACAAACTCTAATAACATTCCATTCTCAATCAAAGCTTGCACTTCTTTTTTCAAGGCAATGCATTCTTTAATGTCATATCCAATGTCCTCATGGTACTTACAGAACCTGCTAGCAATTCTACTTTCCCTCGGAGTTTGAATCGGAAAAGTTTTTCTGAACTGCACCGATGATCTTGCCTCATCAAATATTGTAGCCACATTTTCCGTTAACTCCGTAAAATAGTCTGGTCGAATCCATTTGTTCGAAATTGGCCTCGTGCCTTGGGTATAGTTTTGCTGACTACTATAGTTCGTTCTCGGTCTCGGTGGATACTAACCCGCACTCTTAGCTGGAACACTAGTACACGGCCCTTGATTATTAGAGTTAGTCCTTTGAAATTGGTTCTGCTCCAACTGATCACTTGATCCTTTCTCGGATGCATGAGTCTCCTCCACTAAAATCCTCTTCTCAACTTGATCCAATAGTGCCCCAAAAGTCATTGCCTGACTTTCTGCTACAGTGTCCTTTAATAATCAGGGGAGAAGCCTCATCCTAAAATGCCACGAGTGCCACAAAATCTGTACAATACTCCATGTCAGTTTTTGTTTTAACCAAACGATTGGTGTAATGCTTCAAGCTCTCCCTCACCTTTTGCCTACAATAAATTATGGTGTCTCCATTGGCTCGAAACTTCTTGGTCCCCACAAAATGCTGTCTAGAGATATTCCAGAACATGTCAAAATTCTTTATCGAGCCCTGCAGAAGCCGGTTATACCACTTGGAAGCCACCCCTTTGAAAGTTTGAGAAAACACCCTACACAGCAATTTATCATCGTCATCGAAATTAATCATGAAATTCTTGAACTACTCGATGTGATTATCAGGATCCCGCGTCCCATCAAACTTTTCTGGCTTGGATATATCAAAGTATTTTGGGAGGTTGCCAGCCAGAATTTCCAAGGACAAAGGAGAAGCTCTCCAATTATGACTCGTCCTATAAACATTTGCTCTCAAATATTCATGGCTCGGAAAATAGAGTCCTTCTTCAGATGGAAAAGTATACTGATGCTGCCGTTCCGGATTCCGCTGGCCGACATGCTGGTTCCCAGAGGGAAAATTCATCTGGTCATAGCCCTGCTCATTAGCACGAGCGCGATAGGTCTTTTCCCTCGGAGATTTTCTCTCCGAACTTCTTCCCCTCCGGTGCTCCCCATTCCTTCGACCATATCTTTTCTTTCTCTGATTCCTCCTAGGAGACGATTGTGGTGAACTGTAAGGAGAATAATCGCTTGAATCAGAAGATCCCACGTGGCGTTTTTCTTTCCTCCTCGAAGAACGTCGCTCATAACCTCTGTGTCTGTCGTCTCTGTTTCTAGGATGAAAGTCGGTTGCACGCTCTTCTTTTCCACTTTCAGGCTCTTTCTTCACATCAGAACGAATATTTGCCTGAACGGTTTCTTTTTCTGCTCTCAATCTTTCAATCTCCAGCAATAACTCATTCCTTCGAGCCAGCAAATCCGAGTCATCAATTTCTCCGCCGCGCTGGCCCCCATGCGCCTCGTATTCCATGCCATTCCGATAAGTATTCCCCACAAGATTCTCCTCACAGTCGTTAACAAAATCATCCCCTTGTTGTTCCATGATTTCGCTCAGAGCATGAATAATTCCCAGAAAGAGATTGTCGTCAGGACAATATTCGTTTCCCACAAACGGCGCCACTGAAGAATTAAGAAATAGCTCTAGGGTGATTTTGTGTTATGTGTTTATTCGGGGGTCCAAACAGTAAAGAACAAATACTACGTGAAAGCCCTTTTTTAGAGAGAGAAAGTGAGAGTTAAGCTAAGTAGAGAGAGAAAGTAATATTATATTATTCAACCAGATTATCAACACGTGTGTGGTCCTTTGACAGTATAATAATGGGCCCCACACACTTTAATCCATACCTATTACACATTTAGTCCCTATATTTTCTCACTTATTCATAATAACTATTTTTATTGTACTTTTTACAATATGTCCCCAATAAAAATGCTTCGTTACAATTTTCCCATACATCTTTTATTCTCCCTCATCAGACATGACGACCAATTAACCAAATCAATCCATATTTTGACATGTAAAAGAACAATAAGGAGATCAATTAACAAATCATAAAAATATATAAATCATCGAAAATTTAAAATACTTGATACACGTAAAATATCGTATCCAACATAAGCCTCACAAAGCATGATTTTCTAGGTGACATTAATTGAAATTCAGTAAGGATCCAACCCGATAAAATATAAGGCATATATTAAAATGTAATAGTGTAAAATATAAGGCATATTTAGCAGTAACCTTAAAATATAAGGCATATATTAAAATGTAATAGTGTAAAATATAAGGCATATTTACAATAACTTGTTGAGTAAGATTGGAGTTAGAGAAATTGGTAATCGTGTAAGTATACATTATATCACATGTTCAGATCATGTAGGAAAAATATAATATGTGAATAAAGTGTATTCATTACACAAAATATATTGTATCACTATACATAAAATATTTACTTGTGTGAATAAAAGATCTCTCACCTTCCTCTTTTTAACAATAGATTTTATCCATATACTATCTTCATCTTCGTAAGTTTAATTAAGGAATTAGTCTTCCCAATCAGATTTTGTCATATCAATCCGTGTTATCTGTCGCCAGGATCGGTTCCCTCACATTTTTATAAACTCAAAACCAAAATCAAATAATAAAAAACCACCAAATTTTACAAAAAAAAAACTTAAAAAAACCGTGTTTTTACCATCATCGATCAATGGCAAATCCCCATTAATTTTTGAATCGAATAAGAATATATAATCCCTCTAATCGTAGATAAACAACTTAGGCTTTAGATTTTATTCATTTTATTTTCATTATTCTCATATTTTTCATCTAACTCACAAATATTTATTTTATTTTTTGCAGAAACTAAAAATCATTTAAGTTGATTTTGAATAGTTGTAACAATTATGGATTCAGCGAATTTTCACCCACTAAACAAAAAAAACTAATCATTTTAGGTTAATTAAAACTCTAATTTTATATATGGACTTCCATTGAAGATGAAGAGGAATGAGCGCAACCCCAAATAAGTGTTCAGCTTCAGCCGAACATACAGATTCAGAGGGAAATTTTAAAGAGGAATGAGAAAAACACCATCAAATATTTATCTTCATCCGAAAAGATATAGATTGTATATATAAAAATAAAAGACTTGAACCCCAACAGACATCTTTCTCCAACCGAACGAGCATATCAAAGAGGAAAGATTAAAAGGAAAAATTTGAACCCGAGCAAACATTTCACTCCAACATAATGAACAGATTCATAAAATATAGATGAATATAAAAATTCTGAACCCCAACAATTATTCCTCTTCTACCAAACTTATAACAATATTCTCTGGTACAACCATGAATTCCACCAAGCTAGCAATAAACCCTTTGCGACGAATCCGTAGTATCAACGTGTGGCTTATTCTGAATCTGAAAATGTCATTGATGTGGAAGTTCTAATCAATCAACCTCCGACTAAAATTACTAACATTATCATAGCCTTACTAAATTTAAAATTTAAACAGTTGGTGAAGAAAGCAAAGAAAGTATAAACTTATACTTTTAGGAGTTTGCATGGTATGTTGAGCACTCATACTCATTGACTGATATATAAGATCTAACATCCTGAAGGGAATACCAAAGAAGAAAAATAAGAGGAATGATATGATGTCACACGTTTCATATGCAAATGGTATTATCAGAACATCAAAAACAGGCACAAACTTCCCCTTTAGATTAAAGCATATGTTCCTAAAGAAAGTTTATATCGAGGATTTTCTAATATAAGCAAAAATCATCAATTTCATCATGGAAATAGAAACATAATGATCCTTGGTGTGGATAATTTGTGGCCTGAAGGTATTTTGGAGAGTTTGTTGTTTGGATTAAGTTTTAGTAGAGTATAGTGAGAGAAGAGTGGTGCGTGTTTGTATTTAATATATATGATTCAAAAGCCCTCTCCCTTAAAGGAAGTTGGTTGGAGTATTTATACTAATTTTTTAACCCATGGGCCTTCTAGGTCTGACTATGGACTCAGGTCTAGTTTTAAGGACCCACAATCCCAATATAGGGAAAGGTCAGCAGCCTGCTGAGTCACAATCCACTTGATAGGACTGTTTAGTGTGGTATAGTATTGAATATGTTCGTACTGTCCTTCAAATGATGCAGTAAATCAGTACCAAAGAAATCCGAGCCTATCAATCTTAAGCTTAAAAAACAATGAATAAGATAAAATATTAGCATGACAGAGAGCGTCAACCAACCTAATCAACAAGGGATTTTTTCGTCCAAACGACCAACAAGCTCATCCACATTAATCGAGGATCCGTCGCTCTAGATGCGAGATCGAGCCACTCCATGTCGAATATTCAGGTGCTCTAAATTCAAGATTTAACGTATGCATGCTAAAAATAAAGATAAAAAATAAGTTTGAATAGACACATGGTGCCCAACCTCATACCCTATGTTTTAGACTGAGAATCCAATGTCTGAAGGTCAAAGATGAAGAGGACCTACGAGAGATAGAGGCTAACAATTTTAAAATTATGCAAGCTATGAAAGAAAAGAGTAGCATGTCTGAGGCCTTGGGCCTTCCATCTATAGCCTTAGTGAAATGAAGGGTTAGTACAAAAAAATATTCGGCTCCACCCATGGGCTTAAGTCATTTATCCATTCAACCATTCACCATTTATCCATCTAACTATCTAGCCAGAGTCTAAGAGATTGACTCATCCAATCATTCAACCACCCAGTTATTTATCCATTCAGTCATCCAATAATCCAACCATGGTCTTGGTGAAGGACAAAATAGACCACCATCAAGCTCATCTCCCACACTTGGATATCGAGTCGAACTATCAGCATGGTCATGGCCCGTTCAACCAAGTTGCAACTCATTTTCAACAAATCGTGGCTTATTCTTACCAATACAATGAATCAGTTTGGCCCAACCACGATTCAACCTCAGAAATATTTGGCTCAGCCTCAACTAGCCATTGTTTGACCTCAACAATATTCGAATCAGTTTAGTAAATTCACGACTCAGTTCAACAAGGCCATGACTGAGTTCAGCAAGGCCATAACTCAATTTAATAAGGCCAAAAATCAATCCTAAAAGAATTAGATGTTGAACCAAAGGCTTTGTTTTGGGCCGACTTTATGCCTTATATGTTGTAGGCTAAACATAAGTCATATGAGAGATAAAATGTATTAATGGGCCATTATATCTCATAGGCTAATGGTCAATATCAATATAACATGTTACCCTCTTGGGAAGGGGTGAACAATCATTATCACGTGTTAGCATTTATTATTTATTTTTTCTCCCTAGTATCCTTCTCATTGTTTTATTACCAATAAATTCTTAGTGAGCAAGTTTCAGACACATTAGTGACGATCATAGTGGGAGCAACTTTTGAACTAGTACCCAAAATAAACTTTGAAATCCAGACTATTCTATTGCTCCCAACGCAAGCTGCAGCAGAATGACTACTCAATGAACAACTAGTACACCTCTAACCCCACTGTGAGAAGGGTTAGGAGCTTAAAATTATCTAATTTTTCTATCTCGCATGCTCATTTAGAAGAGAAAAAATCAAAAATTATGTCTCATATTGTAAAAATTTAAACTCTTAATAAAACACTGGCAAGTATAACCCATGGCCCCAATGTAACCCTAGAGTGGAACGGATACTACTACTCCTAGCTGGTTCGATTTGCGGTATGAATTCTGCTCATGTCGCCAGTTGAACAGACATTAGAAGACGATAATTACAAGTTTATTAGGCCTTACAATTCATATAATTCTCATAGCTTCTTGAGGATAAAGTACCGGGTCAGGGATCAATATCTTTCAGTATTGATACTTGATGATGATGAACTCTCTTCCCTGCACATGCAGAGAATCCGACGAAAAAAATTTGAGCGCACCACGTGCAAACGACATTTGAGGTCATGATCTGAGATAGAGGCTAGACGAAAGCCTAGACGAAATCTTAAGGTGGATCAGAGGGAAGTTTTGCAAGACGCGCGGGATGCGGCCACCACTTTAGTGTAGGTTGTGTTGAGCTAGTAGCTCTAGAGGCATCCCAAAACCTACAATATGTTCCACTTCCAGGCGTTTAGCAGCACGCTAACATATCCTACCCCGAAACCCATGTATGGTTTAACCTCAAAAGACATAATCCAAATCAACATCAGTAGACGTTGCCCAGGTAAGGACTTGTCTATGGTAATTAGGAACCCATATGTAACATGGAATATCTCTATCACGTTTAGCTAGTATTTAGCTCCAATCGACGAGGGTGAACGATTATTTTTACATACAATTTTATAAGAGGAAGATATCCATGCTAACTCTTGAGATTTTAGAAAACGAACTACCACAAAGGTTCGACGTCCACAAAATGAAAAAGTACGATGAGACGATAGATCTAGAGAACCACATAGAACTAAACATGATGACGAGCTTCCTTAAAGAGGATCGATTATGATGTCAAACGTTTCAAATGACATTTTAAGAGGAATGCTCTAGCGTGGTTCAATATGTTGTCCGTAAGATCCATCACAAGCTTTGATCATTTGTTGACTCTCTTCTGGCATCAGTTTGTGAGGAGAAAAGTTACCAAAGATCTTGAACATCATATAATACACTGCAAGCAGATGTATGGGAACTATTTGAGGGTCTACACATATTATTTCATGCACACAAAAACCAACCTTAACGATTGTCGAGAGAAGGTGGCCATTGTTTCGTATATGAATGACTTATCCCGGGGAAAAATCTCGTGGAGAAAGTCCTGAGAAAAAATACTATGTCTTTCGGGCATCTTTTGACTACGGTCGAGTCTTAGATTTAGATCAGGGAAACTATGCACATTCTTTTGATTCCGGATGACGAATCAAGATAAAATTACCAGCCACTGACTATTATTCATGTGAGTACCTCGACCACGTACAACGCACCACATGTGACTCAACAACGATATATTTAATATCCCACATTTCATCCTCCGAGGCTCCGACGCAAAAAATAATCTATTCAAGTCTAAAGCCTAAGGAAACTGCATGCATCAACATCGGGTAGCGCCTCTTTAGGTGAGAGATGTGACGATCAAATAAATAAGTGGATGATGTATGATAATTATACCAAGTTAACGGGGACTATGATATAGAATCACCAAAACTCTAAGGGTTAAGTCCATTTTAGGTTTCCCCTCCAATCACCAAACCTCGGGAGGATATGGATGAAAAGTATTGCAAGTACCATAATGATATTGGTCAATAGATGAAGGATTGCATAACATTTAGGGAGGAACTCTAGAGTTTGATTTAAAATGGTAAATTATTTCAGTATGTGGAAGATAATCGTGATGGTACATCAAACTTCTAAGAATAGAGCATGGTGCACCGGGGTAAGTGGCTCAGGGACCCATGTCGTTTTTCTAAAACAAGAAAATAAAAATATGGTTATTATAAATAATGAGGGAATTGATTGTGATCTAACTAATGAATACTTGGACCCCAATCCAAACCATCATGTTCTACAAGCCATCTTTTCGGGAGAATAGCTTGACTCGGCCGTCGAGCGTCAGGTCATGTTTGTGTCAAGAAGAGATGATTTAAGTAACGATATATGACTCGTAACAATGTTGGGGGTGATACTGCTTAAGGGATCATGATATCGTCTAGGAAAACACACGAAAAGGGAATCAAATGACATATTTATAAGGGAAAACCTCTCTGCATCTTGGTCGAGCCTTGTATCATCTCATAATTTTTAAAGACGACAATCTGTGAGGCGTTACAAGCCCTCATGAGGAGGTTGTCCTGATAAATGCTTTCTTAGGAGGAGAGGATGTTTTCCAAGTCTTGATAGATACATAAAGTTCCAATAATATTATATTTAAGGGAGCATATTATCTTATGAGGGATCCTTCCGCCATATGCCTCTCGGACCAAACTGTTGGGTTCACCATAATGAGCGCATTTGTAATCGGGGAGTTTGAAACCGATGTCATTCAGGGATGAGCTGACTTCAAAAAGTGGGTTAGAGTATTCTTCATGTTGGTAGATCACTCGACCTCTTACAACATGATCTTCGGTAGATCATGGTTAGATCTAGTGCATGTAGTAGACTTCATCGTCTAACAATGCCTAAAGTACGTGCTAGGGTGTGATTAATCGAGTAGTCTCTATGAGGGATACCGCTGGAAAATACACTCCCAAACACTATGAACTAGGCTTTCTCGAAGTGAGACTTCAAAGCAGCATCGAAATAAACTCGGAGATGCGACCAGAACTAAGGTTGACCATAATGTAAGTTCCTTCAACACTCTAAATCGAGTTTTTACATTTCTTTCCTTTTGACGTATATTTCGTGGGGGAAACATAACCAGAATGTGGAAATGGAGTGTTATTATTCTTCATTAGTGCCAAATAAATAAAAAAGAAAGAAGTTCAAATGTGAGGATAAGAAAGGAAAACACTTATTGAGAAATAGTAGTTTTTGGGGTCTTTGGTTGGGGTCAATATAGTTGATAACCTGCGAGAGGCCCCCGGGCTGTTGTGGTTATGAAGAATGCCCACATATATTGCTTCGATGATGGAAAAAATTATAAATTGGTTATGGTCTGTTGGAATCTTTGAAGATGAATTTGGTAGGCTTATTGTAAAAAAACTTGATTATTTTTACTTGGTTAAACAAGGACATTAACAGGGTTGTAGCATACATAATCAGCCATAAACTGTCACTCAACCATAATGTAAATCTTATCTCACAAAAGAGAAGTTCGTACTCTACTAATAAGTCGACAAAAAGTATTGCATAGGTAAATAGGTTATCTAGCGTTAGCCACATACGGGAGTCCCAATATGGTACGTGGACTGCTAATGCGATATCGGTAAACAAAATAATTGTTGACGCATGTTTATTGACTTCACAATCCAAATAGAGGGTGTATTAAATACCCATTCTTCGTGCATCGGGTAAACCAATTGGTAGACTTCACATTGGGTAACAAGCTCTTGTCCTTCATGAATTCCTATAAGTGTACAATAGATTTAGATGCATTCATCCAACTAAAAAAGTACGACTTTTGCAATGGAATGAGGACTTCACTGCTACAAGGTAATGCTGCTTGGATTAAAGAATATAACGAAAAACTATCAATGTTTTGTAAACAAGGATTTTGTTTCCCAAACTAGAAGAAATATTGAGGTCTACATTTACGAAATGCTTGTAAAGAGTGCAGAGGACTCATGCATATCTCTAATATGATGACTACTTTTCAAAATCTTAGAGTTGTAAATTTGAAGCTTAAGTCGGAAAAATGTATATTTAGAGTTAAGACGAGTAAGTTTCTAGGTAATCTAGTAAGTGAAAAAACATAGAATCAGATTCAACGTAGTTAAATAATTAGGTTTCTATACAGCCACCTCAGAACCTTAAAGAGTTCAAATATTGGCTGGAAGGTTCGTGACAATAAACAAGTTCATCTCTTGATTGTTAGAAAATTGTTCCCTATTTTTCCAAGTATATTGAAAGGCCAACAAATCTAAGTGGACCGATCAATGCGGCTAGGGATTTAGTAAGATAAAACGACATCTTGCTTACCCAAACCTATAAAAAAGGATAAATTATATGTTTATTTAGTTGTATCTGAACACATTTGAGTGCAATATTAATCAGAGATGAGCATAATTTCCCTTAGCCAGTTTACTCTGTGAAGAAGAGCTTGTTCCCTGCAAAGAGAAAGTACTTTAAGTAAAAAAATGGCATTAGCCTTGACCACAAGAGTCAGAAAGATGAAGCCTTACTTCTAAGGTCATTCCTTTATATTTCAAACTTCCTTCGAACTTTGGAATATTCTATGAAAGCTAAATTTTTCGCGGAGGATAACCCATTAGTTGGTGGAGTTGGGAGACTTCAATATCACCTTCGAGCCAAGGACAACTATCAAAGCACAAGCTTTTGTAGATTTTCTCAAGATTTTTACAATTAAAGGCTCGAGGAACTAATCGAATCAATAGAGTCAGTTTTCATTTGGTCAAGTAACCAAAAGTGTTGAAAGGTCAAGCTCAATTGTTTGAAAATGTTAGTTTCAAACTAGTCCTCGAAGCAGACAACTTCCAAGAGGATGCTCTAACCTTGATAGCCTTTACCAAAGCATAACCATGTGTTACGTTTTATGAGAATCCTTCCATCAATAATAAGCATGAGTAACCATGAGGAAACCTTAGAGTTGGGGGTAATCGAGAGTGAATATTTTAAACTTCTTGGAAAAAAGTGTCTGTCTCAAGGATGGCACTACGGTGGAGAGATTGAACTTAAAATAAAAATATTTATAATCTTCTGTGGCAGCCTCTTCAAACAAGGGTTGAGTCCACCTTTACTTTGATTCTTGGGGCCCAAATAGTCAACTATGGTATTGAAAAAACTCTATTATGGGTAGGGTGGACTCATTATGGTTATAAGATGTTAACTCAAATGGTGTTTTGGTGGGTTTATTTTAGCCGCCATATCTACGAACGCTGAGGCCTTCGTAAAGTGTGACCTATGTCAACAATTTACTAACATTATCCACGTCTTTGTGATGTTATTATATTCGATCTACGAAGTGCTACCCTTTGAGAGATGAGGCTTAGATTAAAATAATTTTGACTACTTGTCGAAGTGGGTAAAAGTTGAAATCCTTTCCAGGATCACAACCAAGAATATGATCAATTTTATTTTGACTAACATTTGTCATAGGTTCGACATCCTAAGGTAAATAACCATAAACAATGGTATTATATTCTAAAATGTTGAGATTGACACATGTTGTCAAAGAATAGGAATATAATAACATTTCTCTTTGTTTTTTCCACTCTCATGTGAATAGGCAAGTATAAGTAACGAACCAAATAATTTTGTAACGAATTAAAAAAATATTGGTGGGTGGCTGAAAGTGGCCAAATTACCTACACTTTTGGATCTTTAATTTTCTTCAAAACCAACAAAAAAATACGAGTAACTATGTAATGATTATAAGTAGTCTTCAACACCTAAGGGAGCTTCGTCCCACCTAAAAAACAATTGATAAGTCCAAAGAAAGTCCTTAACCCTTTAAAAAACAAATTTGCATTCATTCAAACAAAAAAATAAGTACAAAAAATAAGTTAACTTTCATTAAAAAAAAAAAGATAAGTCTGAATGTAATCTTCAATCTCTATGAGAGCTTCAGCCCTCATCCAATCATGAACAAAAACTATTTGAAGCCACCCACTGAACCATCCAAACCGGAAAAATACTAAAAACTAATCACCTTTTGACTAAGCTAATTGCTAATTTGCTTAATAAACTAATGGGTTTTTGAACTCAACCCGATTTCATAAGTTTGACCCGAAAGCCCATGTGGCCCATAATTAAGGGTATAAATACCCAACCACTTTCATTAATAAGGGTAATGAACATTTAATACAACCAAGAAGCTTAAATCTCTCACTACAAAACACCCAAACATTAAATACCTTTGAAACACCACAAAACACCTGACCAAGTTATCATCAGTCGAAAATAATCCACACCAGTACTTACTCAAATATTGAACTTTTAGAATTGATCATTTCAATTGGAATAACAAAGTACCATAATATATAACGCTTTGTATTAAATAGAATGCGATGAAAAAATAGAGTACAATTCATAATAAAAACAGATAAGTGAATATATTTTCTCAACATGATGTCAAACACATAAAGTTGTGCAAACAAAAACTTATAACGAGTAAATTAAAATGGAAAGTAGAAACAAATAAAAAAAATTAAGAATAACTTAAGAGAAAGAACATAAAATCAATCACAAATCTCGGCCCAACCATGGCTCAACCTTAGTTGATTCAGTTCAACCTCAACAAGGCAATAGCTCAATTCGTCCCAGATTTGGCGCAGTTTAAGCAAGAAAATGGCTTAATTTAACCCAAATTCGACTCAACTTCATCTAGATTCCCTTCAGCCTCAGCAAGACAATGGCTTAATTTAACCCAAATTCGACTCAACTTCATCTAGATTCCCTTCAGCCTCAGCAAGACAATGGCTCAGTTAGACCCAGATTCAGCTCAACATCCGCAAGGTTCGGGTCAACCTCGGCAAGACACGACTCAGTTCAGCAAGGCTACAACGCAACAACAAAAGAAAAACAACCAACAAAATGGTTGATTTCTCATATTTTCTTATATTTTATTACTTAAAAATAGATTTAAATCAAGTTGGTATTTATACTTATTCAAAATATTTTATTATAACAACAAGTATTTTTTTGTATGTTTTCATGTAGTTACTCTAATTTATTGTACAATTTGACATCTCGACTATTTATATGTTGATTTTTTTGTTTATGCTCTTTCACCACAAATATATCAGAGAACTTATCTTAGTGAGAGATCATAATTGTTTTTTAATACTACTTATTTAATTTTATCATCTTTGTTTTGTCTTCACATGATGAAAATAATATTTATACAACAAAGCTTGAGCTAGGTAGTAATATTTAAAGAATAATTTTTTACTTTATTATATGGTATATCATATAAGTTTGTTAGTAATTTCTTTATACTTAGAGTGGACTAATGAAAAATACCCTCTTATATCTATAAGCAGGTCGAAGCACTACTGAACACATCTAAAGTACCTTTTATTTGAAAACTTGTTCACGAGGCTCTAGTAGCTTACTACCTGTTAGATGTATTTTTAAAAAAAAATCAGATTTTTTTTTGAATTAGGTAAGAACAACGTTAGCACGAAATTTTTTGGAGATATCTGTAAGTTTTTTTTGCTAGAATAAGTTAAAGCCATTATGTATAATACCAACAAATCTCAAAACCCATAGTAGTCCAACCAAAAGGAGGCCAGGGTTCGATCTCGCCCTTAGAGATACAAAATAAAGATATCAATAATCCAAAATATTGTAAATATTCTAGTCATTCCTCAATGCTCTCAAAAAGACTAGATGACTACTGGCAAGGACACAATATATCTTGTAATAATTATATTACCCGCTAATGTGTAATGCATATTGACAGTAATTTATGGATTATTTTGTTTTTCTTGGAGACTCGTTAATCTCATGGTCTTCCAAGAAACAAGAGGTGGTTGCAAGGTCGAGCACAAAATTGGAATATCGAGCTCTGACCAAGCTTTTCGTTGAACTTTTGTGAACGCAATCGATACACATCGAGTTGTGAATCCATCTTCGAGCACCTATTATATGGTGCAAGAATTTAGTACTACTTCACTTGTATCTAACTCAATTTTTCATGCACACACCAAACACATAGAGATTGATGTCAGTTTAACTGATATTAGATCTTACAATCCAATTAGTTATATATCTTCGCATCATCAGACTGCGGATAACTTCACGAATCCTCCAGCTCATTCTCGATATGTGTTTTTACGAGACAAACTTGGTTTCTTATCCTCTCCTTACGATTGGAAAGGAGATGTAACAGTAAAAAAATAAGAAACTAAATTTAGTATAAAAAAAAGTTTAAAACAAAAAAATGAACTAAACTTTGATGGAGCGGCTTAGAATAGCGGTGGTACACTGAAGAGTTAGATATATTATAATCCTACGCATTTGTTTAAAGAATTTTGTTGTTTGTCATCATATGATTATTTGTAGTCGAAATTTCTTAAGATCATTAGGTCATTCATGTCTATGAGCCACAAGTTACGAATCTCAGCAACAAACAATAAGTTAAAACCAATATAATAGTCTATAAATAATACTAAAAAAATACATTGTCATGTGAATATATAATAGGGTTTGGCTAAATCATTCCATCAAATACTATAAGTGGTTATAAATTTTTTTTGTAAGTTTTTAACCCTTTTGACCAAAACTATTTTTTTACTTTTCTTTGTTATTTGGTATAATTAGCTTCGTAAATCGAACAAAAATCAAACAACCAAACTTAGATATTCATTTTAACAAAATCTTTAAAAAAAATTGTTGAATTTTGTTTTCATATTTTCCTAAAAAAACATTTACCTTGAATACTAAAAAATAAAATAAATTGAGAGGTTGAAGAAACTCATTACAAAATTGTAATTACAAATGAGTTAAGCTGTTTATAATTTACATTCGCGTCCATGGAGTTTCAGTGGAGGTCTTTGAATTTCAATTTTACTTTGACAACACCGTTGGTGTTCGTCTACGATACCGACGGTGTTAGACGTTCCCACCGCCGATGCGGTATATGTACAGTGGCGGTGGTGCATAGTACCAAATATAAATTATCATAATCGATTTTATATAACTTGATTAATTACAAAATATCATAATTGATTAATCTATTTATTTAGACTACCATCAAAATAATATAAATATAATCTTCTATTTTATATAATTATTTTTATAATTCAAAATTTATTTTATTTTATTTTTATAAATAAAATATTACAAATTTAAATTTATAAGAGAAGTATGAGTAGAATTTAATTTTTAGCTAATTATAAACTGAAAATTCAAAATAAAAAATTAATATTAATTACCGAATTTGAAGTTGGGCAGCTACTGAAAGCTTGTGTTTTAAATTTTTCATATTTTTTAGAATAGTTAAAGGTTGAAGATGAAGTTATAAAAAAAAGTTATAGATGGAAGTGTTCTTGGATACACTTAGAAGTTTAGTTGAATAAACTCGAATAGACAAGATTAGTGAACGTTTTTAAGTGATGATATTTTTTTTGGAAACAATTGGGTTAATATAATAGAGAATTCTGCATAGATTTAAATTGCAACTTTTTAGCCGTACACAAATCGTATTATAACTTAATATATATATACGTCGTTACGTGTAAATGAATTAAGTAAGTAAATTTGTTTTTGGTTCAAATGGACCCGGTTGGGCCTTGTATATTTAAAAATTGATCCTGTAACAACTGCACTAGCAGCTTAAAACCAATTTAGAGTCCTATTGACTCACTCTACAGAAACAAATCCTAAGCCCCAAATTGAGGACGCCTCTTCTTCTTTCTCCTTTGTTAATACTCAGAAAACAAACCCAATTCGATCAATTCTTAACCATCGACTCTTCCTTGATCATCAATCTTCATAAACATAATCCAATTAGACCATAATCAAAAGAAATATTCCTTTTGAAACCCAGAACAAGCTTAACATCGAGAAAATCTGAACCTCCAGACAACCAGAGACCAAAAACCTTGAAAAGATCCAGAGAAAAAACCATGTTTGTAAAAAACCAGAGACCAAATTCCTTTAGAAAACCCCTGCTTGAAGCAATCAGAAGAAAACCAAACATGCATTAGTCAAAAACTCTGATAGAAGACCCAAACAACCACAACGATGCGTAGCAGATGATGAAACATTCAGTATTGGGAGGATCGTGTAGAATTCGTCACTAGTTTGAACTCCAGGTAGCTCGATTCTATACTTAAAAACTCTTAAATCTCAGAGACTATTCTAAAATAGAAAATACCCAGACTTTCTAATCGAGAGATTTCTCTTAGGAAATTTGGGACTCTGTTACCTTCAAAGTACGAGTTCCTCTTCGATTCATTAGTAAGATTGGCTAGAAAATCAGCAGCTTCATTCTGCTCTCTGAAGACGTGAATAACCTCCATGTTTGAACATATCAGACTGTAGCAGAAATTGAGTAAAGCTTTGAAATACCAAGGAGCTCTATCGGTAAGAATCATTTGAGCCAAAATGTAACTATCCGTTTTGATGTCCAGGGATGAAATTCCCTTCTCATAACAAATTTGAAGGCCATCAATCATAGCCTTGGCTTCAATAATTATGGAACTCCCCTTTCCATAGATTCTCCCATAGGTAAACAAAATATTACCATCATGATCCCTGACTAGACCACCTCCAAAACATTCACCCATGTTAGTACAACCACCGTCTGTATTGAGCTTGTAGCGACCCAGTTTAGGACAATTTCATTTTAAGACAACCGAAACATGAGGCTTAGTAAGCTGATTGACACTACCTATAGTAATACCAACCATATCATCCCTTCCCCAATGATTCTTCTTAAGAAAACATGTTTTGTCCAAACTAGTGATAATGGATATGATAGTATTGATCATATCCATCGTACTAGATTCCAAATCACCCATACAATAATAGAAGGAAGCATTGTATGAATATGAACTCTATTATCGGTCGACCAGTACCATGACCTTACCAAATGAGGGAGGGTCATGGTATTAGAAATGTGGATTCTGAAATGAGCTGCAAAGTAAATCCAAACCCTCCAAGCCTTCTGATAGTTTACAAACACATGGTTTATGCTTTCATAGTTGTTACAATGATTGCATTTAGAAGCTAATTGAAGGTTTATCTTTTGCAGGATGCTATCAGTGGAAAACCAACCCTTCAGAGTCCTCCAAAGCATAAAAGACTGCTTAAGAGGAGTTATGCTATTCCATGTTTTAGTATAAAGGTTAGAAATATTTCCCTTTTTTTTAAATTCAATCTATGTAGCTTTTGTACTAAAATCCCCATTAGAACTGATAGTCCAACTTATCGCGTCTTTAGTCAATCTGTTCAAGCCAAATTTGAGTATGTTTTGAATTTGGTTTTGATTCAAAACAGACTCAAGCTTTGGAATATTCCACCTATCAACATCCCAATATTCGCTGACCATAGAAGTAGGAATATCATTTCTGCTTTCACCCTCTATTAGATTAGTAATAACATTTGTTGAGCACCAACTATCCAGCTTTAAGTCCACCTTGCCATTGCCAACGTGCAAAAATATAAACTTTTTAGCCCTATCCCTTATCCTTTACAATCTCTTCCAAATAAGAGAACTTTTAGGTAGCAAAGGAGCCAACAAAGGGTGTTGATTCTTAAAATATATAGTTTTTGTAATAGCAGTCCATAGAGAATCTTGTTTCCTCAAAGAAAACCAAAGCTTAGCAGAAAAAACATCAATCATATCTTCTAGCCTTCTTAGGTTTAGAGCCCCCCTCATCGTAGTTCTTGCATAACTTGGACCATTTACACCAGTGAGTAGTGTTTCTAATGTGTTTGTTCCCTATAGAAACCTATTGTAAAGGATTTCCAACCTTTTTATGGTTGATTTAGAGATTTCAGTTTGCTTACACATAAACATAGGATAGGTAGAAATAACATTTTTTGCTAAAATCAATCTGCCACCCACAGATAGAGTTTTTTGTATCCCATTATGCTAGTTTATTAGTAGTCTTAGCAATGAGACATTCATAGTTACTGATACGCTTTTTGTGTTGATAAGAGCTCCCAAATATTTAAAGGGAAGATGGCAATGCTTAAAACCCAGCAGATTTTCAAGCCTATTTGATTGGTGAGCAGAAAATTTCTTGGTAGTTATAAATCTTAACTTTTCCTTATTGACCAATTGACCAGAGCTTTCTTCATACTCATTAAAAATTCTCATTATCTTCTTGACAGGTTCTGAAGATCCATTGCAGAAGACCAGGATGTCATCAGCTAGTGAAGACAAGATAAGTTCACCCCCTATGCTTTTGTAGTTAGTTGTAGAATCCATGATAGTAATCCTTTTTAGGCTCCTAATTAAGTATTCCTGGGCCAAAATGAACAGACTGGGTGGTCACCCTGTCTAAGCCCCTTGTTAGACTTAAAAAACCCTGAGCCATGTCATTCACCGATACTGAAAAATGACAGTCTGATATATTCTTTTCAATAAGCCTCACAAAATCGCCTCTGAACCCAAATTCCTGTAGCACACTTAGTAAAAAGGTGTGATCAGGTCTATCGAATGCCTTATCCATGTCCACCTTCAATAGAATGTTACCTTCTTTAGTTTTATTATTAAGATCCAAAGAAAGCTCTTGAGCAATCATTATGTTCTCATGGATGCTTCTTCCTTTAGTGAAAGCCCCCTATTCAGCAGACACTAGTTTAGGCAGCAAATTAGACAGCATGATATTAATAATTTTGGATATTATTCTGCTTCGAAAAGTGGTTAGGCTGATTGGCCTATAATCCTTCCAACTTTTAGGAGCCACCCCCTTGGGGATCAAACAAAAAACAGTAGCAAATAATCCCATAGGAAGATCACCATCTTTACAGAAGCGCCTAATTGCAGCACACAAATCCTCCCTCATAATAGCCCAATAGTGTTTGAAAAACTTCCCGTTAAAACCATCAGGCCCAGCAGCAACATTAGGATTTAGATTTTTTATGACCTCAAATATTTCAGTGTCATCGGGAAATTTCATTAACATGTCATTGTCATCATCATTGACAAAATTAGGAATAATATCATCCACAAGGTTAGGATACCATAGATTTGGTAAATCAGCAATGAGAGCCTTGAAATGGCTTACAACAGAATCATTTATAGCCTTTTCCTCCTCTTCCTATTTATCACCAGTCCAGATTCGACCAATCTTTGATCTCTTATATCTCCTCTTGACATAGTTATGAAAAAAAATTGTGTTCCTCCCACCTTCTCTGTACCAGTCGGTGTGAGACTTCTGGACCCAATAGTCCTCTTCCCTTTCTAGCAGCAAAAGCATATTCTCATTAGATTTCTTTAGATATTCCTTGTCTTGAGTGTCCTTTGTGCTTGTAGCCTTTAATTCCAGGATATTGATCTCATCTTCAAGTTGACTGATAGAGTCAAAAATATTCCCAATGACTGATTTATTCCAAACCTTAAGTATGGCCTTAAGGTTCTTGATTTTAGCCTAGAACTTGAAAATAAGAGTCCCATTATAGTCCATAGACCAGTAACCCTGTACAAAGCTGGAAAACTCATCATGCCTGTACCACATATTTAAAAATTTGAAAGTAGATAGTCTTTTAATAGATGATGTATAGATTTGTATAAGAAGAGGTGAATGATCTGAACAAGATTTAGATTAATGTGATACAGTAGTGTCATCGAAATAGGAGAGCCATTTACTACTAAATAGCACCCTGTCAAGTCTCCTGTATTGTCTCCCATTTGACCATGTAAACTTATGACCAGAATAACTTGTGTCAATAAGATTGCAGTCTAGAATAAACGCATTAAAGTCATCTATGCTAGCTAAGTAATTAGTTGAACAGTGTAGTTATTCATTAGGATCAGCAATAGTGTTAAAGTCCCCACACAGAAACCATTCCTTATCTTCCTCCTCCACCTTTCTAAGATTATCCCAGAGCATTTTACGAAAGCTTCTTTTACATTTTGCATAGATGAGTGTCACTAGAAACTCCTTAGGAAAATAGTTGTGCTTCACCCTTAGATGCAAAAACTGATCCTCGTTGATATCTATATCAACTTTGTAATCCCCAGACCACATCACCCACACCTTGTTGCTTACATTGTTTGCATAGCCTTGAAAACAAAAAAATTTAGCTATAGATCCAATCTTTGAATCACTGACCATAGGCTCCTATAGCGCAAGAAAATTTAATTTTTTAGTTCTTTTCAATGATTTTATTCTGGCTTGAGTAATCTTGTTCCCGATTCCACGAACATTCCAGTTTAGAATGTTTATTGTCATTTTGAATGTTTATTATTTTTTACAGCAAGTTTGTGCTGCAAACGCTTGGAGGATATTATCCCCTTGGTGTTTAGAGTTTTCATATTCTTGAATTTCCTAACATCTGCTTTCCTTTGCTTGTAGACAGGAGATGACGGAAGACTTCCTGATGTATTCTTGGATGGAGAAGATGCAGACAGCATTTGCAACTGAGAAGGACACTTCTTTTTAGAGCTCACTTTCATGTCCAACATATGAAGAGCACCGATTAGATCATTACTGTCAACACCATCAGGTTGGATTACAGAGTCTTCTATTTTATTTTCAACCTTATCATTAAAAATATCCCTTTCATTAACAATGATGGATTTAACAGCATGATTAACCTTCTTTACCCGAATTGCAGGTATTAAAGATTCATGTATCTGAGATGAATTGGAGGGAGCGGCTAATTTAGCTGACTTCTATTGTGCAGATTTCTTGCAATTGTTCTCAGAGTGACCGAGATGAGAACATTCATGACAATACTTAGAAAGTTTTCCATAAACTAGATCCTGCCAGTAACTATAAGTCCCAAAACTCACTTTGATTCTTTTGGGCAGTTTTTTAGAAACATCAAGAATACCCCATATTCTGCAGTAGTTCTGTCTAACCCTATTTTTATCTGGTACCCATATACTTAGAGGATTCCCAAGAGATTTAGCAATCTCCAATATTGTAGCTTGACAATCCATGAATTCCGGTAGATTAGGAAGGTCTATCTGAACAGAAGTAGATGGATTCTCCCCTTTAGGGTTAAAACTAGGTGACCATAGGAACAACCTCATTGTCTTATCCCCCAGTCGCCAAACATTTCTTCTCCATAGAGCATTAACATCTTCCCATCTTGTGAATTCAATAAAGATGTGTCTGAAGTCGTAACTTGAGACATTAAACTCCCCTTTGAATTAAAAACCTTCCAAGAAGTCTTTAACAGTCGAGTAATTAGGCTTTCCACTTGCAAATTTACCCACCAAAGTAAATCTTGAATTCGATCGAATAGTAGTCAAGTCCTCTTCTTTGAACTGAATTTCCACCTGATCGTGATCCCAATTTATTTTTATGTCTTTGTGAATAGATTTTATCTCCTTTTTAATAAATAGATCAGCAAAGGTTTTCCTCAAGTTTGAGACTTTATTGTTGCTGGTTGCATGCTCAAATATCGGATTATTCCTAATCTTGGAGTTATTAGAGATCTTAGCCAACGAAGGGAATTGTTCACCAAGCTCATCAGGTCAATGAAGTGGTACAGAACACTCACCATCCTCCATGAATCAGAGGTTGATTCTCAAGGAGACGAAGACAAAGAAGAAGTAAAAGTTAGTTTAGAATTCATTTCTTGGAGAGTTGTAACTGTTTCTTGAAGCAACGTTTTTCTCTAAAAGCGAATTAAGTAAGCAATTGAAAGCAATACATAATTTTTTTAATAACTAAACACTAAATCTTGACCGAAAGTAACTACATCCCTAAATAGCAAAGTCCTTAATCTCTTTTTCATAAGAGATAACATCTTATGTTTATGAATTCATTTACGGACGAAATTAATAGATTCATTTTTTGGTATGCTTCGTTAATGGTTTTATAATTTATAGTTGATACTAAATGACATAAATATCAAAATAAAAATGGTATCTTTTTTTCAAGAATTAACATGATATTTTTATTTTTATTTCTTTTGAAGGGAACCTGCAGTCGTTATTCAACGAATGCGCACAGTGTAAACCCTCAGTCTAACTAAATCATACAAGGTGACATGCTCAAACCAAGAAAGAGTTTATAGAGGGACTCAAACTCATGAAGTTTGGTCATGAGCATTCCTTAATCCACCAACTCGGCTACCCCTTTTGGGGTCTGATATCTCCATTTGATTATTGATTGAATTGTTATATATACTAGTAGACGTGCATGGTAAATATTGAAATATTTTGTTTCTTTTTACCTATCTAAAGATGTTAGGTATTAATCTATGTATGTATACATCTTTATAGTTTTACTTTATGAAATATAAGGTGTTTGAAGGAGCTCTTTCACGCAAAAGAATGAAAAGATGAAACATTATTAGAACAGTTTCATATTGTGTCAGACGAATCATGTACTAATTGTGAACTTCAGTTTGGCAGGCACTGAATACGAGTGTCATCGAGGTTTCTCTTCTCTTTCTCTGGCTTGAATACGAGTGTCATCAAAGGTATCTATTCTCTTTCTCCTATTGTGGTCGATGTGTTATTTAGGTCCAATATATAAAATAAAGAAGTACATACAAACTCTCAGTTCACATGAAGAAAACTAGTGATGAACAAGAGGAAAAAATGGAAAATTTTGCGAAGAAGAGGAGAAAAGATATTGAGGTTGGTTTGAGTCCGGTAAAATCAAAGATTGAGCTTAATCATGGACTGTATTAAACCTTTGGATCTAAATCTGACTCAAACAATCTTAAGCTCAACAAAAAAAGATAAACAAAGAGAAAATAATATATATTTTTAATTGATTGTATTAAGTCTGATTTTTTTTTAAAAGGGAGATGTAGAATAAGATTTTCGAGGGAGAAAGTGATTTAAATATCTTAGTCTTACTTAGCAAAAGAGATATCCATTATTCACCGCTTTCTGGCCTATTTATAGGAGCATCAGACTTTTATAACTCAATTAGTTATATAATAGGTAAAATTGCATTACAATTCCTTACATTCATAAATAATTCAAATCTTTTCTTATAGCTTTACAATTTATCATAAATAACATTAACATTATTACATTAAATCCCTAATATTTCTTTTCCTCATCAGTAGTCCCCTAGTTCTTATAAAGAACAATGAATAAGAACTAGTAATCATCAAAGTCACAGCAGGTGAAGACTGTTACTAGAATTTTCATAACAGGTAGAAACGTTTGGCATACTCTAGTATGTGTGTGAAAATCCACTAGGTCTAAAAAATACAGGTGTCACACTACCCCATAACAAGTAGCCGTTTGGAAATTCTTCTTCATCCAATAGTCATCACTACTTCTTCACCTTTCCTGGCCTCTTTCTATTTCCTTGATTTTCTATAAATACTCCCTTATTAATTACTTTATCTTTTATACAATTTTTAGTGAGGAAATCGAATCATCTGAAAACCCAATCTCTTTGCTACCTTCACCGAAAAACTCATCTTTCCCATCCAATCTCTTTGCTACTTTGGTTGGAAAGCTCATCTTTCCCAGGTAATATTCATAACTTGATGAACTAATTTAAAGAATACTCTTCATCTTACTTTATGAAAAACTCCTCTGCTAGTAAAAAACAATTTTTGGCATTTACGATTACTTGTGCATTAGTGAAAGGGCTATTGAATACCGGGCAACATGATTAATCGATAATTCTCCAAAGTTTTCAACTCAAACCATCGTATACGGTAATTTCAACCTTGACCAAAATTCTTATGGGTTCCAGAGTTCATCAAGTCCAGCTCTTGATAATAATTTACCAAAATCTCCTCAACAAACATCTTCACCATCATCGTTTTAAAATCTCTCATCAACGCCTTCTGATAACTATGCATTCTTCCTCAGACAAATTACAAGGTAATATAAGAAAGTCTTCTAAAAAAGAAACAAAGGCTTCTTCCATAATCAACACTAAACTACCTCGAATTTCTCGCAAAGAGACACCTCGAATTCAATCCAAATATCTCTCTTTCCAAACCCATCATGTTATAAAAAGTTCATTTATAGGAATTGGAGACTTCAGGGATAATAGTGCTTCAAAAAATCCTACACCTTCTTCTTCTCCTCCAAAGTAGATTGTTGAGATCAACCTAGAGTCACAACAAACTCCTTTGAATCCCCAACAAAAAAATCTAACATCAAGCTCAAATCATCCTCAACTAATAGACGAAACTTCTGAAGAAGAAGTTGATTCAGAAGAAAGGACATAAACAAGCTCAAATGCTAAGGCTACAGAAAGTGATGTTGCTTCCGAAACCAAAGCTGATGATTTTAATTTTTTTTAGAGCAAATAAAAAAATTAAAAAAGAAGAAGAAGTCCATTAAACTTCCTAAATATGTTGTTGCCACTCTAAGCGTGAACTTAAAGCCATGACTAGTCTTTCCAAAGGTCATATGTTGCCTTTCTATTACTTGACGCTTGGAGATGATTTTAATGTAATTGATCATCTTCTCAAGGTTGAGAAGTTCTGGAAGCAAATAAGCTTTTTTTATGTAGCATGGGAGATTGGAAGAAGATATCAGAAGAGAACCCCTCAAAACTCAACCTTGTTTGGAGAAATACCAGTAAGTTATCTTATATTTTCGTCTGATCTTTATAAAAAAATATGTATTACTAGTGTATGTATAAATGTTGAGGAAGTACAAAGCTTGCAAGAATAATGTTAAATAAATCTTTGCTAAGCTGGCTACCTAAGCAGAAAATGCATGGTGAAACGGGTTTCACGCAACTTTTATGCCCATAAACTTCATCACCAGTCACCTATGAAGGATCTCCTTGGTTACTCTTTCCTTAGAAGACTTAATGGAACCTTCAAACTAGACGAGATTGAGAAAAAATTATTGGCATTGGATGTCAAAGTTATACTTTCTATTTGAAATAGGTCTTAAAGTCACTTGCCCTCGAAAAAGAAGGGTTAAAAGAAAAAAGTAACTCTTACCAAGAATACTGTTGGTGCTAGCCCTTCAACAAATCTGATGCCAAAGAAGATAGAGAAAAAACATAATACGAAGGAAAATCAAGCTAGTCTTCCAACCATTGAAAAAGAAGTCAAGGTAGAAAAGTATGCGAAGATAAAAAATACTGATGTTGTCAAAAAGAAGATAATCTCTTCAAAAATGCCCCCAAAATTTTCAAAGAAAAAATTTGGTACCCTTAATCGAGTCTACATACAAATATCGAAGAGATAACAGAGATTGTGGTAACCGACCACCGAGGCGATGATAACTTCAACAATAATGAAGATATTGGTGAAGATGAAATTCAGGATATTTACAATGATATGGACCTTGAAGTTCAACGAATACAAGAAACGCTTAAAGAAATAGTTCAACATGTTTCTGCCCCAGTAGTACTATAAATTTTGAATTCATGTCCTACTCCAAATTCACCTTTGATCATTCCTAGGCCTCATGAAAATCCTCATAATTCTCTCACTCCTCTTATTCTACCTATGAAGGATCATTCTAAAGAGGTATTAAAAGTTTTTAGATCGTTCTCGAATCTCGAGGAAGTAACAAAACTCTTGAGCACATAAATTATGTCTGCTCAGAATAAACTCGAGGTGATGACTACAGACATGATTCAGTACAAGAAGGATGCTGAAGCAGAGAACCATATAAGGAAAACTTTGATCGACAACTCTTTGATCAGTTCCAAAGTTTTCAAGTTGATTGATCTAAATTCATAACAGAAGCAATCCAACGCACGCGTCATCTAAAGGTTGTTAATAATCAGGAAACAAACAAAATGGAGACTTCTCCTCAAGCTGAGTTAGATGAGCTTAAGGTCAAATATGTCAGGTAAATATCTGAGGAACAAAAAAATACTATTCTTTTCAAGAATCTCTTAATAAGAACGAGAATAAAAAGAAAAAACTGGCTGGTGAAATGGCATCACTTAAGGCATCATTCGAACGAGAGAAATAACTTGTTATGAAGGCTTCCAAAACTCAATGTGGACTGGATACTCTTGTTGCGGTTTAAAATATCGAGGAGTAAAAAATAATCAATTTTCTCTGCGAATTTCATGCAGTATTTCCAAAAGAAAATCTATCAAGATTTTGGGAATTAGTCCCCATAGAGAATCTCCCTAATGAAGCCTTCAAATCTATACCGAATGACTCCTCCGAAGAGATGGATTCAGAAGAAGATGAGGATGCCTCTGAGTAAGAAGGACATTATTCTGAATGAAGCTCATATCATTCTCCTATCGAAGATTAAGAAAATTAAGAGCACATCTTTTTGTAGTTGTTGTTTTTGCTTGCGTGTTGTAAAGTCGTCAGTTGTTGTTGATAACCCATATTTTGTGAATGTTTAACCACTTAACATTTAAACTCATTTTGTAAGATCAGAGAATGTGCTTCAATGATCAAACATCTTCTTTATTTCTCAACTATTTGCCAACTTTTGAATTATTGTGAATAACTTTTATTTTATGAGTAAGTCATTAACACTTTGAATCTCATTATGTCTTAAATATAGTGTGAATAAAAGAAAATATAACACCTCGAATATAACCAATGCGTTTAAAAGAACGTATAACACTTCAAATATAACCAGTGCGTTTAAAAGAACGTATAACACTTTGAATGTAACCAGTTCATTTAAAAGAACATATAACACCTCAAATATGGTTGTTTTTATAACCGTGCTTTCAATAAACGTATAAAACTTCGAATAAAAACAATTACTTTTGGCCAACCACTTCAAACAAGATCAGTCTTTGACTAGTTACCAAGATAATTTAAATACTTGTATTTAAAACAACCACCAGCCAAAGATTAATTTTATTGATATCCGCAAATATACACATAACACCTCATTAAAACCTTTCCGGGCCAACAAGATAAGAACAAGTATGTCAATTATTCAAAATTTATCAAAAAATAAAAAAATCACTCCCAATACAGTTTCAAATTTTCTATATTCCAAGGATGTTGAAGTAACCTACCCAGTTTATCACGAAGGTGATATGTACCCGACTTTATTCGTTTCACTACCATATAAGGACCCTTCCAATTCGGGGACATATTTCCAAGTCGCTTGTCCTTTGTATGATAAATACTTTCCTTAGAACTTTATCACCTAGCTTAAAATCCCTCCGTTTTACCTTCAAATTATATCGACTCCACATCAAAGTTTGATAATGAGTCGAATTCAAATGTGCTCTAAGTCTTTTCTATTCAATCAAGTCTAGGCCTGTTCTTTTTGCCTCTTTATTTAGATTTTCGGAATAATGAAGTTCTTTATAAGAAGGTAAAATAGATTCTGCAAGGATTACAACATCCATTCCATATACCAATTCAAAAAGAGTTTCTTTAGTAGCCTAATTATGAGTCGTACGATAAGTCCACGACACCTCTTGCAAATAGTTAGGCCATTTTTATGCAACACTAGTTAAAGTTTTCTTCAAACCCTCCAGAATAGACCTATTAGTTACCTCTACTTGACCATTTTCTTGGGGATAAAAAGGTGTAGAAAAACATTGCACAATACCCCTCAAAGAGTAAAAAGAAGCCATTTCTATGTTGTTAACTTGAGAACCATTATCAATGGTAATTTTCCGAGGAACTCCAAAGCGATAACAAATTTTATTCACAATGAATTTAATAGCATCCTTGGCCTTCGTACCAGATAATGGTTCAGCTTCAGCCCATTTCAAAAAATAACAAACTGCCCAATAATAATTTGATGTCCTCCAGAGGCCATAGACAAATGCCTTACTAATTCTATTCCCCATCTATCAAAAGGAATTGTTTCGGAAATAGAAGTAAGCGATACTACTCGTTTGTGAATAGAATTGTCAAAGCGTCGACACGTATCACATGCTTGAACTAATACTTTAGTATCATTCATAATCGAAGGCCAATAATAACCTGCCAACAAAACCCTTCGTGTCAAAGACTTAAACCCACGGTGAGTTGAACACTCACCATCATGCACTTCAGATAAAATCTCATGAGATTCTTGTTTACTCAAACACCAAAATAATAGTCTACCTGCAGATGTTTTGTATAAGACTCCATCTGATACAACATAAACATGAGCCTTGTATCATAACCTTTTAGCTAGCTATGTATCTTGAGGTAACGTGCCTCTTAGCAAAAAAATTGAGGATATTAGAACCCCAATCACTTCAAATTATGTTTGGGGGTAACAAATATTTCCTCAACATATTGACATTGTTCTGTTCATGTCAAGATTGAAGGGATTTCTTGTAATAATATCTATGGATATTCCTATGTGTGAGCAATTGTTGCTAAAGAAACAAAGACTGTATTATTTTCTTGGCTAATATGCTCAACAATCATCTTATCAAACAAAAGAATTAAGTTTTGAAGCTCGCGTAGATAAAAAATTAACTGATCTTTCTTCGCCTCGGATATGCCTGCCATATGATTCACCACAAGCTGCGAATCTATCTCCAAACAAATTGTTGTTGCTCCACAAATACTTACAAGACTTAAACCAGCTAACGCAACTTCGTATTCAGCCTCATTATTTGATGCATGAAAACCAAATCGAATAGTTTGGTACATAGCTTCACCTGTAGGAGAAATTAACTGAACCCCTGCACTAGATCCCAATACACTAAAACCACCAGTAGTTCAAACGACCCACGTTGAAACTTCCGGAATTAATTCTTTATCTATCCCTTCATATGATCGTCTTGAATGAAATTTGACAAGAAAGTCAGCTAAAACTTGAGCTTTGATGGAGTTCGAGGTGAAAATTGATATCAAAATCTCCCAATTCTACTGACTATTTGGTCATTCCATAAGAAATGTCTAGTCGTTGCAACACATTCTTTAATGGAAAAGAATTTTAAACCTCAATGGTGTGAGCTTGAAAATAAAGGTGCATGTTTCCAGCAGACAATACCAAAGCTAAAGTCAATTTCTCAAGCATTAAATATATTTTCTTCGACGCCATCAAACTTTTGCTAACATAATAAACTGGCTTTGAAACTTTATTCTCCTCGCATATCAAAACAACGCTTACAGCAAAATCAGACAATATTGTAAATAAAAATAGTTGTTTTCCAATTCGAGGCTTAGTTCAGGTGATAATAATAGTTCTTTAATCTTCGAAAAAACTGCTTCCTAATCTAGTGTCCAAATGAACTCTTTGGGTCTTCGTAAAACTTAGAATAAAGGAAAAAATTTGTCAGAAAATCTTAAAATAAATCGATTAAGAGAAACTAACCTTCATGTCAAGATTTGCACTTCCTTTATAGTTTGAGGTAATGTCATCGATACTATGACCTTTAATTGTCCACAATCAGCCTATATCCCCTTTTCATTAATGATATACCCTAAAAATATTCATGATTGGAATTTAAAGTATATTTTTCTGGATTTAGCTTCAAACGAATAACCAACCTTCATATTCTTTCCGATCTGAGAAACAAAAGCCTTATTAACCAACCTTTGATATGTCGTTCCAGCAATCTTCATACCAAATGACATGACTTTATAATAATGTAACCCTTGATCGGTGATGAACGTAGTACTTTTCTGATCTTTTTGGTCCATTTGAATCTGGTTGTAACCTGCAAAGGCATCCATGAAATATAGAATGTTATCCCTAAAGTAGAGTCAGTCAGCTGGTCTATTTGAGGAACAGGAAACAGATCTTTAGGGCATGCACGATTTAGATCTGTGAAATCAACACACATTTGCTACTTTCTATTTTTCTAACGAATACTGGATATATAGTCCACAAAGGATATTGCGCCTCTCGAATATGTCTGACCCTAGAGAGACGATCCACTTCTTCCACAATAGCCTCTGAATTTTCTATAGAAAAATCTTGTATTTTCTCAATAACAGGCTTAATTCTTGGATTTATAGTTAGGATGTGATATATTACTTCAGATGGAACTTCTACTACATCCTTTGTTTTCCAAATGAAAACATCCAAATTATCAAACAAAAATTGTAACAACTGATAACGCAAAGTAGGAGACAACAACGTTCCCATTCATAGAGTTTTCCCATTAGAAAAAGTACATTCCTTGATATCCTCACTCACTGTTAAAGGACTTAGGGTCTCTCTCGGATCATCTATTCCCTCTTCATCTGATGTTAACCCCCTTGGTTGCTATTCAGCTATCTGATCCTCATGATTAGGACCTCGAATTCGAATAGCTGTTGCTTAACATTCTATGGCTACCTTTTGGTCACTTCGAACCACACGAACACAATCCTCAATGATATATTTCAAGCACTAATGAACAATAGATACAATAGCATACATTCTTGAAAGCCAAGATCTCCCAAAACTAGCATTGTAACATGGTTGGATATTCAACCACCATGAATACACCTTCTTTTTAAAATGACCTTTTCCCAAACACATTTCACCTTAAAATTCATCAATCACTTGAGTGGTCACCCTTGTAAAACTAAATCATAGTACGACCAAATTGAAGAATTCGAGGTGGATTACGCATCCTATCATACGTAGACTTCAACAATACATTTTCAAAACTTCATGTATCTATCAAAATACACCAAATTTCAGTTTCAGCTATATCATCCCCTATGATCACTGCGTCCTCATGAGGTCTTGTTATTCCTCTTAAATAATGCTCATAAAACAAGATAAAATGAGTATAATTATTTCCATATAAATGAGTAGACATTCTTCATTCTACTTGAGTAGCTAAATTAAAAACGTGTCTTTTCCTAGAACTATTAGTGTTATCAGCCATTGAATCTCTCCCAAAAATTGCTAAAGATTTAAAATAATCACACAAACTTCGAACTCGTCCCTGCTCTACTGGTTCATCATCAACTAGCAAAATTATTGCATCTGGATCCGTGTCCCAATATTCTGAGGCTGCATCAAATTTATCACATTTAGAATCCAGAATCATCAATGCACTCTCTTGCTTCGAAATTGAATTAGCAAATGGTTGTGTGTGACGCGCTCGGATTTTTCGATCCACTTCTCTTTCCCTTAACAAAAGCTGTTAATTTTTCATTTTCTATTAAAACTTGTGTATTTTTTAACGCTATACAATCTGCAATGTTGTGCCCAATTTCATTATGATACTTGCAAACTCTATTATTACGCTCTTCTCTTGGTCTATTTATAGGAGCCGAACTTCTAAACCTTATATGACTTTAGATTTCTAAAAAATAGTAGCTACATTCTCAGTCAAGTCCGCATAATAATCTCGCCTTATCCACTTGTTTGGTCTTGGTCTATAATGCTAATTATTTGCTATTGTTTAAGAATCAATCCCTTCTGTTCGAGGAAGTAGATTGTTGTTTATCCTCGGACGAGGAGGTGTCTGATAACCATGATTAACAATTCCTAGTCCTATATTTTTATGTACAGATTCAGGTCCACCTCGAACTCTTATGGAGTCTTCTACTTTAATCTGATCTTCTACTTGAGCCATTAAAGCTCCAAAAGTTAATGCCCTTCTTTTTGTCATTTTTTTACAGATCTCTTGGTAACAAACCTTGTCTAAAAGCAACCATAGCAACCATTTCTTCAAAATCATTCAATGTCGCTTTTGTTAATACAAACGGCTCGTATAACATTTCACTTTTTCTCCCACAACCTGCTTATACTGTATTATCATATCACCATTAGTACATATTTCTTTTCTTTTAAAAAATTGTCGTCTGATGGATGTATAAAAGTCTCTAAAGTTGGTAATAGATCCTCTCGGAATTCTATTATACCACTTAATGCAATGCCTTTGAAAGTCTGAGAAAACTCTTTGTATACCAGAATGTCATCATCTTCGAAGTTCATCATATATTTTTTGAATTGTTTGATGTAATCATCAATATCATGTGTCCCATCAAACTTTTTTACCTTAGAGATATCAAAACATTTCGGATGATTAATAGACCTAAGCTTAGACGTTAAAGGAGAATTTCTCCAATCTAATCCATGCACATACTAGTCATCTTCTCTGGTTCCCAAATAATAACATACGAATTCAGATATGTTACACCTGTGAATTGATTTGATGTGTTTCCTTCATACCATACAGTATCCATCATATTACAAGGTCCACAATATTTTTTTTATTTATACATTTTTCATGATTTCCATGCCGACTTATTTCTCATTTCGAAGAATCCCGGTACTTCATTTGCTTAACAATCCTTCCTCATATTCTGAGCTATCAAATTCACCATCACTGGATGTGGGGTATCTATGTTTATCTTTTTTTTTATTTTAGTGAAGTAAAGTGTTCTTTATCAGACTTAAATTATGTTTTCTTTCGATAACTTTGAATCTGATGATCAGTGTACGACAGATCATATTGATTTTCCAATTCATATTTCTTCTCAACTTATCATACTTCATATTTTAACCTATCTGACTAAATATGTTGTTATCTTTGAACGTACTTATCATCCAAAGTAGTTATTTTGTCTAACCAGTTGATTCTTCTGATTTTCAATATTAAAATGATCTCGATGTGCCATAATTTGATTGTTTTCCCTACTTTCTTCTCTACGTAAATCTAATTTCAATGTTTCAATAACTTTACAAAATATTGGATCAGTTTCATGCTCCGGTTCCATATTATTCAAGAACGATATCACTGACTAATAATACAATAATTTTCGGGTTTTTATGTGTAATCAAGGTACCAATCGAACATCTTCCACTATGGTTGTCAATTTGTTAAGTTTGAATTGATTTTAGAGAGATATTTAAAATAGGATTGTAGAGAGAGAGAAAATGATTTGAAGTATCTTAGTCTGACTTAGAAAAAGAGTCAATCCTTTATTTATCGCCTTCTGCCCTATTTATAGGCGCATCAGACTTCTATAACTGAATTAGTTATATAATAGGGTAAAATTGCTTTACAGTCCCTTACATTCAGAAGTAATTCAATTTTTTCCTTTCTAGCTTTACATTTTATCATAAATAACCTTAACATTATTACATTAAGTCCCTAATATTTCATATCCTCATGAGATTGTATCGTAAATATAAATATAACATATAGTAGCAGATTTAAATAATATTCTTTCTCTAAGTCATATTACAATTACTAGCTGTATATTAAAATACAATATTTACAACAAATTTTATTGAGAAAAAAAATAATAAAAAAAAATAAAAAAGATTCATTGCTGAGTTTTTTTTCTTTCATAAATTTTATTTTGGTATCAGAGCAGGTATAACCAACGCCAAGTTGTTCATCCATAAGCTTAGACACATCATTCTTTGATTGTCTCTTACCTGAGTCAATTACAAGTACCAAAACATAAATGATGTATATAAACAATACTAACAACAATTTTAAGCTAGACCACACCAACTATTTGTTATGGAGGCTATGATCATTCCCGTTATCAAAGGAAACAAACTATTTGTCACATTTCAGGGGATACTCCCTTCAAATAGTATTTTGGGTGAAAACCCAACCTTTGAAAACTGGCAATCTAAAGACCAACTGTTGTTTGGGTTATTATTTTCCACTATCACTCCTAAAATACTTGCAGAACTATTGGAGCATGATTCCTCAAAAAGACTCTCGGATGCTTTAACCAAGTTTTTTTGTTCACAAACTAGGGTCATAATCTCATGTTTTAAAAGAGAGTATCAAAGAACTAGAAGGGTTGAATCTAGTATGGATGAATACCTAGCTAAAATGAAGTCTATTTTAGATAACGTGGCCCTAGCTAGTTGTCCAGTCACCATTGATGACTTGGTTCCACCTGTCTTTATTGGCCTAATCCCAGACTATACTCTCATAGTCGTAAGCTGGCAATAAGGTTCTGACTTAGGTAGATCTCCAAACATCTTTCCTAACCTTTGAGAGCATATTTAGGGAAATCTTAAACCTACAAAGTGTTATGGCTAGCCTAAACTTGACCTCAACGTCCACCAACATCAATAAGAAATAAGTCACCAAGTAACAATCAGAGTTCAATAAGACAAAACAACTATCTTAGGGGTCAAGTTCGTGACTATAGAGGAAGATTTCAAAAATCTATAGAGGTATAAGAAATTATATTTATCGGAGAAGATATGGGAGGAATTTATTATCCAAACAGACTAACCTGTAAGCTTTATGGCAGGTTTGGTCATGCTGATCCCACATGTTACTTCAAAGATTATTTAAATTATATGGGGTTATATACATGCAGAACAACAACAACAACAAAGGTTAGGTTGGGGATGTCCAGTTGTAGCAAAGCCTTTACAGGCTGAGTGAAAAAAGTTAGAATCCAAAATGGTTAGCTGTCATTTTATAGGTTATCTAAGACCACTTAAGAGGTTACAAATTTTATTCTTCGACTAAGTGTTTAATTTTGTAGAAGGGAACTACCATGTTGTTTGGGATGCATATATTAAGGGGAAATATTCAGATGGACACATTATTTATTTTAGAAATATTAAAATTAGTTCATTCAATCTTTGGTATTGATGCTTTGACTACATTTAGCTAAACGACTATCTACAGTATGCCAAGGCATTCATTTCCTCAGATATATGTTACACTTCTTCCTTAAGAAGAAAATATTAATCTTGTTCATGATGAGAAAATTCACCAACCTTAAAAACTTGAGTAATACATTGACCATAAATTCCATGAATCCAATAAATATAAAAGAAGTGTCATACCTTTAGATTATCTGGAATGAAATTTGTTAATGAATATAATGAGTCTTCAAATATTCTGAAAGATATAAAGAGTTCAAACTCTAAATTATGAATTGAAATTCTAATTGGTGCAAGATAATTCAGTATGATATATTGCCATCATACCTGAAAGAAATAAACCAATTGGTTGTAAATGGTTGTTTAAAACCAAACGCGATACTTCCAAAAAAGTAGAAAGATATAAAGAACATCTTGTAGTTAAAGGTTACAATCAGCTTGAACCAATGAATTATTCTAAGACAATTTCTTTAATTTCCTCAAAAGACTAATTTAGGACAATTTACGACTTTAGTTACTCATTTTGATTTGGAGCTTCATTAGATGAATGTCAAAACAACACTTCTTAATGAAGACATTGAAGAAATAATTTACATGCAACAACCCGGAAATACTTTTTTGAAGACTCGAAATCAATTTTGTGTAAACTAAAAAAATTATATACTCAAACATTCATCTCATCAATGATACCACAAATTTTTATATACAATCACCTCATTCGATTTCGAGATTAACTTTATGGAAGCTTGTGTATACCACAAGTTTAGTGGAGTAAAGTAATTTATTTAGTGATATATGCCGATGACGACTCCTTGCTACGAACAATCTCGGTTTATTGCATGCTACCAAGAATGTTTTTGTTAGATAAATTTGACAAAAAATAAATTGTTGAATTCTTATGAGTTATGGAACCAAATAGTAAGGAATTTACGGCCAAACATCATGGGTTTGTAATAAAATGCATACATTGGAAGTATGTTACCTCATTATGGTTTGGAAAAAAATAAACTTATGGATACCCTCATAGCCATAGGTGATAAGCTCTCACCTCATCACAGCCTAAAAACATATTCAAAAATTCAGATCATAAAGATACGCACGAATACTTTGGCTATTGTAAGTCTTATATATGATCAAGTGTGAACCAAACTAGACAAATCATTCATAATTATAATGTTGGGAGGTACTTGAGCAATCAAAGAGTTATCCATTGGAATTTAGTGAATATAATGCATATATACTTAAAAATTATCAAGCATTGCGGTTTGGCATATAGTAAATCAGATAACCTAAAGACTATAAGGTATTCTGATGTAGATTTTTTCATGTGTGTAGATACTAAGAGATTTATTACTGGTTATGTATACGTTCTAACACAAAGATCCATATATTATTATAGTGCAAAAAATACTCTTTTCGCAACTTCTACAATGGCAGACGAGTATGCCGCGTGTTTTGAGGCATCAAACTATGAGATTTGGTTAAGCAATTTTGTCATAGAATTGCATGAAGTGGCGGTAAATAAAAGAAAACTCTTACTTTACTATAATGATAGTTCAACTGATAGAAGTAGTAGCTCCAACAAGTCAAAACGTATAGATATTAAGTTTCAATATGTGAATGAATAAATCTAGAATAGTCATATCAGAGTTGAGCACATTGACACACACTTAATGGTTGCAGATTATTTCACTAAGGTGGTACCATCCTCGATATTTCATGAACACATTGTTTGTATGTGTTTCCTTAGCTTAGAGGGTATTAAGATTCAAAAGAAATGGTTTATTGATTCTAGTTGAGTTTTTCAGTTTTAAGTTATTGGTTTAGTTTTAAAGTGTATTATTATTTTATATTGTACTCATACATTTATTTAATTAATACAATGGTTAATTTTTTTTTCTTATTCCATGAATTCAATCTAGTATAGTATGACCAGTTAGAAGTCGGTATGTAGTGATTACGAAGTTGTGTTACTTCTATGCTACACTCTATGAGAAGTCAAAATTCGGTTAGGTTTTAACTGGAAACACAATTATTGTTATAATTTTTTGTAAAGATAATCATGATATACCTTCATTAATTCACTATTAGTTATGATCTGAAATAAATATGAAGTTTTTAAGTTAACTGTAAAATAATAACGTTATATAGTGCACAATTTTTTTTTGGGTACACTTTAAATATGATAATGAAATAAACATTATCATTGAGCGGTATTAAAGACTTATGTGCGATTAATTTGGTAGTCAAATCATTATATTTCACACAGTGTGAACAAAAATATGTGTGGTATATTTTGTCAACTACGGAGATATCATTTTTAAAAAAATGTAAACTTATTTTTCTTATATCGTTCTATTATTTATTATTTCTCGTTGTGCTATGATTGGTTGTTTGATTAACCTAATAACACTCCATTATACATTCATATTCATATTCATATATATATATAGTATCCATATTCCAACTACATCTTTTTGTTAACGTAACTCATTTTGGTCTCACCTTTTGAATATTTAAACTTATTTAATATGTATTACTCTAGTATCAATTACTTGTCTAACCTTATCCTCCACATGTTGCTCCATCCGTTAATGGTAGTTTGTTTAACGAGATTTCAATTTGTCATAAATTCATATATACGCAAAGTATCCATATATCTAACTTCATATATATGTTAACAAAACCCATTTGATCTAAAAAATAGATAGACATCATCGAAGTAAAGAAATTAATGTTTTTCAATGATAATATAATAGACCACTTCCTCGTTGAAGTCATTCAAAATTCAAATAAAAATGGTTATGAATGGATATATAATTATTACTTATGTATCTTTTGAAGTTATATTGTTTTGTTTCCATTGTCTTTAGTATGTTATGATGTAGTAGTTTTTTAGTTGTATTTTAAGTATTCTTAAAGTAATAATATGATGTGATCATGACATTTGAAGTTGGTCCAACTAAAAGATCTCGTGTTATACAACTCCAAAGTACATCAAATGGGTTATTTCTTGAGATTATGGACAATAAAAACATTCGCCAGTACACTTGATACGATATTTATAAAATCCAACCTCTTTTATGCATGTTAAAAATCTAAGACAGCCCATAAAATGTATCTTAAATTTTTGGTTAAAATCATGATGGAAATGGAGATCAAAAGTCACTTGAGAAAATTAGAAGTTCATATCAAACTCACATCAAACAATATTTATTGCTATTAGTTCTCACGAAAATTTACAATTTTTTTTTATATTTTTTCTTTAAATATATGTAATATTCATTGGAGAAGATATCAAACTTCTTAATCATTTTTTCAAGTAAAAGTGATTCTCATTTTGTTCATTGTAAATGTTTTGATCTTTTTAATGTGTAATATCTAACTAATCAAATTATTTGTTGCATAATATTCAAGTAATCAACCGACTTATCAAACAATTATTTATCCCCATTTGTGGCACCTTAAACCAAAGTTCTTAATTCCATTGCGTGAGTATTAAGTCTTGGGTTTTTATATACCCAATGTTTGTGTTATGTGAGTTCTCAAGATTGTAAATTCCCATATTACCACCTAAATGTTTTTCCTGGGGACATTTTTGTATCATCTGGTATTAGAGAAAATTTATAAGTTCGGTTTTATCATTCGATTCATCTTTGTATATGTTCATCTTCTTGTTACCGTGTCTTATACGTTCAGCTTGTTATAATATCTCTTTTATGTTATCATGCCATCATTATGTTTTTTTTATTTTCTATTTTAAAAAAACAAAATAAATGAAAATAAAAAATTAAATAGAAAATATAAAGAAAATAAAAATAAATAATATTATTTGTTTATGAATAATCTATTCTCGAAGATTTATATAGATTCATTTCAAAACTTTGATTTCTTTGGTATATCTTGTTTAATTATTATGGAGAACATTCTAGAGTGTTTTTGCTAGTTCCATTAAGACTATTTAAGAATCACGATAGAAGAAAAATGCAGAGAATGTAAGATAAGTGGAGGATAAACTCCAATTGAGTGAAACACTTTTGAGTGAGACACTTGAGTGAAACAAACAACAACAATAATGAAGAGGAGTTTTCACAACTTGTAAATCTAAATCTCCAAGTGCAAATACTTATGAGAGCAATTCATAGGCTATTGAGAGTTGAGATGAAATAAATTTATGAGAAAATTGACATATTTTCAATAGAGACATATCAAAGGCACTCAAAATATGCACAATTTTCTTAGAGGAGAAAAAATACAACCAAGAGAAGCAATTTATGATTACAATAAAGCATATGATGAGTATTACCACAAAAATGATCACTTAGTAAGAGAAACCCACAAAAGACTATAAAGATCTAAAAATGATGACATCATGGGAGGTATCAAATTAAAAATTCCTTTTATGAAAGGAATAGTTTTGATGCTTATTTAGAGCGGGAGAAACGATTGAGTTAGTTTTTTTATTACCAAAGTTACTAAGAAACATAAAGATATCAGTCACAACCCCTAATTTTTTTTTATCATTATGATATTAATAGAATGGATTAGTTGATGAAAATAAGGATAAGAAATGGTAAGCATCCCATTGAGTCAAGGTAATATATGACGACTGTTATACGAATACATTATATACCAAACCATTATCATTGAGAGCTACACCGAAATTTGAAAATATTGATTCAAAATAATTGAAATGTATAGAATTATATTGAGAAAATTTAGATCTTAATGCTAAGAACTAATATAAAATAATTTAGTGAAGTTATCATAGCAAGATTGATCAACGGTCTAAATAGGGAAATGGAAGGTGTAGTGGAAACGAAATATTATGTACAATTGGAGGATATGTTGCACAAGTCTATTTTGGTTGAACAATAGCTCAAAAGAAGTGGAATCACACGTCAAACCTTTAGTGTGATTTCATCTCACATGAAATCGACATATTTAAAGGATGAAAAATAGTCTTAAAACCAAAATTTGGATGAAATCATACACTACCAGCCATGAAAACAAAGGTAAACCCCAATAATATAATGCATGTAATCATGATGTACAATTGTTTAATTTCCAAAACAAGATTCAATATGTGAGTACATGTCCAAATTGAAGAACAGTGGTTGTATATGATATGATCTGTAAACCACACCAGGTTTACAGATACTGTTGAAATAAAAAATATGCAGCAATCAATGAGTAACCCAAACACTATCCACAAAAAAGAGTGATAATTTGAGGGAAAACCTAGAAAAAAGGTATGTAAGAGTACACCCGTAGTGGAATACATTAATTGATTTGTGAGAGCTTATAAGATCAAGATGGCATGTTTTCAAAGATGCTAATAATTATACTTGTGTATAAAGATACACTTTCTATAATATTTTTTTTTATCATGTTTAGCTTAGTTATGTTAGTTTTTGCTATATAACTTTGATCATATATTCAGAAAAAATCCCTTGACGTTTACCACCAATTCGTGGGATTAAGCATTAACTAAACTTATAGCATGAAAATTCATCATAATTGGCCAAATTATCGGATGAATTAATTACAGACAAGATCTTCAAATGAAAGTTAATGAGTTGATAGAGAAGGACATATCCGAGAAGTCATAAGATCATGTGCTGTTTTAATTCTAGTAGTTCCTAAAAAGGACGAGACTTGTAGGATATGCGTTGATTTCATAACCATCAACTATATTATAGTAACTTACCGACATCTCATTTCTTGTTCGGATGTTGGATGAATTGTATGGTTCTTGTGGGTTTTCTAAGATTTATATTAAGAGTGGTTATCATCATATTTTCATGATAATAATGAATGGAATAAGTTTTTAAAAATAAATCATAGAAAATATGATTATTTATATATATATATATATATATATATATATATATATATATATATATTGAACTAATACATCAAGTATTTTATTTAGATTAATTAATCATGTTGTGAGATTATTCATTGGAATATTATTTGCTATCTACTTTGATTACATAATTATCTATAGAAAAAATTAAGATAAACATGCTAAGTATTTAAAACTTGTTTAGGATTTTCAAAAAAATAATAAAATGTTTGTTAATTTAAAAACTTGTAATTTTTGTACATATAACCTCATGTTTCTATGTTTTTTGGTGCTGCATGGTGTATACAAGTGAATGAAGAGAAAGTTAATTCCATTCAAGAGTGACATAGCCCAATTAGAGAAAGGAAAATCATTTATGGACCTATTGGTTTATGCATTAGGCTTATTATAGACTAGCATCATTGTTGCCTCATTTACATAAGTGTTGAAGAAATATGTTGGATTTAAAAGAAAAGAAACTCGAGAATAAGTATTCCAATTTTTGAAGGATAAACTAACTAATATTCTTATATTATATTTTCCTGATTTCTTAAAGAATTTTGAGATTAAGTGTGATGCTTTAGGTGTTAAAATTAGATTTTTAATATTTCGAGAGAGAGTTTGATTGCTTATTTTAGTAAAAAAAATGGTGGAACAACCTTGAATTATTTTAAATACGATAATGAGTTGTACACTCTTGTGTAGGCATCGCAGATATACAACATTATCTCTGGCCTAAGGAGTTTATTATTCACATTAATCATGAGTCCTTGGAACATTTAAAATGCCTATGAAAAAACTGAACGAACATCATACATGTTTGGTGAAATTCATTGATCCATTTCTACGTCATTTGATACAAGAAATGTAGGGAAATTATTGTTGATAATGCATTATTTACAATAAAGTCACATATAGGAAGATTAATAGCAAATTTTTGAGTCTCAAATGCGTTAATTATCTTACATTATCACTTTTATTGCTCATACTTGAAAAAGACGTCGAGAGAAAATATGGCAAGTGTGTCATTTTCATACTCTCTCATGAACTTATAATATAAAATGTTTGACTTACCAATTCATTGCCTTATTTTCGAAAGAAACTTATTGCGAGAAACAATTGAGTTTCACTAGTTCAATTCAATCATAAAAATGTAAGATGGATCAAGGTTTGTTTAATTGTCTCATATATGACGAACGATCTTACTCAATGAATATGAAAGACAACAAACAATAGTTTTCATGATTTTTAATCCCTTCTTATATATGTATGAAAGTAAATATGAGAAAAAATGCTCAAAAGATAACAATTCATTTTTATTGCTAGTGCACACATTTACAATTTCCATCTATAATATTTTTTACATTTTGATGTATTTTTTAAAGTTTTTTATTTTTAGCTGAGTTATTTTATTTTGTTCTCACTAATGTTCTTGATATGTTTCTAACTATATTTGGGGGAGAGAGCTAATAAAAACGGTGTGCTTCCGTTATTGGCTCACTTGATAACATGTTTCAAATATAATTTTTTTAATTCTTTTTTTTCATGACATGTTTTCTTCAACATTTTTGTAGGAGGAAAACCTTGAGTTTTTATCAAGTTTTGGTCCATCTTTATTATGACACGAATTATTTATTCCTGATCATAATCATGAATCAAACAACGGATTCTATTAATTTTGTATTGATATAGTATATTCTCTATGTTAGGTATACATAACGAAGTGCAGCCTTTTCCATTTTTTGTTGAGCATACCTATCTGTCTGTTATGGTTTTATCTTATTATCGCAGTCATGTCGTATATGTAGGACAATCCATGCATTATTCAAATAAACCATTCATATTCTACTTTTTTTACATTTATCTTACTAGTATGTTTGTAATGGTGTAATATTATATCATAAGTATCCTCATATACTAAATATTTGATATGACAAAATATTTAGAAATCATAAAAATTAAAGATTAACTTATATTTATTGAACGATATATTACGTGTTAAATGTCAAGCAAAATATCAAAATTCACCCATGATAGTTTAATGTGATTCCTTATTATGCATCGTTTAAGCATGATCGTGTACATTCCAACCTAATAATTAAATACAGTTTCTAATTAATTATATAATAACACATAATATAACATGTTTGGCTTACCAATTGTTTTTTATCTTGTTTTCTAAGTAATTATTGCAAGAATAATTTTATATAGCTAGTTTAGCATCAAGCTTATTACGTCAATAATAAATTTATTTATAAAAAATGAAATCCAATAGAAAATTATATTTGCATAATTACTAAAATCACATAGAAATTAATTAGCATTTGTGTAGCTGAATAAAGATAACTCTTAGGAAAACTAAGTGGTGATATATATATATATATATATATATAACATGAATTCTAATTAGAAATAAAATTGAAAAATCTAAAACGATTCAACTTTTTATTGATGATTCAGATATCAAAGATTTCTTTTTCAACAGATAATATAAAAAATTCATTGGTCCCAACACTATAATGTTGGGAACATCATATGAATGTTGGTATAGTTACCATTTGGCTATAAATAAGTTTTTCTTTACCATGAAGTCTGATAATTCGTATAATACAATAACACTTTCTAAGATACCGAACATTGATACATTTTCAAAAGTTACAAAGTTTTAACCTATTGTATATTATAATGCGCTCTATAAATTATCTAAAAAATTGATGATATAATCAAATAATTATTATTAGTTCTTGTTGATACTTTCCAATTTATTGAGACTAGGAAGATCTCGTACAATTGCATGCTCTTTATGAACTTATGAGTGAATATTAAATAAATTGTAATGCCTACATATTACTCTCATAATCGTTCCCATTAAATCTTATGATGGTGTCGAATGACATTTCATCCCTCATATTCTTGTGGTGATGAAATTTCTAGATGATATGATTTTTTAAATATATAGAATTATACATAGAAAATTCAAAGATAATCATGGGTTATGTTAAAACAATTTCACCTTCCATTATCTATATGCGCTTGTAATAAAGTTCTTATAAACATCCTTAAAGAAGAAAGTATCGAAAATAATTTTATATCTCGTTGGAAATCAAACGAATTAAAAATTATTTATCTGTGATAATGAATTTCATTCTCAAATATAAAACCAAAATGATGAAAGGTAATCGAGAAAGAAAACAGTAATGATTATAATGGTTTTTATTCTATAAAAATATGATCAAACTTTAAACTTGGAATTCTACTCATATTTATACCTTTTACAATATATTTTATCTCTTCACATTTATCATATTCATTACACGTTTGAATGTGTGGTCGTGCCTTTAATAGCAGTCACATTCTCTAATAAATATGGAAATATGTTCTTAGTAACGTATATAAAAATGACACGTGCCATCTTGTTCTAATCGTTTGAATGTTCTTTTTATGCGCTCGACTAATATTCTCATGTCTTTTGTCTAATGGCTTCTTTGCGGCCTTCATATTATATCACATATCACCCCCTGTATTGTATACGCTCGTCTTGAATTTTAATTACCTCGTATCGCTTTCATAGCTTTTGTTTTGTAGTTTCTTTGTGGCTCTCTCCTTATACCACGTATCGACCTCATCCTTTGGTTCACCTCATCATTTGGTTACTTCGTACTATATGCAACTTATCATTTTTGTTAGTCTTCAACATATTCTTACCTCGTCATTATGAGAAATATATGTTATTTATTGGATATAGTCTTATCAACCTATATTTTACAAATGATTTTAGGTTTTTTTGTTCCAATCTTTATATTTTTACTCATATTAAATAAATCATTAATAGGATTAAAATTCTTTCAAAACTTAAAAGGGTGTTATTGATGGGTTTAGTATCATAATTTAAATTGTACTATATTGTTAGGACGTCCAAAAATATATATGATATATTATGTAATAAAAATATTTTCTATACCAATATATCGAACATGAAAAAGTTAAAAAAATCTAACCTTTTGAATATAAAATATTTCGTAATAACATAAAAAAACAAAATATAAAAAAAAAATTATAATATATATTATTTTTTATAATAATTAGTTATTATTATTATATATATATATGTCATTTTTATTAGAAAATTGAGATATATAGACTCGATTTAATCTATTTTTTATATTTCCAATGAATTGTATTATTATAACTAAGGGAACAAAATGTCTTTAATTCCAATCGACTAGGCATATTGTATTGATTGTTTTAGTGGTATATATATAAAAACGATCATAGATTCCTATTAACATTGTGTTTGAACACAACTAGTATATTCTAAAATAATTGTTACTCGCCATATTTAGTCTTGGTCATAAACCACTTTTAAAAATTTTATTCAACCACACCTTTCTACTTTATCATCCAAAACGAAGAAGAAATGAACAAAAAATCTATAAATTACTAACTCAAATTAAACAAAACCAATATATATATATATATATATATATATATATATATATATATATATATATATATATATATATATATATATAAGTAATATGATTGTTTTTTATAACTCTATTTTATATTATTTTAAATTGGTAGACAATGTTTTTTTAGTATCTTATAAGATATAAAACTCTTTCTCTAGTCACGTTTCCGTCTTAACTCTATTAGTAATTTTATTGACTATTGAACCCTTGTTTACATTATTTTTTCTTACTATTTTTTATTCTAAATAATAATAATAAAAGATTTAGTCACAAATGTTTGATTCTATTTTATGTCTAATTTGATTCATCCCTTCTCATATCAATAACTAAAATGAAAAAAAGGAGACTGCCAATGCATTCGTAAATAAATGATTAATCTCTATCAATAAACTCATTAAAGAACCGAACCATAAAATACTTAAGTGCTACAGAAACATGCACCTCCTTCTTTATTATATTATATTATTATATATATATATATATATATATATATAATTAGATGTATGTGTAGTTAAATACTTTTTTATTTTTTTTATTATTTTACTTTTTATTTTTTATTTTTTCGTGGAATTCACAATACCCAATTTCTAATTAACATGAAAACTAATGATGATAAAATTTCTTGAAAAAGAGAAAAAAATCAATTTTTATTATATTTTTGTTATTTTATTATATATTTGTTATATGATATAGGAAAAAGGAATAGGTTAGCAATATATATTTGATTTTCTATATAAATTAAAAAGAAATAAGATAAGAATGATGAAAACAAGACATGAATTCTCTACAATAAATCAATTGAAAAAGGGGTGTAGCGTAACTTGGTAGCATGAAACGATAAAAATATATATTTTTTAGTTTATGTTGATTCGTGCATTATTGATTTAATTCTTAAGACGGAGACAAGGTTTGAACTATTTTGGATATGTTTTTGTATTTTTTGGTAATATGTATACTGAACTATTTTTTTTTCCACGATTATGGATTAAATTGACGGATCACGTACTAGAATAATTAAGAGAATGAACTTGAGGAAGATAAAAAAGAAAATAATGGTTCTTCTATACCTCATTGTATAATACAACATGATGGTAGACGATCTGATATTTATGTCATCATATCCTCTTTCATGGATACCATAACATCTCAACATCAACGTCGATAAACGAATGATCTCTTCTTCTCATCACATACCTCGCTATTCTTCAATTTTTTTAAAAAACATAAGACATACCAAGTACAAAAAGACGAGGTAATATCTTAATTGAATTGACAGTTATATAAAGTTTAAAAGTTTCACAAATATTGTTCACAATTTTATTATGGTTAGATAATTTTATTTTTGGTTGCGAGGTAATAAAAACATATAATTTTAAAAAAAAATTGTTTACAGTTTTAGGATGGAGGAAATTATTATTTATTGTTGTAAAGCTGTAAAAAAATATTATTTACAATTTTATGATTATTGGAAAATATTATTTATAAGTTATAAAATTATAAAAATATTTCTTGAAGCTCTAAGATTGTTGGAAAATATTTTTAAATCGGTTGTAGATGGTGGAGTAGCCAAATATGAAGGACTTATAGTTTTTAATATGGAAAAATATAAAAATATAGAAGATATATGAGAGAAAATAATAGTTGGAATTTTTTCTTTTTGGGTTTGACCCATATATATAGTGCTTATAATTATAGCAAATATAAAAAATGGAAAATATCTTATTATTATAAAAAAATTATCTATATTTAAATCATATCTTTTATTTATTTTAATTTTTTATTGATATATATTTTAGTAAATATTTTATTAATATCTTTAAACACATTTCTATTTTTTTTAACTCAATGGTTTTTTTTGTCGGGAATTGGACCTGACTAATTTATTTAAGATTGTAGACTGTTTTATTGTAAACATATGCAATATTGTATGTTTATATCATATAATATCATATATTTATTTATATTTTAGAATATAAATTACGTTTATATGCGCATATCATAGCCTGAAAGCATGAAATTTCATACCTAAAATGCGAGCATGAATCTGTTTAAATACCACGCCATTAATGAGGCTTGTTTATCTTTTGACGAATTTCAGTGTGAACTTGCTTATTATGAGGATATTCATAAAAATATGACATTGAGAGATCAACATAATTTATTTTTGATTTAGTGAATAACACCATTTTAGTTGATGTGCGCTATATTATCGGGTTGAAGATAAACGAAATTATTATAAAGGTTGATGTTAGTATGTGCAAAATTGAGCTTTATACTTGGGCTAGCAATCTTTTGTAGTTTAGAGTACGAATATACGTGTAAAAAGATTGATAAATAAAAATATCTTAAAGTTAATTTGAACGAACAACCTTTAGTGGTCTTAGATACCAAGACATCGAACCTAACCTTACTAAAGACGATGTGACCCACGCAACGTCATGTGTAGTTATTGTACTTTCTGGGTTGCACGATAATTTCCAGAAATAACACCATGTACCTCAACTCTAGGTATATGCTAATCTTTGAACGTATTAAACAACTAGATTTGTACGCATGATGTGTTTGTGTACTTGTGCCATGTATCATTATTTTGATATAACTTTAGAACATGTAACATAAACTATTTTCTCTTTTTTACTTATGTTATTTGTATCATTAATCATTTTTTTTTCTAATTGTGAGTTCATAATATACGTGTGAGGTGTCATCCATAACAAAGTGGTATGCGTGTACTTCAACGCTCCCGCTAGATCAAAACCAATTAAAAATCTATGTTTAGCCATGAAAATTATTTGGATCATCGATCATTTTCTTATTTTATGTTCAAGTAGGTGCAATACTTCATTATTTTTTTATATTCGTTAAATATAATTATTGGATTTGTTATTAATTTATTTATTTTAGGTTTTAGGTCATTTTCTGACCATGTGTTAATCCATTTGCGTTAATTTTATATTTCAATATTGTACACTGAGAATATAATTCGATTTGATGGAGTGTAGTTTCATTTTCCGAATCAAGTAGTGTACATGTTCGAACACGTACAAAGATTTAAAATATTCATATGTACAATAAGCTCCTTAAAATTAGACAAAAACTGGTGATAACTATGTAGAACTAAAATGACTGGCAAGTGTGACACATTGTTCTTTTACCATAAAAAAATATAGAGTGGCTTGTTTTTTTTATGGAATAAACTTTTTTGTAATAACTTATGTCAACTAGCTACGTAACATGAGTTGAGTAGATCTTGTTAACCCGACATTTCTAGACATAAATTTATATGTCTACGACGATCGTGAAAAATAATAATACCACAAGTGACAATACATCAAATATTTTTTCTTTCCATCGAGATTTTCATAGCAATTATAATGAACTCTAAAACGTAAAATATGTATTACATTATTTTTTTATACGCATTAATAGGATGGTTTGGTTTTTTATGTAATATTTTTATATATATTTTTGTGTTCATTATTTTTTATATAGTTTGAGTTAATTTTGATTTTTAGCATGAATATTATATGTTATGTTTTTTATATTTTTTTATTGTGGATATTATATTTCATGAAGTTTTATCTGGCGTAAGGTTTTTTTTATCTAAACAATAAAAACTTCATGTTCTATAATATTGTTGATATTATATTTCATGAAGTTTTATAGGTAACTCACAAAAATCCATACCCAATTTTAAAAAAAATACGCTTTGGGGGTATATAAGCTCTTTTTTTACTAACACTTATCCACCACTTTTTTCCTAACACATTCTCTCACTTCCCTCACTTCTTTCTAAAACTCTAAAAACTCTCTTCTCTCAAAACCTCTCACCTCTCTCTATCATTTTTCGGCGAACCACTACATCTTCCTCCCCATTCTCCTCCTCCTCCATCATGGCGAAGATAAAAACCCACCACCAACTACGTAAGTTCCCTAATTTTAATTTGTAGATTGTGTATTTAGGATTGAATTTAGTTAGGTTTTTGTTAGAATTAGATTTAGGGTAGATTTTATGTTTGAATTTAGGATTTAGGGTAGATTTTAGGGTAGAAATTTGAATTTACGGTAGGGTAAGGTGGCCATTTTCCAGCCCGATTGCCGACCGGAAAATGGCCGGCAGCGCACCAGCGGTGCACAGCCGCAAAAAAAATAACTTTTTTTAGAAAAATATATTTTTTCAAATGTTTTTAATTTTTTTAAAGGAAATATACGTTATAGGAGTTTGTATCCAGGTTTATGTTCAGTTTGTAGATATATGTTTTGAGTTAATGGATTGTATCGTATGTTATTAACTTTGTTTGCATTTTGTTATTATTTCAGGACTGATGTTGTCGAGCCGCGACACCTTCCTCGGTCAAAGGCGGTTCCCTCGGGATCGAGGGTGACACACCCGGGTAAGAATTTGAAGACGGTACGGGTCGTTGAGGATGAAATGGTCCGCAAAGCTAAACGCGGACGAGCTTCATGGGGGAACCCTAAGACTAGACGTGTGAGGGAGGAGGAGGAGGAGAGGCCAGATCAGATCAGTCTTTGCGCCGAATAAACCATGGTAAAAGGAAGAAAAAAGCTATTGAGAAAACAGTCGACGATAGTATAGGTGAAGGCTCCTCACTCCGAGAGACATCACACGTACACCGATCACCACCTCCCGCTACCAGTTCACCACCCCCTGTGCCTACTATTCAATCTCCACCACCTATTAGTGAGAAGGTGGATGCTACTGGGAACCCTGAGCGGGATACGATTGACGAGGAGCATATCGATACCATACACACTGAGGAGCGGTGGACGACATTTGTATTTCTGAAATGCAACAAGATACCCCTATTTCTTGACTACAAGGAACCTGAGGCATACCACGTCTTCATCGGGCAGGTAATTATCAAATTATTATATGTTATCTTATGTTTTACTTTGATTTATGTTTGACTTAGTTTTTTATTTACAGGCTCGTACTTTGCTAGGCATACATGAACATTATAATGTGCTTCGTATGTAGGAACTAACTACTCATCGGGAGGTGCAGCGACACTTGGCACGGAATCCTTTCGGTCCTAAGATAGCTCACTTTCCTCAGTACTTCACGCATTCAATACTGGATGAGGTTTTATTGAGTGTTGGCATCAAAAGACCAACACGTTTCATTTCTCGTTCGAGGAGATGCCCAATACTCTGGATGATGTCAGCTGTATTATAGGTCTCCCTGTAATTGGTCGGACCTTGGATGTAGTCACGCCTCCGCGTGATGAGGCATACAACTACTATTCTAGTATGTTGGGGTTGAGTGTGGATGAGGTTCGTGCTGAGATACAGTCCACTTAAGGCGCTCACTTCAAGATAAAGTGGCTGCGGTAGGCGTTCACCAGGGGTCGCTACATTGAGCAGACTGATGCAGACACTATCCGCCAGATATCACGAGCATACCTGATGTTCTTATTTGGTTGCACTATTTTTGCGGATAGTAGTCAGAAAAAACGTCAATGATGACTATTTATGCGGGTTATCTCAGGAAATAGAAGCACAAACGAAATCTTCCTTCTTGTATCAAATATGATAGAGATAATGACCCCAAACAAAATACCAAGTCTGAATAAAATAAACGCAAACAACATAGAACACGTTTTACGTGGAAAAACTTCCCAATGTAGGAAGTAAATACCACAGGACTGATTTCGGTGTCCAACCAAATATTCACTATCAGAAGACGGGTTACAAAAATATTCTCTAGATAAAACTAGAGAATACACCACACAAAGTATGGCAACTTCATACACAACCCCAATACACAAGATAGTGAACCGAAATCAGAAAACTCACTGAAATATCCCCAAAACGCAGTTAAAAGAAGATGATCTAAAAATACACTTAGATGACTCCAAATCAAAGACCCTCTGGTCAGATCGTAGAGAACAAATAGACGAGCCTTCTCATCAAAATTGAAGCCGATCGGACAACCGGAGACAGTCCGATTGAAAGTACAAAGTTCCGCCTCGAATCACCTTTTTCTCTCAAAAACTGCACTTTAAAATATGATGCGCATCTCCTAAAGACAATGTATAAATATATATTTATACATAAACCAAAATCCTATGTGTTATCAAAATTGGGCTTAGCCCATATGATAACTTGACTCCCACATAGGAAGAGCCCAACAAATCTCCCCCTTACGACTATGTGGGAGGATTCGCTATCCCGGCGATCAATCTACAATGTTCAAGCTTTCCCGTAGGCAATTATTTTGTCATCATGTCAGACCCATTATCATCTCTATGAACTTTATCAACCTCCATTAGTTTAGCATCAAGAATACCTCGAATCCAATGATATCTTACATCAATATGTTTCGAATTTGAGTGAAACGACGAATTCTTCACGAGATGAATATCACTTTGATTATCACAAAACAATACATACCTGTGTTGCTCAAATCCAAGTTTTCTCACGAAATTCTTCATCAATAGTATCTCTTTACTCGCTTATGTTACTGCAATAACTTCAGCTTCTTTCGTTGAAAGAGCAACACACTTTTGTAGTCTTGATTTCCATGAAACAACACCACCACAAAAGTTAATCAAATATCCAGAAGCAGACTTGCGAGTATCAACATCTCCAGCCAAGTCTGAATCAGAATAAGCCAACAACTCAAGTTTCTTCATCCTAAAACTGAGCTTCAAATTAGAGGTTTCTCGCATATACCTCATAATCCATTTCATGGCTTCCCAATTCTCTCTACATGGGTTTGACAAAAATCTGCTCACAACACAAACAGTATGAGCTAAGTCAGGACGAGTACATACCATGGCATACATGAGACTTCCAACTGCCAAATACATATGGAATATTAGCCATATCTCTTTTTTATTCATTAGTTGAAGGACATTGTTTCCTACTTAACTTGAAGTGACCGGAAAGTGGTGAGCTAACCACTTTAGCTTTGTCCATCTTAAACTTCTGAAGAATTTTCTCAATGTATTTTTCTTGTGACAAGAACAACTTCTTCAAATCTCTGTCTCTAGTAATTCGAATTCCGAGAATCTGCTTTGCTGGGCCTAAATCTTTCATTGCGAAAGACTTACTTAACTGTTTCTTCAAAGAATCAATCCGCGAAGTATTCTTCCCAACAATAAGCATATAATCCACGTAAAGTAAGAGAAAAATAAAATCGACATCGACAAATTTCTTCACATATACAAAATTATCAGAGGAAGTCTTCTTGTAGTCCTGCTCCCCCATAACTGATATGAACTTCTTATACCACTGTCTCGGAGCTTGCTTCAACCCATATAGACTCTTTTTCAGTTTGCACACATAATCTTCTTTTCCTTCAACCACAAATCCTTCAGGCTGTTTCATAAAAATCTCTTCTTCCAAGTCACCGTGCAAGATTGTTGTTTATACATCCATTTCCTCAATTTCCAAGTCTAGACTCGCTACAATGCCTAGAACCACACGAATAGAAGACATTTTTACAACTGGAGAAAATATTTCATCAAAATCAATATCTTTTTTCTGACCAAAGCCTTTGACTACCAATCTTGCTTTGTACCGAGGTTGCAGAGAACTATCATCTTGCTTCAACCTATACACCCACTTGTTACTCAAGGCTTTTCTCCCTTCAGGTATTTTCACTAACTCAAATGTATGGTTCTCATGAAGTGATTGCATCTCTTCATTCATTGCTTCAACCCATTGATTTTTACACACACCACTAATAGCCTCATCATAACACTCAGGCTCACCTGCATCGGTTAACAAGATATATTGATCATAAGGATATCTAGTAGAGGGTTGTCTATCTCTAGTAGATATCCGCGTTTGAACTTCAAGTTGTTCAACATCTTCTTCATTCTCTTGTTCATGATCACCAATATAAGAAATATGTGAACCTCTTGAAGCAGATGAGTCACCATCTGAATTTTCTTCAACTTCTGTAGGAGTATGTGCAAGCAGAATATGCACCAATTCTACCAAGTCATTCTCAGATATAGGCGCTGAATTTTGACTCTTATCAATATCATGAACAATCTGATCTTCCATAAACACGACATCTCTGCTCCTAATAAGCTTCTTATTAATTGGATCATGAAATCTATAGCCGAACTCATCAAGACCATAACCAATGAATTCACACTGTCTTGTCTTCGAATTGAGTTTAGATCTCTCATCTTTAGGAATATGCACATAAGCTTTGCACCCAAAGACACGCAAATGATCATAAGAAATATCTTTACCTATCCAAACTCTATTTGGGATATCTTTATCTAAAGGTACAGAAGGACTAAGATTCAAGACATGTACCACTGTATTCAAAGTTTCACCCCAAAAGTATTTAGGGAGTTGTGATTGTGAAAGAAGACATTTTACCCTTTCAATTAATGTTCGGTTTAGTCTCTCCACTACGCCATTCAACTGAGGGGTCTTGGGTGGTGTCTTTTGATGCCAAATATCTTGCTGCCTACAATAATCATCAAAAGGACCAATGTATTCTCCCCTATTATCACTTCTAATACACTTGAATTATTTCCCATTCTGTCTTTCAACTGAAGCTTGAAACTACTTAAAGACATCTAACATTTGATCTTTTGTTTTCAAAATGTAAGCCCAAAATTTCCTGGAATGATCATCGACAAAAGTAACAAAGTACAGACAACCATCAAGTGTTATCGTTTTGAAAGGACCCCAAACATCAGTATGTACCAAGTCAAGCAAACTTGGTTTTCTTGAAGGAGTCGAGCTCTTGAAAGATACTTTATTCTTCTTTCCAGCCAAACAATGTACGCATTTCTTTAAATGAGCTTTATGTATCCTACAAATGTACTGTTTCTTCCTCAGAATATCTAATCTTTTTTCACTAATGTGACTGAGTCTTTTATGCCACAAATTAACCATTGCTTCATCATTAACAACATTGATTTTCTCAGCAGGAACCCTTGCAGACATGATGTAAAGGGCTGAATATTTTTGTCCTCTTGCCATAACCAACGAGCCCTTAATAAGTTTCCACTGCCCATTCGCAAAAATACTGCAATAGCCTTCATCATTTAGCTTTCCTGTAGAGATCAAATTCAATCGAAGATCGGGTATATGTTTAACACCCTTCAAAATCAATCTTGCACCCATGCTTGCTTATAGATAAACATCACCAATACCAACCACTTTAGACAAATCATTATTTCTCATCTTTGCAGAACCAAAGTCACCAGAGGTGTAAGATGAGAAAAATTCTCTACGGGAAGTGGCATGAATTGTAGCACCACTTTCAACTACCCAACCATTTTCATCAGACACAGAATTCACAACAGCATCATCAATAACAACAGAGTAGCTCTCTAAAACTGCAGCAACATGTTTCTTGTCACCACTTTCATCATAATTTTTCTCCTTGTTCTTTTCTTCTTTACCATTGTTGGATTTCCCAAAACTATTCTTCTTTTCCAACTTAGGACAAAATTTATTAGTGTGCCGGATCTCATGACAGTAGTAGCACTCCCAATCTGCAAATTTATTAGACTTGTTCCGACTCTTGCTTCTACTTTTACCTCTAGTTTCCCAACCACGATTTTAATTTCTACCACGTTTCTCAACGACTAGAGTTTCTGAATGTGAAGAGAAACCAACTGTTTTTATTCTCATATCTTCATTCAACACACTACTTTTAGCTAATGCCATTGAGATATTACCTTCAGGAGCTGAATTGGAAAGAGACATTCTAAAAGTATCCCATGAGTCTGGCAGCGAACCAAGAAACCATAATGCCAAAACCTTGTCATCAAATTTGATACCCATAGCATCCAACTGATTAATCAAGCATTGAAATGTATTCAAGTGATCTGTAAGAGGTGATCCATCTTGATACCTCAAATACATCAACTGTTTGTACAAAAGTAACTTACTGTTTCCTATCTTCTGAGCATATAACTCTTCAAGTTTACTCCACAATTTCCTTGCATTTGTTTCGTCTACAACATGATTCAACAAATTATCATCAACCCATTGCCGAATAAAGCCACAAACCTGTCGATGAATAATTATCCATTCTGCATCAGACTTATCTTTAGGTTTTTCATCACCGAACACTTGATAAATGAAAACTTTTAACATAAAGAAGATATTTTATCTTCGATTTCCATATATGATAATTCGAACCATTCATCGTCACCATTCTGCTTGTATTCACCTCCATATTTGATACAAGACAAGTACACAACCTGGCTCTGATACCACTTTCTCAAGAAATAAAGCACAAACGAAATCTTCCTTCTTGTATCAAATATAATAGAGATAATGATCCCAAACAAAATAAAAGTCAGAATAAAATAAATGCAAATAACACAGAACACTTTTTACGTGGAAAACCTTCCCAGTATAGAAAGTAACAACCACAGGACTGATTTCGGAGTCCAACCAAATATTCACTATCAAAAGACGGGTTACAAAACTATTCTCTAGATAAAACTAGATAATACACCACACAAAGTATGACAACTTCATACACAACCCCAATACACAAGATAGTGAACAGAAATAAGAAAACTTACTAAAATATCCCCAAAACGCAGTTAGAATAAGATGATCTAAAAATACACTTAGATGAATCCAAATCAAAAACCCTCTGGTCAGATTGTAGAGAACAGATAGATGAGACTTCTCACCAAAATTAAAGTCGATCGGACAATCAGAGACAATCCGATTGAAAGCACAAAGTTCCACCTCGAATCACCTTTTTCTCTTAAACACTGCACTATAGAATATGATGCTCATCTCCTAAAGACAATATATAAATATATATTTATACATAAACCAAAATCCTATGTGTGATCCAAATTGAGCTTAGCCCATATGATAATTGGACTCCCACATAGGAAGATCCCAACAGGTTAGAGAATGTGGACTGCGGTTTATGGGACATAACGTGGGGTACAAGTGCATTGGCATTTCTGTTCCATGGTTTGGGTGATGCTTCGAAAGCATCGAAGCATAACTTGTACGAATTTATTGTTAGACAGCTGGATTTATAACCATTTCCCTGCGTTTAGAGCCTTTGAGAACGCGGAGCATGTAGCGAGGCAGCCGAGGATTGTTAACTGGCTACCAAAGAGGATTGTTGGGCAAAACATCTGCCCCAAATCGGTTGTGCGTACTCTCCTTTCGAGTCAGAATGAGAAAGATGTAAGTGTTTATATAGATAGTAAGTAACATATTTATACTAAGTTATATTTTATTATGTATTTATAGAATTACTATATTTCGAATAGGTCGTTTTCGAGCCTTACGAGGATATCAGGGTTCAATTTCTCGTGCAGGAGATCCGCACCATCGCTTATCCTTTGCGGATGATGAGCACAGTTGAGGGTTACATGCCAAATTGCGTTATGCGCCAGTTCAGACGGGTTTAAGATGAACTCGAACTCCCACTTGTACTCAGACCGGATTACAAGAAGGGAGATTTGGCTAGATACACATGGCATGAGAGTGCATGGCTGGATTGACGTCAGCATTTACTTTTAGAGGATCAGTTGACTGTTACCATCGATACTTATAGACAGTCGGCGACGAACACCTACTGAGGTACTTAGCTGAGTATGGTTGGCATACTATTAGTCCACCCCCACGCACCACATAAAATAGATTGTTAGAGGTTGTTCAGTCGATTGCTACATTGTCTCTACGTCGTAGGGAAAAGGGTGAGCTTCAGTGGAGAGGTCAAATATTGCAGCTCTTCTCTCCTTGGTTATTTGTCGATACTTATAAATACTCGGTGACAAACACCCACTATCTCAAACAATGGCATACCATATCTTGTGACTTTATACGTACTATCCATGATCAACACGGTTGAAAATGTCCGCAAAAGGTCAACATTAATTGGATGGGCAAAAAATATATCTGTAATGACTTGTCCATATTCTTCACCAGATTTATGCTATTCATAATAATTATGTGTCTTAAGCTCTCCTAACAAGAACTCGAGCTGTAACCTACCCGCCATTTTCAAAACCCTGCTTTTTTGTCGTGCATTGTAGATAGTGCGCATACAATAAATATTATCTTCATTTTGCTTCTTAACATCATTCAGTATATCTCTAGGGTTAGTTCCAATATAGGTCGCTCGTTCAACTTATTCCATCTCTTCATCGTTCAAACGGCCTACAAAAGAATGACCGTCTAAATGTTTTGAACTCTCGTGGTTGTGAATCCCACATTTCACTTCTAACTTCCATTGACCCGGTTCCACCATTAACTCGAGAAGCTCAAATGGACAGCCAGTTTTTTTTATTCCTGTAGACTTTCGTTTACGGTCTTTCTCAGCTACTCTTGGAGTATACTTTCCGACCTCTCACACTGGAAAAACATCCTAAAACTTTTTCTACTATGTACTTTATCGCGCCGACTTAGGTTGATAACCAAACCGTGGTGTTTTCCCGTCTTCATCACCCACTTAATTAACACTTCTTGTGTATAAAACTTAGTGGTGAAGAAAAAATGATTGTAGTCAGTAGCGAAAGCTTCGTCAGACCCATGAGCGACATCTGTTCGCTGTTATACAACAACAAAACACAACTCGCAATTAGGTATGATAAAAAAAAGGGATAAAAAACCTTCTTTTTTAAAAAAAAATTAGCGCGCACCACCGTTTCGGGGCCTTAAAATCGGTGGTTCTAGGCCTTGGAACTGGTCGTACACGAACCAGTGTACTACCGGTTCCAGACCCCAGAACCAGTGATGCGTAGGTCATGCACGACCGGTTCTAAGGCCCAGAACCGGCCGTGCATGACCTACACACTATCGGTTCCAAGGCTCGGAATCGATGGTGCATGGTAAAAACGGCCTCAACGTTACCTTTTCCGTCGACATTCCCTTCTTCTCCGGCGACTTGGGCTCCTTCTCCGGCAACATTTCATCATCTCCTTTCTCCGGCGACATCAAATCCTCCATGCTAATCCCTAGTTCCGGGTGAGTCATGATTGATTTTGTGTTTTTCTTTAAAATGAGGTTGAATGTTTTTTATAGTAGTTTGAATTTTGAAGTTGATTTTTAAGATATTCAGAAAACAAGACAAATTTGGTGATAGATTTACTAAGGAATGGTGTTTGTTTGGGTATAAATAGCGAAATAAATTATTATGTGAATTAGGTATACTTATGATATACTTAGTATTTTTCTTACTTAATGACAATTAGATAATTAATTGGAACAACGAATGTAATTTGGTCAGAAAAAAAATTAAAATAAAATCAACGGAGATTTTTGAATATACTTATACCGAATTGGGTATATATATACATATATATAAACGGTGGTGATAATGGATTCTTGTAAATTTCGCGGCAAAATATGTACAAATGCAGAGAAAGCCCAAATAAAGTTTGAGCATTGATGGGCCTATCGGCCTAATCTCTTAAAAGGCCCATGAAAGGATGCCAACCCGATCCATGAATGGAGAAGATACCTTATAGCCGTGAGATCATCTTACAAACATTAAGATCCAACGACTAAAGCTTGATCTTCGTAGCTTCATTTACTTCTATAGTTTCCTTTTTACCGTCTCCATCAACTGCAAATCTCAGAGAGAGAAATTCGAAGTAACACCCAAAAAAGAGAATGAGAAAATTCGATCCATGGCCGATTTTCTTCAAGAGGGAATGGAACCGCAACTGGCCATTTCTTGTCGGATTTGCCACAATGGGATACGTCATCACCAAATTTTCTCTTGGCTTAACCGGTACGATATCAGTATTTTTATTCGATAGATCTTCGTATATATCGGATTATGTATAAAACGATTTCACGATTTCGTTTCTGTATCTTTTACTCGTTGTTGTGAAGCTTATGTGTGATTGTGGTGGAAACCCTAATCTGACTAGTTGTTTGAAATTCAATTAATAATTTGATGGTGTCGATGAAATTGCAGAAGAAGATGCCAAACACTCTAAATTCGTCCAGGGGCACAATAGGTACTTTACTAATTCCGATTGATTTGTTGATTCACAGATTCGATTAAAATTTCTTTTCAATATGCTGTTTCTACACTTTGTGATCGTTCGATGGATTTTCCTTGCTGTTTAGATGCTGCCGTGACTTAAACACACTGTGTTTTGTAAATTTTGAGTCTTTTTGCTTTTGCATTTTATGTACCGATCATACTCATGCATGTGTTTCAAAAGATGTGTATGTATAGCTTGGTGTAGTTCTATTCCATATTTCTTTTGAGACTGCATACAGGGTGAATTTGTTCTTTAGTTTTGATGCCGGAATGACTTAAAACCCGTATGTTTGTAAACTTTTGCACCCAAATTCATAAGATTTATTTTCATCTGGCTTGTTCTGTGTTAGTGGTACTTTGAATCTAGATGCTTTACAGAAAACTTGTATATATTGTGAACCCACAGCCATTTCTTGGCTAATAGTTTTGGAAGGCAGGGTTGCTTACTTTGCTCATATTATGTCATTCATCCGGCTTTCTTCTTGTCTCATCTACTAGATGTTGTTTTGCTTGTGCTACTCACAACAGCTATTTTAGATGGATGTCTTGGTGCAATAATTCGTTAGGCTTATTATTGGCTCATAAGTCAACATATCAGGGCTTTTAATATGCTAGCTTAGCTAATAAAGTATAGAGATAAACCCGACAAGGTTGATGTATTCTAGTTGTTGTGCTAGTAGCTAGGTATATCTGATGACACAAGGATCTTAAAAGATGCTAGCTTGGCTTATAAGATAAACAAGCCTAAAGAGCTAAAAGCAAAAAGATCCCCTTCACCTTGAGATTACCTAGTTTGGATTTATGTTTAACCTTATGTGAGTGGTTATATCATCTAAGCGGCAGATTGGTTTCTTAAGTGTTGGCTTTTCAACAGTTTAAAAGGAGTGTCTGTTGCCCTTTGTTTTTACATTTGCAATTGAAGCTTTGCCTAGGTATATATATTTACATGATACATCGAATGTCATTCGTGGTAATGACTATTTTCTTTGCTACATTTCAGATGATTTCCCCCACAAGCAATGGAGGGAGAATTGGATGGCTTCTATCTACATGCCAAATAACAACAGGAGAGAGAGAGAGAGAGATGTTCTAGATACTCTTAGTTCTGTCTTTGAGACTTTGATTTTTTTATTATTGATATTCATTTTTACTTTGTCTTGACTCAGTATTCGTAAAATTTGACTATTTTTTGCTGTCATTTTTGATGGGTTATGCATCAGTTAAAAAAATATGCCAATTATATATAATTTTAAATTTGGAATGAGTGAGAGTGAAACGGATTATACTAGTGCACAGTGGTATTAAGGAAAATAGTTTTCTCTAAACGTAGTTATGGTCTGAATCGAAATAAAAACAACTAAATAAAATTGAAGGGTGAACTTAAATCAGATTTATTAATTATAAACATAATATTTTTAAAATATTTTTAATGTAAAATTTACATGCATACATATATCTTTTTAATCAAAACATTTCTTTTATTAATAATAGATGGGTCAGTCCAACACAAAGAAAGATGCCAGTTTAGTACATGGTCTAGACCAACTATAGCAAAACAGTCGAACATCCTAAGTTTTTAATTCTATCCATTTTTTAATCTCTACCACGACCATCATTCTTCATAGCATAAATCAACACTCAATTCAACCATGTCGAGAGAAACTTTGATGACGCGACGGAAGTAGAAGAAGAAGCAACGATAGATGAAACCCTAATTCAAGGGTAACATGTTGAAACCCTAATCTAAGGGTAACAAAAATTGAAATTTTCAAAGATAAAAATCTATTATTCCAAAAACTTCAAATAAATTAAGGCATAAGAGGCTTTATATAATAGCTTCTCAAAACCCTAAATTAGAATACAAGGAAATAAAATAAATATTCTAAATAAAATCAAATAAAATCAAATCTTAATATAATTAGATTTGATTTAAATACATAAGATATTTGAATAAAATAAAATAAAATTAAAAAGGCTTTTTGTTTGGACTTTCTGGGCTACATCATCCTCTCCTGGTTGACAAGAATTCGTCCTCGAATTCAAAGCACCATCACCATCAAGAACCCAAATTATTTATTTTATTTTATTCAATCGTTACACTGGGAATTATAATTGTTGACCTTATCAAAATAAGATAAATTCTTCTCGAGTGTTCCTTATTCGAAGTCACATTGAAGCCATCCAGTTGAAGGAAAAAATAGTTTCGAAAACCTTTTCATAGCCTGAAGACAACATCCCCATGTCCAGTTGATGAAAAAAATGGTTTTGAAAACCTCTTCATAGCCTGAGACAGCATCTCGATAAGAAATTTTTACCTTGATTTGACAATTGGTAGCCAATTTAAACTCCTTCAGGTCAATATGATCGTCATTGAAACGGTTGGTATGCCCCCTCATACTCAAACGATCTTCCCGATCTTCGTGACCACGTGTGTTGTTCTCTTCTTTAAACCTTGAATCAGATGAAATCAGGATTCAGAAACATGTTTGACGAGTAGCAGGAACTGATGCTCTGATACCAAACTGATGACGCGACGGAAGTAGAAGAAGAAGCAACGATAGATGAAACCCTAATTCAAGGGTAACATGTTGAAACCCTAATCTAAGGGTAACAAAAATTGAAATTTTCAGAGATAAAAATCTATTATTCCAAAAACTTCAAATAAATTAAGGCATAAGAGGCTTTATATAATAGCTTCTCAAAACCCTAAATTAGAATACAAGGAAATAAAATAAATATTCTAAATAAAATCAAATAAAATCAAATCTTAATATAATTAGATTTGATTTAAATACATAAGATATTTGAATAAAATAAAATAAAATTAAAAAGGCTTTTTGTTTGGACTTTCTGGGCTACATCAAAATAACTTAGGGTGCTCTGATACCAAACTGATGACGCAGCGGAAATAGAAGAAGAAACAACGATAGATGAAACCCTAGTTCAAGGGTAACATGATGCAACCCTAATCTAAGGGTAACAAAGAGTGAAATTTTCAGAGATAAAAAATCTACTATTCCAAAAACTTCAAAATAACTTAAGGCATATGAGGCTTTATATAATAGCTTCTCAAAACCCTAAATTATAATACAAGGAAATAAAATAAATATTTTAAAATAATATAAAATCAAATAAAATCAAATCTTAATATAATTAGATTTGATTTAAATACATAAGATATTTGAATAAAATAAAATAAAATAAACAAGGCTTTTGTTTGGACTTTTTGGGCTACATCATGATGATGTAGCCCAGAAAGTCCAAACAAAAGCCTTGTTTATTTTATTTTATTTTATTCAAATATCTTATGTATTTAAATCAAATCTAATTATATTAAGATTTGATTTGATTTGATTTTATTTTATGTTAAAATATTTATTTATGTAGCCCAGAAAGTCCAAACAAAAGTCTTTTTATTTTATTTTATTTTATTCAAATATCTTATGTATTTAAATCAAATCTAATTATATTAAGATTTGATTTGATTTGATTTTATTTGATTTTATTTTATTTTAGAATATTTATTTTATTTCCTTGTATTCTAATTTAGGGTTTTGAGAAGCTATTATATAAAGCCTCTTATGCCTTAAGTTATTGGAAGTTTTTGAAATAATATATTTTTATCTCTGAAAATTTCACTCTTTGTTACCCTAAGATTAGGGTTGCATCATGTTACCCTTGAATTAGGGTTTCATCTATCGTTGCTTCTTCTTCTCTTTCCGCTGCGTCATCAGTTTGGTATCAGAGCATGTCGAGAGAAACTTCATGGAAGATCTCGATCAAAATAAGGAACAGTTGATTATATGCATTGTTTTGGAGCTCAAAATAAGTCGAACACCCTAAGTTCTTAATTCTATCCCACAAGATTCTAATGATTTTTCATTGATATGAAGGTCTGATACCGGGAAAATTGCTCATAGTTGAAGATAAAGGAAATACAACATTTCAGAAAATCAAACAATGCCATTGAGCGATTCCTCCTAGCAACAAAATAAAGATAACTGCAGTTACTTGAAATCTGAAAGAATTTTATATTCAGTCAATTCCTACTAAGAGAAATGACTTTATAATACAAATTGCAGGAATCCATAATGCAGAAGACTAATATATAAGCCAGAGCATAATAAGAGAAATGATTATAGCCTAATTCAGCTTGAAGATCTCCAGAGAGATGATGAAGAAGGCAACAACCATAGATCAACAACATGAAATGTTTGGAACATTGAAGACATCTTCTTAATCAGAATCACAATCCTTCAATTTACAATTTAGCCCCCTGAGCTTTAGAAGAGATTGAAGAGCTTCACCATTTTGCACAAGATATTGTAAACATGGAAGACTATTCTTGAAAACCATCTTCAAGAAACTTAGACACTGAATTAATATTGTATAAGACCAGAATCATTGATAGGATCATGAGTGTGGCCTCCTTAATCATTTTCAGGGTTAATGTAACCCAGACCCAAGATTTCTAAAAATGTGATGGAAATAAGGTGCTTAGGATACTGAGAATCAGTATAGGTCTGCTTCATCTTACAGCGCAGAGTTCATTTAGCAAGCCAGTCTTCAGCTAGGTTTTGGACTCTGCTTGTATGACTGATAATCATAGATGTATTAATAAGAGTTCTACAGATGTTAAGTAAATGAGACAAATACCCTGGAAAGATTCATTTAGATAATAACTTAATCAATATTTCGGAATCTGTGTTGATATCGACGCTGATCTAATTATTTGATTTGCAGATGAGAATTCCTTCCATCAAGGCTCTAGATTCAGCCAACAAAGGAGATATCTTGCCATACAAGTTTCCGGAAGCATGTAAGATAACTCATTCACTATTTCTTATAATAATTGCACCACTAGACTCTCCATTCTTAGAAACAACAGCATCTGTATTCATTTTGATCCTTCCTTCCTTAGGTGCAATCCATTTAAGATAGAGAGACTTCTTTTCCTTGCATATGCTAGAGGCGCAACCCAAATTAATACTTGCATTAGTAGCCTTAGACCAGTGCTTGTACTTAATAATGTTAGAGCGATCTAAATAGATTATAATATGTTTTATATAATTAATGGAAGACGATGATGATTTAATGGAATCCTTAAAATTAGACTTATTACGACACTGCTTGATAACCCAGCAATTAATAGGAGGAATAATATGAGTAATATGCACTTTTTTGTTAGAAAACCAAAACCAAGTTCTAATAATATGAGTTAGGATCATATATCTTTCAATACTGACCTTAAAAAGATCAGAAAAATGCCTCCATATGTCCCATGATTAGCCACATGACACAAATAAATGGTTAGTATCCTCACAATTGTTACAAAATTGGTACTTGTAAGCTATACTAAAGTGCTTTTTGTTGTAATATATGATCAATAGGAATAAATTTATGAATAATCTTCATAATAAAAAAGAGCATTTTCTGGGTGTGATGATATTCCAATTTTTTTGAACAGGGAAGAGTGAGGGTGATGAGTTTTGATACTGTTCGAGGTGGACTTGGTGGTGAATTTGATGTCAGGTGAGATTTTTCATTCAATAGTATCCTCTTTGTTTAGGTAGATTATTTTTTCTTTGATTTTGTTTATGATATTAGTAGTCAGAATAATTTGAAGAAAGTTGAAGTCCCATCTATTATTGAGCCAAAAAGAGTTGACCTTAGAAGTTCTGAACCAGTCGTTATTGTCCTTGTCATTCAGAATTATTAAAGGGTCTTGGTCAAGACAATTGTCCAGCCATAGATCCAAGTAACCTTTACCTAGTTGTCATTTGATGTTTTTCTCTGTAATAGATTTAGTTCCTGCAAGTCTCCTCCATGTTAATGAGCCATAGTTAGTACAGTAAGCCTTTAAATGATGAACATTTTTACTATATATATTATGCATGATATTGACCCAATAGCTCTTATTTTCTCTAAATAAGAACCACAACTTTTGAGAGAAGGTGTTCTGAATATCAGATAGCTTTCTCATATTCAGACCTCCTTCTCCAAAAGTCTTACACACCTTTACCCAGCTAGTCAAATGTATAATATTATCAGAAGAGCTATTTCCCCAAAGACAAAAAACTCATTAAAAGTACTTTCTAGTCTATTAATTATACTCTTAGGAATGATAACATTTTGCATGAAATAAGTAGTAATTGGTATCAAAACAGAATTAATAAGAGCTAGCCTTCCCCCGTAAGAAAGCTGCTTGCAATCCCAATCTTTTATCCTATTGTTAACCTTGTCCAGAAGGGTTGTATCGTTTGCAGTCTTGTTGTTGATATTCAAGGTAATCCCCAAATATTATGTGGGGAGATAGTCTATAGTATAACCTGTTAAGCCCACCAAAACATCCTTTTTGTTCTCTTGAAACTTATTAGAGGCTAAGATTTTAGTCTTAAACTTATTTATAACCTGTCTAGAGACTTCCTGATATTTTTGAAGAAACCTGCTTAATTTATTTACTGAAGAGTCTAAGATGTTAGTGAATATTAGTATATCATCGGTGAAAACCAAACAAGGAATAAGATAGTCAGTCCTCATAGCATATTATATTTTCTTGTTAGAAGTGAACAGATTCATTAAACCTCTAAGTAGTAATTCTTCACCAATGATGAAAAGGCTTGGAGATAAGAGATCACCTTGTCTCAAGCCTCTTTTAGACTTGAAATATAGATATATTATCATTAATAGTAATAAAATTATGGACATATCTAATAAGCATGCCAATAAGGTTCACAAACTTAATGGAAAAACAAAAGGCTTTCACAACTTTTTTAAAATAAGAGAGACATCATGTCAAATGCTTTAGACATATCAAGCTGGACAATAATGTTACCAGCTTTAGGCTTCCTTATAAGGTCATAAATAATTCTTTAGAAATAAGAATATTGTCATGAATCACTCTACCCTTTACAAAAGCACCTTGAGCTTTATAAATTATCTTAGGCAGAATGATTGAAAGCGTACTATTACTAATTTTAGACATTATCCTGTTTAACATGGTACATAGACTTATGGGTCTATAGTTCTTCTATCTAATATGATTATTAGTCTTAGGAATTAGACATATACCCTTTGGCCATAATACCAGTGGTAAAAATCTGAACTTTAATGAAAGCTTTCATAGAAGAACTCATGTCATTTTTGATAATGTTCTAGCAGCACTTGAAGAAGCATATATTGAAGTCGTCAATACCAGCAGTGCTTGATGGGTTCATAGAGTTGATAGTATTCAGAATTTCATCCTCAGTTGGAGCCAGAAGAAGAGAAATATTATCTTCATAACTGATAATTTTAAGTATGTTGTTAAATATGATATCATGCATTTTATTAGATTCATCTTCTTCACTATAGTAAGGATTAGTTGCTAAAATGTTCTTGAAGTAACTTTCAGCAGAAATTCCTATCTCATCATTGTCTGTTATCCATTTGTCCTCATATTCTATGCTCTTGATGTAGTTCTTTCTTCTTTTCTTAACCACATAGTTATGAAAAATCTTAGAGTTTCTATAATCCTCCTTCAACCGGTTGCAATAGCATTTTTTACTCCAGAAGGTCTCTTCCATCCTCATAGCTTGAATATAAAGACCATTAGCTTTCATAAGGGAATTCCTGTTATCCTGGTTTTCATTTGAGATTAATAGGATCTCAAACTTTCTGACCTCATCTTTTGTAAATTAGACCTTATTAAACACATTTCCAAAGTATTCCGTATTCCACTTATTCAGACCATCTTTAAGTCTCTTTAATGTATGCTAAAAATATGAATAGGATAACCATCCATCTCCTGACTCCAATTTTGATCAACAAAGCTTAGAAATTTTTCATGAAGAGTCCACATGTTAAAAAATTTAAAACTTTTTTTATTTTTATTAGTGTTGATAGTAGATATAGTAACAAAAATGAGAGCATGGTCAGAAAAAGTTTTGACCATGTGAAGAACCTGAATATCCTTGAAGAAATTGGACCAAGATCCATTAATTAAAGCCCTGTCGAGTCTTCTCCATTTGGAGTTTTTGTACCAAGTGAACTTGGAGCATGCGTAACCAGCATCCTCCAAGTTACTATCCTTGATGGTCTCAATAAAGTCTTCCACACTGTTATATCAATAAGTAGTCTATCCCACCTACTCCCCAGAGTTATTTATCACGTTAAAGTCTCTTATTGTAAGCCATTCTTTCTTAGTATTGCCAAAACTCGTAAGCTGATCCCACAAGTCTTTTCTGAGATGCCTTTTACACTTAGCGTACACAATAGTAAGCATGAAGCTTTTGTCTACAGTTTGATGCGTAATTTCCATGTGCAAACAATGATCGTGATAAAAAATAACATTTATGTCAAACTCTTCACTCTATAAAAACCAAATCTTATTTGAAGAGTTAGCCTTAAAGTTAAAGTAACCCAGCTTCTTAGTTATCTCCACCATGTTATCCACCTTAGTTAAAAGCTCTTGTAAAGCAATCAAAATAGCATTTTCTTTATTAATAATAGATTTGATTCTTTTAATAGAAGAACGTTTTTTGATCCCACAAATATTCCAACTAAATAACTTTATCATTATCAGATTGGGGAGATTGAATTTTTTAGTCTCTGAAAACTTCAGAGATTTGATCACAAGTCTGTTAGTATTCTTCCTCTTGTTAGCCTTCTTAATCTTCTTCCTTAGTATATTTTTGAATTCATTTTTATTTTCTGACACATTTTCTTTGTAACTTTGGGAGTTATTCATACTTCCAATATTGTTTTGTTCATGGGAAGAATCTACGGATTTTAGATTCTCATACTCTAAAGAGAAGTTGTGTTTGTAACCATGTTAAAGAGTCTTAATAGCATCGATTATTTTATCTTCTGCAAGTGTATTGTCATCATGTGGCTCTGCTTCTTCAACTTCAGGAGCTATAACTTGGAACTTGTTGCTAACTATAAGATCATCAGGAGTTTGCAGGTATTCATCAGGCTGATTATTTTCCAAGCTTTCTCTTCTCTGTGTGGTGGTGACTATTGAATTCTTTAGCTGATTAGCTTTGCTGATTTTTTCATTATAATTGGTCTTCTTGACTTCAAATTATTGCATTTTCTTGTCTTTCTTCAAAGTGTCTGATTTGTCTTCCCAATAGCTTTCCGTTCTTTCTTCCCCAAGATTAAGTTTAGACTCTTTCTTGCATTTATCTTCACTGTGGCCGAAATGGTAGCAAATGTTACAATACTTAGGAAAGTTGTTATAACTTACCGTTAGCCAACATCCATTATTGCTACCGAACCCGACCCAGATTTTGTGTTTGATTTCCATGGAAACATTCATCTCTATTAGAGCATAGCAAGCATTACTTACACTGATTCTTTCTGGTTGGAAGGTTTCTTGAATCTGTTTATTCTTGTTAATAACTGCTTTTGCATATGACTTACAAGAGTTCTCATTTTTAGCTGATGTCTTACTTTGAATTTTCGTTTGAATTGCAGGGAAATCCTCTCGTTCCATGTCCTCCTTACTGTTGTTATTTATTGATGGCAACATATGGCAAAGATGACAACGTTGGATGTCCAGGCAACCCTAAGATGAAAACACCAATAATAGGAATATGTTTGATAAAACCGTCTTTATCAATAGTCATTTCTTTGAAAAACGGATTTTAAAGTATTATTATATTATTTTTGTGTCTAACATTTTTATCAATGTCATTCGTGCTTTAAATATTATTATTCTAAAATATATAGAATAACATAATTTTTTTTAAAATTATATAACAAAAAATTTGGTAAAAAAAACTGTCAAAACTAATAAAAGTATGTAGATAAATAAAAATTTAAAAGATTTTAAGTTTTTTAGTAAAAAGTAATTTTGAAAAACCTAGATAAATAGGTAAATATTGTTATATAAATTTGTTTGTTATGAATCTCAAATTTATAAATATTAAAAATAAGTTAACGGAATAGACGGTTTCTTTAGTAATTCAAAAAATATTGTATTATATCATATTAATATTAATGCTGCGTGCTCAATCCTATCGTTCTGTCTAAAGAATTTCTCCAGCGCCCTCTGTCTCTCTCTCGATCCGGATCTCATTCTCGACCCGTCGTCTCGTTTCTGTTTGATTTCGAAGAGAAAACCCATTGATTTGCAGTCCTCGATTCGATAAGCGAAACCCTTTCTTCGACTGAAATCCAGGATTCAAACGATATTCGGTTTTTGAAAACTGTATCTGTTGTTATAGAGGGACTCTTCCTCTGTACCTTTGTTTTTTCGAACGCCTAGCCCTTTTTCGTATCTCTCAGGCGGAATCGAATTCTACCAGCATGTCTCGGTGTTTTCCCTACCTGGGCATTGCGAACAGGGTGCGCGATGAGTCCTTGATCGATTCGATTAAGGTTCGTTGAGCAAACCCCGTTATCTCTTTTGATTGTGCTCAACCTCTTATCCCGTAATACTTGCGATATATTGATTCTCCTACTCTTACTGCTTGATATATGTGAATGTGTGTAAGAGCATGCACCGTCCTACCTCTCAAATGTACACGTAGGAAAGACAATACACATTTAGAATTTGACTTAAATCTTTATTTTTATAAATATAAAATTTGTTAAGATAATACTACTAAAATAATGAAATTATATTTATAATAAGATCTTCGGAGATATTAATGGATGAGTTAAGATATATCTTAAAATCACGTTGAATATTTTATTCATTTATGTTTAAAGATGTTTTTTATGCATCTAGTCTTCAACACTGTATTTTCTAATCCAGAGAGGATTATAATGATCCGAATTCATTAGCTAACAAAAATAAGTAAATTATATTCTGTTTTTTTTGCATGTCACCAACTAGCATGTAATTTTGAAACATTAACTAAAATATAAATTAAATTTAACTCGTTCCTTGTACATGCTCTGACATGTAAAAACGTTTTTTTTAGTAAAAAGATTCTTTTTTATGTGCACGTCGGCCTTTAGTCTAAACTTTTTACTATGGTGCTATGAAGCCCCAAAGCCATAAAAGGAAGGCTGAAAAAGAACTCACCAATGAGATGGAGAAAAAGCAAAGAAAGTTAGAAAAGAAGCAAAGAAAGTTGGAAAAGAAGGAGAAAAAACAAAGAAAGTTAGAAAAGAAGCAAAGAAAGTTGGAAAAGAAGGAAAAAAGAGAGAAGAAGAAGGCATCTAAAGCTCAAGCTCTTCTTGACGGGCCCTTGAAAACAGTGGCTGCAACTAAACTCGCTGATCAAACTCCTTCGACACAAATTGTTGCCCAAGTTGAGAGTCGCGAAGGCAGTGTTCTTACAGAAGAGCATGAAAAGCCCTTTAAGGAAAACCTTTGTTACTTGTCTGATGGTACACAAAAGAGCAACAAGAGACCAGGAGAAGCTTTATCTTCTGAACACAGCCAGGAGCCTAATGGTAAACCTTTCCGAGTTCGATTTTCCCTTAAAAAACTAATGTAGATGTTGATGCTCAAAACTTGTGTTCTACTTCTGGATTGGTTCAAAATAGCCGCCTTTCGCCAATTCAGAATAATGAGACTGTTTCTATTGCAGATGTCAAAATGTCACACCTGGCTACTACTAGTACTCCTAACGGGGAAAAGCTACCTGAAAATATCTCTAGTATGAGTACTAGTACTCCGAAGGAGGCAAAGCTGCCTGAAAAAATCTGTAGCACTACTCCTCCTCCAAAGGTGCCAAATCTGCCTGAAATGCTCTCTAGCACTACTACTCCAAAGGTCGCAAAGTCACCTGGAAAGATCTCTAGCACTATTACTCCAAAGGTGGCAAGGTTACCTGAAAAGATCTCTGGTCCTACTACTCCAACGGTGGCAAAGTTATCTGAAAATATTTCTAGAATTGCTGATGATTGCGCATACAACAATGGGAAGAAGCATAAACAAGAACGGTTTTACAAGGCTTTGTTTGAGGATTGGGTTCCCATTGCTCTTTCCCTATCCAGTGAGCAAGATGATGCTGATGATTGGCTACTCCTCAGGAAACAAAAACAGACTCAAATGAAAAGGACAAGAACAGACACCTGTGACATTACATCGTTGTATAATGGCTGCCGTTATAGAAATCTGTTTGGCCCAAAAGCTTGTTACTTGCCAGCTGCAGATATATATGCCTTTCCCTATACCCTTCCATTTTAGACTTGCTAATTTGGCCCATTGTACAGTATTTTTGTTGGATTAGAGGCCATTAATGAAAGATTTGACCTTTAACCCTGATAGCTCAAAGATGAAATTAATGAAATTCTTTTTTATTCCTCTATTTTGTGTTATTAAATCTTCTAGGCTTAAATAATTTTTTTTTTACGCCAATTGATTTACGTAATAATTGAAGAACAAAATCTAATCAAATTAAAAAATTATTTTATATGAATTTATATTTTAGCTTTTACTATTCCGCTCAATAAAAGCTACCATTTAATGGGTGGAATACGAAATGCCTTTTGTGGGATATTTAAAGTCATGTTGTCTTCAGTTTAATACATTGAGTTTTATTCTCTCTCCATATTAGTCTTTCATAGAAAAAGTGAGAGTGAGGTATGTGTGTTTTGTTCGAGTAAAACACACAAATAGTGAGAGTGAGGTATGCATGAAACACATAAGTAATGAGAGTGAGGTATATGTGTTTCGTTTGAGTGAAACACACAAATAGTAAGGTATGTGTGTTTGAGTGAAACACAGTATGTGTGTTTGAGTGAAACACAGTATGTGTGTTTTAGTAAAAAAATTGAGTGAAAGGAATGTATGTTTGAGTGAAACATAGAAAAACAATTTGAGTGAAAGGAATGTCTCATTAAGTGAAACAAGTGAGGTGTGTGTGTGTTTTGTTTGAGTGAAACATAGAAAGAGTGAGATTGTTTGAGTGAAACACAGAAATAGTGAGGTATGTGTGTTTAAGTGAAACGCAGTATGTGTGTTTGAGTAAAAAAAGTTGAGTGAAAGGAATGTGTGTTTGAGTGAAACACAGAAAAACAATTTGAATGAAAAGAATGTATGTTTGATTGAAGTACAGAAAGAAGAGTGAGGTATGTGTGTTTGAGTAAAATAATTTGAGTGAAAGGAACGTGTGTTGAGTAAAGCAAGATTATTTGAGTGAAAAACAATAAGAGTCAAGAAAGTGTGAAACAAGAGTCAAGAAAGTGTGAAAAAAGAGTAAAGAAAGTGTGTAAATGACATCTGATTCGAACAATTTCAGTGCCCCATGTGTGTCCAAATTTGACGGAGATTACGATCACTAGAGTTTACTCAAGGATAATGTTTTTCGTTTAAAAGAGTACATGTGTGTGATTCAACCAGGTCACAATGAATGAGGGGGAAATTTCAGCGCAATGTGGATACAAAATGTTGATACGAAGAGTTCTTCTAGCAGGTTATTATTGGCCAACCATTTCAGAAGACACCAAAGAGTTATATTATAAAGATATACTGTTTACGTGATCTACTTATGGACATCATCTATGATCGAGATCCTTGGTTTGTTTGTCATTTCTGGAGAAGTTTATGGCGTCTTACGAATACAAAATTGAGCTTTATTAGTACTTATCACCCACAAATAGATGGACAGACAAAGGTAACCAACAGAATTTTAGGAGACATGTTGGGTACAAAGATGGCTGAAACCTAAAGTCGTGGGATTCGTGGCTTTACCATGTTAATTTTTTTCTGCAACAGGCACCACAAAAGTAGTACAGGGTATAATTCGTTTATAGTGGTCTACAACTATAATCCACGGTCCTATGGATATGAAGTTCCCAACTATAGGCAAGGTTCATGTCAGGGTCAAGACCACGATTGCTGACTTATGAGAAATTCATGAGAATATAGAGAAAGTATCTTAAGGATACGAGTTAGAAATACAAAAGTTGTAGTTGATAAGAAACGCTGACTAATCAAGTATGAACTGTGAGATTTTGTGTGAACAATTTAGACAAGAGATCGTTATCCTGCCTATGAGTACAACAGGTTGGCAACAAAGAAGGTGGGTCTGTATGAAGTTATTGAGAATATAAACTAAAATGCATACAAGTTGAAGCTGCCAAACCACATAAAAACCATAACGTCTTTAACGTGAAACACATGGTGCTTATTAGATGGATGATTTGGTGCAATAATTTGTTAGGCTTATCATCGTCTTATAAGTCAACGAATCAGGGCTTTTAATATGCTAGCTTAGCTACTAAAGTATAAGAGATAAATTCGACAAGGTTGATGTATTCTAGTTGTTGTGCTAGTAGCTAGGTTTATACTTGATCACAGAAAAAGATGTTAGCTTGGCTTGTATGATCAACAAACCTAAAGATTTAAAAGCAAAAGGATCATTTTACCTTGAGATTACATAGTTTGGATTTATGTTTAACCTTGTGTGAGTGGTTTTATCATCTAAGCGGCATATTAGTTTTTTAAGTGTTTGCTTTTCGACACTTCAAAATGAGCGACTGTTGCGTTTTGTTTTTACATTTGTCGGTGAAGCTTTGCCTATATATATATATATATGATACATCGAATGTCAAGTGTGAGCAGTGGACGTATGTAGAGGTTGGGGGGCTGCAGCCCCCCTACAAATTAGAGTAGTGGAAGTAAAATTAAGGTAGAGTGGAAAAAAGAGAGATAGTGGCTCAATTTTATTTTTAAAAGGTATTTATTTTCAATTGTTTTTATTTGTTTTTAAAACTTACTATTAAATAAATTATTATTGAATAAAATATTATTTATTTTATCAATTATTTTAATTTAAAACCTATATATAAATATTTGTGTATAATCAATTTATTGGTTTATTTAAAAAAAAGTTAACAAGCTAGAGTTAAATTTGATTAATTATCTTAATTTAGGAGTTATATAAAAATATTTATGTATAGTAGCGAATTAAAAACAAAAGACTAGTTTAGATTGTATGCTCAGAAAGATTTTTTCAAAATATTATTTGATATATTTAATTACTATAATTACATTTTAACATTTGTCATAGAATTTCGATCGTAATTAAGGTAGACTATTTTACGATGGGTAAACTATATTATGGTTTAATATTATTTATAGTTTTCAGCATAATTGTATAAATCATAATATAATGTTTTATTTTTTATATATCTAAAATTAATTTGTACGATAAAGCTTATTGGATTTATCGAAATAAAGTGAAATTTAAAAAAAATGTTTTCAATTAATTATACTAATATTTATGATTTTTTTTTTTTTTAAATTTCATCGTTAGAAAAATCGAGTTTACAAAATAGGTGTTTGATAAAATAAATGAATTATGTAATTTTTTCGAATTATATTCGTATTGGATTGTTAAAGTAGAGAAGATTGATTTGGCCTACCAACAGCTACATGTAACGGATGAATATATTTTAACCCCTTTAATCTAATTACTGGTTCCACCATTGTTCGTCATAACTATTTTCTTTGCTTATATTTTCGATGATTTTCACTTCCTTCCATCTACCTGTTAAATAACAAGAGGGAGATGATCTAGATACTCTTAGTTCTCTATTCGAGACTTTGATTTGTGAATTTGGCTGTATCCTGCTTTTATTTTCGATGGGTTATGCATGAGTTGAAAAATATGCCAGTTATGGAATGAGTGAGGGAGCACAGTGGTATTATAGAAAATAGTTTTCTTTAAAAGTATCTATTGTTTGAATCGAAATAAAAACAACTAAATAAAATTGAAAGGTGAACCTTTTCCAGAAAGACCGCGAACCAGTACCTATCTTTGGAATCCGATACTAACCCTTTCAAAATGACTATTTTGAAGCAGTTATGGTGGTACGTTTAAAATGGAAATAATTGATATTTAAAATCATTGGTTTTAATTTTTTTCATAGGTAGTGATATCTTTTTGTTTCAAAATTAAAAATAATTGATATTTAGAATCACTATTTTTTTTTTACGCTACTGATGTTTAATTAACAGTGCTATTATACATGATGTATCCAAATTTTATATATAATTTATAGTTAAATAAAATTTATTAATTATAAACATAATATTTTAAAAATACTTTTAATGTAAAATTCACACATATATATATATATATATATATATATATATATTTTTGTAATCAAAACATTTCTTTTATTAATACTAGATAAGCCATGCCAATACAAAGAAAAATGCCCGTTTGGAACATTGTCCAAATCCGCTATAGCAAAACAGTCGAAAATCCTAGGTTCTTAATTTTATCCCTCTATTAATCTCTACTACCACCAGCACTCCTCACAACACAAATCAACACCCAATTCAACCATCTCGAGATAAAATTCATAGGAGATCTCGATCAAATAAGAAACAACTGATTATATGCACTTTTTTTAGCTCCAAAGAATACCAATTCAACAATTAGGGCCAGGAAGACAAGATTACAACAGCAAATCGGAAGACCTCATTGTTAAATCTTCATCCAGAAATAGTCGACAAGCCTACGAAGAACACTTTCCCCCCATATTCTAATGATTTTCCATTAATAGGAAGGTCTGATACCGGGAAAAGTGCTCCTAGTTGAAGATAAAGGGAATACAACATTTCAGAAAATCAATCAATGCCATTGAGTGATTCCTCCTAACAACAAAATAAAAGTAAATTCAGTCAATTTCTACTAAGAGAAATGACTTTATAATACAAATTGCAGAAATCAATAATTCAGAAGACTAATATATAAGCGAGAATATAATTAGAAAAAAAATTATAGACTATTTCAGCTTGAAGATCTCCAGAGAGATCATAAAGAAGGGAGCAACCATAGATAAACAACATGAAATGTTTGGAACATTGAAGACATCTCCTTAATCAGAATCACAATCCTTCAATCTAAAATTTAGCCCCCTGAGCTTTAAAAGAGATTGAAGAGCTTCACCATTTTGCACAAGATATAGTAAAAATGGAAAACTATTCGTTAAAACAATCTTCAAGAAACTTAGACATGAAATTAATATTGAATAAGACCAGAATCATTGATATGATCATGAGTGTGGCCTCCTTAATCATTTTCAGGGTTAATGTAACCCAAACCCAACCTTTCTAAGAATGTGATGGAAATAAGGTGCTTAGGATACTGAGAATCAGTAGAGGCCTGCTTCATCTTACAGCGCAGAGTTCATTTAGCAAGCCAGTCTGCAGCTAGATTTTAGACTGTGCTTGTATGACTGATAATCATAGATGCATTAATAAGAGTTCTATAGATGTTAAGTAAATGGGACAAATACCATGAAAAGATTCATTTAGATATTAACTTAATGAAAATTTCAGAATCTGTGTTGATATCGACACTGATCTAATTATTTGATTTGCAGATGAGAAGTCCTTCCATCAGGGCTCTAGATTCAGCTAGCAAATAAGATATCTTGCCATACAAGTTTTCGGAAGCATGTAAGATAACTCCTTCACTATTTCTTATAATAGTTGCACCACTAGACTCTTTATTATTAGAAACAACAACATATGTATTCATTTTGAGCCTTCATTCTTTAGGTGCAATCTATTTAAGATAGGGAGACTTCTTTTCCTTGCATATGCTAGAGGCACAACTCAAATTAATACTTGCATTAGTAGCCTTAGACCAGTTCTTGTACTTAATAATGTTACAGCGATCTAAATAGATTATAATATGCTTTATATAATTAATGGAAGACAATGATGATTTAATAGAATCTTTAAATTTAGACTTATTACGACACGGCTTGATAATCCACCAATTAATAGGAGGAATAGTATGAGTAATATGCACTTTTTTTAAGAAAACCAACCAAGTTCTGATAATATGAGTTAGGATCATATATATTTCAATATTGACCTTAAAAAGATCATAAAAATGCCTCCATATGTCCCATGAGTAGCCACATGACACAAATAGATGGTTAGTATCCTCACAATTGTTACAAAATTGGCACTTATAAGCTATACTAAAGTGCTTATTTTGTAATATATCATCAGTAGGAATAAATTTACGAATAATCTTCATAATAATAAAAAGAATTTTCTGGGTGTAATAAATATTCCAAATTGTTTTGAACAGAGAAGAATGAGGGTGATGAGTTTTGATACTGTTCCAGGTGGACTTGGTACTGAATTTGATGTCAGGTGAGATTTTTCATTCAATAGTCTCCTCTTTGTTTAGGTAGATTATTTTTTCTTTGATTTTGTCTATGATATTAGTAGTCAGAATAATTTGAAGAAAGTTGAAGTCCCATCTATTATTGAGCCAAAAAAGGTTGACCGTAGAAGTCCTAAACCAACCATTATTGTCCTTGTCATTTAGAATTATTAAAGGGTCTTGGTCAAGCCAATTGTCCAGTCATAGATCCAAGTCACCTTTACCTAGCTGCCATTTGATGTTTTTCTTTGTAATAGATTTAATTCCTGCAAGTCACCTCCATGTTAATGAACCATAGTTAGTATAGTAAGCCTTTAAAGGATGAACATTTATACTATATATATTATGCATGATATTTACCCAATAGCTCTTATTTTCTCTAAATAAGAACCACAACTTTTGAGAGAAGGTGTTCTGAATGCTCTCTAGTACTACTACTCCAAAGGTCACAAAGTTACCTGAAAAGATCTCTAGCACTGTTACTCCAAAGGTGGCAAAGTTACCTGAAAAGATCTATGCTCCTAATACTCCATTGGTGGCAAAGTTATCTGAAACGATTTCTAGAATTGCTGATGACTGTTGTATGTGAAGAAGCATAAACAAGAACAAGAACGATTTTACAAGTCTTTATTTAAGGATTGGGTTCCTATTGCTCTTTCCCTATCCAGTGAGGAAGATGATGGTGATGATTGGCTACTCCCCAGGAAACAAAAACAGACTCAAATGAAAAGGACAAGAACAGACACCAATGACATTACATCGTTGTATAATAGCTACCGTAATAGTAATATACTTGGCCCAAAAGCTTATTACTTGCTAGTTGCAGATATATATACGCTTCTGTATACCCTTCCATTTTAGACTTGCTAATTTGGCCTATTGTACAGAATTTTGGTGGATTATATAGGCCGTTAATGAAACAATTGACCTTTAACTCTGGTAGCTCAAAGATAAAATTAATGAAATTATCTTTAGTTCTTCGATTTTGTGTTATTGTATCTTAAATAAATAAAAATAAGAAACAATATATATATATATATTGTGTTATTGTATCTTAAATAAATAAAAATAAGAAACAATATATATATATATATATATATATATATATATATATATGATTTTATCAACAAGAAATACAAATTAGAAAATTTCAAGAAAAAGTTAACAAACCCAAAAGCTTGTTACTAACCACCTTCTCACTCTTTTTTTATTCAGGTAAAAACTTATTAGAATAATATACTAGTAATTTTACGCCATTTAATTTACATAATAATTGAAGAACAAAATCAAATCAAACTAAAAAATTATTTTATATGAATTTGTATTTTAGGTGTTACTATTCCGTTCAATAAAAGCTATTAGTTAATGGGTGAAATACAAAATGCTTTTTGTAGGCTATTTAAAGTCATGTTGTGCTTGAGTTTATTACATTGAGTTTTATTCTATATGTATATTACTCTTTCATAGAAAGACAAAGAGTGAGGTATGTGTGTTTTGTTTGAGTGAAACACATAAATAGTGAGAGTGAGGTATTTGTGTTTCGTTTGAGTGAAACACAAAAAGAGTAAGGTATGTGTGTTTGACTGAAACACAGTATGTGTGTTTTAGTAAAAAAATGAGTATAAGGAATGTGTGTTTGAGCGAAACAAATAAACACAATTTGATTGAAAGGAATGTCTGTTTGAGTGAAACAAGTGAGGTGTGCGTATTTTGTTTGAGTGAAACACAGAAAGACTGAGATTGTTTGAGTGAAACACAGAAATAGTGAGGTATGTGTGTTTGAGTGAAACACAGTATGTGTGTTTGAGTAAAAAAATTGAGTGAAAGGAATGTGTATTTGAGTGAAACACAGAAAAACAATTTGAGTGAAAAGATTGTCCATTTGAGTGAAACACAGAAAGAAAAATGAGGTATGTGTGTTTGAGTAAAATAATTTGAGTGAAAGGAACGTGTGTTGAGTAAAACAAAAGTGTTTGAGTGAAGAAAGTGTGAAACAAGAGTAAAAAAAGTGTGAAAATGACATCTGATTCAACAATTTCAGTGCCCCACGTGTGCCCAAATTTGACGGAGATTACGATCACTAGAGTTTACTCAAGGATAATGTTTTTCATTCAAAAGAGTACTGGTGTATGATTCAATCAGGTCACAATGAACCTAAAGAAGGTGAAGTGTTGACGTCGGTGTACCAAAAGATGTTGGATGAATATAGGCTTAAATATTTGAAGGCAAAAAATTATATTTTTTAGTCCATCGACAAGACTATTTGAAGACCATTACTCAAATACAAACATCTAAACAACTTTGGGAACCAATGACGACCAAATATCATGGAAATGAAAGTGTGAAGTGTGTTCAACTCTAGAGGTTTCAAAGATTTTTTGAAACTGAGGAGATGAAAAGGGGTGAGATAGTGGCATATTATTTTGGAAGAATCACGGTCATAACAATTGACATGGGAAATTGCGGAGAAGAAAAGCTGTAAAGATTTTTGAGAAAATCTTGCGCATAATAACTGACGATGTCAATTATATTGTATGTTCAATTGAAGAGTAAAAAAATATCGACCAGTCGATGAGTTGCAAAACTCATGACTTGTTCATGAACATAAGCTATGACGCAATCTCTCTGAAGAACAAGTATTGAAAGTCGAGGGTGATCGCAGCTATGGACAAGGCAGTGGAAGGAGTAATTTTGGCATAGGGTCAATTTGTCCTTTAGTTTTGATGTTAGAATGAATTAAAACCGCGTATATTTGTAAATGTTTACACCCGAATTCATTGCTTGTTATGTGTTATTGGTACTTTGAATCCATATACTTTACAAGAAACTTGTATATATTGTGAACCCACAACTATTTCTTGGCCAATAGTTTTGGAAGTTGACAATGTGAACATGAGTCTTTTTTGAGTTTATTGGTACTTAAATCTTCTGTTACAATAGTTTTGTAAAACTTATGGACTCTTATATCCTGGATTTGATTATATTTCATATGTGATCTTCAACCTCACTCTTCAGGATTTGTGGGGCTATTTTTGACTTAGCCAGGGTTGCTTACTTTACTCATATTATGTCATTCATCCGACTTTCTTCTTGTGTCATCTATTGGATGTTGGTTTTCTTACGTTACTTACAACAACTATTTAAATTGATGTTTTTGTGTAATAATTTGTTAGGCTTATCATTGTCTTATAAGTCAACGTATTAGGAATTTTAATATGATAGCTTAGCTAATAAAGTATAAGAGATAAATTCGACAAGGTTGATGTATTCTAGTTGTTGTGCTAGTAGCTAGGTTTATACTTGATAACACAAGGGTCTTAAAAGATGTTAGCTTGACTTATATGATCAACAAGCCTAATGATTTAAAAGCAAAATGATCCTTTCACTTAGTTTGGATTTATGTTTAACCTTAGTTTTATCATCTAAGCGGCATATAGGTTTTTTACATGTTGACTTTTCAACACTTTAAAATGAGTGACTATTGGCTTTTTTTTTTTTTTTACATTTGTCGTTGAAGCTTTGCCTATATATATATATATATATATATATATATATATATATATATATAATACATCGAATGTCATTCGTGAGCGGTGGGTATGAAGTGGCTCAATTTATTTTTAAAAGGTATTTATTTTTAATTATTTTTATTTGTTTTTCAAAATTATTATTAAAATAAAGTATTATTGAAAAAAATATTATTTACTTTATCAATTATTTTAATTTAAAAGCTATATATAAATATTTGTGTATAATCAATTTATTTGATATTTAAAAAAGGTTAATTAGCTACAGTTAAATTTTATTAATTATCTTAATTTAGGAGCTATATAAAAATATTGGCTTAAATCAGGAAATAGTCCCTCGACTATCACGTTTTCTTTCATTTAGTCCCTCGATTAAAAAATCATCGGTGAGGGTCCCTTGACTATCCCATTTTCTTTCATTTAGTCCTTCGACTTTAAAATCACCGGTGAGGGTCCCTGGACTTTGCAAAAATCTATAAATTTAGTCCCTAATTTGGGGTTTTTTTCTTAGATTCAGGGACTAAATTTATAGATTTTTCAAAATCCATGGACCCTCACCGGTGATTTTTTAGTCGAATGACTAAATGACAGAAAACGTGATAGTCGAAGGACCATCACCAGTGATTTTTTAGTCGAGGGACTAAATGACAGAAAACGTGATAGTTGAGAGACTAGACAGCGATTTAAACCTAAAAACATTTATGTATAGTAGCGAATTAAAAAGAAAACACTTAGATTTTATGTTGAGAAAGATTTTTTCAAAATATTATTTGATATATTTAATTATTATAATTACATTGAGATGTGTTATAGAAATTCGATCTTAAATTTTACGATGGGTAAACTATTTTGTGGTTTAATATTATTTGTAGTTTTCAATATAATTGTATAAATCATAATATTTTATTTTATTTTTTATATATCTAAAAGTAATTTGTACGATAAAGTTTATTGGATTAATCGAAATAAAGTGAAATTTTCAAAAAAAAATGTTTTTAATTAATTATACCAATATTTATATAAAAACAAATTTCATCGTTAGAAAATTCGAGTTTGCAAAATAGATGTTTGATAAAATGAATGAATGATTTAATTTTTTCGAATTATATCCATATTGTGTTGTTAAAGTAGAGAAGATTGATTTGGCCTATAAACCGCTACAAATAACGGGTAAATATATTTTACCCCCTTAATCTAATTTCCGATTCTACCACTGTTCGTGATAATGACTATTTTCTTTGCGTATATTTCAGATGATTTCCCCTTCGCTTCTATCTATTGCCGAATAATAGGAAATATGATCTAGATACTCTTAATTCTATCTTTGAGACTTTGATTTGTTTACTACTGATATTCATTTTTATTTTATCTTGAATCAAAATTTGACTGTTCGATGGGTTATGCATCAGTTAAAAAATATATCAATTATATATAATTTTAAATTTAGAATGAGTAAGAGAGAAACGAACTATACTAGAGCACAGTGGTATTATGGAAAATAGTTTTCTCTAAACGTAGTTATGGTTTGAATTGAAATAAAAAACTAAATCGAAATGAAAGGCAACCCTTTTCCTAGAAATACTGGGAACCAGTACCTTCCCTTGGAATCCGATACTAACCCTTTCAAAATGACTATTTTCAAGCAGTTATAGTTATATGTTTCAAAATGGAAATAATTGATATTTAAAATCATTGGTTTTATTTATTTTTATAGGTATTGATGTCTATTTGTTTCAAAATTGAACTAATTGATTTTTTTTAAGCTGGTAAATTTTTTTATTTAAGAAAACCCAAATTTTAGGTTACATACAAAAGGCGCCAAATTGAAGCGCCAGAATTGTTAAATAATGAAACAAAGTTTGAAGGAAATCAAAAGGAGAATCAATCTCCAACTTCAGACCAAAAGATCTTCAAAACCTTCGATTCGATCAAGATATCGTCAGTGGTTCCTACCTATTTCAGATTGAAGAAAATGACAGCAAAATAGCAGCGAACAGGTAGAGAGAAAGGTACGGAACTAGTCCGTGCATAGGTATTCCAAGCCTAAGATTTCAAGGAAAATGATGGCAGAAAGCTCCTGAGGAGTATTACCATGAGAAAAGTACGGGTTCTTATTGTTTCTCAAAGTAAATTTGGCGATCCAATCAGAAGCATGGTTCTGATTTCTGGAGATATGATGAAGCACCATGTTAAACTGAATGAGACTTCGACAAATCTTCATGATTGGAGACAGATACCAAGCAGGTTTGCCCTCAGCAAGGAGGCTGATTACCATCTGACTATCAGATTCAATATCCAGATTAGTCAAGTTGTGCTGCTTAGAGAGGATCAAACCTTCGAGAAGAGCTTTGATTTCAGGAGTTAAAGGCGTGGATTTTCCAAACAAGATCCCGATAGCGTGAATGACAATTCCATTGTGGTTTCTGATCAATGCGCCTCCACTAGCTTCACCGTCACGATTACATGCTCCATCAACGTTCAGTTTCAATCTTCCAGCAACTGGTGGGATCCATTTGAGGTACGTAGGAGCTTTATTTTTGTTGTTGAAGACAGAATTGCAACCTAAAGTAATACCTGCACCCACAGCTTTAGACCAGTGTTTAATGGCCAATTTATTAGACATGTGTATAACTAGAATCATGTTTATAACAATGTCAATGACACGCTGAACAGAATTATGATAACCTTTTAATTTAGCGTTGTTCTGATATTTCCAAATGATCCAACAAATTGCTTGAGGGACCAGATGAGTAATGTGAAACTTGTTTTTTGAAAACCAAAACCAGGCTCTAATCATATGAGTTACGACCATGAATCTACCAATTTTGATATTAAAAATGTTAGCAAAGTAGTTCCAAATTGGCCAAGAAAAGCAGCAACTAATGAAGAGATGATTTTTCTCTTCATAGTTGCTGCAAAATTGACATTTTGACACAATCACAACTCTTCTTTTAATAAGAATACTGTCAAAATGAATGTAGTTTTTAATCAATTTCCAGCAGAGAAAGGATAACTTCATGGGGATGTTGATGTTCCATATCTTTCTATACATACTAGAAGAGTTGTGATGCTTTCTGATGCTTCTCTAGGTGATGTTAGTGTTGAAGTCATTATTGTTTGAATGCTTCCAGAGCAGCTGGTCATCCATGTTCTGATTGACTTTGTATTTGGCAATGTGATTGATTCTGTCTTGAGTTAAAAATGAGCTCATAGAATTAGTATCCCAATGGTTATTTTTCCAAAAAAGTTAACCTTAGCATTAAGAAACCAGTTGTTTTCAGCAGAGTTAGAGTGATTGATAAGAGGAGGGAGGTTGTGACATTCCTTGAGCCAAAAATCCATGTTGCCTCGACCCATAATTCATTTAATGTTGTCTTCTGCAGTATTTCTAATACTTGTTAATCTTTTCCAAATTAACGAGTTAGTAGATCTAACTTTAGCTTTAATAGTGTGATTTTCATTACAGTATATATCATGAGTCACATTAACCCAGGGACAATTGTTTTTTTCTAAAGATGTACCAAAGGTTTTGAGAGAAGGTTAGTTGAATATCCTTCAAAATTTTGAAATTCAACCTACCATCTTCAAAAGGCCTGCAGATATGCTTCCAAGAAACCCAATGAATAGCATTTTCAGAGAAGTTAGTTCTCCACAAAAACTTGTTAAAAATAGCCTCAATGTTGTTAAGAATTGTTTTGGGAATCAAACTATTTTGCATCCAATAGTATACTATTGGATGTAAAAAAGAAGATATCAAAGTCATTCTGCCAGCGAAAGATAAGTGTTTAGAGTCCCACAAGTTAATTTTGTCCTTGATTTTGTTGAGTAATGGATAGAAATTCTTCCATTTATTGTTGTTATTAAGCGTGATTCCCAGATAAGTAGTAGGTAAAGTGTCTACATTAAATACTATAAGTATATTGTTGAGCCTTGTTTGATTAGTCCTGGCTGACATGATAAGCTTGGTTTTGTCTTTATTAACAGCTTGTCGTGACACTCGCTGATAGTTATCTAAGAATTTGTTGAGAGTAGCTATTGTGGATTCTTGGTGGTTGGAGAAGATCAACACATCATCTGCAAATCCAATATAAGGAACCATGTAATTTGTTCTTGTAGCATATTGAAGACTCTTATTTGAATAGAATAGCTTGTATAGACCCCTTAAGAGAACCTCCTCAGCAAGAATAAAAAAAGTCTAGGGGACAAAGGGTCCTCTTGCCTTAACCTTTCTCTTGGGGAAAATAGCCTTTAACAGTCATATTGATAAGGATAGAAATGTTAGTATTAGAAATCATCTTGTTTATAATGCTGATGAACTCAGCTGAAAAGCGAAAACTGGAAAAAACCTTGATTAAAAAAGCATGTGACATCCTGTCAAATGCTTTTGACATATCAAGCTTGATCAAGACATTTCCTGTTTTAGGTTTTCGGTTGATATCATGCACCAGCTCCTTAGGCAAAAGAATGTTTTCATGAATGAGACGATTCTTGACAAAAGCACCTTGATAAGGGGAAATAAGATTAGGGAGAATAGAAGTTAATCTTTTGTTAATGAGGCCAAAAATGATTCTGTTTAAAAGGGTGCAGAGGCTTATAGGTCTGTAGTTAGACCAGTTGATAGGGTTGAAATTTTTAGGTATTAGACAAATGCTAGTTGCAAAAACACCCTTAGAAATATAGTCACCCTTAAGGTAAGAATTTAAGGCATTACAAAGATCAGTGCTGATAATGTGCCAACACGTTTTATAAAACATGATGTTTAAACCATCCAAACCAGAAGCATTGTCTTGCTTCATACTAGTGATGACCTGCTAAATTTCCTCTTTAGATGTAGGCTTAAGAAAAGAGTTGTTGTCCTCTTGAGTGACACATCTAGGGATGTTGTTGAAAATAGAATCCTGCATTAAAGAGTCTTCATCTTCCCTGCTAAAAGGATTAGTTAAAGAGTTTTTGAAAACGTTTTCGGCAGATGTACTAATATCAGAAGACTGTGAATCCATTTTCCATTATCTTTAATACCTTTGATAGAGTTTATTTTTCTTTTTTTTGAAACATAAGAATGATATAACTTGGTATTACCATCACCTTCGTTTATCCAGTTATTGTAGCATCTCTGTTTCCGGTAGCTTTCTTCATTTTTGAGAGCTTTAACGTGCATATCGTTAGCTTTATAAAGATTAGAGTTAGAGAGCTGATTATTGTTGGCATAGTGAAGGACCTCCAGCTTTCTAACTTCATCAGCAGTCTACTTAACTTTATTGAAAATATTTCCAATTTTTTCATGTTCCAATCTTTAAGACAGGTTTTAAGGCATATGATTTTATTCCAGAAGACAAGGTTGTGTCTTCCTTTGCAAGTAAGATTCCAATTATGCTCCACAGTTCTTAAAAAGTATCATCGTTAGTCCAATCGTTAAGAAATTCAAAATTCTTTTTATTAATGTTATGGTTATCCATGGAAATACAGTTAGGGATGATTAGAAAATGGGCATGATCTGAACACGTTATGATCATGTGAAAAACCCGGGTTTCATTAAAAGTGTTGAACCAGCCCTCGTTAACTAAAGCTCTGTCGAGTCTTTTCTAGCGCTTGTTTCTGTACCAAGTGTATCTACACCCAATGTACCCAGCATCTTCGAGATTGCAAGTCCTAATAGCATCGTTGAAGTTCTCCATACTGATGTAATCATTAGTAGTGCATCCTAGCTGGTCTTCAGTAGAAGTAGTAGCGTTATAATCCCCCGCAGAGATTCAGGGTCTATTGGTATTAGAAAGAGACTTAAGATTATCCCAGAGAATCATTCTTTGAATCCTAAGGTTTTTTGCATAAATAAAAGTGAAATCAAAGTTGTTCTTTACCCCAAGATAGGTAACATCCATGTGTAAAAACTGGTCATGATTAGAAATAGTGCTAATTTCAACATTATCAGCCCAAAATACCCAAACTTTGTTAGCCTTGTTTGTAGAAAATTGATTGTAACCCAGAGTGTGATCAATATTAGCAATTTTATCAGCAGAAGCCATGGGTTCTTGAATGGCCAGAACTTTGATTTTTTCATCTTTGATTATAGAAAGAAGCCTAGACAATAAAAGTTTGTCGTTGATACCTCTTATGTTCCAACTAAGCATTCTTATCATTATCAGATAATGATTTTTTATGCTTTTTGTTTTCTATTTTCATCAAGGAATGGATCATAAGTTTATTTCTATTTCTTTTTTCTGCAGATTTTAACTTCCTATTGAAGATAAAATTAAAGTCTGGGTCAGAATCTGTGTCAAAGTGATATTTCTTTGGTGAGTTGTTGCAGCTTCCAATGTTATCACCATCAAGGGAGCTACTGTTATTATTTTCTTGAATATTACTTTGGGTATCAAGTTGATGAAGAGCTTCAGTGATCTCTATGTCTTCTTTGTCTGAGAAAACCTTATTGTAATCTTTCATATGAGTTGTATTTTTATTCTGATCTTCATGACTGTTGCATTTACTATTTTTATCTTGACTAGATTGTGTCTATAACTGAGTATTCTTGTTTTCATTGTCTATCTCTTTTTGGGTGATGATCGATTTCATCTTTTTTCTATAGACTTTGGAAAATGTTTGAACATGGTTTTCTTTACTGTGAGTCTTTTGTTGAGGCTGTCTTTTTAAGTTTTCAGAATTACAATCTTCCTCAATCTTTAAGTCTTCTTCTTCCTTGTTGTTTATTTTTTTCTTACATTCGGAGCTTTTATGGCCTAAATGATAACAAACTTCACAATACCGAGGCACATTTTTATAGCTTAATGATATCCAGCAGCCATCGTTCTCGCCAAACCCAATCCACATACTGTATTTTAAAGGTTTTGTGATGTCTATTTCAACTTGAGCGTAGCAAGCGCTGAACTTTCCTATTAGCGTGATTATGGATTGATCAATCAAATTATCTTTGATTTCTTTGTTGTATTGGACAGAAACGTGGTCCTCTGTTTCTTTAGTGAATTATGGTTTAAGATCTTAAAAAATAGGATGTATTCTGGGTTTTACAGCTTCGACATAGCTTTTCTTGATTGTTCTTTCATTGAGTTTTGATGAAGGAAAGTTGGGAAGTCGAGAATGTTATTAGGCATACTCATCGGAACAGAGAATGCCGTTAATCAGATATCAGAATCATCACAACCTTCGACGGGGCGTTATCGGTGGCAGGGTAAATCTTGGAGAAAAAGAAGACCAGAGATCTCCTTCTCTATTGTTAAACGTAGTTCAGGTTAACTCCAAAATAATTGACATTGAGAATCACTATTTTAATCTATTTTTTCTTTAAGCTTTAATTACCCGTGCTGTTATACCCGATGTATCCAAATTTTATATAGAATATATAGTTAAATTAAATTTATTAATTATAAACAAAATACTTTTAAAATACTTTTAATGTGAAATTCACACACATACATATACTTTTTTAATCAAAAAATTTCTTTTATTAATAATAGACGGGCTAAACCAACATAAAGAAAAATGTTAGTTTAGTACATGGTCCAAACCAGCTATGACAAAATAGTCAAAAACCGTAGGTTCTTAATTCTATCCCTCTTTTAATCTCTATCACCACCAGCACAAATCAACACCCAATTCAACCATCTCGAGAGAAACTTCATGGGAGATCTCGATCAAAATAAGGAACAACTGATTATATGCACTATATTAGGGCTTCATAGAATACCAATTTCAACAATTAGGGCCAGGAAGACAAGATTACGACAGCAAATCTAAAGATCTCATTGTTAAATCTTCATCCAAAATAGTTGACAAGCGTACGAAGAACACTTTCCAACCATATTCTAATGATTTTTCATTAATAGGAAGGTCTGATACCGGGAAAAGTTCTCCTAGTTAAAGATAAAGGGAATACAACACTTCAGAAAATCAAGCAATGTTATTGAGTGATTCCTTCTAGCAACAAAATAAAGGCAACTGAAGTTATTTAAAAATGTGAAAGAATTTTAAATTCAGTCAATTCCTACTAAGAGAAATGACTTTATAATACAAATTGTAGGAATCACTAATGCAGAAGACTAATATATAAGCCAGAGCATAATTAGAGAAAGGATTATAGCCTAATTCAGCTTGAAGATCTCCAGAGAGATGATGAAGAAGACAACAACCATAGATCAACAACGTGAAATGTTTGGAACATTGAAGACAATTCCTTAATCAAAATCATAATCCTTCAATTTATAATTGACAATTTAGGCCTCTGAGTTTTAAAAGAGATTGAAGAGCTTCACCATTTTGCACAAGATATTATAAACATGCAAGACTATTCTTGAAAACCATCTTCAAGAAACTTAGACATTGAATTAATATTGAATAAGACCAGAATCATTGATAGGATCATGGGTGTGACCTCCTTAATCATTATCAGGGTTAATGTAACCCAGATCCAGGCTTTGTATGAATATGATGGAAAGAAGGTGCTTAGAATACTGAGAATCAGTTTTGAAAAGATAGGAACTTAAGGAGGAGTTTTTTGTATCAAATAATACTTTGAGGAATTATTTTTTGAACACAGTTTCTTTGACAACTAGAACTTTAGAGAGAGAAAGTTAACCAATGTAGAGAGAGAAAGAATATTATAATAATGAACCACCTTTCCAAATCTGGTGGGGTCCTTTTATAATACAAATGATGGACCCCACAAGCCTAACTACCTCTTAATTACAAGCTTGACCCTTACTTTTATTGCTTACTTACAATTAATCCTATTTTTATATTTACTTTACAATCCTTCCATAACTTTATTGTTTCTTTGCAATTTCCCCCTTATCTTTTACTCTTCCTTATCAGTAGCCCCCAAGTCCTTGTAAAAATATTTTTGACAAGGATTGTGATGAAGCCTTCGAATTTTTTCTCATCTTCTAACTTTCCTTAGGAGACACCTCCTCGAAAATAACTTTCATGCCTCCTCAAAATGATCATTCTGTCTATAAACTCATTCTTTGAATTTATCCCAAAACAATCCTCTTCGCCGAACCTTTTCGTAACACTTTACCTTCTCGACAAAACTCATATAGCCCCCCCCAATCCTTGCAACATGTTAGAAAATACTAGAACGTAGCCTAATATCAATTTTTACCCCCTCGAAATAATCTTTTTGAAAACAATTATATGAGCATATTTTGTTTTCGAAGTAACCTCTTCGAAAACAATCACACGATCATATTTTGTGCCCTCAAAATGACCTCTTCGAAAACAATCGTATGAGTATAGCTGGGCCCCCAGTCTTAACTAACTAATTGCGAAAATTGGATCATACTTAAACGTTCTTCGGAAAAAACGTTTATTAGTAAATTCCTTGTAATTTCCCAACGTCATCTTTCATATTCCAATCAACAATCTCCTGCATTTTCTTTGATATGTCATCCTAAAGAAAATCTTGTCACCAAATCTTTTTAGAGATATTGTCAGCAAATCTTTTTAGAGGTATTGTCACACTTCCCAAAGTTTCTCATCATACCTTTTGCCTCTTCACATTCTATCACATTTCCCAATTCAATACAATTGCACCTATGTTACCGATAACACCTCTAGGCAAACAAAGGAAAATGTCCCCAAGCCTTCCTCTCCTCAAAAGCCCATATGGCTCTATAAATACTTTCATTTCACATTTTACAATCCAAACTATTATGTTTAAAACTTTCTAAAGAGAGAAAGCTAGCTTATGGCCCCTAAGCTTCGTCGAATTCAAGAGTGGCTATTCATTAGTAAAAACTTCAAAGAAAAACTTGCTACTGGTACCTACGTTGAGCCTCAATTCGAACCTCCTGTAACCACAGTCTACGGTATCTGGCCTCCATCAGAAAATTCTTCTGCCATCATACCCTTCGACATTTTTTGTCAAACCCAAAACTTTAATCTCAATCCCCGTGATTCCATGGGTAAAGAGAAACACCACAAACATTCTTCTCGAAAAAGAAAAAGGAATCACAAAGAAAAGAAAAGTTCCACAGAATATAAACGTGCTAAAGAAACCTCTTCAGAACCACAAAAACTAGACCCAACTCCAATTAACAACAATCCTCCTCAAAACGTTGATGCCTCTGTGTCAGACCTTCTAGCCACCCCCTCGATGACAAGGAAAGGAAGTCTAATATTATCTCCTTCTAAGGTTACATTTACTGACGAAAAGGTACAATCAGCAGGCCCTAAAAAACAAAAGAAAAGAAATTACCTCAGAAAACCCTAACTCAAAGTCAACGAAACACCCAACACAGAGAAAAGTAAATCCGAAGGTCCTTTCTTGGCATCCTCGAGTCAAGTATCTACAGCCCCTCCGGAAAATTCCGAAGAGAAATCTCTAAGAATTTCCCCAAAGTTCAAATGTGATATCACTCTTCCTTTGGAACTCGATGCAATTGTGGGCAACAACATCCGAGGCATCGAGAACAAGCATTTGGTCATACTTCATAATATCTCCTACAAATATTTCTTGCCATCGGAAGAAACCATGATAAGGACTCGATGGTGTATCCCTCCGTACATTCCCATCATATTCCCGGTAGAAGATGAAACTCTCTTATCTGTTAAGGACAATGAACTGATCATCTATACAGAGATTATGAATTGGAAGCTAAGGTATCCCTTAGACCCGTTCTTCATCGAATACTTTGCCAAAATCGATCTTTGCCCTACCCAAGTTGGTCCAAACATGTGGTACACGCTCATGGCGTGTATAATGTCCTCTAGGATTTCTGGCAACAAATTTTCTTTAGAGGAGCTCATCGGATTGTCTGGCTTGGTAAAAAATCCATTTTTCCCATTTTACTCACTAACCTTTGGATGATGACAAAAGGTAGTGAAGGATTTACTTGAAGCCGACAAGAAATGAAAGCAACAATTTCTCTTCTTTTCTGGACATTGGGAGACAGGCTCTGAGTCAACCCCCTCGAATCCACACAAGCTCTCTCTTTTGTGGACTAACGAAGGTAATTTTTTTAACTCCTACCTTAATCTTCCTCGTATAATAATTTTACTAATTTTTATTCCTCGAAATTTTGCACAACCATGACTGTAATTTCTAAACCCTATGCTGATTATGTGGAGAGTGCCACCAAGGTCTTCACCAAACTAAGTGAATGGGCCAAAGAAAATTGGGAAAACAAATTTCGCCTTTGCTTCATGAACAACAATCTGGCCAAGAGTCGACTTTGGAGGCTAAACCCCCTAGATAGGCTAACTATGAAAGAGTTGATTGTCGCTCCCTCTCAACAAAAAGTCCTCGATCGAGTTGAAAAGAAAGATATCATTATTTACCTTCCAAAGCGCTCCCGAGCCAAAAGTCACATGGATGACTCCGAAGAAGAAGTATCAATGAAAGATATTCAATCAGATTCCGAAGGACTAGCTATTACTCAAGAGCCATCCTCTTTGAAAAACATTGCAACCACCACCTCAGTTTCCCCTCCCCGAGAAACAGTTCATCCCATAAAGAAGAAAGAACCCAAGAAAAAGCAAGTTATTCTGGAGCCTATCCAAGAAATCTCTGAGGGCACTGGAGACCAAGATTCTTCAATTGGAGATAAAGATAAAGATAAGGAGAATTCAGGTTAAATTCCAACCTCACAACTTATCCTATCTCCAAGTCCCTCATCGAATAATGATCCTTTCCCAAGATTAGCACCTCTTGCAATTCCTCAAAGTGATCCTCCACAAACTGTTGACCCCATCATATTAACTGGGGATTCCTCGAACTTTGATTGCACTGAAATAGGATCTCCCAGTAGTTCCTTCAAAATTCCTCAAGGAGATGACTTTTCTCTTAGTGTTCGAAGACTACTTCATGCTTCCGTCAACATGGGAAGAAAGATGCGGCATCTAGAAGACAAGAAAAATCACTATAAGTTCAAGGCTTCCCTTGCCTCCTTCCAACTTGAAGAGATGAAAAAACAACACTCTCATCTAGAAAAACAAGCTGATGCAATTTGGGAAAAATTGGTTACCTCGGAAAATTACGTTCTTCTTCTAGAAAAATGTTGTCATGAAGAAATGGATCTCTATCAGAAAAAGGCTGGTTCTCAAGAGAAACTTCTTACAGCCCTCAAAGAAGCTCACCAACTTTCAACAAAAGGTTTTAACGAGTGCTTGGAAGACTTCGAGAGGATTGTTGAAGAAAAAAGATATCTGCTAAGGAATCTTGAGAAACAAAAAGAAGCAGATGTGGATGCCTATGCAGCAAAATGGGTGGACAAGCTCAATTCCAGGGATGCTACCATCCGAGCAGGATTGATCACCAAAATCCATGAGGAGTATCCTGAGTATGACTTAGGTAGTTTCTGGAAACTTGTCTCTCCCGAACTTCGCCCACCTAATATTGTTGTAAGTGAAAGTGACACATCTGATTCCGAGGAGACTGACTCCTCAGAACATTCTAAGTAGTCAAGTTTTTCGTTCCACCCTTTTTGTACAAGTCTTTGTTAGTTTTGAGGCAGTTTTTGTGATGGTGTCAACCTTTTTCCGAAGAACATTTATCTTAATTTTTCATGTATACCATCGTTTGGAACACTTTATCAACTTATGAAATTTGCAACTTCATATTGGGTGTGAAAATGATTGTATGTCAACTTGCGTTGAATAGAATAATTGCTTTATGCCAACTTTTGTTGGACATAATAATCATTGTGTGCTGACTTTAGGCATGCTTAATTATAATTGTCATAATTTTTGAGTTGCTTATCCGATCATTACTTATGAATCAGAAACAATAATTTGAGGCAAAAGTCCAAATATATTTATCAGCTAATAATGGCACCTCGTTAAAACCTTCCTGTGCCTAACAGGATATGAAAGAGTATGCCTTCGTTGTTTTTCCAAACCTGAAAATAGAAAAGAAAAATTACATGTCAAGATTTTCATTCTTACTCAAGATACAACTTTAGATTTTCTATGTTCCACGGATGCTTGAGGTATCTCCCCTCTTTATTCTTTAACCGATACATTCCTTGTTTCACTCTCTCTGTTACTTCATAGGGGCCTTCCTAATTCGGTCCCAACTTTCCAAGGCTTTTTCTTTGGTATGAAGAAAAACTTTTCGTAACACCTTGTCCCCCACCTTAAAATTTCTCTGCTTTACTTGTGAAGCGTAGCGTATCTACTCCTCACTAATGTTTGATAATGTAGGAATTTTAACTGTGAATGCCGTCTTTTTTTCTCCACCAAATCAAGTTCTATTGCCCTGCTTTGATCATTCAACACTTCTGTATAAGCTGCCACACGGTATGATAGGAAAATAATCTCCGAGGGAATCACTACATCTATTCCGTACACTAAAGAAAACAGAGATATCGAAGTCGCTCTTCGCGGGGTTGTTCTCTAGGCCCACAACACTTCCTATAAATAATCTGGCCATTTTCCAGCCTTTCCTTCCAATTTTTTCTTTAACCCGTCAAGGATCGTTCTATTGGTAACCTCCACCTGGCCATTATCTTGCGGATGGAATGGAGCATAAAAGCATTGTTGTATGCCCTTAGAAACATAAAAACTCTTAAATTCCTTGTTGTCAAATTATGGTCCATTATCTGTTGTAATTTTTATTAGATACCCAGAACGACAACAAATGTTCGAAACAACAAACTTAATAACATCTTTCGCTTTCGTCCCCGCTAAAGGTTCTGCTTCTACCCATTTGGAAAAATAATCAACCGCTACTATAATCGTTTGTCTTCCCCCGGATGCCATTGGTAAAGGACCAACCAAATCAATGCACCATCTATCAAATGACAATGCTTCAGAAATTCTTTCCAACATAACCCCTGGTTTATGTATTATATTGGCATACCTTTGGCACGTATCACACCTTTTTACCAACTCTTTAGCATCATTAGAAATAGTCGGCCAATAATAACCAACTAGAAACACTCTTCGAATCAATGCTTTATACTCACAATGCGCAGATCCTTCCCCATCATCTAATTCTGATAAGACAAATTGCGACTCGTACTTAGCCAAACATCTAAGCAACGACCTACTTAGGGATTTCTTATATAAAACTCCTCCTAAAATGAGATAACCGTGGGACTTAAATCAGATTCTCCTAGCCTCTGATTTATCTGTTAGTAAAACATCCTTTTCCAAAATGTCCACAATTTTCGACCTCCAATCTTCTGTAACAACATTACTTTCCTTATCTATTGACATCAATTGCTCTGTATTTCTTGTAATCGAGGGACACTCCTGAGTTATAAACCAGGATAATTATTTGATCGTGAACCAGCTGCTAGGGAATCATGAATTAAATTTGCTTCTCTTCGAACGTGCTCGTATCTAACTTCATCAATAGTTAAAACCAAATCCTTCAACACTTTCAAGTATTTGACTAGCTGATCCTTTCTTGCCTCTGATTCTCCCAATGCTTGGTTAATCACGAGTGGTGAATCGCTGATTAATTTAACCCTTTTTCCCCATACACTTGAGCCAATCTCAACCTTGTTAACGCCGCTTCATATTCTGCCTCATTATTTGTTGCTTTAAAACCAAAACGTATAGCCTGAAACATTGCTATCCCATCCGGGGATATCAATTGTACCCCGACACCATTTCCAGAAACATTCGACCCACCATCAGTTCGAACTAACCATTAAGTCTTATCCTGCTAATCAACAATTTCCATATCTGCTCGCTCCGAATGAAATTCGACCTAAAAGTCTCCCAAAGTTTGAGCCTTTATAGTTGTTCGAGGCTCAAAGGTTATGCCAAAATCTCCCAATTTGACTGAGCACTTTGTCATCTTCATGTGATATCCGGCCTCTGCAACAAACCTTTTAGCGAGAATATAGTGCAAACTACTATGGAATGCGCTTGAAAGTACGGTCTCATTTTTCGAGCAGCTGTTACTAAAGCCAAAGCTATCTTCTCTAATTTAAAATACCATTTCTCTGCATCAAACAAATTCTCGCTAATCTAGTACACCGGCTTTAAAACATCAAGCTCTTCACGAAGTAACACAGTGTTGACTGCAAAATCTAACACCAATAAATAAATAATCAATTTTTCTCCCTGCAAAAGGTTTAGAAAGTATTTCTGGGGACAACAAATATCCATGAATTTTGCGAAACGCTTCAGATCATTCTTCGGTACAACTAAACTTACTCACATTTCTGAGCACTTTAAAGAAAGGCGCACATTTATCCGAAGAGCGAGAGATAAACCTGTTCAACGCCGCTAATCTTCCTGTCAAAATTTGGACTTTCTTAATATTTCGAGGAGGTGTCATTGTCGTCAAAGATTTCATAGCTCCGGATCAGCCTTAATTCCCTTTTCACTTACCATATAGCCGAGAAATTTTCCAGACCGAACACCAAAAATACACTTTTCCGGGTTTAATTTCAGATTGACCTTTTTCAAATTATTAAATATTTCTTCCAAATCAGAAAAATGGTCTTCATCTTGTAAACTCTTTACCAGCATATCGTCAATATACACTTCTATGTTTCGTCCAATCTGTTCCACAAAAGTTTTGTTTACCAAACGTTGATAAGTTGCCCCCGCATTTTTCAGGCCAAGTGGCATTACCTTGTAGCAATATAACCTCCTTCCAGTAATGAACGATGTGCTTTATTCATCCCTCGCATCTAATCTGATCTGGTTGTACCCTGAATAAGCATCCATGAAAGATAACAATCGGTTTCCCGATGTAGAATCCACTAACTGATCAATCCGAGGAACTGGAAAAGGATCCTTTGGACATGCTCTATTTAAATCCGTGAAATCCACGCACATTCTCCACTTGCCATTCTTTTTCCTGACTAAAACTGGATTCGAAGCCCATACAAGATATTGCGACTCTCTAATATGGTCTATACTTAATAACCGCTCGATCTCTGTAACTATATCTAATATGGTCTCTATCAATAGTGATCTCTTTCAAAAATGGATTTTAAATTATTATTACATTATTTTTGTTTCTTAACAATTTTATTTATGTCATTCGTGCTTTAAATATTATTATTCTATATATTATTATTTATTTTATTAGTATGTAAATTGTTTTTGAACAAAATAGAATAACATAATTTTTAAAAAAATTATATAACAAAAAATCGGTAAGAAAAACTGTCGAAACTAATCCGTACGTAGTGGAGCGGTATAAAATGTAAATAAATAAGAATTTAATTTTTTTAGTAAATAGTAATTTTGAAAAACCTAGATAAATAGGTAAATATTATTATATAATTTTGTTTGTTATGAATCTCAATTTTATAAATATTAAAAATAAGTTAACGGAATAGACCGTTTCTTTAGTAATTCAAATATTATATCAGATTAATGCGTGCTCAATCCTATCGTTCTGTCTAAAGAATTTCTCCAGCGCCCTATGTCTCTCTCTCGATCTGGATCTCATTCTCGACCCGTCGTCTCGTTTCTGTTTGATTTCGAAGAGAAAACCCATTGATTTGCAGTCCTCGATTCGATAAGCGAAACCCTTTCTTCGACTGAAATCCAGGATTCAAACGATATTCGGTTTTTGAAAACTGTATCTGTTGTTATAGAGGGACTCTTCCTCTGTACCTTTGTTTTTTCGAACGCCTAGCCCTTTTTCGTATCTCTCAGGCGGAATCGAATTCTACCAGCATGTCTCGGTGTTTTCCCTACCTGGGCATTGCGAACAGGGTGCGCGATGAGTCCTTGATCGATTCGATTAAGGTTCGTTGAGCAAACCCCGTTATCTCTTTTGATTGTGCTCAACCTCTTATCCCGTAATACTTGCGATATATTGATTCTCCTACTCTTACTGCTTGATATATGTGAATGTGTGTAAGAGCATGCACCGTCCTACCTCTCAAATGTACACGTAGGAAAGACAATACACATTTAGAATTTGACTTAAATCTTTATTTTTATAAATATAAAATTTGTTAAGATAATACTACTAAAATAATGAAATTATATTTATGATAAGATCTTCGGAGACATTAATGGATGAGTTAAAGATATATCTTAAAATCACCTTGAATATTTTATTCATTTATGTTTAAAGAATGTTTTTTATGTATATAGTCTTCAACACTGTATTCGAAATAAAATAACTAGTCATGTTTTCTAATCCAGAGAGGATTATAATGATCCCAATTCATTAGCTAAAAGAAATAAGTAAATTATATTTTCTTTATGCATGTCACTAATTAGCATGTAATTTTGAAACATTAACTAAAATATAAATTAAATTTAACTCGTTCCTTGTACATGCTCTGACATGTAAAAACGTTTTTTTAGTAAAAAGATTCTTTTTTATGTGCACGTCTTCCCACTGTGGCCTTTAGTCTAAACTTTTTACTATGGTGCTATGAAGCCCCAAAGCCATAAAAGGAAGGCTGAAAAAGAACTCACCAATGAGATGGAGAAAAAGCAAAGAAAGTTAGAAAAGAAGCAAAGAAAGTTGGAAAAGAAGGAGAAAAAACAAAGAAAGTTAGAAAAGAAGCAAAGAAAGTTGGAAAAGAAGGAAAAAAGAGAGAAGAAGAAGGCATCTAAAGCTCAAGCTCTTCTTGACGGGCCCTTGAAAACAGTGGCTGCAACTAAACTCGCTGATCAAACTCCTTCGACACAAATTGTTGCCCAAGTTGAGAGTCGTGAAGGCAGTGTTCTTACAGAAGAGCATGAAAAGCCCTTTAAGGAAAACCTTTGTTACTTGTCTGATGGTACACAAAAGAGCAACAAGAGACCAGGAGAAGCTTTATCTTCTGAACACAGCCAGGAGCCTAATGGTAAACCTTTCCGAGTTCGATTTTCCCTTAAAAAACTAATGTAGATGTTGATGCTCAAAACTTGTGTTCTACTTCTGGATTGGTTCAAAATAGCCGCCTTTCGCCAATTCAGAATAATGAGACTGTTTCTATTGCAGATGTCAAAATGTCACACCTGGCTACTACTAGTACTCCTAACGGGGAAAAGCTACCTGAAAAAATCTCTAGTATGAGTACTACTACTCCGAAGGAGGCAAAGCTGCCTGAAAAAATCTGTAGCACTACTACTCCTCCGAAGGTGCCAAATCTGCCTGAAATGCTCTCTAGCACTACTACTCCAAAGGTCGCAAAGTCACCTGGAAAGATCTCTAGCACTATTACTCCAAAGGTGGCAAGGTTACCTGAAAAGATCTCTGGTCCTACTACTCCAACGGTGGCAAAGTTATCTGAAAAGATATCTAGAATTGCTGATGATTGCGCATACAACAATGGGAAGAAGCAAAAACAAGAACGGTTTTACAAGGCTTTGTTTGAGGATTGGGTTCCCATTGCTCTTTCCCTATCCAGTGAGCAAGATGATGGTGATGATTGGCTACTCCTCAGGAAACAAAAACAGACTCAAATGAAAAGGACAAGAACATACGCCAGTGACATTACATCGTTGTATAATGGCTGCCGTAATAGAAATCTGTTTGGCCCGAAAGCTTGTTACTTGCCAGCTGCAGATATATATGCCTTTCCCTATACCCTTCCATTTTAGACTTGCTAATTTGGCCCATTGTACAGTAATTTGGCTCAAAGATGAAAGTAATGAAATTCTCTTTTCTTTTATTCTTCTATTTTGTGTTATTAAATCTTCTTGGCTTAAATAAAAAAAAAGAAGTTTATATGTATATATATATCTATGATTTTGTCCGCAAGTAATATAAATTATAAAAATTAAATAAAAAAAGGTTGACAAACCCAAAATAATTTTTTGACAAACATTTCCAGCAATTTATTAAAGATAGCTATTACTATTGGAATAATAAAACCTAATTACTTCTTATTAATTTTATACTATCTGACTTAGGTACGAGTTAATATTTGAAGGACAAAATTAAACGACTTCGGTTCTTATCTAATATCGGAAGGAAATTGGTTTAATCATTTATGAAATGTCGACTTTTAATCAACTGAAACAAAATAGATAAAAAACGGAGGAAGTGTGATAATATTTTGGTCAAATTATATATAAATTCACGATATATTCAAAATTGTTTTAAAATTATTTTTATAAAAAACATTATATATATATATATCAGAATTTAAACAAAAATAAAATATTTATACGAACCGAATTTAATTTAGTGTTCAAATATTTAATAAATTTTAAAAATAAAAAATAAAAAATTTATAACCAAATTTTATTCGATTTTTAAATGATTACCAATTTATTACTGAGAAAGCCGCAAAGAAAACAGTATAATCGAACCCGAAAGACTGTATGCTACTACTGATCTATATTATCGGATGTGAGTTAATCATTTAAAAGTACTAGAAAAACAAATTAACTAATGATTTAAGTAGTCCAAAATTAGATGGTGAAATAACTTCAAACAATATTTCTGTAAATCCTGAAAAAAAAAAATGAATTTTAAATTTCAAACAAATAAAAGAACATTGGTTATTATCATGAATTAATAATAATAATAATAATAACACACTTTACTTATCGCTAAAGCAAAAATTCCATCCAATAGAAATTGGCAAAATGTTATTTATTCTATATATATTTCAACACCAATGTTCGATAGTTTCTCAGCATCTTTATATAGTATTTTGGACCGGTTTATTTTTTATGAAAAGAAAATGTTGAAAAATGATGTAACAAATGAGCATGCAAGATTAACGACACCTAACTTTCTTTCTCACTTCATTTCTTGCTTCTCTGAACCCCAAGTCTCAGTCTGAAATCTTCTTCCATCAGAGGAAGTCCATCTCGCAAGGTGACCTTCGGCTCCCAACCTAAGAGTTGTTTCGCTTTTGTGATGTCCGGTTTCCTCTGTCGGGGATCATCTGGCGTGTTCTCCACCGATTTGATCTCCACGCTGGGATTGATAAGCTACCATAACAACAACAAAATATTAATTCACTTAAAAAATACAGCCAAGGGGTACAAGCAAATCTTTTCCTAACTGAAATATCGAATTTTTTCCAATCTCGTATATATAATATAATTGGCTACAGACAAGAATTACATGTTTGAAATTCAGATTGGGACTTGGGAGAAAGAAATATTGTCTGGATTTGGAAATTCAGACAAACCATAAGAATCAGATATAGGAACTCATCAATTCCGGAGATAATTCAGACCCAACAATTCACATAGTATAGGAATAAAATTATGATTTTTTAGAAAACTCAAACGTCCTATAATAAAAAATATATTCAACCCAAATCGGATCAGCTCCACCAAGGTGGTTAAGGATTCTGGAACAAATATCCATTTGGACTCTAGATTGGGTCAGGGTCTGGTCTGATAGACAATTAACTACTAAATGGACCTGGAAGTAGATATGTGCCCCCCATCAAGACGAGCGTGTGACAAAAAATGTAACAGCTCAGAATTTATTTATTATGAACTTATCCAAAAAGTGGATTATATCAGAATCAATTCGGAATTTTATACTGAGTGTAAACCGATTCAGACCTCTGGATCGTTGTTGTCTGACAGAATATGGTTACTATAAAATTTTGTCCGAACTGAATTCGATATGTAACCGGATTTTTGCCACCCCTCTAAAAGAATATCATAAAAGATTGTAATGAATTCAATTCGGACTAACCTCCTTCACATTTTCTGCGAGTTCAATCATCGTAAATTCACCTGGAAAAAACAGAAGAACGTAACTTTTCTTTTAGTAATAGAAGAACAAACTTTTAGTAGATAAATCCATCAAAGTTGAGTTGACACTGAAGAATTTTGCCTACTACCTGGGTTTCCAATATTGATAGGGCCGGTGTTCTCTCCTTCCATTAGACGCATTAGGCCATCAACCTACAATATTTCCGAGAAAATGACCTAAATATCGTCTATTCAAGAACATAAGAAGTAACCAACGTGAAGCTGCAGTCATAGGTTTGCATACCATATCGGAAACATAACAGAAGCTGCGAGTTTGTGTCCCTGGTTTCTGGACAGTCAATGGCTCACCCCTACGACCAGAAAATAAGAAATATAACGGAATGAGTCCATGGTAGCTAACATAGAGATGTAAAAGGGAACGATTTGAATCTTGCCGAAATTCGAGGGGCAAAGTTATAGGCGTCTGACATTTATAACAAAAAGTAGTAAAAGGACTAACCGTAGAGCCTGAGCAATGAAATTGCTGACAACGCGGCCATCGTCGATATTCATACGAGGCCCGTAGGTGTTGAAGATTCTAGCAATGCGTATTTCTAGAACGGTACATAATAGGAGAATAAGTTTGTTGAAATAAACTAGTAACAAGCATAAAGTTTTGGGAAAGAAATGCTAGCCAATTAACCTATTCCATGTTGCCTGTGGTAATCGAACATTAAAGTCTCAGCCACACGCTTTCCCTCATCATAACAGCTACGGACTCCTATACAAACATAAGACCATAAGCTACATGCAGAATTGTGATGGGTAAGAATCATAAGAGACCATCCCGACGTCAATTATGATGTCAAAACGTCACTTGATTTTTGTTTTCCGCAGATTACTACCTTGATTTTCTTGAAAAGAAATATAATCCGACTACGAGTACGCTGAAAAAAAATTAAGTTGCTTTATATTGTGTTTAAAGTCTTGTGAAGGTCTAATGACCACTTGCTTAACAAAATAGTTGAGGGGGGATGATATGAGATATTATACATCAGTGAACGGGGTCACTCGAACAAGAATCGGAACTAGGGATATCAATAGTTCATCCCCGTAACTTGGTATAATCAAAAGCAAAAAAAATGGAAGGATATGCTAAAACATTTTTTTTTCTTTTATCTAAAGAGCAGTTCTAACGCAAATCATGATCCCGCAGCTATGACCAATAATTGCAGGAGGATAACTTACCTATGGGGTTTACATTACCCCAGTAGCTCTCAGTTTGGGGATGCACAAGAGGATCTCCATATACTTCTGAAGTTGATGTAAGCAAAATTCTGAAAAATAGATAATAATTTTAGCTGAGAAAGTGTATATATATGAAAAAAATAAAGATAAAATATTTAGAATCGTATCACTAACCTTGCTCCAACTCGCTTCGCGAGTCCTAGCATGTTCAGGGTGCCAATCACATTTGTTTTTATTGTCTGTTGAAATATGAAGTGTTTAGAGTTAGACAATGCTTTCATATACTAAATTGCTCTACTCTATGATAGGTCAACTTTGCTCTGTATGCATCTAAGAAAGTTAGAGGAAGTCAATCCATACACATAGAAACAGCTTTTCGAGCGTTGAAATATGGATGTTGGTTTCAATATCGTTTAAGTTCTCATCGTAAGAGATAATGATAACAGTTAGATAGAAATACTTATTCTCGAAGATCACATGGGAACCGATAATTCAAATTTCTGTTAAAATTAAGTTACAAGGTAATATTTACACACCTTTACAGGATTGTGCTTGTAGAAAATAGGAGAAGCAGGGCATGCAAGATGGTATATCCGATCAACCTCCAGAAGCAATGTCTCCGTAACATCTAGAAAGACAAAAATCATCAAGAAAGGGAAAATGATAAGTCTCAGATTAGTCGTAGTTAGCAACCTCATACTGTTTATAACTACAATAACAGTAAACAAAAACACAAAGAGCATACCGTGACGCATAAGCTCAAATCTTGGATGACCAATCCACTTCTTGAGGTTGTCCTTTGTTCCAGTGAAGTAGTTATCGGCAACAATTACCTGAAGACTGAACTTTTAGACAGACTGCTATGGAACATAAATTAGTATTTTTTTCAATAATAAAAAAACGAAAAATGCTTAAAAGCCTTTTATTTTTTGTTCACTAAAGGTGTGCTTCTGTCATGGAAAGCTTTCATCTTTTTATTTATTTCAGAGTTCAGACCAATTGCTTTTAAAATAGTATTCATTTTCGATTTGTAGTAGTAAGAAAATGAGATTCTCTAAGGAAACAAAGAGCCTTATTAATATTATCAAAGCTTGGTTTCACTGTTCAGTTAAAAGTCTCACGACATTTTCAAAAAAATTCCTCTATCTTTGAATTAGTTTTCTAGGCGAAGTTTCCAGTTTACAATCAAACATGTTACCGAAAAGAAATCATCCTGAAAAGATGACAAACCTCATTCTTTTCATTCTCCATCAATTTGTCAACTAAGTGAGAACCTATGAATCCAGCTCCTCCGGTAACCAAAATTCTCATATTCGACTGTGAATGTAGTCTAAAAATCAGTATAAGTTCACATCACTCAAGGTGATGCTACTAAGAAAACAATAAAATCCAAAATGATCAAACAGGTTACATGCAGAAGTTCAATACAAATTCTTCCAGTTACTGAACTGTTCATCGGATTGCTTATAGACTGAACAACAGGAAACTAGATCAATCAACTACGGTTGCTTTTGAGTGTTTAGTAACTAAAAGACCAACCCTTTTCACATCCTTTACATAGCAACTCAACACATACAAGGAAGAATCAATTGCCACAAAAACTCCGAAACCCACTTTCGAAATCTCCATTCCGTACCTCAGATTGATTCTAACAAATATAACAAAGAAAAAAAGAGCTACAGTTTCAGCCGAATCTAACAAGTATTAGGGTTTTAGAGGTTTTACCAATGAGATCCAAAAAATCACCTAAAATTACCATCCCTACACTTCAAGCAACAACAATGTAGCACAACAATAAAAACAGTACCCCGCCCACTAACATCTGAAACACGGATTGGCTATTAACAGGCCAATTAGCGAAAAAAAAGAGGCTTACTTGAAGGAACTTGGAATTACGCAATGGAGACGGCGTCGGTGGTGGCTTCGTCGTCGTTTGTTGCTCGGTTGTTGAATTGTTCGCCATTGCTCAGATCTTTACCCTAAACCAACACACACACACAAACAAATCAGAATTAAAAAAATAAAATTGAATCAGGGTTTGTGTATGGATTATAAGATTTATAAGAAAACCTGATTACGATTCAAAACTCGAGCTGATCGTTATCGCACTATGAACACTCTAACATCAGTACCTACTATATATATTAAAAACAATACCCTGAATTGATTTGGAAGGATCGAAATTTAATGATATAATATTGAATTGGTTTGAATCTTTCGATTTAAGTAAAAAACACAAAGTTTCAGACTTCGAATGTACGAAAAGGGAAGACGATCGCGACAAGGTAACGAATGATAATTAATCATTAAGAGAGAGTAGAAATCACTCTAATGGATCGAAAAACATTTGTTTAATACAAATACACATATATAAAACATTTAGGGTTAAAAGCACGGCTACTCCTCCATGTTTACTACTTGTATAAACATAGTCCCTTTCGTTCACTTCTGCATAAAATTCATCTTTTTTATTTTAAAAATTTGCACAATTAGTCCCTCTGCATATTTTTTGGGACCAAAAGTGATACAAAACTTGGGATTTGAGGACCAAAAGTGATATAAAACTTGGGATTTGGGGACCAAAAGTGATACAAAATTTGGGATTTGGGGACAAAAGTGATACAAAACTTAGAATTTAAGTGCCACGTGTCAGTTTTTGAATGGTTTATATGTGCGGAGGACTATATTTGCAAATTTCTAAAACGAAGAGGATGAGTTTTATGCAGAAGTGAACGAAAGGGACTATGTTTATACAAGTGGTAAACATGGAGGACTAACAGTGTTTTTTACCCAAACATTTATAAATTTAAAATAGGTTTTGTTTACTTGATAATTTAAGTTAAGTTTGGAAAAATATTTGTTTGTCAATTTTTTTCTTCACTTATATCGTCTTCCATGTCCTCCTTATAACATAATATGCAAAGCTATTTTTTCAATCATATTTTTTATTCCTTTCATATTTTAAAATTTTAAAAAAAATTACCATTCATTTTTATTTTTTAATTTATAACTTGATGACATTAAACATTATGAAATTTTTATATTAACAAACACATGATTAAGCTAAATTAAATCCAAGATATATGATTTAGCTTCTAAAATTACAATCTAAAAGCAAAAAAGCAAAAAAGCAAAAAAACAAATCAAATTTCTTAAAAATTACTCATGGAAGAGGAAGACACCCACCAAAGATTTAACACCGGAGAACATCACAATCAACCAACAAGGTAATTTAATCTTGTATTTATAATTTAATTTAAAAATTCGTGTTAAAAAAAACATATTTTCGAAGTCGATGGAGTTGTTGGAGAATGAATGAGTTTTGGGATAAAATAAAAAAAGGTAAATATGTTGTTTCTTTTGTGGAGGAAATAACAAAGTGGAGTTTTTATTTATTTACGGGGGAAATAAAAAAATTGATGGAGGAAATAGCTTCACCCCTGAACAATTCATTCGATTATTCACTTTTGATAAAAAAAATTAATCGAAAATTATATTAAATCAAAAATATATTACAACAGGGGGTTAATAGCAAAAAAAAGGTTTGAAAGCTTTTCTGGTAGATTTGTATGTATCTTTAGTCATTTTTAACCCGAAAGTAAGATTCCATGAATTGAAATAGAATTATTAGTTGTCAAGGGCTCGCGCTCCAAGATTCAGTTATAATCTAACCCTCCCTTTCTTCTCCGGCCTTCTCCGGCCTCTCTCCGTCGCTCCTCGCCATTAACCTTCCTCTATTCCTGATAGATACTTTTCTATCTTGCTCTGTTTTCTTCTCATCTTGCCCTGTTTCGATCGAATCTCACTGTTTCATTATCTTCTTCGTATTGGATGTTCTTTCGTAATGAGTCTTCTTTAGTTTTCTAACTGGATGCACTGGATGCCAATGGAGTCTTTTCCATCAGTTAGGGAAGCGTACGGCTCTTCCAATGGGAAAATAAGTCAGAATCGGGATGAAGTTCTTAATCGTTACAATGGTGTAACGTACGCTAACATGGTGGCTGCTTCTAACAAGAGAGAAAATCTGATCCAAGAAAATGTTTCTTACAAAATGGATCATGTTTCTCTGCAGTATCATGAGAAATCGCTGTCTTATTTAAAGTCTATTTCAAAGCATACAATTGTATGTAAATTCTCTGCTGGTCTGTCGAAAAGGGCTGCGTTTCAGGAGTTTCTCAACAAATTCAGTTTTGTGCAAGAATACAATTATGCAATCAAGGATTCAAGGCACATTTTAATAGAATTTGAATCTTTTGAAGATTACTGTAAGTTTTGGAAGAAAAACGTATGGACTCTGGGGACTACTCGTTTCAGACTGTTAAAATGGACAGAAGGGTTCAGCACTAGGTATGAAAGCTCCATAACTCCTGTTTGGTTGAGAATCGAAGGGATACCAGAACATATGTACAATAAAGAGATTATAAAGGATATTGTTTCTTCGTTGGGAACTCCCATGGAGGTCAAGGTTCCTCTGAAAAATAGAGCTCATTATAACTGCTGCATGGCTAGAATTGAACTTGATATTGCTGGGAAAATCTACAATGATATCTGGGTGGGTTTTGGAAGTAACATGGGCTGCTGGATGAGAATTGCCTATTTAAACTTGCCAAAGTATTGTAATAAGTGTTTTCATGTCGGTCATAGTGATGAGCAATGCAAAAGAACTGATAAAATTAATGATAACGCCAAGAAATCTTACAAAGATCAAGAAGGTGTCAAAAATGACCTTCCTCCTCACGTTCCAGGCCCTGATCATGATCTAACTGTTGTTGGATTGATGGCTAACAATGGGTGCTATGGAAATTCTAAAGATAAAGATACTGGCAATATCAACAATAAGGATATAAATGTGTCTTCTCAAGATATTATTGGAGCAGTTCAAGTCTTGGATTTTGGATTTAGTGTTGCCGAAAAGTCTAGAAATTGTAAGACTCCTGAAGACTCTTTGTATGGAAGTCTGCCAAACACTCCTTTGAATGTTCAAAATGAAAAAATGGAAGCCGTTTCTGATCAGTGCTTGCCTAAAAATGCTGATGATACTTCAGTTGTAGATGTTAATGGCATTTCTTTCATTATGAACCAACAGATTTCTGCTGATAAAGTTTCTGATAAAAACCACAACACTGACAAGCCAAGTTCTGCCAGACATGATTCTAATAGCAAAATTGATGAAATCATTAGCGCTCTTCAAAGTCCCGATGAGGCCATCAACATGGGTTATGAAAATTTGGCCTCTGACTCTACTCCTAAAGCTGGAAAGGATTGTTCTTTGGCTCTGGAATCTAAGGTTGCAAAGGATAGGCCTGCTCCTGGGAAAAGGTTGACTAGAAGCCAGCTCAGAAAGGATGTATCTGAGGACGAGGAGGACTTCAGTAAAGTCATTAGTAAGCAGGTCAGACAAGCTCGAAAGAAAGGCCTGGCCAAAAGACAGCTTTCTGTCTCAAGTATTTCTAAACGATCTCTTTCTTATGATTAGCATCATCAATTGGAACATTCGTGGTATTAAGGACAAATCTTCTTTTCGAAGACTTAAATTTCTTGCAAATAAAAATAAAGCTTGCATTGTTGCCATTCAAGAACCTCTAATTAGCTGTGATAATATTAGTGTATATGCTTCTAGGCTTGGTTTTAATAACTTTGTTAATAATTGCTCGAACAAAATCTGGATGTTTTGGAATGATAATATTAAGGTTAATGTGCTGGTTGATCATGTTCAATGTTTACATCTTGAGGCCAGCTATATTAATCTTAGCTATAGTTCCTTATTCACGATTGTCTATGCTAAGTGCCAACGTCATAATAGAATCTGTCTTTGGAACACTCTTAGCAGTCTTGCTATTGCTGATAAGCCTTGGCTTATTTGTGGAGACTTTAATGCCATTAGATCTGTTGATGACCAGGTTGGCTGCTCCACCTTCTGTCAACACAGTACTGATGACTTTAACGATATGATTCTGAACTGTGGTTTGCAGGAGGTTGGGTACGTTGGGTCTCGTTTTACCTGGTCTAATAAAACTAAATGGCGTCGCCTCGATTGGGTTTTCATTAACGATGCTTGGCTTTCTTTGTTCTGTAATAACTCTGTTATGCACAAAGCCCGTACTGGGTCTGACCACGTTGCTATGATTATTAGTGCATCTAATTTTTCTCATTTTATTAGTAAGAGTTTCAGGTTCCAAAACATGTGGCTCTTGGATGATGATTTCATGAAAGTTGTTTCCAATAGCTGGAATGTAAGTATGGATGGTGATCCTCTTTTCATGTTTTGGCATAAGTTAAAACGTTTAAAAGCTTGTCTCTGTACTTGGAACAGAGATCATTTTGGTGATATTTTTTGCAAGATTAAAACCCTTGAGGATGATGTCCTCAGGGCTGAAATTAATCACCAGAATGTAAATGATAATGACTCAAAGTTTAATCTTAACAAATGCAATGCTTTATTATTAAATGCTTATAAAATCGAAGAGGAATTCTGGTTACAAAAGTGCAGTGTTGATTGGATAAAAGATGGAGATATCAGCTCCAAATTTTTCCATAATTATGCTACAAATAAAAGGAAAAAACGCGCTATACATGGAGTAAAGATTGATGGTTCCTGGATTGTTGATAAAGATGAAATTGGAGCTTCTGCTGTCAACTTTTTCACTGATGCTCTGGCTTCTAGTCCCTACAAAGACAAACAGGAAGAATTAGACAGTCTAAATCATGTAATGTTGGAGAGCATTACTAAAGTTATTACTATTGAGGATAATAAAGGGCTTCTTAAGCTTCCTACTGATGAGGAAGTCTACAAGACCATATGTAGCCTTAAGGTAAAAAGTGTGGCTGGCTTAGATGGCTTTAATCAAACTTTTTTTAAGCATTGTTGGGTGATCATTAAGCAGGATCTGGTTGCTGCTTTGCACCATTTCATCAGAGGTTTTAATATTCCCAAAGGGATTTTGGCTACTGGGATCTGCCTTATCCCCAAAACCTCTAATCCTATCGATTGGTCTGATTTCAGGCCTATTAGCCTTTGTACCCTCCTTAACAGAATTATGACTAGACTTATTAATGATAGGCTAGTTTTGCTGTTTCCTAAAATCATTTCTAAAACTCAGGGGGGGTTTGTCCCTGGTAATTCCACTCACTCTAACATTATTACTGCCAAGGAGCTTCTTTATGACCTCAATAGGAAGCTTAAATATAATAACATTATTGTTCAATTAGACATGTGCAAAGCTTTTGATAAAATAAGTCATTCATTCATCCTATCTGTGCTTAAAAAATTTGGCTTCTCTAACAGGTTTGTCAGTCTTATTTCTAATCTGATTACTAATATCAGTGTCTCTATTCTTATAAATGGTGCTACCTATGGGTATTTCAAAACTATGAAAGGGCTTAGGCAGGGGGACCCTTTATCCCCTAGCCTTTTTATCATTGCTGAGGAGGTGTTCCTGAGAGGTATCTCTTCTTTGTTTCATAACAATAAAAGCATGAGGTATAAGAATCGAAGTAATCTATGCATTAGTAATCTAGCTTTTGCTGATGATATTTTGTTATTTACTAACTGTAGAGATAATACTCTTGTCTATCTTAGCAATTTCTTACAGGACTATCAAGTTATATCTGGCCAAGTCATAAACAAGCATAAGACCAAGGTCATTATTGCAAATGGTATCAGTGTGGCCAATATTAGGTCTATTTCTACTACAACTGGTTTTAATAGTACTTCTTTACCTACTGTCTATCTGGGAATCACTATTGGCACTAGTAATAATTCTTCCATTTACATTAATCTGATCAAAAAAATTAATGACAGAATATCTTTATGGGAATCTAAACATCTGTCTTTTGCTGGCCGTTTAACTCTAATAAATACTGTCCTTATGAATATTGTTATGTATTGGATGCATGCAAATATTATTCCTACAAATGTCATTTCTAAGATTGAAAAAGCTTTTAACAATTTCCTTTGGGGCTCCACTAGTTCTGAAAACAGGATTCATTGGTGCACTTGGAAAAAGGTGTGTAAATGCTACAGTGAGGGAGGTCTAAACATCAGGAACTTGTCTGATGTACAAACCTCCATCTCCTGTAAGCTTTGGGTGCAGTTCAGAGAAAACAAAATGCTATGGGCCAACTTTCTTCATAGTATCTACTGTGGCACTAACCACCCTATGCAGCTTATCAATAGCACTAAAGGATCTATGGTCTGGAAAAGGCTTATGCGAATTAGGAATGTTGCTGAGCAGTACATTTGCTGGTCCCTTGGTGATGGTAATATCAGTTTCTGGCTTGATAGATGGTCTAGCTCTGATCCTTTATTGGTCTTAGACAATTCTATGGATAATTCTTGGTTCCATAATGAAAAGGTTAACTATTACTGGTCAGGGAATCATTGGAATCTGGTCAGCATTAATAATCTTCTCAGCCAAAATGATTTGAATCGTATCAATAATTGTAAATTTTACCCTAATAATAAGGATAGAATCATTTGGAGTCTTGCTACCAATGGTTGTTTTAGTCTTAAGTCTACCTGGGACTGTATTAGAACTCATTATTATAAATCAAATGTTTTCTCTAAGCTCTGGAACAACCTCACTCCTAAAAAGCATGCATTCATACATTGGAAAGTTCTAAAAAACTTTATATCTACTGACTCTGTTTTGAGGAATAGACACATGATTGTTGTTTCTAAATGCCAATTCTGTCTAAATCTCGAAACTACTGATCATCTGTTTATTGCATGTAATACTACTTGGAATGTTTGGCTACATTTTGCTCATATTTTCAAAGTCATTATCTTTAGATACATGTCTCCTATGCATATGACTAAAGCTTGGTTCAGTCTTTCTAACACTCATAAACACATTAGAAATGTCCTGCCCTCCATCATTTTTAGCCTTATATGGAAGTATAGAAACTATGCTAAGTTCAATGGTATTTCTATCTCTACTGCTTTTATTATTAAGAAGGTCTATGACACTATATTTTACATGAACTCTGCTGATATGTTTAAACCTAAACATTGGTCAAATGACTTATCTATTGCTCCTAGTTTTGGTCTATCTAATCTAGCTCACAGGTGTTCTAATAGGCCTACTATTTCTAAATGGATGGCTCCTATTCCTGGTCGCCTTAAGCTTAATACTGATGCTAGTGTAGTTCATAATGGTGAGGCTTCTGGTGGTGTTGTTCTGAGAAATCACGAGGGCTTTCTGATTCAGGCATATGGAAATCTATATGGTAAACTCTATCCACTATTAGCTGAAGCTAGGGCTCTCCTTGACGGTTTGATTCTATGTAACTCTAAAAACCTAATTAATATTGATATAGAATCCGATTCTTGTATTCTAGTAGACCTAATCAAATCTGGTAATGATAACACTATCCCCTGGTCCCTATCTTCTATAGTCAAGTGTTGCAGAAACTTAATGAACCCTAATATGTCTATCAATCATGTTTATCGTGATTTCAACCGAGCTGCTGACTGGTTAGCTCGATGGACAATCAAATGCAAAATGAAACAGGAGTATGAATTTGTTTCATCTCCTGCTGAATTAAAAGCAATCATAATTATAGAAAGCTTAGGGTTACCTTACATAAATGCTGAGTAGTTGCCTCCTTTCAGGTTCCTCATGTTAGCTTCTTCGTCAGTCTGAAAGATCAATCTCTGAAATTTTGTGCTGCTTCAAGGTGTTCTGCTTCCTCTGTACATGCAAGCTGGCTCTGAAGTTTTCAAATATATCGCTGATTCGAAGGCTTCTGCTTCATCTTCTCCGATTTCGCCTCAGATTTCATCATTGATCCAAAGGATGCCGATTATTTCGTTTTTAATAGTAGTGAAGGCATGTTACTGATTTGGGATCGATTTAGGGTTTGGAAATCTTCAACCTTTGGAGCACCATCTCTTTTCCTCCATTTCTATCGAAATGAGTACTTGGAAAGAGCTACACAAAGGCTTCGTTTTCGTTCTCCATTTCGATTCTGTATCAGCTTACACTCTTGCCTCTGTGTTCCGTTTCGATTTGGGGTTTTTTTTGTGATGTCTGCTTGTAGGGAGGTTAATGTTTCGAGTTTTGATTTTGGGATTGGAGAACTTAGGAGAATTTCGGTTTGGGTTAATCTAGGGTATTGTTGAATAATTTGGGGATTTGCTGCATTGGGTTTGTAATTGGGCCCGATCTCGTCCCCATCTTTCGTTCTGTTTGTAACTCTTTTAATATTAATAAATTTTCGGTTTTGATTAAAAAAAATATATATATATATATATATATATATATATATATATATATATATATATATATATATATATTACAACAGCTTATAGGTTCTTAACAACTAGTCCATATGACTATTGATAGGAACGATTACATAAGATTATTTCCTAGAACAAAAGAAGATCGAGCTCGATCTCATGAGCTTCTTCTTCCATATTCTCTTTCCCAAATATCTTTTTCTCAAAATTCTCTTTCTTAAGCATTCGCTAGCTAAAACTAGGTACAAGTAAACATGCAGAGCTTTTTTTTTCCATTCGAATAGCATTCGATCTTCATCTCCAAATGACATGCATCTCAGCTACTCTCTGATGATGGTTCATAGAAGTTTTGATTGACCTTTGAAAATATCGACCTGAGCTCATCTTCTTCAGTTGCTCCAGAGCAGTCTCGAGATCGTCCTTCAAAAAGCTTTGATCCATCCATCAATGAGCTTCTCTCCCTAAGTTGCTCCAGCGAAGTCTCCAATGTCCTTCGAGAAGCTTCCAACCATCTGATTCCTTATAGCAAGACTACATTTCCAGAGAAGAAGGCTTCGATCATCTTGAGCACCCGAGATTTCAAACAAGAACCAGTACACAAGGTATTACCAAAATCTTAATCTATGAAATTAAAGTAGCCTAGCCTCATACTCTCAAATAGGATTATTGCTTGTAATTGGGGAGGAATGTTAAATTCATTGAGATCATCTTTTTTCTTACATCTCAGAGTCCACTTGGCTAGCAAATCGGCAACCTGGTTTTGGACTCGAGAGATGTGCTTAATAGTCATCTCAGGGTGGATTAACTTCCTATATATTGATAAAATAGGCTCTCGAAACCAAAAAGTGTTTCCTTTAGCCAAATAATCAATTAGAAGTAACGAATCCGATTCAATATCGATTCTGACCCAGTTGTTTATTTTACAGGTGAGAAATCCATCGAGAAGAGCTCTAGTCTCTGTCATAAAAGGATTCAACTTGCCACAGTTGGTGCAAGACCCTTGAACCATCTCCCCGAGATTGGGCTGAAGATTACACCACCACAGGACTCGCCATTGGAGGAACAAGCTGCGTCAGAGTTCATCTTCAGTCTTCCACATTGAGGCGTAAGCCATTTCACGTAAATTGAATTGTCTTTTTTAATAGTAGATGGAGTGCAGCCCATAGTGAACCCTGGATCTAAAGCATTAGACCAATGTTTGATAGTTAAAACCTTAGAAATGTTTAGATTATAAATTATTCTGGTAATACGATGAATAGACTTAACAGAACTTAGATGGCTAGACTTAAATTTGGCCCTGTTTATGTTCTGCTAAATCTCCTAACAAATGGTTGCATGCATTACATGAGTGATGTGCACCATATTAGGAGAGGACCAGAACCACAGCCTTATTATGTGAGTTACACACATAAATTTATCAATATTAATTTTGAACAACTCTGCAAAGTATTGCCATATTTTCCAAGAGTAATCACAGCTAACAAACAAATGATTAGCATTTTCAATGTTATTACAAAATTGGCATTTGGAAGCCAATTGAAAATGCATTTTTTGAAGGATAGTGTCTAAAGGTATATAGTTATTGACCAGCTTCCACAAAAGGAAGGAAAACTTCCTAGGAACACATTGTTCCACATTTTTCTGAAAAAACTAGGCATGTTATAGTGGCTTCTAGTAGTGTCCCAAACATATTTAATACTAAATTTAAAATCTTTAGATAACATCCATTTAATTCTATCATCCTTATCAGGATTGATAGATAAATCTTTAATTTTATTCAATCTAACATGGGACATAAAGGTACTCAAAGTATCAGTATCACCTTTATTATTAATCTAGAAAGACTTAACCTTAGTAGGCATAAACCAAATATTTCTCTCATTACCATTTAGAGAGATAATAGGTGGTTGATTGTACCAATTATCAAGCCATACATCCACATATCCTTTACCCAACCACCAACTCATATTGGACTCAGTAACATCTTGGAGGCTTGTTAGTCTCTTCCAAGTGAGGGACCCCGATCTATTATAATAAGCACACAAAGGATGAGAGTTGTGACAATAAGAAATATGCATAAAGTTTACCCAGAAAGTTTTATTCTCCCTGAAGGTGAACCAAAGATTTTGAGAGAAAGAGTTTTGAATATCAGAAAGTCTTCTAATATTCAGACCTCCTTCCTCAAAAGGCTTACATAAATTTTTCCACTTGGATCAATGAATTGCATTATCTGAAAAAGTAGACCTCCATAAAAATTTATTAAAAATAGTTTCAAGCTTCCTTATATAACAATTAAGAAGTAAAGTAGTATGTATCCAATAAATAGGAATTAACATTAGAACATAAGAGATTAAGACAAGCATGCCTCCATAGAATAGATTTTTATTTTCCTATTCAGAGATCTTGTGGTTTACTTTGTCAATGATATTTTTGAAATTGATTGCTTTATTATTCTTGTTCAGGGTGACACCCAGGTAATCAGTAGGGAGATGATCCATAGAGTATCTAGTGAGGCTAGCAAGAGACTCAATTCTTCTGTTTTACAATCTGGCACATAACACAATCTTTGTTTTGCTTTTATTAATTGATTGCTAAGTGTGTCAATAGTTTTTTGTCTGCTATTAGTAAATATAAGAGTATCATCAGCTAATGCCAGGCATGAAACAAGAATTTTTGCTTTAGATGTATACTACATATACTTGTTTAGGCGGAAAAGATTATCAAGACCCCTAGTTAAAACCTCATGACCAATAATGAAATAGGCTAGGAGACAAGGGATCATCTTGTCTCAAGCCTCTTCTGGTTTTGAAATAGCCATTAACACTACCATTTATTAGCATTGAAACATTGACATTGCTAATTAGAGTTTTAACCAGCTGAACAAAAGAATCAGAAAAACCAAAAGACTGTAAAACCTTATAGATAAAAGGGTGAGACATTCTGTCAAACGCCTTAGAGATATCCAATTGAACCAAAATATTACCAGCCTTAGGCTTCTTGTCGATATCATGAATAAGATCCTTAGAAATAAGTATATTCTCATGAATAGACTTATTCTTTACATAAGCCCCCTGAGAATTAGATATAGTATTACGTAATATGTCAGCCAACCTAGTGTTAATTAGCTTAGATAAAATCCTCTTAAACATGGTACAATGGCCCATAGGTATATAGTTAGTCCACCTAATAGGATTGATAAATTTAGGTTAAACATAAACCAGTAGCAAAAACCCAACTTAGAAGATCATGGCCACTGATAACAACATTTAAGGCATTACAAAGATCCAGTTTTATTATATTCCAACAAAATTTGTAAAAAAATATGTTGTAACCATCAATACCAGCAACAGTATGAGGGTTTAGAGAATTTATGACCTCCCAGACCTCCTGTTCAACTATAGGATTAAGTAATTTGTTATTTTCCTCCAAGGTTTCCAATTTAGGAATGTTCTCAAAGATAGTATTTTCCTTCATCAAGTCTTCATCCCCTGCACTGTCATAAGGATAGCTAGTTAGAATCCTTTTAAAATAAAATTGGTTACAACTGAATTACCAATAAAAGAGGAATCTGTAATCCAGTTATTGTTGTCCTTAATGCTTTCGATAATATGTATTTGCCTCTTATTAACAGCATAGGAGTGGAAAACTTTAGTATTCTTATCTCCATCCTTCAACCAGCTATTGTAACATTAATGTTTCCAGAAATTCTCTTCCATACACAAAGCTTGAATATATAAACTATTAGCCTTGTTAAGACTATCTTTAGTATCTCTGTTATTATTAGACTGATATAGTATATCAAGGCTCTTAACTTCCTCTTTTACTTGGATCACTTTATCAAAAACATTCCCGAAATAATCAGAGTTCCAAAACTTAAGACACTTCTTAAGTCTTCTAAACTTATACCAGAAAATCTGGATAGGATTACCTCCCATTTGAAGAGACCAATTCTGATTAACAATATTGACAAAGTATCATCCATAGTCCACATATTCATAAATTTAAATCTCTTTTAAGAGAGTTAGAATTAATAGAGATATTAATAAGGAGAAGAGCATGGTCAGAACAAGTTTTGGCCATGCGAGTAATCTAAGTATCCTTAAAATTCTCAAACCACAAATTGTTGATAACAGCCCTGTCCAGTCTTTTCCAACTAGTGTTTCTGTTCCACGTAAACTTAGAACCATCATATCCCATATATTCACGGTGACCGTCTCGTAAAGTATCATTAAAATCTTGAATACTATTAAGGCATAAAGATGAACAACCAATTTGCTCATCGGCTGAAGAGATAACATTAAAGTCCCTAACTGTAATCGAGGCCAACTGACTTGAAGATAAAGTCTTGAGCTGATCCCACAAAGCAACCCTCTTAATTCTCTGACATTTAGCGTATAGTAAGGAGAAACTGAAAAAGCCAAATTATGATAGAAAATTTCCACAGAGTTACATTGATCATGATCAACAACAGAAGAAATACAGAATTCATAAAACCAAAAGAACCATATCTTGTTTGATGAATTAAAGATCCAATTAGTAAACCCCAGCTTCTTAGCAATGGCTTCCAGTATATTAATATTAAGAAAATATTCTTGAATGACAACCATCTTAAGTTTTCTTTAAAGATAATAGATTTTAGTCTCCTGACTGTAGCACTATGCTTGATTCCTCTAATATTCCAGTTAAATATCTTTATCATTATCAGAGTAAGAGTATTGTTTGTGTTTGTCTCCCTAATATTTTAAAGATTTGATAATGAGTTTATTCCGTTTTTCCCTTTCTTTGCAGTTCTAAGTTTCCTTCGCAGAATTTCATTGAACTTTATATCGCTGCCTTGGACTTTGGGAGAGCAATGAGTACTGCCAATGTTCTCTTGAGATGGATTAGCATTTCCAGAGCATAAATGTGAATTACTATGTTGAAGTCCCTGATTAAGTTTCTATATGGCTTTAATTACCTCTTTGTCACCCGGAGTAGTATAATTCTTACTGTTAGAAGAATTATTTTCAACTTCTTGTTCTCTAAAGAATTCAGGGAATGCTTGTAAATCATTTACCGTCTTTATAAGTTGAATAACAATCGATTGTAACTGAGTATTATTTTTAATCCAAACAACTTAAGTTTTATTTTCAATTTCCATTTCCTTACTCAAAGTATCATCCTAATCATCTTTCTTTTCTGCTTCTTTATCATTTTTGGAAATCTTCTTACAGTCTTCATGTTTATGAACCAAATGAGAACAAAAATTACAATATTGTGGCAAGTTCTTGTAGCTGAGCGAGAGCCAACAACCATCGTTTAAACCAAACCCAATCCACACGTTATACTGAATCTTTTTAGACACGTCCAATTCAACCAAAGCGAAGCAAGCATTAGAGTATGCTCTGCTTTTACTGGGAATCGCGAATTTATAAGGAACCCCTATATCAGATGCTATAGCATTCATAACAGAGTTGTTGAATAAAAATTCTGGCACATTACCTATTCTTACCCAAACTAAAGAACTAATATTTTCATATTTAACATTGAAGTTTGGAGGCCAACGCAGAATTCTCATCAACGAACTGCCTACTGTCCAGTAGCTCTTAGACAAGAGGGTAGCAACATCATCTTTGAGATCGAATTATATAAGTATATGTCAAGAGTCTCATATCTTATAGTTGTAATCTCTTTTGAATTTCAAAGACACCAAGAACTGGATGAGTATAAAACGTTTAGGTAAACCGTCGGCAAACTTTCCGATTAGTGTGTTTTTGTTTCTTTAACCAAGCAGCTTTTGACATTCTTACTGTATTGGATTGAAACATGGTTTGATTTTTAGGTGATTTCTTCAAGTTTGAAGATAGAATCAGTAGAATCATTTCTTGTTTTCACAATTTCTACATAAGACTTTTTTGGATACTCTATGTTTCTGTTTTCTAGAAGAAGAACATGAAATTCTTCTTCGGGAAAATTCGTAATATTGTCATTCAACGAAAGTATTTTTTGATAGTATTGAAGGAGAGTTTATATACATTCATCTATGTCCATAATAAGTCACTGGAGAGAGACCGGAAGCAAAGAAGATGAGCGATCTTCTTTTCTTAGAGCAGAGAGAAGTTCTTCCTCACTTTTGATAAACTAAAAATTACTTAAAACTCGTATTTGACCTCAAAGATTTTGCATAACAAACAAAAAATTTATTCAAAACACAAAGAAAACCAAACAATATATAATGAGGGTTTAAAATATAATTTTAGACACAAACATAAAAATACGTACCAAGTTTTTTACCTTCAAGATCAACTCGTTTAACGTTATAAACAACACTAAATTTTGATTCAATGAATCGAAATATAATGTCGGTATCTAACATGATATAATTTTGTTTTCTATGACCAAAATCAAATGTAAACTTCATATTTTAATTACTATTAATTATTGTTTTCCTCATTTCGACTAACGGATAAATATATAGATTGTTTTCTTAGTTTTGGGGTTATAAATTTAAAATGATAATAATTAATATAATTTTTTAATGATTGTTTTGGTTGTTAAATTTTAAAGATGATCTAAATAATAAAAATAAAATGTAAATATAGAAAATCATATGTAATAGTCCGCGTAATATAATATTAATTGAAGATGTATTTAAAAAATGATTATATTTTTATATTTATGGGCCATTCAATTAAACTTTGATTAGGATTTTAAAAAAATTATGTGAAAAATCATAATCACATATTTGCAACTTTTTTAAAAAAAATGTATAGGAGTGAAAAAACTGAAAACATGAGAATAAGATGTTGTTAATGAATTTTCTTTGTCCGGTGCCCACCTTTGAAAAATTTAGTTAGTTTGAAAAATGTGAAAACTTGGTAACGTATCAAATGTCTAATATTTATAATGTGAGGTACAAACACCATACGTTGGAGATGTATGCTCAATCACACATTTCTGTTTAGAAATGGAAAAAATAACTACATTAAATGGCATATGATGACTTTTGATGAGTCTCAAGTTATCATAAATATTTTTTTTTTGCACCTCTAACATCTATCGGCATGTTAAGGACATTTCAAAGGCAACTAATTATGGATGGTACCTACATGAGTACTAGTTATAAAAAATCATTGGTTGGTGAACAAGTATAACATTTAGCATCACATTCATTTTTATGGGTGTCGAAAATTTAGCTAAATACACTTGAGCGTTGGATCGTCTTAGGTTGCTCATAAATAAAATGGGGGTGCATTACCGCATGTTATGCTGAGAGATATAAAATTGGCATTGGTGGATGCAATCGATAAAACATTTCTGGATGTAACATATTTGTTATGCAAGTGGCACATAAATAGAATTATAATAGCAATACAGAAGAATTATTTGCTGACGAAAAAATATCAGACGAGTTTTTTGTTGCTCGGAATATAGTTATGTATTTGGAAACCAATTACGAGTTGCAACCAAACATAATAATCATGAATGATACTTTTGTATCGTATTGCAACATCTTGACTCAAACTGTATAACTAAATATTTTTATATGAACACATCAACATTGTCAAGCACTACGGAAGCACGACAACTAATCGATAATCTAATTCATACTTATATATTAAAGTTAGAGTAATTATGTCGAACTAATTATTTGTTTGTTTATATTAGTATTGAAGTCGCACAATTATCATTGAAACAATTTATCAGGATGAACAAATTAAACTTTGAACTATTATGGGGGAAACTTGATACTTCTCTCAGTATTTAATACGTGAAGGTAAATTATGATGTGGAGAAATCAATTTAAAGAATAGGTTTTTTGGTTTATAATTATGATGTGGAGTAGAGGTTTTATATCATAACCATGGTTCTTGGAGTACTTGATCCAAAATTAACTCAAGTTATTCCATTGAAATAATCGGCCAAGACAAAAGAACGAGAAAAAAATCAATTGAAGTTAGTTCGACCAAACGAGAGAAAATTTATTTTGAGTATGTCATTGAACAAACTGATAGCGCAACCACACCTCTTACTCTCGTAATAGTTACAAATATATAAAAAATATTAGTCAGTCACACCAAATATGATCTTGTCTAAAACATTAACAAACCAAAATAGACATCAAAATGTTGAAAAGTAACAAATTATTAGACTTGTCAAACTTAAATATTTTTGTATAATGACAATCCCCTCTCCTCGCACATGCATCTGTATACTTCTGAGGTAACCAATGGATATATGAATGGTCATTGTGGTTTTAGTGCTATAGTTAACTCTTATTGTAGAACTCAATAATCATGGACTTATGTGAGGTAAGAACTAATAAATGGAATCTTTTAGGAATTTTCTTTGTATGGACGATTTTAAAGTACACGTGAAATATCGAATATTCAACTAGCTACGCTCGATTGTTTCTCTCAAGTTTCTGGTTTTGATAACTAGATTCAATGCTCGATATTTGTTTCCAAATTATGACCTTGTTTCAGCATCTCTATAGTTTTTCTAGTTGAACGTGTAACTTATTTACCTTTCAATTATGATATGTCGCCCCCTCCTATCGAAATTAAAAAAGTTGCATATTGACCATGTAAACATGAAATATTTTGTTAACGTAATTAAACGTTCTTATTTAAATTATTTTTTACGTTAATAATACAAATCGGTTTTATAATCATATATTATCTTGTTTGACATGTTTTCATCCAAATGAAGGGACCACTATCATTTTGGTTATAAACTTGACACATGTTAATTAATATAAGATCAATTTGTTATATTTTTTCTTTATTTAAGCAACACCAAATATATATAAAGTGGTATGAATTTGAATATTAAAATATTTCATTTATTACTTTTAAAGTTATGTTTCTTATGTTCTTTTTTTGCAAAAGAAAAAATGTAGAAAAATAGGAAATGTAACAAATTTAAAAGATAAAAACTTTAAAATATCCAAATTCATACCACTTTATAATATTACATCTGATGTTGTTTAAATAGGTAAAAAATATAACTCACTGATATTATCTTAATTAAATCGTTTCAAGCTTATAATCAAATTAACTAAAAAATTCCCCCTTAAAATTGACGTTGATGTCTTTCAACCTCATTCATTGACATTGATAAGGGCGTAAATTGTCCAGGCCAAATTTGGTCGGCATAACAAAATGATGTTATTACGTTGTAATGATAGTTTGTAATAAGAATAACATAATAAAGAAGGAGGACTTATCTTGTAAATAATAAATGTATGTGTATAATTTAAGTAAATAAGGGTATAAATAAGATAAAGTGGGTCACATGTTTGGTCAGGGCCCACTCCACTACTATATAAAGAAAGATTCCCTTTATTGGGAGATGTGAACATTTATTATTGTATAACTACTTTTTACCATCTCTCTCTAGAATCCCATATTTCTCTCTCTTTATCCTATTACGGCCTTTTTTTGGAAGTAAGTTTAGGGTCCAAATATTTTTTTTGGAACAATCAATGGCACCGTCTGTGGGAAAACGAAGTGATACCCTGTGACAATTTCTCCCAAATCACGAAATTTAAGAGAGATAAACATAGATCTCGTAGAGGGAATAATTATGGGATTTGAAGACGGCGGGATTGTCTCTTATTCCAAGGATCGTCGAAGGACAACAAGTTGAAAGGCAACATCATGATAAAGACCAATATGGACATGGGCGAGGTAAGTGGTCGACCATTATTATGACTATGCAACAACTTTTTGACGATATAGTTAAGCTCAATGCTGAGAAGGAAGCTCCCTTAGCTGAAAAAATAAATATGTCGAGAGTTCAAATAGAGCGATCACTTGGTAACGATAAAGAAAACAATTACAGTCAAGGTCGAGAAGAAGAAGACCGTGATCAAGGTCGAACCAGGTTACGACGATAACCTAATGGGTTTTTTAAAGAATGATATAAAGGTCGAGCGCTGGTATACGTGAGAGCTTAAAGATTCCTCCGTTTATGACTGAGATGAGTCCTCGTCCCCAGACCGTGAATACCGACGCCATAATAAGGAGAAGAGAGTTTAAAAATAATAATAGATCTGACACCGTATGTCTCGTCAGTCAAGAGTATTGAAATACAATGGGAACATCATCGATACAAAAAATTATTCCTCTGTGAATGAAATAAGATGATCATGGTCAACAGAAAAGAGCAAACCATTTCGCTCCATGTCCAGTTCCCGTCGGGCAGTCAGAACCATGGGTATATGATCAGCAATCAATTCGCTAACCCATACGACAAAGAACTGTACGCGACCTATGTAGAAGGTCTTAGAAGTGGAGTTGCCAGGATCATGCCAACTGTAGGTCATCCATACTTTCTGATGAAATCCTTTCGGGGTATATGCCCAAGCAATTTGATGTTTCCCGTTTTGAAAAATACGATGGGAAAAAGAACCCGAACAACCATTTGGAGTTGTTCAAAAACTTCATGTTTAACTTTGATAACGATAATAAACTAATTTGTCGTGCATTCTCACAAACATTCAAAGTCCACAGCTTGAAATGGTGTAATCGATTGCCAAAAGGTTGCATAAATGTTTTTTATATGTTTTGGGTAATGTTGAGACATCAGTTTGTGGGGAGGAAATTTTTCGAGCAAATAGAGATACAATTGTCAACTGTACACAGAAGGTCGGTGAGAGTTGATGGACTACACCCGATACTTCGTGGATGCCAAGATAGATCTGGATCATTGTAAAGAGAATATCTCTTGAATATGTTTTAGACTGGGTCTTCTGCCCGGTCTTATGAGGGAGGTTGTAATGAAAAAACAAGCTTATACTTTTGCAGCTTTGTTGGCTCAGGTCAAAAGGAAAATTTTAATTGAGGAGACCCAAGTGTCCGAGGTGGCGACTCAGTTACAACATAGTGCGTATACAGTCGTCGTGCTATACCGGCAGAACCCCACGCCCATCCCACAACCTCAACCAATCAATACCTACCCGACGACACGGTACTTTCAGCCAAGAGCATCGGGCTCGCAGCCTTCACATGCAAAAATTAACAATCAGATAGTAAGTACCCAAGCTATAAAACGACCCATTTCGAACAAGTGAATCTGACCCACTCATTTTGCTGAGTAACTGAATGTGTGTCGACCATTTTTGAAAAAACAAATAAGCTTGTGAATTTTTGGAAATATTTCCCTATTCAAATCCCTCGGGGAAATCTTAATAATCGATATTGCAAGTATCACAAAGATATGGGGCATGATACGAGGGATTTTATCACTTTAAAAAAGAAAATACATATGCTTAATGAGAATGGATAGTTGACGACATTTGTTAATAATCAACCTCAGTAGAACGTCGGGGTAAGAGAGGTCATGATGATACCAAAGTAGGAAACTGCGATGGTTATTTGCGAGATCACCAATTTGGTTGATGTAACCACTTAATATTTAGACCCCAATAAGGATCCGAATATAATCAATTTCGTGGAAGAAATAATTCGAGAGAGGAAATGTTAGTGACTCGTGTAGATTTTTTAAGTTGCTAACTATCGCGGTAGGTGATTTTATAGCAGGAATCACTAATTTCTCCCGAAAGAGACACATTGTGAGCTTAGCAACACGGTTAGAAGTGGGAGCATCACCCCACCTATACAAGAATCTGTCCTCAATACTATGTTTCGATGACGATGATATGAGAGACATTGTCGAACCACATAAAGACGCAGTTGTAATTGTGGCTGCAATCACAGGTGATAAAGTGGAGAGAGTGATGATTGATACGTGAGATCATCAAATATTATTTTAATGACAACATACCCAAAGTTCAAGAAACCTCTAGTCATTCTCATATCAGAATGGACCATAGTGGGTTTAAGAGGGGCTACGACCGAATTGGTTGGAAAGTTTGAAAGAGGTAATAGTACTCTTTATTGTTGTGGATGCATCGAACTTGTATAATGTAATTTTCAAGAGATCATGGTTGTAGATAATGCACGCGGTGGCGTCCGCGGTCCACTATGGAATCGTGCAAAGCATTCATAAAACGGCCAGGGAATGCTACCAAGCGACTCTAGCAGCAAAAGCCGACAGGAAAATGGTTCAAGTGAGAGATTAGCAGTTAGTGGGGTCAACTGCAGGGTCGGATCCCATAGACGATCCTTGGGAGACCCTCAAATTCTTCCTTACGGATCAGAATTGCGAGAGTTGTGATTTTCCTAGAGGGAAAGTCTTGAAGATTAGAACGAACTTGTCGTTTGCGGTTCGGGAAAAGATAATTTATTTCCTTCTGAAAAGATTGCATTTATTCGCCTAGTGTTCAGAGGACGTGACAGGGATCCCCGATGATATAATTTGTCATAGTCTAACCATACGATGAAATGTCCGACGAGCCATTAAAAACGATGATTTTTTCTCAGGAGAAAGCAAAGGCTATTATTGCCGAGGTGGATATATTGACAAAGGTAAGGCATATCCGTGAATCCTAAGACCCATTATGGACGGCCAATCCTTTCCTCGTCAACAAGAAGAATGAGAAGTGGAGAATGTGCGTGGACTTCACTAACCTCAACAGGGGATGCCCTAAAGAAAGTTTCATAGTACCAAGAATTGACCAACTAGTAGATTTGACATCGGGGAACAAGCTGCTATTTTTCATGGACATTTATGTGGGATACAACCAAATAAGATTGAACTCAAAGGATCTGGACAACACGTTATTTATAACCGTAAGAGGTCTGTATTGCTATAAAGTTATGTTGTTCGATTTTAAGAATGCAGGGGCTACCTATCAGAGATTAGTGAATAAGCGTTTGGAGGTCAGATCGGGAAAAATGTTGAAGTGTATATAGAATATATGTTTGCTAAGAGTATGGGAGTAGAAGACTATTTTTCCAACCTTGAGGAAACATTTGACAACCTGAAAAGAATAAATCTCAAGTTAAACCCAGAAAAATGTTTGTTTCGGGTTTGGTCTGGGAAGTTCTTTGGGATATATGATTAGTAAAAGAGGGATATAGGCAGATCTGATGCATCTAAATTCTCTGAGTACCATTGCACCTCCAAGAAATATCAAAGAAGTCCAGATTTTGACGAGGCGTTTGGTGGTTGTGAACATATTTATATATTGATTTTTTGACAAATGTGCACCATTTTAGGTGTTAAGACAAGTAAATGAGTTCAAGTGGACCCCTGCGTGTACCAAGGCTTTCCTCGGCTTAAAATAGTATTTGTCTTTGTCTATTTTATTAACCAAGCCTTTGTAAGGTATCTGATTATACAGTTAGTGCGACACTTGTTTATGAGGCAGAGTAGACCCCCATGCATGTTTACTATGTAAGTAAGATTTTATTGGATGCCAAAAAAGGTACTTGAAACTGGAAAGGCTAGAACTAGCGTTGGTTACCGTAGCCATAAAAATGCGACCTTATTTCTAGGCTCACTCCATCATAGTCTGAACGTTATTTCTGTTGAAAAATATACTACAGCGTCCTGATATTTTAGGTCGAGTTCCTAAATGGTATGTTGAACTAGGTGATTTTGACTTCGAGTTCGAACCTAGAACGACCATTGAGGGTCAGACGTTGACAGATATTTTAGTTGAATTTCATTATGACTGACAGATCAGATAACCCACCGAGTGGATTGTCTGGACAGATGGGGGTTCAAACATTAATGAATGTAGAGTTGAAGTTCAAGTAACCACACCTCTGGGGATATCTATGCATCAAGCCACAAGGTTCAGTTTTGCAACTTCAAACAATGAGGCTGAGTATGAGGCAACGTTAGCAGGACTGAGACTCGTGCGGATTTGCAGGGCCAAGCACGTTCAGTTAATAAGTGATTCCCAACTACTAGTTTATCATGTTATTGGACACTCTGAGACAAAAAAAATGAGCATATGGTCAAGTACTTGACAATATTGAGGGTTTTGGTTGTGGTTTTAAAAAACATTACGTATGAACATGTTCATAGAGCGAAAATGTAATTGCAAATTTCCTAGGAATAATGGCATACACCAGGGATTACTCGTGGATCGTAACGCAGGAAGACCCATCAATAATCAGAAAAATCGAGCTAGACAACTGAGCATAGATATCCTACCAAATTTCAACTATTACTGGTACAGTTTGTAGATATGATATTCCAATTTTTTTGATGAATAATATTTTACCCACGGACAAAGCATTGGCAAAAAAGGTACGGTTTAAGGCCCATGATTTTTCACTTCTAAGGGGAATACTTTACAAAAAGTCCTTCAGTAGACCTATTCTAAGATTTCTTGGATGCAATGAGTATGAAGTGGTTTTATTTGAGCTTCGTAATGGAGAAGGGTCGACTCATTGTGGTTTCAAGGCCTTGATACCTGTGGGGTTTTTATTGGCCCACAAGAGCGACCAACACTAAAAATTTGGTTAAGAGATGTGATACTTGTCAGCAATTTGCAAACTCAATTCACATCCCCGCCACGCGGCTTGAATATGTTTTTGAGGGGTTACCATTTGATCGGTAGAGGATTGATTTGGTAGGTCTATTGCTGATAGAAACATGGGAAAGGCAGATAACAGTGGTCGTAGTGGACTATTTCTATAAATGCGTTGAAGTTGAACCAATTTCTAGGAAAAGGGCTAAAAATGTAATTAAATTCATTTGGTCAAATTTGTCATTTTAGTGTCCCGAGGAGGTTAACTGTGGATAATGGCCCGCAGTTTGATAGCAGTGAAAGGGGAGATTTTTGTTCTTCTCAAGGAATCCAACAATTGTTTTCAACACCATTTCATCCGCAGGCAAACAGTCAGGTTGAAGTAACGGATAGAACTATTTTTTACGATCTCAAGAAAGATCTGGAGGGACAAGCATATAAATGGCTAGATTACTTATATGAGGTATTGTGGGCCTATCAAACTACCCCCGTACCAATACTCGAGAATCCCCTTACACTTTGTTATATGGTATGGACGCGGTGACCCCTTCAAAAAATATGTTCCCAGTGTACAAAGTTGAGCATTATTTAGGAAACAACATCGGCGATGGTCGACGTCTTGCCCTCGATTTGGATTAGGAAAAGTGGAGTCGTGTCCATTTTGTTACAGGAAATAAATTAGATTAATATCTAATTTATTTAGTATAATATATATTGTAGTATATTTATTTAGTCAAAGATTTTATAGTCAATAGATATTATAAAATCTTTGACTAAATAAATATACTATAGTATATATTATACTAAATAAATTAGATATTAATCTAATTTATTTCCTCTAACACATTTAAATTGATTACCTTACCAGACCCTAGTGCAAAGAAAGTACGCGTTGAAGGTTCGGAGAAGGGAGTTTAAGTTCGACGACAAGGTCCTGAGGAAATTATTCTTTCATACTAAAGAAAAGAGCCTTGGGAAATTGGCTCCAAACTGGGAAGGCCCCTACCATGTGATAGAGAGGATAAAGTCGGGAACCTATTGGTTAAAGGATAAAGACAGTCGACCATTTCGGCTTCTTTGAAACATTGAACATCTCAAATTGTATTTAGAGTAATTTTGAATATTCATGTTTTTGTCTATGTTATTGTAAACAATATTGGTTGGGGACACACTTTTTCCTACCCTGGTGGCACATGAAGGTTTTAACGAGGTGTTTACAGATTCTGACCTATTAAAATAAAATGATGCCTTTATTAATGCTTGAAGGATTATTCGAACCTTAAGGGTTTTCAACAGCGGTTGATCCACATTATTTTTATTAATTGGACTTTAAGGGTTTTTCAACATCGGTTAGTCCATATTATTTTTATTAATTGGACCTTAAAGGTTTTTTAACATCGGTTGATCCATTTTTTATTATTATTTGGCCTTAAGTGTTCAACATCAATTAATCCATATTATTTTTATTATTTGGACCTTAAGGTTCTTTCAACGTTGGTTGATCTACACTATTTTCACAACTTGGACTTGTACGTTTGTTTAACCCATTTCCATTTTCGTGTCGGAAACTGATCATTTTCGACTAAAAAAATGAAAATAGGATAAGTAACGCAATATACATTAATTAAATTACCTAAGTTACATGACTACCAGGGTCGGGTTACAAAAAGTATGGCAACAGCTGCCGGCTAGTACACGTTAAAAAAAGAGAGACGAAGTTGAACTTAATATTTCTTTCCCGAAGCTTAATCATCGGATGACTCTTTCTCATCATCTTCCTATTTCATCATTTTGTTCCTCGCAAATAACCTATTCTTGGCGGTCCTTTCCAAGAACATCGAGCCACATCGACCCGAGAGGCAGGTTTGGAAATCGTTTGTGGAGATCCATGACTAAAAACGATTTAACATCGTTAACTTTCCCTTACATGGTCTCTGCATATTATTTAGAAAACTTATTGTTTGCCGCCTTACTCTTTTTTTCTATTTCAATTTGGAGTTCACGAAGAGCTCTAATAGCCTGCATACAAGGAAACGAGTTTAAATTTTTGAGCCGCTAATCCCCGAACAACATGATCATGCTCTTCTTCAACAACTAGTTTCGTAGAATGTAAAGTGTTAATAACGTATTGGTATTTGGTTTTTGATTTTTGCCACTTCTCTTTCTTGTACCAAAGTTTGGCCTCGGTCGACTTGGCCCATGCAGAGGCACGATCGATTCTCCCTTGGGTTTCCAACTCTAATTCTCTGGAGCGTAGAGCTTTCTCTTTGATTTGTCCTTCAAGTTCGGATATCTGACCTTTAGTCTCTAAAAATTCGTCACATATCTTCTTGGCTTTCCTTTTCTTCAAAGCAAGATGAGCCATCATATAGTACAAAAAGACGATATTGTCTCCAACTATCAGAGTTGAAAGGACCCAGAGGGTGAAGAATCATTAGACAATCCAAGGTTGTTAGGACCATCTATTGCAAGAAAAGAAAGCACAGGTAACGGGTCTTCCAACGTTATGCATCCACCTACAAGATTTGTATCATTGTTTGAACAAGGTCGGTATAGACGTCTGCTCGACCACGAGTGGGTCAGACGTTGGCATAATGAAAGCCTTGGTTTTCTTTACTTGGCAGCTTGGAATTTTTTGTTTCCACCCTCGATAGCTGCGGTTTTCTTTCGTTTCTCTCTCCGAGTTTTACCTCTATTATTACCATCACTATGGGGTGTTATTTTACTAATACAATGGTCGCTAAAGGCAATCGTGTTTTCAGGTTCTATATTCTCCACCATTGGGGGCTCATGATCCACTATTTGTACCCCCAGGACCCCAATTAACCCGTCTCCATCATTGTGGAGCCGCCTCCGTAACTACATTATGAGGCTTACCTTTCTCTAATTCAGGCTCAGGTTTTTACAATTCAGGATCATACAACTCTTTAGACTTGGCCCGTTTGTTGGGAGCTTTATTGCGCTTAGGTAAGACAACTTGGGCATCGAATAGTTACAACCTTTCAACCAATTTAATTGGATTGGGGATTACCATAAACTGTGTAACGGTTAAATCACTATCAGAGAAGCATCATAGATGGTTATTGATCAGGTTTACAGGTAGGAAACAACGATGAAAAGACTAACCCCAGTCCATTTTGGCCCAACTGCGCAACTCCTTAAAAGTCTTCGTGTCCGATTCAGAATGATCCTTTTTTATAGCCTACAATTTTTCCTTAGTGTCTGACAAAAAAACATCTAACTCAAATAAAAAAGGGGGTTTATATAAAAAATCTTAGCTTCTTCGACCCATTTATAGGTCAGACGCCTCGAGATTTTATCTGAGTGAGACAGTCTGTTTTCCCAAGCCCCACTAATGAAAACAAACCAATGCTTCTACGCCTTTTTGACCTCTAGCAAGTCGTTCACTAATTTCAGATTGTTGGCTAAGAAGATGTAGAATAATGGGAGTTTTGGCGACTTTGATATACTAGTCATCGCTCCAAATTCCTCCATGGGCATCGACATCCCAAATAAATGCAAGGCCATTATACACGCCATGAATGTAAACCAAGTATTAGATGTAACTTGGGACGAGCATAGCTCGATAAGCTCGAAGTACCTCACGATGTCGATCAAGTGGAAACCTAATCCCCTTGTTCAGGACATCAGAAAACACTGTTATCCTTCTTCTTCACGGATAAAGGAGTATCATCAGGTTTTGGAAGCGAATGTTTACACATACCGGAATGCCCCAAGTAATTTTTAGGCCTGACATCTCCTAGGCGCCATAATAAAAATATTTATGACTATATGGAGTAATAATGTGCACCTTAGGCACATTGATGTGATAGCCGGTTAGTACTTTGGAGATTTCAGGAAGCAAGGGCTCTTCCTCCCTAGCGAGAGTTGTAGTACTAGTCCCCTTCATAAAGGGTTGTTTCCTATATTTGTGGACCACAACATCCGGATCGACATCAGTTCTACCAACATCATCACTAATAAGAGCAGTGTTGGTTATCTCAAAATGATCCTTATCACCATCGTTCGACACTACCTTGTGTTTTGGCTTAGCTGGAAAGCCTTTCTTTGCAACGTCGATCATGTGGAGGCGAAAACTGACTTGTAACCAGAACAATTTTCAATAGCATCGTCGACCTCCCTTTGAGTATTTTTGGAAGGCAAGGCCTCTTTTGCTCTTTTTGTTTTCTTTGAGATAACGTCGGCCTTTTTAGGATTTTGAGGTGTGACAATTTGGGTCGTTCTTTCTTGGGTTTTTTGCTTGGTACGACCATTTTTCATAAACAAAGAAGGCAATATACTTTATCTCTCTAGAAAAACCAAACTTAATTTTTTTTCTCTCTCTATAAATTCTCTGAAAACGACTAATGAAGTTGTGAGTGGTATTCATAGAGAAACTATCTCCTTAACTGGTATTTTCATGGAGAAGCTCTATCAATTGGATCCTCGAGAAGCCCAATAGTAATTTTTTGAAAGTACGAGTCTACATGCCTCGAGTGGTTGGTAGATACGTGTAATGGTCTGACACTCATGGAGGGCTAGAAAGCTAGCACCATCGTTTGAGCCTCGGGTAGTTCAGGAGGAGTTTTCCTGAGAATCACAAGGGGCACACGTCTAGTAGATAGAAGAGACGTGTTAGACCAAGACACAATCCCTTTTTCAACAAGGCCAATGGGCCTGATATAATCGAGCAGGATAAAAAGGCCTAACGGGCATTAGCCCAATGTAGTTCTCTCGTACCCCTAAAAAGATAAAGATTATTCTGAGAAACAAGTAATTTGAGGTCAGACAAATGGTTCTAAAGAATACCAGCACGCGGGCATCATAAATATCTGATACTCGGCCATCGAATTGTTAATATTAGAAAGAACTAGCCCGAGAAATTTGATAACCAAACACAACAACATATCAACCCTCAATGCATGGGCACCAGAGCTATGACGGCCTGACCCTAGTGCTGACATTGTAGTCCTTGCTCGCTTTTCTTCCAAGGGTTGAGGGCTACTGATAATGGTGTAAATTGTCCGGGCCAAATTGGGTCGGCAGAGCACAATGGTGTTTTTAAGTTGTAATAATAGTTTTAATAAGAATAATTGATTAAGAAAGAAGGAGGATTTATCTTGTAAATAATAAATGTATAGGTAGAATTAAATTAAATAAGGATAAAAATATAATAAAATGGGTCACCCATATGGTTCAGGGCCCACTTCCACTACTATATAAAGAAAGATTCTCTTTGTGGGGAATGCTGAACATTTATTATTGTATAACTACTTTTTACCATCTTTTCTCTTTAGAATCCAGTGTTTCCCTCTCTATATCATGTTATGACCGTCTCTGGAAGTAAGTTTAGGGTCCGTATATTTTTAGAACAATCAGACATAACCTACATTTTTTACCATCATTAACACAGGTTCTTCATCACTAATTCATGTAAAGTATGTCTCTTCGTCATTTTTTTTTACGAGATATTTTCTACACGTTTGAGCAAAAGACTATTCTATCACTATCTTTCGTTGTGGCCATACAGTCTCTTATTGCGTTCCTCGAGATGACCAACAATATCCTAAACCAACAAGGTTTTGAGTTTGCCAAACTGGTTTATAGAGGTAAAATCTACATGTATATAGGAAGGTCATGGTAGCTCGACCTAAAAGAAAACAAAATATTCCTTACTTTATTTTCTCACAAGGGCTAGGTGAGCTACTGAGGCGTAAATTATCCGTGCCTGAGTGGGTCAACAAACCCAGGGATACTTATGCATTGGAATAATAGTTTGTAATAAGAATGATAAAGTAAGGAAGATGAAGGACTTGTCTTGTAAATAATAAATGTATAAGTAAGGTTATAGTAAATAAGGGGTGTAATATAATAAAGTGGACCACCCATGTGGGTTTGGGCCTGCTACATTTACTATATAAAGCAAGATATGAGATGTGGTGAACAATTAATGTTGTTTGATAAAGATTTAGGGTCTATATATTTCTGGAACCATCACCATGCAGAATGACTTGCAATGAATAAAAATAAAAATGATGAAGATGCATACTTCACATGCATAAATGATAAAGAACCTGCGTTAAATGATGGTCGAAAAATGTAGGTTATGTCAACGAATGATGGCAAAAGACATCAATGTCAATTTTAAGAAATAGATTATTAGCTAATTTGGTTAATAATCTTGACATGTGTTAATTAAAATAAGATCAGCCAGTTATATTTTTTTTATTTAAACAAAACCATATGTAATATTATAAAGTGGTATGATTTTTAATATATAGATTTTTTCATTTTCCAGATTAGTTGCATTTCTTTTTTCTATATTTGTCTATCTACAATAAACATTTAAATGAGAAAGATGATAAATATAGAAAATGTAAAATTTTAAATATTCAAATCCATACCATTTTATAATATTACATATGTTATTGTTTAAATATGAAAAAAAAATCATATGGGCGTGGAAAATGTAAATAGAAAAATGCATAGACATTGAAGAGCGATTTTTAAGCTATAAAATGAAAGACTAATAAATTGGTACACGAATCTACAATGAAATGGATAAGGATTGTTAATGGTATCAATTCGTTAGGTGGCAAGGTGGATGAGATCTTTATCGTCATAAAGTTCTTCCGCGTCGTTTCCGTAAGATATATGAAGATTGTTACCTACATAGAGTAGTTTTACAACCTCAAAACATGTCCGTTGAAGAGGTTGTTAGCCAATTACGATTTTCAAATTTGTTGCTTTTCCGTTTATCTGGTTGTTCAAGGTTTTTTACAAAAACAAAACTTACATTTGGTATCAAAGCACATGATACAGAAACAAATCTAAAATATAAGAAATGAGGAAATGAGTGTTGGCTAATTTGGTTATAACCTTAACATGTGTTATAACCATATATAATATTATAAAGTGGTATGTATTTGGAAGTTTCATTTTTGGTTACTTTGCCCGTTTATATGTTCCTTTTGTTTATTTTACATAAACAAAACCTACATTTAGAATGTCGAGCATAATGAGAGATTGTTGGTTAATTTGGTTATAAGCTTGAGAAATGTTAATTCAGATAAGATCAATCAGTTATATTTTCTTCATTTCCCATATTCGAAATCTGTTTCGACATATCCTACTTTTCTTCTCTATTCTTTTATATGTCTATGTCTGTAAACCAATCCAAGCAATTGGTATCAGAGCATCGAAATAGTAGTATAAGTGGATATCATTCTCATGTTGAAAGAAAATGATTCATAAATATCATCATGAAGATCAACTTTGAGGCTGTAAAAATGAAATACGAAGAGTCAACAGATGACTTTTCAATGAAATTGACAAAGATGCTAATGATATACTTTTTTAGGAGATAATATGGAACATATATGTCTTCATGAAATTCTTGTGAGTCGTTTCTCTTAGATACATGAAGATTATTACCTTCGTAGAACAATTTTAACGATCTCAAGATAATATCGTATGAGGAGTTGTTAGTCGTCTCAAGGCTCATAATGAGAGACTTTGAGATTACAACGACCATGATGATAGGAATAATATTTTACTCACACATGGTGAATGGCTTGTAAGAAAGAAAAATAAAAATGTTGAAGATGTATACTTTACTTACATAAGTCATAAAGAACCCGAGTTAATGATGGTTGAAAAAATAAAGGTTATCTTAAAGAATGATAGCGAAAGACATCGGTTTCAAGCTTTAGAGAGAGATTTTGGTTAATTTGGTTACATGTTTGACATGTGTTAATTAAGATAAAATCAACGAGTTAGATTTATTTTTCTATTTAAACAACCATTTGTAATATTAGAAAGTTGTATGAATTTGAATATTTAGAAGTTAACATTTTCCAGATTTTGTTACTTTTCCCAATTATCTATTTATTTGACAAAAACAAATCCTACAAATTGTTAGCTTTAGTCATCGCCTTTATAGCCAAACAAAATAATGGATAAGAAATATCAAGTATTGAAATGTTATTTGATTTTAAATTTTAAATACTACAAGTAAGGATGACAATGTTTTCTGATCCTGCGGGTAGTCACCCGAGCCGACCTGATGGGATAGGTTATGGGTTTTAAAAATTTCCCACGGATCGGTTGTGGGTTTGAAAATTTATTACCAGCCGATTTTGGGATGGTTTATGGGGTTAAGAAATATTCCACGGGTACCCAACCTGAACCTGACCCACTGGATAATACCCAGCGGGTATACACTAAATAAATATTATATAAGACAATATATTATTTAATATTATTTATCAAAATTTAAAATAAATTTATTAATATTAGTATCTCTAATACCAAAACCGTATCTTATTTTCTAATCTATATAATATATTTTAAAAAATATATCATTATACTTTTACACATTAAATTTGATTTTTTAATTTTTTTTCTTTTAAACATTTTTTTTCTGCAAAACTAATACTATCGGTATCAGTAGTAGATTCAAAACGATCTAATAATAATATTATTAATTTAATTTTAAAAATGTACTAACATATACCAAAACTATATATTAATTATTTATAACATTACAAAATATTTGCTAATTATTACTAGATACAATATATTTTGAAAAATATCATTTTAGATTTAAACATTAAATTTGATTTTTTAATTTATGGATTTTTAAAATGGTTTTTTTATATGATAATATGATTATTAATTAATTTTATATTAAAAAAATACTAACATAAACTAAAACCATAGCTTCATTGGATTTTTTCTTGTGTGTAATTTTCCAATAGGTATTAGTTTTCTATATAAAAAAATCAAACCGTCAATGGGTACTCGTGGATGGGCACCCGAACCCGACAGGTTCTGGTGTGGGAAAGGTTTTTGTCACCCGACGGGTACGGGTTTAGGTATGGGTTTGGGTATGGGTTTGAAAAATTATAGACGGGATGAGTTACCTGTTTAGACAAGTTAATAAATAAACTACTTGATATTTACATAACATCCTTAACATGCATGTCAAACTTATGGAATCAACTAAAAATTTCCCCTTTAAGCTTGAATTTGATGTATATATGGTCTTCTTCATCATATTTGGTTTTCTTCTTTGTCATACATTCGACATGTGTGAGGAAAATGTTCGTCTTTTCCTCATTTTCTTCATAAACGTGAATTTCTCTTCATGTGCCTTAACACGGCCAGCAACCTCCTAAAGTCGAACTGATCTATGAAAGTAACAATTTGTATATATCTTAAAGAAAGAGCTCAAAAAAACTTCATGGTGACCTAGATCTCCTCCATCTTATTATATAATTTAAAATATATCCACCGACAATTTTGTTGTAAATTCTTTCATTGCAAATTCGTCCTCCAACAACCTTAAAATCCATATTCAAAGTCTGCACATTTGCCTGAGTGATAAATAATTCCTATTTGCGTCTATCCAAAAAAACTACATAGATGTGGGCCGTCGGGCCTACATCACTCTATCTGTCAACAAGTAAAAAAATATAATTATTTGTACCATTATAGTATCATTTATATTTTTCTATTATATATATGATGTAGTTTTATGCTTTTGTAATTATTTAAAATACATTCATTTTTGGTTTGATCTTTTTAGTTGATAATTTTTGTTTGAATAAGATAAGATAATGATAAGTAATAGAAACACAAACGATTTATGATCATTGATTGATCACAATAGCGGGGACAATGTAACACAATAATTAATTTATTATTATTTTTTCTGAAATTATCTTGATTATATTAACATTAACTAACATTTGCAAGTGACACATACCTGTACTATGTTTGGTACATGTAGTATATTCTTATATTTTCTGAAAATAATTTATAATGTTTACAACTATATTTTATATTGGTTTAACTTCCAATTTGATTAATGATGCTTTCAAATTTATATGCTAAAAATATTTATGGTATATTCTAAAATTTAAATTTAAATTTCTAGATTATCATAAAAAATAACATTTTTTTCTCATTATTTGGGGTTATCATGCATTTAAGAATGATCAATACATATAAAATAATCATCATTAATTTTTTGACATGAATAAAAATATTTAATTTCCCGACATATAGCATTTGGTTGGTAATTATATTTCTTTTATCATTATATATTAGTTTTATATAAAAAATATAATATTTGTTTTCGTGAATAGATGATATTTATCTAAAAAATACACGCACATAACAGAGTATTTTTTGCCACATGATTTTAATTATTTTATCTTCGTATATCATTTAAATCAGCATAAAGAGACAATCACCAACGTTTGTCTAAATCTTTTGAGTACGTCAAATTTGCTTGTAAATTCACAGTTTTTCATCTCATAAAACAAGTCCACTAAAATGATCTACTATGATATACATAATATATATTTACGCATGCATACCATAAGATTTTTTATAATTTATTTTCTAGAAATTCTACTCGAAAAATATTTAACAACCATTTAAATATATTTTCACAATTATATTTTTGAACCGATATACCATGACAATTATATAGCACTCTTATACCAAATTTTTTTATAGAGCACTCTCACAACACCCACTTTATGTTATGACTAAAATAACCAAAGTTACATTCATTATGCATCTACTCAATGAGACTCTCTTACCATATATAATAATGCATAATAGTATCATAATTGAATTATTTAAGACTCACCATCATAATTAATTTTGGCAACTCAATTTTTTAGAAGAATTTATCCTACGCATGTATCATGTTTTTTTCGATAAATATTTTATATTTCACATAAAAACCTCTAAAATTGTGATTTTCTTCTTCAGATGATCCAAACGAGTAATTGATAAAGTATAAAGACCTAAAAACATATAGTTTTCATATTTCTATATAGACAAACATATCATACCAAAATCAAATTAATATTGTTATTTTTATTTGAACGAGAATGGTTATTAATGTGATGAAAATATAATGGTAGATAATGATAGGAAAAAAATCCTTTATGTATATAATCATATAGAGACATTTATTTAATTTAGAGCTAATATAACTTTGTATGAAGGCTAGTTGTAAAAAATATGTGCAATTTGGTTGCGAAATAAGTATGGAAAAAACATTTGTCTTCCACTTGCGCAATTACGTGTAATTTGGTTGCTAAAAAATACATTCAATTTATAAAATTATGTGCAATTTGGTGGTGAAAATAAGAAAAATATATCTTTAAAAATATTATTCACGAATTTTGTTTTCTTTGTCATTTATTTTTTTTATTTTTTTTAGTTAAGGTTTGAAAGATATGGTATGACTAATTGTTTGAGTCTGTATGTATGTTTAGATGTATTGTAGGAAGAATTTACGTTGCAGTTTTACCAAACTTAAAATCTCAGGTGGTTATCAGTAATTGAACTTCTGCCCGAGTAGTTATCGTAACTTACCCCAAAATTTAATATAAACCAATGTAAAAATTATATTTTCTAGAAAAATAATAAAGTGGCGGTAGTTTAGTGGTACGAATTTCACGTTGTGGCCCAGGAGACCTGGGCTCGAATCCGTTTTGTTTCTTTTTTTCTAATATTTTATTTTATAAATTTTGCTGTTTATATTTGCTACAAGTATTTTAGACTTAATATTATACTATCTTGCATAATTTTATCTTCATTTTTTTATTATAATTAAATATATGGTAATGTAATATTTTGTTTTTTTCAAGAATATAATTTTTTGTATTATTTGATTGAATTTTATATATAATATGTTTAAAAAATAAAGCTTTTCAAGAATATTTTTTTTATTTGATTGAATTATATATATATATATATATAATATATTTAAAAAATAAAGATTTTATATGTAATAAAATGCATTAAATTAAACTAGAGAAAGTTGTAGTGTTCTGCTGTTAGCTCAAAAGATCAAGGTAGTATTGCTGGTGTAAAAATAACTAGAGAATACAATGATTAACATATAATTAGATCGATGGTAACTAAAAATAAGGCTTGAGAAATGATAGATAGCGAATACGAGTTTAAAAGTTATTTGAAGTTTTAAAAGGATGGATATGTGTAAAAAAAGTTAGTATATAATGAGTAAGTATTTATTGATATCGAACATGGTTATCATCAAAGCCTATAATAAAATAAATATGACGTGTTAATGTAAGAGGGCGTAAATACTCTAATTTTACATAAATCAATGAACATGACTATAAATCAGGCTCATTATTTGAAGGAATAACGTGCCAACTTTAGGGGCCGTAAACGCTATAACTACATATCAATTAGTAAATATGGATATAAGTCAAGCCATCGATATTTTAAGATCAAGAAATCACGTAAAATACCGTAAACAACTAGTTATGAGTTAAAACATAAATAAACGATCTAAATTAATTGACCAAAATACATGATAAATAATAAGTAAGATAAATAAAACGAAAATTATAAACGAGCTACATCGGAAAAAACAAACAAATTAGAGATCAAAACATAAATTTGATTGGTTTCTCTATGTTTTTTATAAAATATTTTCTAATAAATATAGGTGATAAATAATATATTAATGTATCATTAAATAAAATATCAAAATATGAATTTGATAAAGTCGTTGTGTAACATTTAAATTTTTAGTTTAGTTTTTATTTTTTATATAGTTACGGTTTATGAATAATATATAAATTTTATTATATCATTGAATTATATGTATAACTTTTTTTTAAAATAAAATTTACAAGTGACATCTTTTACAATAACATTTAATATTACGAATATATCGTTAATAACTAATAAATAAGCTTCATTTCTATATTGCTTAATTAAAGTTACAAAATGTTTAATAATGATATTTTTAAATAATGAAACTAACATATTTTATATTTTATTATTGAAATTGACATGTTAATTTTTTTAGATTTAATTGGTTTTTTACTAGATTTTTTAGTTTATTTAGTTTAATTTTTTTGCACTTTTATTCCGAATTAATCATAATAAACTTACGTTTTTTGTATTTTTTTAACCTATCATATAAAGAAAAATAGATAATTCAAAAATTTAGATAAAACTGTATGCAAATTCAATGGTAATTAAGCGAAAGAAACTATGAAAATGATACAACATTGATTCACGATATCAACTAACATAACTTATATATCATTGAATTTTATCAAAAATTTAAAACTAATTTCATCTCACCATAAATTTTCCACTTAAATGATTAGGAATATTTTCAAATAATAATAATAAATTAAATTATTATATTTCTTTTATTTAATACATTTATTAGAAAGAAGATTTATTTGAGGACATATATTTTTGATGACACATACTATAATTGTTTTGAAGTATAAAATTTAGGACGACAATAGACATCCAATATCAAACTTATTTACCAATAACCATCCAATGTTTCATAAATTATCGATAACCACATGGTGATAAATTAGTATTTACGGATAACCACCTGGTAGTCTAAAACATCCATAACCGTTTTTATTTCTCCTGTTTTTTTGTCATTTATAAAAGACCATATCTTTCAAACCATTACTCTAAAAAAATAAAAAAGAATACCAATGGTAAAACTTGGTTAAGACGAACAAAACTAGATAATATATATATATATATATATATATATATATATATGTATTGTAAAACTACATGCCATTTGGTTATGAATTAAGTGTGCAAAATGCAATTGAGTTCTAGCTGTGGAATTACGTATAATTTGGTTGATAAATAACATTTGTGTTTTAGTTGTGATATTACATGTAATTGGTTGTTAAAAACAACTATGTTCCAATCGCATAATTGCGTGTAAATGTGTTGCGAAAATAAGAAGAAACAAGTTGTGAAAATAGGATGTTAGTTGCTAAATAAGTCTCATGGTGTGAAAAAACAAAAAGAAAACTTGTTTTTTAAATATAAGTGTTACTTGGCTGTGAAACAACTATTTTTTTATAATTGTAAAAATATGTGTATTTTTGTATTGAAAATATGTTTAAAAAAATATTACGGTCTAGTTGCAAAACACGTGCAATTTTATTTTGAAATGAGTTTGGAAAAAACAATTATGTTCTACTTGCGAAATTACGTGTAATTCGGCTTCTAAAACTAATTGTGTTCTAATTGCAAAATTATGTGTAATTTCGTTGCAAAAATAAGGCAATCAAATCTCTAAAAAATGTTATTCACGAATTTCATTTTGTTAGTCTTTTTAAAAAATAGGAATATATATGTTTTTGGAACGTTTTTTTAGTTATGATTTGAAAGATATGGAGTTTTGAAAGTTAAATATAAAGAATTTTTTAAGTTTGTACGTGTTTGTGTGTTTAGAAGTATTGTTGGAAGAATTTATATTGCAAGTTATAAACTTAAAATCTCATGTGGTTATAGGTAATTTAATTTCAACCTGAGTGGATTGTGCTCAACGTAAAATTTAATATAAACCTATGTAAAGGTCGTATTGTCCACAACATACAACAAAGTGGCTGTAGTTTAGTGGTAAGAATTCCACGTTGTGGCCGTGGAGACCTGGGCTCGAATCCCAGCAGCCACATTCTTTACTTTTTTTTTATAATATTTTATTTTATAAATTTCGTTCTTTATTTTTGCTATCTTCATTTTATTTTATTATATTTAAATATAAGGTAATGGTAAGGTGCTAGGTAGAAATTCTATAATTTAAATTACACAAGAAAGATATAATCAGAAAGGCGAGAGGACAATGATTAATATATAATCAAAAAGTCTGTAAGTAAAAAGAAGATTTTAAAAATGATATATAGTAAATACGAGTTTAAAATATACTTGAAACCTTGACGGATGGATAAGTATTAAAAAACCCAATGCATAGTGAAGTAATTATTGAAAGTGAAAATGGCTATAAGCAAAGTTCGTCAGTGAAGTAATTATTGAAAGTGAAAATGGCTATAAGCAAAGTTCGTCATTAGATAAATACGAGGTGTGCCAATATAAGAGGCCGCAATCGCTCTGACTTTATGTCAATCCGCGGATATGAGTATAATTCAAGCTCATTATTTCAAACGATAATATAACCACTTTAGAGGTCCTAACTATATGTCAATTAGAGAATGTGACTATAAGTCAAGCCAATAATATTTTAAAATCAAATGGTCACGAAAATAATCGTAAACACCTTATTATTAGTAAAAATATAAAATAAACAATCTAAACAAAATGATAAATTAAACTAGATAACTGAGAAATAATAAATAAAACAACAAAATTAGACAAGTTGCCTAAAAAATAACAAGCAGTATGGATTTGATTGATTGTTTTTTCTTGGTAAAATAATTTTTATAATATAATATATTAAATATATCATATTAATTTATCAATTAATAAAATGAAAAATATAAAGTTAATAAATACAATGATGTCTAACCTTTAAACTTAGAATTTGGCTCCATAATACACACATTTTATTATTTAATTGAATTTTATATATAATTTATTCCAAAATAAAATAAAATTTATAAATACATATTATTCAGTTATTAAGACGAGGATAGTTTGTATTTTGCTTATCATTAATATCAACATAGTCATTATTTTTTAATTATTTTTTAATTTTTTTATTGTTTTTTACTATATTTTTTAGTTTAAAATAATTTTTATTTTTACTTTTATTTCGAATCAATGAGATTGAACTTACAATTTTTGTATTTATAATATATCACATTTTAAAAAAAATATGATGTATTTTTTTAAATTGTATCGAAATTTAATGGTAATTTTATTAAAAAGAATTCCAAAAGAAATACAAAACTGATTGATGATATCAAAGACCATAAGACAGTTAATTATATAAATAATTTATGATTCTAATTTTATTTTTTACTTTAAACTAGTTTCATCTAATCATAGTATTGTGGCTTGAAATTTCTGAATCAATTGAAAATAATGATAATAAAATTTATTATTATATATATTTTTAATTAATATATTTATTATTATAAAGGATTTTTACTTTGGAATAAAATATTTTAAATGAGATAAACTAAAGTAGTTTTGAAATATAAAATTTAGGATAATCTACCTATAACCATATAATATCCAATTTTGCTACCAGTATTTTAAAGTTTATCGTGTAGTAATTTGCATAATTATCTTCATTATTTTTATCATAAACGAATATATGGTAATGTAATATTTTGTTTTGAAATAATATATATTTTTATTATTTGATTTAATTTTATATATAATATGTTTAAAAATAAAATTGTTGTGTGTGTTATAAAATGTATTAAATTGAAAAAAAGAAAATGGTAGTGTTAGTGTTAGGTTGAAAAGCTATAATTTAAATAACAACAGATAGATATAATTAGATAGGTTAGAAGACGATGATTAACATATAATCAAAAAGTTAGTAAGTAAAAAGAAGGCTTGAGAAATGATAAATAGTAAATACAAGTTTAAAGTTACCAAAAGCCTTGAAAGATGGATAAATATAAAAAAAAGTTAGTACATAATGAGTAAATATTTATAGATATCAAAGATGACTATAAACAAAGCTCGCAAGGTAGCGTAGATTTTCAAACTTCATGTTAATCAACAAACATATAAATCAATACTATTACATGAAAGGATAATATGGCCTAAAAAGTCGTAAATGTCTGAACTATTCGTTAATTAGCAAACGTGGCTGTAAATCAAACAAATGATCTTTTAAGAATAAGATATCACATAAAGGGGTCGTAAACACCCAAACTATAAACATCTTGATTATAAGTTAAAATGTAAATTCGTGGATCTAAATAAAACAAACCGACTAGAAAGCTATATGAAAAATAATAAGTAATATAAATAAATGACAAAACTAGACGAGTTATATGGTAAAGACAAGCAAGTTAAAACAATGAATTCGATCTATTGTTATATTTTTTTGGTAAAATATTTTTTATATGAATATACTAAATATATATCATGTTAATTCATCATCAAATAAAATATCAAAATATAAATTTGATAAAAACTATGCCACTTTCATATAGAATTTAGCTTTTATTATTTTCAAAAGTTATAGCTTATTAATAATAAGCAAATTTTAATATTTAATTAAATTTTATATATCATTTGTTAAAAAAAAATTATATTTTTAACAACAATGTTTTATAAAACGAGCTCATTGTTAATATCATTTACGATGGTAAAATTTGTACAATAAATAAAATGAGCATAGTTTGTATTTTACTTACTTAATTAAAGCTATAAAAAGTAGGTAATGTTATTTTTAATTTGCAAAATTGGTTTATTATTTTTTAACAAAAAAAACTAGTTTATTTTAGTATGTTTAAACTATGAGATGTTTATTATGGTGCTTGGATCAATCTCAGCTACAAGAATGTTCCCGCATACTGCGACCAATGCTATCATGTTTGTCATGATAACAGTACCTGTAAAAAGACCAAACCTCCTCAGATGATGGATTAGAATAAAGTACAAGAACAAACCACTTCATAAGAGGATCAAACACATATGCCAAACAATCAATAATAGTGATTGAACAAAATGGAAATCAAGCAACTGATGAAGTTGCCAAAGTATCAGAAGATTTAAATCCAGAAACTGAGAAAGTTTCTGCAACATATCAAAGTCCTAATCTAAAAATGCTTAGCATACTTGAAACTCTGAAGTATCCTGAAGAAGAGATGTCTGAAGAAGAAATAGTAGAAGCAATTAAATCGTTAGATGCTATTCACTTTTCTTCACAATCTGACGACTCTACTGGATAGAACACTCCAAATAAAAACAATACGAGTAGCCTTCCAAACTCTCCAACTTTTATCAAAAGGGATGAAAATTCAAGCTTCCAAAAATTCCTTAACAGAAAGCTCAAACTGGCAAGACCAAAGAATAAACATCTCACAGTTCAATCTCTTCATTGCAGAGAGACAAGAAGATACGCTTGAATAAATCCCAAATGATTAAGGCTCTGTGTTGGAATTTAAGAGGTGCTGGAAACAGAAGTACAATCAGAAGACTCAAGTCAATTATAAGAAAATAAAGGATCTCTCTACTATGCATTCAGGAACGAATGATAGAAAGCAACAAAATAGAGTCACTCTTTATAAAGCTAAGTTACCAAAATTTCTTTGCAAATGTATCAAACAAAATTTCGATATTTTGGTCTTCAGAATTACAAGTAGACATAATCCTAGACAGTGAACAATGTATTCATACTCATATCACTCACTATCTCCTAGCAAAATCTTTCTATATAACATGTATCTATGCTAAATGCCAAAAACCTAACAGAATGTATCTCTGGGAAACACTAAGAAACATAGCAGAATCAGTTAATGAATGGATTTTAATGGGTGATTTTAACAATGTATCATCACCATCTGAACAAGCAGGTTGTGTCAATTAATCCTATTAAAGTTCTTCTAATTTTAATGATGTAATTAAAGACCGCTTTCTTGAAGATGCGGGTTTCTTTAGAGCTTAGTTCACTTGGACTAACAAGATAAGATGGAAACGCTTAGATATAGTGCTCATTAACCAGGCCTAGGCTGATTATTTTATTGAAACTAGAGTGGTTAACCTAGCTCGAATGTGCTCCGACCGCACTCCTTTGTGTGTATCCTTAACTAAAGATAGATATAATATAATCAAGATCTTCAAATTCATTAATGCCTAGACATTAGATGATAAATTTCTGAACATAATCAAGACCAGTTGGAAAGTTCAGATGAATGAATATCCATTGTTCATCTTCTGGAACAAATTAAAAAGGTTGAAGGAAGCCTTGAAATGTTGGAACAAATCTCACTTTAAAAACATATTTGACAAGGTGACCCAAATATAAAACAATTTGAAGTCTAAAGAACTGGAGTACATGAGTTCTAATAGTCAATAAGCCAAAATTTCCTTAGCCAAAGTAAAAACAGAACATCTCATTGCACTCTCTATGGAAGAAGAGTATTGGAAACATAAATGTTACTCGAATTTGCTCCATGATGGTGATTACTTCAAAAAGAAACTATCAAAACATCTGCAGAAGATTACTTCAAAAGAATTCGTTATTCTCCTTCTTACATTGATAAAGATTAACAAGATGAGTACATCGAGAGGGAGATTTTTAAAGCTATTCCTCAACTCATTGATAAAACTAATAATGTTTTTATGCTAGCTGATCCTACAAAGCACGAAATATGGAGTTCAATACAGAGCTTAAACTTAGAAGGAGCTACTGGTGTTGATGGCTTCAATAGACTCTTCTTCACAACCTGCTGAAATATCATCAAGCAAGACCTCGCAAATGCTATAATATATTTCTTCAAAGGCCATAATATCCCAAAAAGTATTCTAGCTACTGGAGTTTGTCTAATTCCTAAAGTAGATACTCCTCAATACTGGAATCAATTCAGACCAATTAACCTCTATACAATGCTAAATACAATAATGTGTAAACTGTTGAATAATAGATTGTCTTTTCTATTGCCTAAACTGATCTCAGAGTTTCAGGGAGCATATGTTAAAGGAAGACTAGTCCATGAGAACATCCTTATTACGAAGGAACTGGCTCATGATATCAACAAAAGAACAAAAGCTGGAAACATTATCATAAAAATAGATTTATCCAAGGCATTTGACAACCTCTCCCACTACTTTATACTGAAGGTTCTACAATTCTATGGATTCAATAACAGGGTTATATCGCTAGTGACTATGTTATCAAATCAGTTCATGTTTATATATTCATAAATTGTGAATCAAATGGTTTTTCAACATGGAAAGAGGTATCAGACAAGGGACCCCCTGTCCTCTAGTCTGTTTATTCTTATAGAAGATGTCCTGTTAAGGGGTCTCCATGATATGTTCTTAAAGGAAAAATCTCTTAAATTTTCATATAGAAGTAAACTAACAATTCATATTCTTTAATTTGGTGATGACCAACTGATCTTCACTAATGGTTTGTCTTCCTCTTTAAAGAAAATTTGAATTTTTTTGCAGACTTACTAAGATGTCTCAAGCCAATCTCTAAATAAAAAGAAAACTATCATTATTACTACTTTAAGTCTTTCCTAAGATAGAAGGATACATTGGAGTTACTCTCAACCCCCAGAACAAAACCTCCAACTACATCTCTCTGCTAAAAAAGATCAGAACTAAGATTGAGAGCTAGAATGACAAATCACTTTCGTTTGGAGGAAGAATTACTTTAATCAACATTGTCTTGATACCAATTCCTCAATACTAGCTTCAAAGTTGTTGGCTCCCTAATTCAGTCATAAAAAACATAGAAATGCTGTTGAACAAATTCCTGTGGGGATCATCAAATGAAGCTCTAAAATCCACTGGTCTTCGTGGAAGAAAGTCTGCAAATCATGTAGAGAATGTGGCTTTAACATACATAGGTTGAAAGAAATCCAGAAATCTTTCTCAAGCAAACTATGGATTAACTTCATAGAAAATTCCTCACTGTGGGCTAGACTTATGCAAAGTATATACTGCAAATGAAACCATTATTTTCAGACTAACTTCTCAAAAAAATGGTCATTAACGTTGAAGAGAGTAGCAGAAATAAAAGAATTTTCAGAAGGAAAAATAAGGTGGAAGCTGGGGGAAGGTAAAGTTGACCAGTGGTTAGATAACTCGTTTGGTAAAAATCCTTTAATAAAGCTTGAACATAATTCAAATGATAGCTGGTTTAAAGGTATTCATGTTAGATCATTTTGGAAAGATAACAAATAAAATGTCAATAAACTTCAAAGATATCTTACTGACTCCAACATTAGCCTTCTCTTAAAAACTAACATTAAAGAAAATATCAAAGACATAATTGAATGGAGTTTATCCAGTAATGGTAACTTCAATATCAAAGATATTTTGAAGAGTATAAGACCTGCTCTGTTTAATTCATCTTTATTCAAAAATTTGTGGAACAACATAACCCCAAGGAAATGTTCTTTCTTTACTTGGAGACTATTGAAGAACAAGTTACCTATTGATTCCATCATCAAAGCCAGACATATTCACCTTGCTTCTAAATTCCAGTTCTGCCTAACTGAGGAATCCATAGATCACCTATGGTATCATGTAACTTTTCTTAGAGTATATGGCTTTATTTTGCAGGTATTCTCCGAATTGATATAAGAAGACACATGACATTAAATCATCTACTTAAAACTTGGTTTCGGTCAGCCCCTGCAAAGATTCATGTCAAAAATGCTGGGCAATTTGGCAACAACACAATAAGACAAAGATCAATGAAGATAGTTTCCATTAAAGATCAACCATTAACTACGTCATACACATGCTGTTCCATTTAGACCATTCTAAGCTACTATAAAGGAAGCACTGGAAACTGAACGAGAATGAAGCAACTACTCTTGGTTGTGATAATCATATCACTTCTACACAGAAAATCACTTACCTCAAATGGGAGCTTCCAAATCCAGGGAGATTTAAGCTAAATTCTGACGCATGTTACTTAACATCTCGTGAAGCAAGCGGAGGAATACTTATCAGAGACATCAATGGAGTCATAATCAGTGGATATAACATACTTATTGAAAACTTACTCCGTTAAAGGCTGAAGCACGAGCAGTGCTAGATGGACTTCGCATATGCAAAATCATTGGCATAAGGGAGATGGACATTGAATCAGTTTGTAGAATCCTTACTTATCTTATCTCATCTGATAAACTCCCAAATTACTTAGTATCAACTATGGACAGAATCAAATCTCTTATCACTAGGAACATGTCTGTTCATTTTATCTTTAGGGAACAGATCGAGCTGCAGATTGGCTAGCTCGATGGACCCTGAAGTGTAAAATGAAACTGGACTATAAGAACTTTAAACCTCCAGCTCAACTTGAAGTTATTTTGAAACTAGAAAGTCTAGGAATAGGCTACATCAGAACTGGATTGTAATTGACTTACAACTGTTTTGCATAACTGATGAAGATGGACCAATCTTTCTTGAAGAAGTTGATCCAGATAGAGAAACGAACTGAAATGCGAAATGGAGCAATGGAAAGATTGAGAAGAAGGATGAATCCGAAAAACACTCTTGAAAGACTGATTAATCAGCTTATTATGGAGCAAAACTCTATACCTTACAAATTAATTTTCAGGATGAGAATCAGAAGAATTGAAGTTTATTCTTCTTGAATGAGAAGGAAATTCTTTCTCTTTCCTGGAAAATCGAAGCTTGAAGAAGACAATAGATTACTATCTCTAAAGAAGAGGGAAAATATGGCGCGGGATTTGTTTTTCAAACTTCCATTTCAGTCCTTTAATTTGCTACATATTTCAAATTAAGGACTAGAAGTTGTAAAACTCTTTATTTAACCCTTTTAATAAAATTTCGTTTTAGATTAAAAAAACATTATCATTAAAATGAACATGATTAGTTTTTTAGGTGAATCTAAGCAAATTCAATGATAATTTTACCTACATGTTGAAATATTAACTTACTTAAATTTTGGATTGTATGCAAAGTCAATAGTAATTTTATTGAAAACAAATCAAAACATTATATAAAATTTATTAACGATATCATTTACCATAACACCATTATTTATATAACCATATTATTATTTTAATTTTGATTTTGTCAAAATTTTAAACTAATTTCATTTAATCATAAAATTGCGACTTCAAACTATTTCGTAGTCGATTTAAATAATAAAAGTAAAATGATAATAATTTATGTTCTTTTATTTAATCTATTATGATTTAGGAGATTTTTTTTGAGAAAACATATTTTAAATGACACGGACTATAATTATTTTGAAATATAATAATTAAGACCATCTATAAATAACATTTTATATCAAACTTATTTATCAATAATCGTCCAAGATTTGATAAATTACAGATAACTACAACCACCTGGTAGTCCAAAATATCCATCACTCTCTCTCTCTCTCTCTCTCTCTCTCTCTCTCTCTCCCTCTCTCCCTCTCCCTCTCTCTCTCTCTCTCTCTCTCTCTCTCTCTCTCTCTCTCTCTCTCTCTCTCTCTCTCTCTCTCTCTCTCTCTCTCTTATTTTTTGTGTTTTTAATAAAATACCATATTTTAAAACCATAACTCCAAAAAAATACCCAAGATACCATTGGTTTTGTTTTAAAATAAACAAAACTAGATCCATAAAAAATATTTTTGATTTTATTTTTTATATTTTTAGCTACAAATACATGTAATTTGGTTACGAATTAAGTTTGAAAAAAGTAAGTGTATTTCAGATGTGGAGTTACTTGTAATTTGGTTGTTTTGTTAAAAAGTAATTATATTATAGTTGCATAATTACGTACAAATGTATTCAGAAAATAAGAAGAAACTAGTTGAGAAAATAAGACGTTGGTTACCAAATAAGTCTCATTGTGTGAAAAAATAAAATACAAATTTATTTGGTGAAAATAAGTGTTAGTTGTGTATGAAACAACTACTTTTTTTGTAATTTTGAATACATATGTATTTTTCAAATGAAAAAAATTCAAAAAAGAAAGATTATATTCCAGTTGCAAATATACGTACAATTTGGTTGCAAAACAAATCTCGGGAAAATAACTGTCTTCTAGTTGTGAAATTACGTGTACTTTGGTTGCTAAAAACTATAGTGTTCATGTTGTCGAATTACGTGTAAATAAGTTACAAAAATAAGAATAAAACTGTTTGAAAATATCACGCATGAATTTTATTTTGTTAGTCTTTATATATATATATATATATATATATATATATATATATATATATATATATATATATATATATATATATATATATATATGTTTTTGTGCAATTATATATATATATATATAGGTCTAAATCCTAACCTCTCTGCCTTTTTCATCTCTAATCACTTATTATAATCTAGTCTCAAATTATATGACATACAAACTCACCTGAAAAGATTATTTATGTGTAACTACATATATCTCCAGGTATACTGCTGAAATACGCTTCAATCATCCATGGCCTTCTAAAAAATCATTCAACCTAAAGCAAACATCAGATGCAACTATCATTACCAGTGGAAGCTATCTAGAGAGACTATAAATTGCAAGTTCACAACTCTCGATTGTGTAAATTCTCACTCTGGCATCTTAAGATCTTTGTTAAGGTTGTTCCACATATTAGCTGATTCTGAATTCATTTTCAGATACTGTATTTTGACAAAAATGAGTTTGACGGCACAAACTTGGCACCCCAAAGTATTAGATCTCTGTATTTCTTACACTATTTGGGCCTAAATAAAATTTGAGATGAGCCACTACCCATTCAATTCCTTATGTGTGTGTATATATATGTTTTTGTTTTTTTGAGTTAGGATTTGAAAGATATGGAGGTTTGAAGGTTAGAAATAACTAAGCGTTTAAGTCTCTACGTGTTTGTGTGTTCAGGGGTATTGTTGGAAAAATTAATGTTGCATGTGGTTTTGGATAAATTTCAAAACCCATGTGATTATTGATAATTTAATTGTGCTCGGATAGTTATTATAACTTACTCTAAAATTTAATATAACCTTATTTAGACGTTGTATTTTGAAAAACATACAACAAATTTGATGTAGTTTAGTGGTAAGAATTCCACATCTTTGGTATATTAATTATCAGGGATATTATCAGTAGATAGATATATTATAGTTTATTAAATATTACTCTACATTTAAACATTAAATTTGATTTTTCAATTTTTTTTATTTTTTTTCTAATAATACTATTATTATTTAAATTTAAAAAATATTTATAAACATATACCAAAATCATATATTAATTTTTAATATATAACGAAATATTTGCTGATTAACGCTACGTATATTTAAAAAAATAGTATTCTACATTTAAATATTAAATTCGATGTTTTTATTTTTTTTAAACATTTTTTTTTGCAATTAGTGGCAGTCTAATAATACCATTAATTAGATTAAATTATAATAATTTACTAACATATACCACAACTATATATTAATTATTAATAGATAACAAAATATTTGCTAATTAACACTAGATAGTAAATACAACATATTTTGAAAAACATTTTAGCCCCCAAGGGGGTAGCCAAGTTGGTTGAGTATGGTGTGCTTGTGACTAAAGGTCATGAGTTTGTGTGGTTTACCTTCTGGCGTTGGTTTGCAGGCTATCGTGTCAGACTGAGGGTTTACCATGTGCGCACTCATTGCACTATGAGTAGCGGCTGCGGGTTCCCTCCGAAAAAAAAATATTTTGAAAAATATTACGATCCTCTAATAATAATATTATTCATTTTATGGGTACCCGCGGACCGGAAACATACCGGTACGGTTGTGGGAAAAAATATTGTTGCCCGACGGGTATGGGTTAGGGTATGGGTTTGGGAAAATATAGACGGGATGAGTTACAGATTTAGTTATATTGTACCTATCCCATGCCACCTGTATAATTTATACTTGGCATGTGACATTGACATATACATTCCTGTTAAAAGGAAGTCATCTAAAAAATACAGGGTGATGACAAAAACAAAGGCTCGTCCAAGAAGAAATAAAAGCAGCTTCAAAAATAAATAAATTTACCTCGATAAAATTTATGTTCTACCATTCCACCAACTGAATACTATTGATGTTGTCCAAAATTAACAAGTCAAATATCCCAGTGAGAAAGAAACGGGGTTATCAAAATACGAAACAAAAATTAGCCGTCTCACAAGGGCTCAATTGGATCGTCCACCTTTTTAGATCCAAATTTTTACTCAACTGACATTTATCCCTCATGCCTAATAGTTCATATAATTCTCTTCAATTGATTGCTGATATATTGAAGAGGCAAACCGAGATTACCATTAAGTTGCTAATATACTTAAACCTATTTTTATTTGAGAGCTACTATATACTTAAACATAGTTGTATTTTCAGAGCTACTATAACTCTGTAATCATGGCCGGTAAAACTATATCTCCTTCATAGGCTGAGCTTCTTCATTCTTAAATTATCTCACCAATTTATTTTGGTGAAAATTTAGTTCAATAAAATGAGAGCTTGGTGAAATTAAAATAAAACTATATATATAAGAAAGATTATGATAAATCGGCACAAGACGATTCCAAAACCAATTAATTTTTATCTTCCTACCAAACCACTATTATATACAAGGACACAAAGATAAAAAACATTGCAAGAAAAGACTACGAACTTACCGCTAAAAATAACAAGCAATTGACAATGTTAAGAATAATGTCAAAACAGAAGACATAAATGCTACTAAAAGTTTCTTCAACAAATTGTGTAAGAAACTTATTTTTTTGGATTTGGAAAGCAAACAAAAACTTAAATTATTTGACATTGCAAGAAATTATTCTCCACCGAAGAATACTTAGTATTTTTATAAGATGATTATTCTTTAGAAAATTAAAATAATGTTCATACGATAAACTTTTTATCGAGGATGATCAAGAATTATCTCATCCACAAAATATTCCTATAAAATATAACAATAATTTGTATGTGTTAAACATTTTTATTACTCAAGTTGCCAACTCTAATGAAGTTATTAACCAACAAGAAGAAATCACCACCGGTAGTAAGAAAAACTAATTATTCGTCTCCTCTCCACGAACTATTATTTGTTGTCATACAACCTGAATCTGTATAATAATTTTCAAACTGCTAGTTATTATCTAGTAGTGTATAGTATAAACCTTGTTACTTTATGCTTGTTCTTTGTTTAACGATTTACTTGTTCCATCGTCCTTATTTTTATAACTCATGTTATCCCTCGTAATTGAGTCATTTTATTATTATTATAACTTATCCAACTTACAATCTTGCTTTATCGTTTCCAATTTATATTTTATACCTCACCATTTATACTTCAAATATATTTATAAAATGAAAATCTGTCAAAAAATAATTTATAGAAAAGTTAATACATTAGGAGTATATTATCCGCGATTTTCTTATGTACTTTACTAATCAATAAAACTATTAATTATTACTTTACCGTTTCAATTTTCTTAGAAGTTTAGCTCATCAACCATTCATAACTCGTCATATTATGACTTACCACCTTACTTCTTGTCAATAATATTTTCCATATAAAAATATTTCCTTTAACTTTAAATGCATAGTTTTTATTTTCTATAATTTTCCTCTTTGTTTTTAATGATATTGATAAAATACTTCGTACTATTAACTTTGAATTTTTTTTACTCTAATTGAAGTTTTATTACCCAACATTTATAGTCTGGTTTATGTGGTCTCTTGATCTAAAATATCAATGGCTTTTTTATAGCCATGATTTTTTTGTTGACATATTGTACACACGCTTACCATCTCTTGCGTGGCTGTTTGACCTTAAATTATCAATGAATTGGCTAATAGACATGGTCGATACTAGTTATATAGTCCAAGTGTTTACGGTCTCTTGCACGGCCTTTTGATTTTGAAGATTATAGGCTTGTCTTATAGCCATGTTCGCTACCTGACATATAGCCTGAATATTTATAGTCTATTGTGTTGCCTCATTATCTTTTTAGATAATGTAATTGATTTATATTCATATCTACATTAAAAATAAGTTAATTTATAATCTTGTTTAGTAAATTATCCTTCAATATCTTTTATACTTCAAAAAGATAGTGTATCAGTTTTTATATATTTGTCCTTTTTTAAAAAATATACATTCTTTCTTATTATTATTATTATTAAAAACATTATTTATATATTTCCAACAGTATCAATAATGTTGTATTATTTAGCTCGTATCTACTAATTGTTTTAAAAAAGTAATTGAAACCTTCTATTTTTAACGAATATTGATAAAATTCCATTTGCTTACCAATTTTCTCATAATCATAATGGTTCTACAACAAAACTATATTGTTGTTTTTTTTATATTTCTTATTTTTTTTGTAACCTATCAACGTTTTTGTACTATGCATCTTATATTTTAGCTTTATTGTTGCTTAGCTTACCAATTTATTTTACAAATTTCATCAGGTGAGGGGAAAAAGTCCACCAGTGTGATTTACAACATAATTTAGTATACTTTTATATACTGAATGTATTAAATATGTTTAAATTTTTATCCAATTATATCAACCAATCCATATTCTTCGTGATGACTTTTAGTTCTTACCTTAAAATGTAAAATCCCAAGAAATTAGTAGTCCAATTCTTTTATCTTTTGTTACATCATTTTTTTTAGTTAAGAGTATTTCAATTTCTTTGAAACCCATAGTCTTTAATTTCTAATCAAATCTATTCTTCATTATTCCCTAATAATTTATTTCTCGTATGACCCAATTTAATAAAAAAATTGAAAGCACGTCTATAAGAAAAAGAAATCCATAATATGATACAATAGTTTTGAAAATAGGGAAACATGTTTAGTACAACTACAACCAATCGTAATACTATTTTTTCCAAATTAATATTATTTTTCATCATATACTACAATAACTCCTTTATTTATCACAAAGCCATTAGATGACTTGTTAATTTATTTACTTTTATAATAGATTTGAGAATACCCATATTCTTTCACGTTTTTAACAAAATAAGATCGATTTAATGTGTCTCTTCACAATCGTATGTCTGATAAAATTTATAGCTCGTACACCAAATGACTATTTCAAACAAATCAATTGATTAAAAATTTTCATGTTATTAAAAAAATTAAAATAGTGCCTTTATATGCATTAATTCATCATTTTCCTTTGTAATTGTATCATCGATGAAAAAATATGGTTGGCAAGCATTTGATATATTGATTCTACATGTTTTAACTCAACCAACATTACTTTATAACCATAAGAACTTCTGTCAAACGTGAATGTTATATTCCTTATATTATTAACACTAATTTTTTATCTAACCAAACCCTGAATAATCATCTATAAATTTTATCAAAATATTCATTGGTGTAACCTGAGCTAATCAATCAATACGAGGCAAAAGGGAAACATTAGAAATCCTTTCAACACTCATTTTCAAAATTTTTAACAATTATATATTTAAGTTTTAGACTCAAAATACTTCCTTCTTTTGTTATCTTCTCATTATTAGTTTCCATATCTACTATGTCATCAAAAGTTAATTAATTGTTCAACTTCACATGGGTTGTCAATCTCATCTTCATGCCTTCTCTTCTACTAATTGTTGATCTTTTAGTGGATTCTATAATTTCTATGGTACTACGTTATATTTACTAAGAGACATTGCATAATATTTTCTTGCCAATCTCTAGCTATTTCTAATTATCCATACTTAATTTCCATTAAGATATTTGACACATTGATCGTACGGTGAAGAAACTTCCTTTATTATATGTAGCCACTAATGATATAAATAATATTATATAAGTTGGGCACATCAAATATTATGAATAAATTATGGACAAGCTTTTTAGTTGGACCATATATTGCAGTGAATAACAGTTCTACTTCACCAATACAAACAATTAGTCATCCTACAAAGCTTACCAAATTTTGGTGAGTATTTTTATATAAAGTCACTCTAATCATTATTTCATAACCAAAATATCAGTTGAACTTCATGTATCTATCATAATACTCCTAAAACTTACCTCGTTAATATCCAAATTAATAAACAAAACATCATCACGAGGAGTGACTAAACCCCTCAATTTGACATCATTAAAACTAGCAACAATATAGGAAATATGTGTATATCCACATATGTTTCGTCTACCAAATTCACCTGTATATCTTTCTATAAAGCTTAATAGATAATTGAGAAATTAATGATAACATATCCTCTCCAAAAATAGTACAAAGCATTTGATTATCAATTTTATACTTTTCAAGTCCTTTTTTGTCTCTCTCATCTATATTTTTGAATCTTTTATTTTTAGAAAACTCAATCAACTCTCCAAAAATAGTACAAACCATTTGATTATCAACTCGTCTTTATACTTATGGTTTTACCTCGTATATAAGGGCGTAAATCCTAGTAGGATATACCATTATCAATGGATTTCTCGAATTTGATTTGAAATTATTATGGTCTTATGTTAGAGTTGATAAAATATCATAATATAGTGAATGGGCAAGTCCATTCATTGAGGAAAAACGTTTTGTTGATTCCAAGAAGGGAAAATAGTTTTTATTTTTTTATTTTATGCTAACAATTAAAATGATGATTCCACTTCATGTACATATAATCAAGATATATCCCTCATCTTGTGGCTGTAGTTGCATGTGATCCTTCTTTTTCTATTGAAAACCAAGAATCTGTTACCCTTCCAATGAGTGTTTGCTTATTTATTTAAAGTAATTGTCTCTGTTAAGCAATTTGACATTTCTTGGTAATTTGTATTGTAATTTATTTAATAAGTATAATATGAAGTTTATTATTTGAACCAAAACCCCTCAATAATTGGAGTATTTTTTGCGAGAACTTTCTTTTGGTACTATTCAATTATTTTTTACTCTAAAGAATTCATGTATGAATACTTGCCTTGTAGTTATTTCTGAGTTGTGATCACTATCTTTATTAATTGGAGACTAAGGATATATTTTTGTTTAAGCTTTCAGAGGCTTCTAAAATAATTTCCCATTGTGAAAACGAGATTTATACTATGTTGGCGAAGTGTTGAAAAATATCAAATTCTTTTACAAACTTATTTGCATTCTCCTTGAATATTGTAGTGGTATCATTGTAGACGGATTCTTTTGTGTAATGCTTTGTAACAAAAATAGATGCTTCTTTCCCCATCATGGAGTTCTTCTACTAAAACAATTTCCTCTTTAGGTCTAAGACACTGAAGTAGAGGTCCAGTAAGTCCTTGCATATATAAAGTTTTAGGTATTAATAAAAATATTATATAATTCAATTTAATACATGTAGTTTTGACCTTATCTTCTAAGATTTTTCCATCTACAAGGTATTCTCTAATATGAGTTATCCAATATTTTTATTTTTCATCCTTTTCAATAGGCATGACCTCTGAAGCCAAATTTATAGACAATAATATGTTTGGAATGTTGATTGAAAATTTATCTTGAAGGATTATTCCTGATTCTTAATTTTCATATGCCAAAGATATTAGACCATTAGCAGTTACGTTCTTTGCCATTGGTACTTGTTAAAAACTAACTTTTCCGATGACAATTTTTTTAAAATACTGGATTAAGTTATTATTTTAACCTCTTGATGGACTAGATCTTGATTGATCACAAGCTGAGAGTCTGTAAAAAGCTTTACTCTTTTAGCCTTTGAAATATTTGTCAGTCGAATACCAACTATTGTAGCCTTATACTCTATTTTAATAAGGGAGTAGGCACCCACAACTAATATAAAGAATACACATCAAAACCAAGCGGAACGGAACAAAGCAGAACCAAGAAAAGCAGAGCAGAACAAGACAAAGAACAGCAGAGCAGGGCAGATCGAAGCCGAACAGGGGCGCATATAGTAGGAAGAGCAGAAAGACCTTAAAAGAGGACAATGCGCTCGATCCGAGCAGAAGAGGTACGAGTCAGGGCGCGCTCGAACGTACGCCGAACAGATCCTGATTAAAATCATGCGCGCTTGGCCAACGCAAACTCAAGTCCTGTCCGCGCCTGGCCATAATCAAATAGAGTACGATCATAGCCAAGCACACTCGAGGAACATAGTGTGCGACATCACTCAGCCAAAAGAAAACAGACATCGGATCCGGCCTAAGCGGACGGGGCAGCTTCGGTACCCACCATGCAGAACCACGAAGAATGCCTATCACGACTACTTGTGGAACTAACCGTTACATCGACAAATAGTAAACAAAGTTAGTATCATAGACTATATTAAAGGCCGACAATCAAGGAAGAATCAACAGTAAAAAATCCAAGGACCACAATTAAGGGGAATTTGTGATAATTAGTGTAACGGCGGTCACGACCCATTCAATGTTCGCATTTAATAGGGGAGTTACGATCTAAAATAGTATAAATAGAAGGCTAAATATTTTGTAAAGAGGACAAATCATATCTTCTCGAATCAATAAAATTACTACTTTGGCAGATTTATTGTTTTAGATTTTCCCTTAACATATTTGATTATTGAAAGCAGAGAAGCCAAATTTGATAACTTGACTCATAGCTTCTCTTAAAGGGGATATTGGCTAAATTTGTGCCTTGTAGCCCATTATTGCTTTCTCCATCTCTTCTAACGTGCCAAATTGATTCTAGTTTTTTCTACCGAACCCACTGGTCTTACGGCTGGAACTCTGTGAGTGTATGCAAGGCATGAGCCTTAAATTTAGTTTTTAGCTTAAATTCGATGTCATATTATTCTAAATTTAAAAACCATTTGTCTAGTATGCCCAATATATCAAACTTATGTAGTATACTTCTTAGGGGGAATGAAGTACTTATAACAATTGTGTGAGCCTAAAACTAAGGCTTCATTGTTTTAGCCACAAATTTTAAGGCTAATTCAATTTTCTCTAGTTAACGAGTTTTGACATCAAGTGTGAACTTACTAACATAATATATTTCCCTAGATACACTTTTTTTTGTATAACTAAGATTACGTTAACAACATAATCTGATACCGCCAAATATAAAAAGAGAGAGACTCATCCAAATTTGGTTTTGTTAATTCATTGTGAGAGGTCGTAAAGTTTTTGATATTATTGAAATATTATCTATATGTTGGGGTATAATATAACATCCATTGTTCTTTTGATATATGGAATAAGGGCTGACACTTCTTAAAGGATCTTAAAATAAATATGTTAGTGCAACCAAAGTTCATGCCATTATCTGAACTTCCTTTGTGTTTGGGAAGGATCAATTGTCTTTAAGTTTGAGAGGTGTGTGGGGTCTGCTTATATGCCTTTCTAAATAAACAAATACCTAAAAACTTCCTATATTTTAAATCGAAGGAAAACTTCTATGGATTTAACTTTGAGTTTATTCTTTTGAGTATGTGAAAGTCTCAACCAAGTCTGTCAAATGGTCTTCATCTTGCATATAATCATCAACATAAGATCAATATAAGCATGTAAGTTAACAAAACTGAGTTATAAAAGTTTTATTGACCAGTATCCGATATGTAGTAGTATTCTTCAATCTAAAAGGTAGAACTTGGTAGCAATTAAGTCCCCTCTTAGTAGTAAAATAGTTTAGTCTTGATCATCTACGTGCATTAATATTTTATTGTAGCCTGAATAAACATCTAAGAAGTATAACATCTTATTTCCTCAAGTTGCATCTACTAGTTGATCTCACAATAACGAAAACAAATATTTTAAGAAGACTTTGTTCAGATTTATAAAGTCAACACACATCCTCCATTTATCATTTTTCTTATTTCCTAACATTGGGTTAGTTTTCCATATTGGGTAGTATACTTCCATAATATGACATGCTGTGTTTTTAATATCCACGTTCTAATCTATTACTTCAATTTTTTGCCGAAAGAATGACCTTATTTTTCTTTAATTGGATGAACCCTGATTTTTATGGATGACTTTTAACATATCATTTCGTCTAAGACTCCTATTATATCATGGGAAGTCTAAGCAAACATATTTAATTTTTTATCAACTAATCTAGCAATTTATATATGATGTTGTGGGTATATCTCGGACAAGACGCGGGACTTTATTATTCTCCATTTTAACAATTTCCACCTCTTCATCTAGCTTAATTAAGTAAGAGGTATCTCTAAGATCATACATATCACCAAGAACGATATAGACCCCTTATGGCTGCTACTTTTGAAGGGATAAAGAGACCACATACCACTCCTTTGATGTTTCTGGTTTTATTTTACCACACTCACTCTTTTGTTCACTATGTACTGAAGGAATTGATGTACAATTGATATTTTTCATGCATGCAATCCAACACATACACCATAATAAAAATATATTAGAACTTCTTCTTGAATTATTTTAATCATATAAAATTTTAGCTCTCTTACTACCTTTAAATTTGCACAAGTAAATCTAGTAAAAATTTTAAGGGATGTTATTAGCCAAAACACCATGCAATCTTGCCGTAAGTGATTTTTTATTGGATGTTGGTTAAGCTACCAATATCGATCATTACTTATTTTACCTGTATCATAGCTCTATTTGTTGTCATTATCAAAACATATTGATGTGGTTCCGCAACTCCTCTTAAGTCTTCACCAGTGAAACCATATATTGGGTAATTGATTTCATATAAATGAGGTGATGATTGATCCTACTAAAATTTTATATCTTAAATATATCTTTTCTAGATTATTTGAAAAATTGAGGATGAGTTTCCTCATGTGGTTATTCAGATGCTCGGTATGTTTGGATCTAAATCTAAGTAAGTTTCCTCTCTATATAAAATGATATTCTTTCCTAATATTATACGAGCTTCAGCCACAACTATCACTTATGCTTCACATCTTCCTTAAGGCTGAGGCTCAACCACGACATATCTTGACTCAGCCTTATGCTTCATTCTCGCAAATTCCTAACTTTTTCCCGAAGTAATACAATATATGGTATACTGTCCTATACCATTGTGGAACTTGCAAACATTATTCTAGTCCTTATTCTCTCTAATAGTTCACATTTTTTATAGTCTCCAAAAGTTGACCACGTCTTTTTTTTCATAAATTACCCCCAATGTTTCGTTTAACTCTGTGTTGGATCCTCTGCTGAAACGTTCACGCTTTTGGCTACTATTGTAACCGTTATTATAGTTCTCTCTCAGCTTTTCCCTTGAGATTTGATGCTGATTATAATGTCTCGACCTTGTAGAGACTTTGGTTGTGTTGTATGTAGAGGTTGCAACTTCATGCCAAGAATTTGTTTGAATTTCTGTGACGAGAGAATGTCATTAGTATTTGATAAGATATAATAGAAATGATAGGCATTTGGAACTGCCTCTAACCTCGCTTTTATGGTCTCTTCCACCTTAGTTTATTTTTCCACATGGGCCAATGAATACCCAAAATTAGTTGTTTTCGTTCTTATTATAATTTACGTTAAAAGTCTTAATATAATCTGTAAGTTGTACATTCCACCAAATCATGGTAATTTTCTAGCTCATTTTTTATTTCAACAAAGTGCTAAATATAGTCTTAGAAACTCTTTTTAGGTCTTTGATTACAATGGATTATATAGTATGTATCTTCTTTAATGTCTTTGGACCCAATAAACTGGTTCTTGAAGGTGGTTCGCAATAAACTAAAGCTTTGGCTATAGTATGAATGAATGTTTTTTAACAATGTTAAAGTCATGGAAAATGTCTCGTATAAGACATGTCGTCTCCTCCATAACATACCATTTCACTCCTAAATACCTCTTTGTGGTGTTCTAAATCCCTTTTCTTTATTCATACTTATCCATTTTGTATTTATTAAAATTCAGAGGCAAGTCTTCATAGAATTTGTTTAATTCAAGTGAGACTTAACATGGATGATATTTTGGTCAGCTAGGAAGACTCCAAAGTAAAGGTGTATAACTTTTTTCTAGCGAGCATGCCACTACGAGATTGAATATATAAAATCATAATTTTCATGACTTGTTGGTTGAATAGTCATGCGAGGATGAAGGTGGTAGTAGACCTGTATAGTAAAAGCTCGGCCACTCTAATGGAAGAATGTCTAAATATTTTTGCTAGGTCATGGATGGATAAGGAGGACAATTTGGCTTGCTTGCATGGTTTTCTTGTAGAAATAAAATGAATTTTCGTTAGACTGATATGTACACCAAAAATCTTAGAATAAGTATTGTTGGGTCATTTGATTCATTGGAAAAACATGAATAATGTTTTGTTGGCTTACTCATAGTTTTACAGGGGCTTGAGGGACATTCTACTAAGGAAAAAAAAAATGGTTGATGGGATACATCGATTTTTAAGTTGTCATTTGTTGTTTCTTGGTCAAGCATTTCTCCCCTCCCTTCTTATATCACTTTGATACCGAGAAATTGGTATTTTTCTCCTCCTCAAACTACATGAGCGTGTATGGCGGCGATATTGATACCCTTCACTATTATTTAAAGATCCCTAATTTAAATGTCCCTGGGGGTTATTGGTCTTAGGATAATATATCATGTTATGCTTTGTGATGATGAATTTTTATTAATACTTTAGGATAAAACTTCTTGCATCATTCTCTTTCTCAACACTATTGCCAACAATATGCTGAATTTTGGAACGCACATGAGGTGTATGAGTGTTAAATAATCATTTGTAATGCAATTAGTTGACTATCGTACTCTTATCTCAGCTCATCCAATTTTTGTTGAGGATCCACGGTGGAAGCAGGTGCAAGTGAAACTTCAGGTTCCGCAAGATAGACTAATGGTTCATATTCATATTTAAATTACATGATGTCTTGTTTTGGGATTTTTCAAGTTTTTTGTATTATTTTTTATTTTTGGTTTTCTTATAGTGGTTTTTGAAGTTTACCTTTTGGGTACTAATCACATCCCACATACGGTACCAATTTGGTATCGTGAAATTAAGTTTAGGTGTTTGGTGGAATAATGTTTAAAGAAGAAAACTATAGAAAAAAAGAGAATATAACGATTAACTAAGAGTTATACTGTGATGGATGAGACTTAGGCACTATAGGAGGATGAAAGTTTGGCGAGATTAAACACATGAGAAGATATGGTTGTTAGAGAGAAAATAATGAGATTATTAGGAAAGAATATTGTTCTAGTATAGAATTCTTGGAAAGAGACGTTAGAAAGCTTATAGGAATATATCATTACTTAAGAATTACTTAAGAATCAAGTGATTCCCGCATAACTTGGCAAAAAGATTTGTTCGGCTTCTCTTATAAGTCTCTTGTTATACAACATTAATTTTAAACATTAATTTCATGGTGTTTTTGGTTCACGAATTGCAACATTACATAGATTATGCTACAATTATGCGAATATTGAATATCGTCTAACATTTTAATTAATTTGGATTGCCTTGTTTTGTTCATTAATACGAGATTTTTTATAATATTATTTAGAATTCAATTTTTCTACTCTTGTATAGATAAATACAATTTAGAATATTTATATATTATAAGTTTCTTAATAAATTAGATCGTAGTTTAATTAAATATTTAAATATTTTATAAAATTATTCATTTATATTTATTATAATAATATAAATTATATATATATATATATATATATTACTCCTTAAAATAAAATATACAATTTAATATAACTTTGTAAATAAATATATACAAATGAAACATTTTGAAATTTCATGGATTAAAGTATAAAATATTAAATTTAGAGGGCTATTCAAAATTTTAAAGACCAAAATATATTTTTAAATGTTTTAAGGATTAATTTGAAATTTAGGAAGTCAAAGTGCAATTTCTAAGCTTTTAAGGACTAAAAATCTATATTTTAAATTTTATAGATTAAAATACATTATTTTTTTAATTTTGGAATTTAAATATAACTTTCAAAGTTTAGCAATTAAAAAATAAAATTTTCATATATAAGGATTATAATACATATTTTAAAAAGTAATGATTAAAATGTAAAATTAAAGTTTAAATTTCCATTCGACATGTTTAAGGATTAAAGTCCATTGGGGTTAGTCGATGTATCACCAACACAAAACTGATCATGTTTCGATTCAATTTTCTCTCAATGTTAACGAATCATTAATGAAGCATAGAAAATCCACGCTAGTTGGCAAGTTCAACCAATGAATACCAAATGCAGTTTATAAAGGACTTCATACAAAAGATGAAACTTTCAAATGACTACAATATCAACATCTGGGATTCTAGACACATGTTATTCCAATTCAACTCTAAATATGACATGTGCAAAGTCTGGTTTAGGAACATCTGGTACCTGGGTCATTCTACTATGAGGTTGTTGAAATGGACACCTGACTTCAATGTGAAATTTGAATGTCCTATTAGCCTTGTATGGATAAAATTCGAAAGATTACTAGAGTACATGTTTGATGAAAAGGTAATATACTCGATAGCAAAATCAATATCCATACAAAATCAAAATCCCAGAAAAGAACAGAGCCTACCATAACTATTGCATGACTTGGGTGGAATTAGATTTGTCTCAAAAGATAAACTAAAATTTCTGGGTTGGTTTCGGAGATAACCAAAGATGTTGGATAAAAGCCAAATATAAAATTCTTCCCAAATGTTGTAATCATTGTTACCACCTTGGGCACAACTACAATTCCTACAAAATAGTCCAAGGGGGAAACATAAAGGCATATAGTAATAACAGTATAACCAACAAGATTAAGTCGGAAGGAAAGCATGAAGAGATAGATAAAGAGAAGGGAAATATAAATAACAAGCAAACTCTGAAATCCATCATAGTTGTACTACACAAAAGAAAGAATTAATCCCAAGAATCAACAAAAAAAATCTTCTAACAACAGTGGATTGAATACCCCTAAGGCTAATGAAATCATAGACGTTATACAATCTCTGGAGGAAGGATACAATCTAGATTATGAAAATAAAAAATTTGAAACTTCTACACTAGACAAAGATAACATGAGAAGCCTGTAATTTACACCAACATACAAGAATAACAACATTAATACTAAATTCCATTAAGTTTTAAACAAGAAACTTAAAGATACCAGAAAATAAAGAAAAATAAAAGCTTGGCAATAAAATCCATTAGATTTGTTGGGGCAACTAAGTTAACCAAGTCTAATTCAAGATGATTAAACTCTTAAACATGAACTTAATAGGAATCAACAATAAACCTACTATTTGAAGACTAAATGCCATAATTTTAAAGGATCACATCAACATGGTTTCTATTCAGGAACCTATTACTAGTGAAGACAACATCCTTTATATATCTCATAAAATCAATTTTGAAAATTTTACTTCTAATTGCTCAAACAAAATATGGTTCTTTTGAAAGAAAAGAGTTCTATGTGAAATTTATTCTTAACTATATTCAATGTCTTCATATGGAAATCACTAACAATAATCTTATTCTAAATTGTTTTCTAACGATTTTTTATTCAAAGTGTCAGCATTATAATAGGAGGGATCTATGATCTTCACTCAGTAACATTTTAACAACAACTAACAAGAAGAACTGGATCACTATGGGAGACTTTAATGTAATTTCTTCCCTAGATGAATAGATTGGTTTCCTAACATATTCTCTAGAGAATAATGAAGAATTCAATGAGATGATTAGTGAATACAGTCAAAAAGATGCAAGCTTACCTTGGTTCAGTATATATACTTGGAATAGAGTATTAGTTAACTCTACCTAGTCTAACCATTTCAAAAACATTAAAGTGATGCATATGGCCAGGACCTATTCTAATCATAGTCCATTATGCATCACTGTTAGTAATGATAAAAATAAAGTCCAAAAAAGCTCCAATTTTTTAGGCATGTGGACTCTTGAAAATGAATTTATTCCTTTTGTCAAAGAGAACTGGAACAAGAACATTCAGGGTTTTCCTTTATTTATCTTTTGGCAGAAACTTAATGCTCTTAAACATGCTTTGAAAGATTAGAATAAATATCATTTTGGCAACAAATTTGACAAGGTTCAAGATGCTGAAATACATGTCAAAAGTATGGAGATTCATCACCAGAATACTAATAACAATGAGTCTAAAGTGATGTTTTCTAAGGCCAATGCAGAGCTATTATTAGCTCTTAAGATGGAACAAACCTATTGATTCCAAAAGTGCTACACTACTTGGCTTAATGATGGTGAGAAGAACACAAAGGTATTTCATAACTTTATCAACAAAAAAAGAAAGAAAAACATTATCAATAGTATCAAAGAAGGTGATCAATGGATAACCGACAAAGAAGGTATTGGTAAATCTGCTGCTACATTCTTCAAAAACTTTTTCACTCATCCTCCCTATGCTAGTAAGATGAAGAAGATAATCTACTCAGTAATATTATCTTCAACAACATACCTAAGATCATCAATGATGTTGACAACAATAGTCTTTTTTACGTCCTTAGTGAACTTGAGAAATAAGGAATTGTAACTAACCTTAAATCATCCAGCGCTACAGGCATGGAGGGCTTCAATGCTTGCTTTTACAAGACTTGCTAGCATATAATCAAAGAGGACCTGTGCTTGGCAATCGATGAATTCATCAAACATAGGAAAATTCCTAAAGATATATTAGCTATTGGCATATGTCTAAACCCTAAGTTATCCAACCCTACTAATTGGAAGGACTTTAGGCCTATTAGCTTTCTCTGTATGCTTAATAGAATTATGTCCAAGATAGTTAACAATAGATTAACATTAATCCTGCCAAAAGTTATCTCTAATGTGCAAGGGGATTATGTACCTAGTAAATCTATACACAATAATTTTTTGATAGCTAAGGAATTTTTCTATGATCTTAATAAAAATAAGAAAGCTTGCAATCCAATGATCCAGGTGGATATGTCGAAAGCATTCGACAAGCTGTCTCATAGTTTTATCTATAACGTTCTTGAATCTTTTGGTTTTTCTACTAACTTTGTCAATCTAATTAAGAACATAATTGGTGTTGTTCATGTCTCCATGTTAATTAATAGGGAAGTGTTTGACTTCTTCAAAACCAAAAAAAGTTTGAGACAAGGGGACCCCTTGTCCTTCAGTCTCTTCATCCTGGCTGAGGAAATTCTTATCAGGGGACTTTGTAAACTGTATAATGATGATAAAACTATGTAGTTCTCATTTGAATCAGCTTACTTATTCCTAGTCTTCTATTTGCTGGTGATATTTTGATTTTCACTAACATCTTAGATAACTTTATTGATAATCTAGGCAAGTTTATGCAAAAGTATCAAAATGTATCAGGTCAAATGATCAAGAGTGAGAAAACCAAAGTTATTCTTCCTTCAAGATTCTGCACAACCAGAATATATATAATTACTAACCTCTCTGGATTCAGACCTAGCACTCTTTCTACTAATTATTTAGGCATTACTTTAGATAACAACAACAAAGCCAGCAACTTTGATAGCTTTATCAACAGAATCATTTCCAAGATTAAAGAATGGGAAGACCAAAAGTTATCTTTTGGTGGGAGGTTAATTCTGATCAATTCAGTCCTGATGACAATCCATACTTACTTGGTTCAAAGTTGTTTTATCCCTAAATTCTTGTGGAATTCTACTACTTCTGATAATAGGTTGCATTGGACATCCTAGAACACTTTGTGTAAACTTTTCATTGAAGGAGACCTCAATATTAAAAGCTTAACTGATCTGCAAAATACTTTTGACTGTAAACTGTGGTTGAATTTCAGGGAATATAAGAATCTTTGGGCTAATCTGATGCACAATATTTACTGCAAGACTCTTCATCCTCTACAAACTTCCTACACTAGAGTTGGATCAAACACATGGAAAAGACTCACTCAAATCAAACATATTCTTGAATTTAACATCATGTGGAACTTAAGAAAATGAAACATCAAGTTTTGGTTAGAAAACTGGTATGGACAACCCCCTCTTATAGTGCTTAATGATAACTATAATAACTCCGGTTACAGAGAATAGTTGGTAAAAGACTACTGGAAAGAGAATAATTGGAATATGAGCAAGTTACGAATCTTCTTAAATTAAAACAATATTGAGACATAAAAAAAGACTTTTATCCTCAACCACCAAGAAGACCACATTTTTGGAAGCTTTCAAGAGACACTTACTTCAACACAAAGCTCACCTGGAACCACCTAAGATGTAAGAAAAATAAATCAAATTTGTTTAATAAGATGTGGAACTCTGTTATTCAAAAAATAGTATCCTTCTTGGCTTGAAATCTGATGCATGATTTCATTCCTATAGACACAATCATGCATAAAAACACTTCAATATTGTTTCTAAATGCCAGTTTTATTTTAACTTTGAATCTCCAAATCATCTCTTTATTAACTGCAAAACTTTCTTGGAGCTTATAGTGTTATTACACTGGTTTATTTAAAATCAGGATTGCAAAATTCATGACCATAGCTCATATCCTCAGAGATTGGTTCCGGTCTACATCCCAATCAGTGCATATAAGAACTATACTGCCTATAGTTATCCTATGGACAATATGGAAGGCTAAAACAACAAAAAGGTTAACAATAAAGATCTATATATTGATTCTTCAGTTGGATACATTAACAATATTATTGTTTATCTTGATTGTTCTAATAATCTTAAAGCCAAACATTATAAGAAAGACCTAAAGATTGCTAAAGACCTGGGATGCATTAGTGTTATCCCTGAAAACATAAAGCCTTTCTATAACAAATGATGTCTCCTTAGTCATAACTAAGTGAAGATGAATATGGATGTATCCTGCCAATAAAATGGAAATTCAAATGGAAGTATGTTAATCAGAGATCATAAAGGAGAAATTATGAGAGGTGCTACTTACCTATATGTAAAGATAACTCCAATAATGGCTGAATCTAAGTCACTGTTAGATGGCATCCTACTCTGAAAAAGGTACGGTTGGACTAATGTTTAAATCGAAATTGATTTTTTTTTCTAGATAACATGATTGTAAATGGAATTGATCATTGGCCCGTATACCAAACCCTTAAATGTTGTAGAAGATTGTTTGCTTCCACAATAACCATTTCTCACATCTCCAGGGTCCAAAACAAAGCAGCCGACTAGCTTGCTAAGTGGACCCTGAAGTGTAAGTTAAAAACAGAGTTCACTTATTCTGAAGCTCCAAACCAATTAAAAGAAATTACTTGTTTAAATAGCTTAAACCTTTATAACTTCAATATTGATGAATAGCCGATTCTATGTTGTTCTCCATTAGTTCATGTTATTCCGTCCCTAATCGGATGAAAGCTATGCTTGACGATAACCACTTATTTTTATTGTAACTGCAGGACTAGCCCAAAATTTCTGAAAGGATTCAAAGGTAAAATAAGATAAGAGTTTAGGTGATGGGCTCGTGAGATTAGTCATAGATATCTGAAATTCAATTCTAATTCATTTAGATGGTTCATGTATATAAGGGAAACAAAAACTTTCCTCTGATTGGCGTCAAACCTATTACTTTCGATTTTAGCTGCTTAGTTAGCTTGTAATCTGTATAATCCTTTTTGGGCCTTATTGTTTTAATAAAGCTTTTTTATTTTTTTAAAAAGGGTTAACGTTCTGCTTGAAAGTTTAAGGATTAAAATAAGACATTTTAAAATTTAAAGAATAGAACTCAATTTTTTATAATTTAAAAACTAAAATATAAATTTTGAAAAGTTAGCAACTAAAATGTAATTTTTGAAAGTTTATCGTTTATAAAAATATTTAAAAAATAGGTAATAAAATGTATTCTTGAAACATTAGTGATTAAATATAATGTTTAACAATTTTAAGAATCAAAGTTTAATTTTTATGGATTAAAATAATTGTTTTGAAAATTTAAAAATTGAAATACATTTTTCAAATTTTTTAAAGTTTACATTACAATTTTGGGAATATGGACTTGTAATATTTGAAATATGAGGCTAAAAATCACCATTAGCCCCTTATATTTTGCGTTTGTATCAAACTAGTATTTTATGTTCACTTTTGTCTCATGTTGGTCCTTTATGTTTTAGAAATTTGCATCATTAGTCTCCTGCACATGTGAGTATTGACAAGCTGACATGTGGCAGTCCAAACATCAACACTTGTCTCATTATTGGTCCCCCGGAAATCTAAAATCCTAATTTAAGAAAGACACAGTCTTTCTCCTAAATCCATAATTCCACAATGACATTCTTCAGTTTTTTCGGACCAATAGTGAGACCAAATATTGATGTTTGGGCTGCCACATTTTAGTCTCTCAATACTCACATGTACGAAAGTATTAATAATGCAAATTTCTATAACATACAAGACTAATGGGAGACAAAACTGAACATACGAGACTAGTTTGATACAAAAGCGAAATGTATGGGACTAATGCTGATCTTTAGCCGAAACATTATAATTTTTAACATTATATTTTTTTCTAAGACATGTATAATTGTTTTTTAAATTTAACAACTTTATAACAAAAAAAATAAATCTGTTAAATTTTAAGAAATAAAATTAATTTTTTTTAAAAAGGATAAAATTGAAATTTAAAAAAAAAATTAGACATTTAAGGATTACTTTTTTTTATTTAAATTAGATATACATTTTAGGAGTTTATAGACTGCAATATAATTTTTTAAAATTTAAGGTTTAAAGAGTAATTTTTAAAAATTTATAAAGTAAAAAATATTTTTTTATAGTTTACAAACTCGAATGTAAATATTAAGATTTAAAAATTAAACTATGATTTTATATAAAAAAATAAAACTAAAATATAATTTTGAAAATTTATGGATTAAATTATAGTTGTTGACCGTTTATGTTACATTAATAATTTCAAAATTTTCTAAGATTAAACATTTTTTATTGGAAAATATTAGGTTATGAGTTGATAAAGAGGAATATTATATTTCAATTTCTATAGGCTATGAAACTAATACCAAATTGTGTTTTGATGAAATCTTGATAATACAAGCGAATGAGTAAATTTTTAGGAATATTTGGAACCAAACAAATTAATTTAAGCATGCAATATCACACCCATAATGTCAATAATACACAGTCTAGGAAAAACTCTAAAAGAGTTCATAAAAAATACATAAACAAGAGACACTAATTAAACAATACATAAACTAGAGACATATTCTCTCTCTCTCTCTATATATATATATATATATATATATATATATATATATATATATCCTAATTTGTAAGTTCAGCTACCCCAAAAACTGCAAAATTCATTGCAATCTCTTTGGTTTTTTCTTAGTCATCTCTAATCTCATCAACCCTCACTTCAGTCTCCTGAACCTGACTATCCATCAACTCCTCTATTTTACCCTAATTACCACAATTATTTTACTTATTACTTTCTCACCCAAACTAAACTAACTAGAGACACTAATTATGTTAGGCCCTTTAGTTAGCTTCACTCTTTTTTAGTCAATAGTAACTTCTAATTTTTAATCCACTGCCACCTAAGGCTACTATCTCTATTACCTATCACAGTCAACCCTCATCAAACCCCAATTCTTATCCTATTTTTTTATTTCTCTCCATTTTTGGGTTTATATCATACCCTTATTTCTCTCTCTTCTGCTCCCTTTACCAATTACAACATTTTATAAGTATAACTGTATTTTCCTTGTCATAAGACCCATACAACATATCCCTTGTCTACTATCTAGGTTTATCAGCTCTAATGCGATTCAAATATTCTTGTTTAATCTTCCTATGACTCTCTCTATCTTTCATTTCCACAACTATTCACTCATTCTCAGAACTCTTCCCTCTATCCTAGTTATTTTGGCGCATTTACCGTGATCTCATCTCTCTCGATGTGCCCTCCAAGTATTTCAAATATCCCCACCCTTCCAACATCATTCATTCAATCATACAAAAATTGTATACTCTACCTATCAAAAAATACTACAGCAAAATAACTACATTTACATTCATTTCCTTGTCTCAAATTTATTATCTCTCTTCTGATTCACTCCGTCCTGCCAAGTCAATTGGGAGACTTAGATCATTTTCCCCAATTCACAATCACCCCTTCTCCTCCTCTCTGGCCACCTTCCCTTCTACTACCCTAAACTTATTCACCGTAGATGACTTCCTTCCTCAAAGCCATATTTGAGCCTTTTGTAATTCTATGGGTATTCTTCTGGCCTTCAATGTTTCGTCAAACTCTAAACCACATCTCATTCATTCCTCACATGAAGCATTCGTGAAGAATTCCCTGGCCAAGGCCAAATATCATATGGAGTATGGTCAGGGCCAAAGCTCATTCCAAGTCCCCACCTCTACTAAATTGTTTAACTATAATCCCACCCTCACTAAAATCCGTATTGGTTACCCTCTGGTGGAGTTCTCCTATGGAAATATCTCAACCCCTCGGCCACACCATTAGGCGTCTGAATCTCGAGGTAGTCAAGCCTTCTTCCTCTTTGGGTTTCCATAATAATTTAGTGGTCTCTGTCAAGGATGCCTATTTGGCTCTCAACTCATATATGATTGCTCCTCTTCATGGTATCTTCTTCACAATCAAGAGCCCCATAATGCACAGGCTTCCTCTCATCACCTCATCGATACTAATACCCTTTCAAATTCTCTCAACCTGGGTCTGATCTCCACCGATTCTCGCAATTTACCTTTTTAAACGTATGAATCTGATTTATTAATGAGTGATTTTAAGGTTCCAACAACCAAAGTATCTTCCACCTCAAACGATAACTCTATCAATTATATTCATGCGTCTAAGGATATCACCATTAGGTTTTGGGCCTAACGGACTTTCAAGTCCCTCGTCTTTTTTTTTTGCTGACTTGTCTTTAAGTTAACAAGCTTTCTTCTCTCATATTGGCCACGCCAAGTCTGTTATTTGGCCAGTATAAATTATAACTATTACTGGGCCTTTTATAAATAAAGGAAAACGGATGTTTGGGTCTGGGCTTTCTTACAAGCCCTTATTTAAAATCAAAAACTTTGGTAATGTTGGGAAATGCAAAAATATAATTGTTTTATAATAAAGTTCAAACCCATAACCTTTCCTCCAGGCCTACTAATATCCTATTTTCTAAGATTTTTCCTTTAGGTGTCAATAATTCAAGCTCACATCCTACCCGTACACCTTATCTTCTTCCGCTAGCATTATTGTGCGTCATCTTCATAACCGCTCTCATTTAGTTATTGGTCTTCGTCCCATGGAATTTGAAGGTAATTCTTTTATTGTGAATGATTTTGCAATGAGTCCTCCGGATTTATTGATGCTTGTCTTTTAGATACTTTCTCTCTCAGTCGCACAACCTCTCTTTATTAAAGGCTAATGTTGAGTTCATGTGGGGTAAATATTGCCTTATGTAATTTAAAGCCCTTCCCAAATGCTACTTACTATTTAAATTTGGCTCCAAATAGATGGCAAAGAAATTTTTGGATTCGAGTCTATGGCACTTTAGGGGTCTTTTGATGATTCTTAAAATTTGGAAACCTCTTAATACTATTATTAAGGATCCTTATACTAAAGTTCCTATTTTGGGTTAATTTTCTTAACCTCCCTCTTGAATTATAGACTACGGAGGGTTTTGGTAACCTAGGGTCAGCTATTGGTACTCATTTGTATGTTAACAAATAGACCGAGAGGAAGGAAAAGTTAAGGTTTCCACGCATTTGTATCATAGTCACTACGGGTTTAGAAATTTTCCCTCAAGTTACTTTCAAGATTAGGAACATATACATTACGGTGAAATTTGAGTACCTAAGCCCCCCCCCCCCCCCCAGTGTGCACATTGTGTTAGTTTTTGTCACAATACTCGTTTTTGCAAAAAGGCTCCAAGATGGCTCATATTTCAAGTAACCTGATTCTGACTTATGAGGAATCCGATAATTCCGAGCTTAATCCTAATTTGGCTATTAGGAATCGTTCGACCTCCCTTAAAGATGTCAAGGAGGTTGATGGTGGTAAAGAGGTGGGTTTGCCTCCCAAGAGGCTTCGCTCTACTGGAGCCAAAGATTCTGGTAAAAAGAATTTGTCCTCCGACAAGACCATCGTGTGACAAACTATAAGTCTTTTCCATATAAAAATTTCATCTTGGAATGTTAGGGGTCTTAATGATCATATTAGATAAAAATATGTTACTGATTTCATAATTAGTAATAGTATCTTCTTATTAATTTTAGTTGAAATAAAAGTTTAAAATTTTAATCTTGACCTATCATTCGAACTATGGCTCTTTTTTGGCATGTCATTACCAACCATTCGTCCCATCCTCTTGGTAGGATTTGGAATATATTGAACCCTAACATAATTATTGTCTTTATGTTATCTCAATCTTCTTAGTATATTCATTGTATGGCCAAATTCCATAATCGCCCTTCTTCTTTTCTTTTCATTTCACTATCATTTATTGTTTTAATGATTATCTTGATCATATTCTTATTTGGAACGACTTAATGTCCATTTCTGTCCTTGATAAGGGTTTCCTGTGGGTCTCTCTCCGTGATTTTAATGTTATCTATAAAGTGGAGGAATAACTAGGCTCCTCCGATAATTGGTCCCCTTAATTAATGATTTCTATAATTGTTGTTACAACTGCAACTAAGTGACCTTTGTTCCACTAGTTTCTTGTTCACATGGATCAATAAACAACCATCTCACCATATCCTCTCCAAATTTGATCGTGTATTTGTCAACCCAGACTGGGATGATTATTTTCTCATGCATTTTGCTCACTTTGGTTTCCTTCATTCCTCTTATCATACCACTATTACTCTTAATCTTGGCTCCCCTTATCAGAGACGAAAAGAAACCTTTCAAATTCTGAACTATGTAGGAATCTCATTTCTTTTTCAAAAACATTGTTACCAACAGTTGGAATCTCCCCACCAATTCTTTAGGGATGAGTCTTGTGTCTCATAAACTTAACCGTCTTCAACTCGAACTTGCTTGTCTTAATTAAAAATGAGTATACTAACATTAACTCTAAGGTTTTTAAAGCTCTGGTTAACACATGCTCAATCTCGCATTGCTCTAGACCCCATCAACCATGTCCTTGTCTCAAATGATATCGAGGTTTCATCTTCCTTCATTTTTCTTAGTCGTGAAAAAATCTAGAGAAAACTGGTATAAATCAAGGTGATAGGAATACCAAATTATTCCAGAATAGAATCAAAACCCGCCTCTTCCGTAATAAGATTATCTTTATTAACAACGAACATGGTGTCATTTTTTCAAATCCTGCTAGTGTCTCTAAGGTCATTGTTAGCTCTTTCAAGGACTTGCTTGGTACTAGGCTTCTGCTCGGATACCCTAGCTTGGATAGAGTCTCTTCTCTTCTTTCCACTAAGGTTAATGACTCATATAAGGCCTTTATGATTCGTGAGGTAACTTGGGAGGGGATTAATTCCTCCTTATTCAGTAGAAAAAAGCAAAACAATCTGCTAGGTATGATGGATTTCATTCCAATTTTTTTAAGACCTCTTAGAATATTGTGGGTAATGATATTTCTAATGGGGTCATGGATTTCTTCCATTCGAGAGCTATCGGTCTCTCTTGGAATTCCATTTTCATTTCCCACATTCCCAAAAACGATTCCCTTTTTTTGGTTGCTGATTTCAGACTTATTACTCTATGCAATGTTGTCTACAAGATCATCTCTAAAATTTTATCCAATAGAATTAAAGATTCTTCATTTATATGATTGACAATTCTTAATCATTTTCACCCCGGGTAGAAACATCTCTGATAACATCCTCATTTCCTAAGAACTTTTGTGGGGCTACCATACTAATTTCAAAGGTAAAAGTGTCGCCCTTAAAATCAATCTGATGAAAGTCTTCGATAAATCTGTTTGCACTTTATTCTCGACATTCTTGTCGGTGATGAATTTTCATGAAAAGATGATCACTTGGATTATTAATTGCATCTCCTCGACTACTTATTATATTCTCATTAATAGTGACCCCTGTGGTAACTTCAATGGTAGAAAGGGTCTCTGGCAAAGAGACTCGCTCTATCTGTTTCTTTTTCTACTTGTCATACAAGTTCTCTCTAGTATTCTGAAGGATAAAAATAATGACATAAATTTGCGGTTTCACTGGAAATGTCACAAACTCAAAATTACTAATCTCTGCTTTGCAGATGATCTTATGAATTTATGTCATGGATACGTCAACTCCCTCATTTTCATTACAGAGGACCTTGACGCTTTCTACTCCATTTTGGGCCTTAAAGTGAGCCCCTTTAACAGTAATATTTTATTTTTTGAATAAATTCTACTCTCCGTAACGAGCTACTTTTTCTTTTGGGTTATGTGGAAGGTACCTTTCTGGTTAAATACGTGGGTGTTCCATTTCTCACTGGCCGTCTCTCCCACTCGGATTTTCGTCCTCTTCTTCACAAAATTACCTTAAATATTGATTCTTGGACTTCCAAGAATCTCTCTTATGCCGGAACGCTCCAGCTCATTAAATCTATTTTATTTGCCGGACAAGTTTACTAGCTCTCTATCTTTAGCCTTCCTTCTACGATCCTCAAATAATTGTCCCAATACCTGCTTCATTTCCTTTGGTTGGCCTCTACTATGAAAATTCATGGGGCTAAAGTGGTTCGGTCCAAAGTCACCTCTCAGACAAGGGAGGGCGGTCCTAATTGTGGGGTGGGCCACGTTAGTTTGGAATAAATTGAATATTCTTTGTCACTCTTTTATCATGTGAATCGTCATCATTGACAAATTTTCCACTCAAGACAAGCTTTTGTGTTGGGGTTTTAACACCCCACGAGTTTGTGTCTTATGCAATTCTAACTCTAAAACTATCTCTCACCTCCTCTATGGTTGTACTTTCACAAAACATCTCTGGATCGATGCTAGTTTTTTATTGGGTTTCTCACTTATCGCCAATAGCTGGTAATCTTGGGTTTGCAAGGTGTCAAATTAGTCTCACTCTTGACACCGTACATTTGGCGTACTTTCTTTGGCACGGTTACGTCCCACGTCTGGTGGAAGAGAAACACACGAGTTATTGGTTATCCTCCAGTTATTTCCTCTTTGGTGTCTAACTGGATCTTCTATGATCTTCGGTTTAGATTCCACGACACCAAGATCTGTTGGCCTATGTAGTTCCCATTTTTACTTACTTATCTTTTTGTATTGGAGATACTTTCATCTCCACAACGTTGCTCGTTGCTCTCCGTGATTGTTGGCTATCTCTAGACCCGCAACCTTAAGTTACAAACCGAGTTCCACCAAGATATTTACAATATTATGTATGAGGTGATGCATCAATAAATGAAGAAGAGTTACAATATATGGCGTTGTATGTATCTCTATAATATTATTACACTTATGAAGAGGCATCCAAATAATAGAAATGAAGAGAAGAAATGGATGTTAAAATTGAGTTAACTAAGAAGAGCGACACATGATAGCTCGTACTTATATCAGAGGGAACAAAGAAGATTATAATTAAAATGGTATACAATACTAATGTGAATGAAAAATAAGATGTTGATAAGTTCAAAGCCAGACTCGTTGCAAAAGGATACTCGCAAAAACATGTAGTGGAAAATGATGAAGTTTTTGCATTGGTAGCCGTTGAGATATTTCCAGAGTTTTACAAGCAAGAGCCACTAGGAGAAAATGGAGTGTCTACCGGTTTGATGTAAAAACTGATTTCCTTCATGGAGTGTTAAAAGAAACAGTGTGTGTGGAGCAGCTGGAGGGATATGAGAAGATCGGTGAAGAGTAAAAGTTTTAAAAGTTGCATAAGGAAATTTATGGTCTTAAACAAGCTCTATGAGCTTCGTATGACAAGATCTACGATTATTTTACAAAGAAATTATTCAATTAGTGTGAGCTTGAACACACGATATGCATAAAAAAATTGAGTCGAGATGAAAAATGCTCACCATAAGTCTGTATGTGGATGAGTTAATCTTCAATGGGAATGATCCAGAGATGTGTGAAGAGTTCAAAGCTTCAATGGAAAAAAAGATCGAAGTAATAGATTTAGGGAAGATGTGTTACTTTCTTGGTGTGGAAGTTAATCAAAGTGAGAATAGAATATTTTTCTATAAATCATTATGCAATATATCACAAATGGCTCAAACATAGAACAAAATAAAGAAAATGAAAGAAAGAACACAAGATTTTAACGTCATTCGATAAATGTCTACGTCCACGAGCGCTGCCGAAGAAAAGAGTTTTACTATGATAGAAGAGGGTTATAAATTTTCATATGTGCTTTTTGTGTAGTCCTAGTAATCTATTTATGGAGAATAAATAAACTTACTAGATAATGGGTCTAATGGGATCATATACACTATAAATTATAACACAAGATACACCGACAATGACACAAAACTGTACCAGCGGGCATATTATACATAGTCAACTTTATTCGAATTATTCTTAACAAATTCTATATAAAAAATATGATGTTGAAGTGTTGTCAATGTATGGGAAGGACGATTAAAATCCAGTAAAATCTAATCGTTCTAGGTACAAAACTGTCAAAGGACATGTAGGGAGATGATGCAAATCCGTTATTATACAAGCAATTGATTGGTAGCTTAATGTACTTAACACCAACAAGACCCGATATTATGTTCGTTGTTTGTTTTTGTAGTATATTTACGATGCAACCAATATATACTCATCTTTTAGATGTTAAAAGAGTGTTGATGTACACCAAAGAACTTTGCAAATGAGATTGTTATATACAAGTGATAGGGAAGAGACTTTGAAGCCTATACACACAACGGTTTTACGGGTGATAGAGATAATGGGAAAAACACCTTTGATATGTGTTTCTGATGAATAATTGCATGCGGATGTTGCTTGGAATTTGAAAAAGTAGTCAGATTGTAACTCTCTCCACAACAGAGGCATAATATGTGTATTATTGATGTATCCTTTTATACAACTTAATGTTTCTGGACGAAGAGAATTCTCAGCAACATGAGTCAAATAAAAGAAAAGTATATGACTATTGTGTGGTAATAGTTCCTCAACAAACTTTTCAAAAAAAATTGGTTCTATACAGAAGAATTGAACATATCAAGATCCGACTTTATTTCTTGCGTGAGCTGGTGAAAATAAAATAGATTTAGTTCACCGTGGAACAATATCTTTTAAATAAATAAAACTAGGATCAATTTGTGTGGGTACAATAGCTATCGAGAATGTGGTGACAATTATTTTAGAAATGATAAACGTTTTAAGTGTTTGTTTGGAAATCCTTCCTTATAAACATTTATTTCGATTTTCCTTAAATCTATATACAAATGTGGTGACAATTATTTTAGAAATGATAAACGTTTTAAGTGTTTGTTTGGAAATCCTTCCTTATAAACATTTATTTCGATTTTCCTTAAATCTATATACAAATGAGAGGACGACACATTTAGCAATCTTCAAAAAAAATAATTGTCAAAACTAACAATCTTGGTATAACATTACTAGTGCATATCCTTTTATAGAGAAAACATGACAAAGTTTACATATGCTTCTTAGCTACAACAGTACAAATACAGGAGCTACAAAGTAAAAGTGGCCAACTTCTTCTTCTAAATTGACCCTTTTGTTTCATTATTACACTACTAAGCATTCTATTTGAGTAGAAAAGCATGTACTTTACTTGATATGTCATGCAAGTTAATATTGCTAGAAGGATTTTCCCATTGAATAATCTCTTTAACTCCTTCTTCAATCTCTCTTGTCTCCTTTATCAAACTTCTCAGGCAATAACCAATGGCACTTAAATTCAATACCATTTGGCTCCTCCATTCCTTCCCACTTTCACTTTCACTACTATTATTCCCCATATCGATGACTTCTTTCGAATGCTGAAGAAATGAACTCACCATTTTCTCATCTGTCTCGTCTGAACCCGAAACCCTAAAGAAATTCAGGTTTGGGTATCTTCCCATCTCGACGTCACTAGAAATATTCCTTTGGATTGCCTTCTCAAGTGATTTCACCGAAGTAATTTCTTCTAAACATTTGGTGACCGAACAAATCAAGTCCTTTATGCTTTTAACGTCACCATCTAGTTCGCTTGCAACCAACTTCCAATATTCCTCTTCGTGTTTTATTGCTTGTCCCGCAAGTAATCCAACTCCATTAGCTACGAAGAACAATAAATCCGCCGATCTTGACAGAGAACCCAAAAGCTTACCATAACAAGAACTATGAAAAGGCCAAAACCAGAAATTGGGTTCCAAATCAGCTTCTTGGATGAATTTTTTCAATTCGCTAATACGGGTTTTGAGCTTCTTTTGATTCTCAATCAAATTGGCTTTGTTTTCTTGAATACCAAACAAACTCACGCAATCATGAAGTGTCTTGAGACTCTTGGAGAGCTGTTTTTTGGCCAATGTTGAAGCTCTTGTTGGTCTAAACGCGATCTCTACCAATATCGAACAAGAGAGTCCGATAAATGTTTCTATAATTCTCGCAATTGCAAAATCACTTGGTTTACCGAAATTCTTTCTACCAAGAATCAAAACTGCACCGATCACAGCAGAAATTCCTCCAGCTTGCCCATACATTTTACTTCGGCTAAGAAAGCTAGTGAAAATAAACCAAGGGAGTAAGGATAAGAACCTTACAGGCAGAAACCTTTGGAAAAGAAAGCAACCAAAAACTCCATAAACTGTCCCCAAAACAGTCCCTTGCGCTTTAACATTAGCAATTTTGAATGTAGCTTCTCTAGCCGCGGCGAAACTGATGGCAACAGGAAGGCCAGACCAATACCCGTTTTCTTTGCTATATTTCAAGCCTAAATAAACAGATAAACCCAAAGAAATCCCAAATTTGATACCGGGAACAAGTTTTTTTATATTCGACTTCATATCCCATTTGGCTGAACTCTTAACGGAATCCCCTTTCGAATGATTTGATAACCCCTCTTTTGATTTCTGGCAAGAACTATCCGAAGTCGATTTGACCTCCAGCAGTTGAGTGCAAAACAAGAAAAAGAAAGAAGGTAAATCTTTAAGGGTTTTGGGGATTTCTGTTAGTGTTTGAAGAAACACTAGGATATCATTGTCTGAATTAGATTCGGGATTTACAGACAATGAGTCACAAGAAAAATAGTTGTTTTTGGATTGTCTTATGATTAGACCAATGTGGTCTTCCAGTTTTAAAAGACCTTCCTTGATCTCACCACCTAAATCTGTTGTAAGAAGTGAAGCTTTGTTTGTTAAAGCCATCTCCATTCCTCTCAGTGCCATTTCCACTTCTTGTAGTTTCACTTCCGAGTTCTTATAATATTGAGGTTTCAAGAACTTGAATGGAATTGTCTCCCATTTCATGCTTGGCTGTTAAATTAAAAAAAAAAAATTAGAAGCAATACCACATGAATAAGATTATACATATATATATATATATATATATATATATATATATATATATATATATATATAATTACTAATATATATAATATAGTATCTAAATTACATTAAACTCATATTCATACTAATATTCACGATTTGTTATGCTAAATGGATTTTTAAAGTTGACAAGGTTGTATTTTTTATAATCAAGTTGACAGTGTTTCATTTTTTATATTCCTTAATAGTTTATTTTTAATCTTTTTTTTATAATTTAGTTTATTTCATAATTTTTCATTCCTTATGCATTTCAAAGGCTATCTTGCAAATAGGAGAAACGAATGGTACCCATACTACTACTTATAAGTTAGATTTAGTACGACAAATATAAGATTTTATCTTTTTAATGAGGTGACTTTTCTTTAACATGTCTAAAAAAATTGGAAGAAAATCTTCTTTATTAAGTTTTAATATTAGAGATTGTATTATTAAAAAAAAATTATATTGAATACATTTAATATTTCATTCTGAGTGCAATCAAAGAAACCAAAAAATTGCTATATATATATATCAATTTAAAAAACTACAAACAAATGCTCATGAAAAAAAAACATTAATAATATATATTATATAGGTTGAACTCTATATGACAATGCTAGATAGAATTGAGATCCACTTTAATATATATTAATCTTAACTTTAACTTTTCTTATATTTAATGTTATATAATTTTATTTGACTAGTAATAGAATATGAATTATATTAATAAAACTTTGACCCATATCATTATATAATTGGATTAATATCTATAAATACCTTTATCTAGATTATATACTCTATCTAGCCAAAAGAAAATGAAACTGAACCACATGAATAGTAGTTACTGGTTGTATGGATTTTTAAGATGCGAATGTTTTATTATTTCTTAATATTTATTTTATTATTGCTTAAAATTTCAAGATTTAATTAAGAAATCTAATAGGACAATAAAATTATGCTATTTTCATGCATAGATGCAATAGTTGAATGATCAAGTTTAATTTTTCGATGACACTTACTTTTATTTCATGCAGAGAGATATTGATATCAATTATTAGGTTTATGCAGAGAGTGGGGAGTTGGATATCTATAATTAGGTCAAGTTTAACTTCAGCATCAAAGCATAGAAAACTCTTTCTTATTTAATGAAATATTCCGTTATACTAATAACATTTTAATCTTGTTGCACTTTTTATTATATCATAATATAATTATATACGTATGACGTATCTATATATGTCTTATGTTTGATCCATATTAATATATAAATATATTGAAACCGAAAAACTATATATATAATCTACTATAAAAATAATAGTATATATATCATCAACTTACTTGATAACGCTTGATGTTCTCATGAAGGCTGGTTCCTCCGACAGATAATAACTTAGCTCGAGAGATGGAACCATTAGCTGTGGTGTCATCTTCCTCACAGAAAGCTTTTATATAAATCTTCAATCTTTCAGACGTATTCGCAGCAAGCATCTTGCAGTTTTGTTTCACCTGTTAAAAAAATCATTAATATAAAATAAATTATTTACTTTTAACAGTTTAATATTTTTTTCATTTGATAAGAAGACATGGACAAATATTTCAGACAACCAACCCGGCCGTTTGAAGTTTTAAATATTTTAAAACCATAATATAATTCAAATAACCAAAAAGGGGAATTTAAAAGTTAGAAGTTATTCAGAGAATCGTATGGCAAGCGTCAATAGACTTTTTACTAAAATTCTAAAATCTGAAAAATGTCTTTCTTTTTATTTATGAAAAAAATAGAACAAAATTAAGTATATGAAACTAGCTGCTAATGTCACTTTTCTTTGTCATGGTTTATTGTTATATAACACGTATATTGAAATTTTTTTTAAAAAAAACTCAAATATATACTAAACAAAATGAAATACACATTTTTGTTACCCGAGTTATCACGTGTAAGTAAAATTTAATTAACATGTTTATAGAAAAAACTTATTGAGATTGAGGTTTATTGATAAACATCTTAATTGTAATAGAAAGTATTCACTAACAATCCAAAACAATTTTTATTTTTATTCTTTTGATTTTGTAGAAAGATGGAAGACAAACATCTTAATTGTAATAGAAAGTATTTACTACAAGTCTAAAACAGTTTTTATTTTGATTTTAAGATCAAGATCTTATAGAAGTAGAAAAAACAAAGTTTGTATCTAAACTGATAAATTAGTGTGAGAAAAAAATGAATGAACTTGTTCTAATTATCATAAGAATAACATGTGGTGGATCCTCTTAAAAGAACTCAATCCGACACTACAAATAGAAAAAGTTAACTAATAGAAGGTATAAAATCATGGTTTTAAATCCAGTGACAAATTTAATTATTTCTTTTTAAATATCTTGTACTACCTTTTAACTTCAAGAATTTAATACAAAATAAAGTCTTTGAAATGTTAATTACTTCTTTGAAGAAAACATCAGGTCTCTCTATATAAATTTACTTTTTTACTATACTTTGATTAAATACTTTTCTTTTCTTTTGAGTTTCATTTAAGTACTTTTCTTTAATCAAACCTCTAAATATATAAAATTTCCACAGCCCGATATTTAACCGAGTTTAATAAACATTTTTATATTAATATTATATCCTTGAGATGATTTTAAATTTTAGACTCCACGTAAAAAAAGTAGAAAAAAAAACAATAGTAATATTTACCTCTTTACAAGCCAACCTTGGAAATGGCAACAATAAAGCCAAAACACAGGCCACAACTCCAAGACCTGTACTAGCAGCAACATGCAAAGGATGCATAACTGGTTCGGTTTTGGAACCATTAATAAACGCAATCACATAAGTTATCACAATCTGTCCTAAAGCGATCCGTTTAGTTTTCAAGTGAGTCGATTTGGGTACAACCACAACCAACCCAGCTATCCCAACAGCTAAAGCCGTTATAAGATTGTTCATCCGACCCGGACCGATAAGCCACAAGCTTAATATAGCCGGACCTATGGTCTGACAGGTGGCGTAAAGTGCTAACCAGCAACCATGCAAAGTGTCACCTAAAGTAGCGTCTGTGACGATTATTAATATCACAGTCACGTAAGAGAAAGCCGGGAAAGTGATAAAACGGTTTATTGATGTTGGACCGTATAAACTTGTGATTCCTACTATGGTGCAAGCTAAAGCGGTTCGAAAAGCAGATGCAATGCATTTACGCCAAGCGTTGTAAGCTGTTATAGGCATAATTTCGAATTTTTGTTTGTGGAACAATGTTTTGGATTCTTTGAAGTAAGATGATAGAGACGGCTAGGGTTTTGAGATGTGATGGCTCTTGTGTTTGTGTTTTGTGTTTTGTGCTGGTGATGTTGTGTTTTATAGAGAGAAAGTAATTGATAGATAAGTTTGTTAAAGAGAGTATGTGGTTGAGGAATTTAAGAGGAAAAGTTGTGGTGGAAGTCTTTGCGTAATCCACGTGTCACTGAATAAGAAGTAATGTTTTTGTTTTTAGTCAGTAAGGGGTTAGGGGTGAGGGTGACTATTGAGTCATTGCAAAGTCGTTCGCTGTCCGAAATTCGGATAATAGTTTCGAACATTTGTTATTTTATTACATATGCATGTTCTAGGGGTTGAGTTTTCGAGGATTTTATTACTCAAGCATGGTGTAGGAATCTAAATATTAAAGTGTTTAGAGATCTATAAAAAAGAAAACTACTATATCTTAGTGTATTCTTGAGTCGGTCTACTTGATACGGGAAAGACTAGTTCATCTTTATCTCTTAAAACCCGAGAAAGTAATAAAAAAATTATATTCATGTATCGACTTGGACATAGATATATGATTCTTTATATATAGGTACTCCTAATATCTCAGATCACTTCGATATAATAGTAGGATTTATATAGTGATACCAACTGTTCTTATCATTCGGGTGTGATCCTCCCTCAATATATCTCGTTGGCTATGTGTAAGTATATTTTCCGTCGTAAGGAAATAATCACTTTGTTTTACGTCGGATTTTGTATTTTCGTAAACCACTAGGCTCAAAAAGAACGCCGCGGCAAAGTTGTAGCGCTTATGTTGGAACCAAATTAAATTAAGCTAAAAACATATTAATCAATTAATTAAGTTAATTAATTAATTTATATATTGCTTAAATATTTGGATAATATATTATTGATGTAACCATATTTTTTTAGAGATTTGATTTTGTATTTTAGAAAAAATATTATATTAGTCGAAAATATTATTCTGTTATTAAAACAGAATAATATACTAATATAAATATAGGATATACATTGTATCAAAATAACAACAACACAAAAGCTTTAGTAAAAAAATTCTTCTTCTCTTGTATCTTTTATTATCTACAATTGGTATCAGAGCTCTGTTCGATCAAGATGAACAACTCGATTCCTATCTCTTTTGTTCCTCAATTAACAAAAGAAAATTATAATAAATGGAGTACTCTGATGAAGGCTCTACTAGGATCTCAAGAAGAATGGGAAATTGTTGAAAAAGGCTAAAATAAAGTAAAAGATGTTGAAGACACAAAAAGAAGATCTAGGAAAATCAAGAAAGAAAGATAAAAAAGCATTGTTTTGGATATATCAAGGAGTCCAATCATATGAAGCAGCTTGGGAAAAAATTGCTTGTGCCACTTCAGCAAAACAAGCATGAGAAATTTTGGAGAAATCATTCAAAGGAGATGAAAAGGTAAAAAGAATTCGATTACAAACTCTTAGAGGAGAATTTGAAAGTTTACAAAAAAAACAGCCTCTGAATCCGTTTCTGATTATTGTTCACGGGTATTGTCCATTGTGAACCAATTAAAAATAAATGGGGAAACATTGGATGATATCCGTGTAATTAAAAAAATTCTACGCTCTTTGGATTCAAGATTTGACTATATTGTTGTTGCTATTGAAGAATCTAAGGACTTAAATATCATGACGATTGATGAATTAACGGGCTCATTGAAAGCTCATGAAGAAAGATTAAATAAGAAAAATAAGGAAGTAACGTTAGATCAAGAAGTACAGTCAAACTTGTCTAAAAGCGAGAAGAAAGAATATTCTACAAATCTGAGGGAAAAAGATTATGGCCATCCTTCAAGAGAATGGAACAGAACAAACAAAAACCACAATTTTAGAAGCTCACAAAGAGGACACGGAAATCAAAAAGGAAGAGGCTTCAATACTTATGGAAGGGGTCATTATGAAAATCAATGGAAAGAAACAAACCAAAATCAGAAGTTTAGAGGTTCACAAAGAGGACGTGGACGTGGAAATCAAAGAGGAACAGGTCGTGGTTATATTGAGTGTTTTTATTTTCACAAGCATGGTCATATAGAAAGCGATTGTTGACACAAGGAAAAAGAAAAAAACGAAGCTAATATGGTGAAAAATAGTCAAAAAACTTTATTGCTTGTGACTCTTGGTGGAGAGACTGATGATTTCTGGTACATAGACAGTGGTGCTAGCAAACATATGACAGGTAACAAAAACTTATTTTCAAAATTATTTCAAGTTGATTGTGGAGAAGTAAAAGTAGGAGATGGAAAATCTTACAAAATTAAAGGTGTTGGTGAATTAGAATTTAAGACAAAGCAAGGGAAGATTGAGAAAATGTCTGATGTTTATTTTGTTCCTAGACTTAAAATAATTTGCTTAGCGTTGAGCATCTACTGAGGATGGGGTATGATATTCACTTTCGAGACATGGCATGTTACTTATCATTGAATAATCAAGTTGTTGCTAAAGTTGGAGTAGCACAAAATAATCTTTTCTCACTTACTCTTCAAAATCAGAATATGTGTTGCTTGATTAGTTCTCATGAAGCAGTTGCAATTATGGCATGATCGGTTTGGACATTTGAATTATAGAAATTTGGATATGCTTTCAAGAAAGATGATGGTCACTGGTTTACCAAATATTAATCGTCTCGATGATGTATGTGAAACTTGTCAGTTTGGAAAGCAACATAAAATTTCGTTTCCGTCTTAATCATCGTAGAAAGCAAAAAGACCACTGCAACTTATTCATTCAGATCTTTGTGGTCCAATGACAATTCCATCTTTCGGAGGTAATCGTTATTTTATAACTTTTATTGATGATTACTAATGAAAAGTTTGGGTTTATTGTGTTAGAGAAAAATGGGTGGTATTTCAAAAATTCAAAGATTTAAAGCAGAAGTAGAGAACTTTACTGGATTAAAAATCAACACCTTCAGACAGATCGTGGAGGTGAGTATTTTTCAAAATAATTTGAGATATATTGCAGAGACAGTGGCATTCGGCATGAGATGACGGTCCGCTATACGCCTCAGCAAAATGGTGTATTTGAAAGAAAGAACAGAACAATAATGGAAATGGCTAGATGTCTTCTTAAGAAGAAGAGGTTATCAAGAGTTTTTTGGGCTGAAGCTGTTGCATGCGCTGTTTATCTTATTAACAGATCACCAACAACAAGCTTGGAGAATTGCACGCCATATGAGATGTGGTATGGTAGAAAGCCTAATGTTCATCATCTAAGAATATTTGGGAGTGTTGCATACTCTCATATTCCGGATGTAATGAGAAGCAAGTTAGAAGATAAATCTGAAAAATGCATCTTCATTGGTTATAGTGAAATAAGTAAGGCATGCAAGATATATAATCTCGTAACAAAAAAGATTGTGATAAGTCGAGATGCCCGGTTTGATGAAAATTCATTTTTTTAAGAGATGACGACTAAGAAAGAACCTTTACAAAAAATTTCCACTTGAACTTGAGAGGCAGATTTTGAAAGTGCCGAAAATAATACTCCAACAGGAAGCCCTCCTACTTCCCCAAACTTTTCATCAAGTTCTTCATCTAGTCCGGTCAGAAAAATGAGAAGTATTCAGGAACTATATGATGTAACTGATGAAATCGTGGAACACGATGCTATATTTTTTGCTTTCTTTGCAGGAGAAGATCCAATTTCGTTTGATGATGCATATCAATAAAAAGTATGGAGGAAAGCCATCAACAAAGAGATTGTCTCAATTGAAAATAATGATACATGGGAGCTTACAGATTTACCGTCGCACAAGATTTCTATTGGGGTCAAATGGGTTTACAAGACAAAAATGAATCCAAATCGTTCCATCAATAAATACAAGGCGAGGCTAGTTGCAAAAGGATACAAACAAAAAGAAGGATAAAATTTTACAGAGGTATTTGCTCCCAATTCTGGACTTGAAACAGTTCGGTTACTCATATCTCTTGCTGCTCAAAATAATTGGAAGATGTTCCAAATGGATGTAAAGTCCGCATTCTTGAATGATGTTCTCAAAGAAGAAGTCTATGTTGATCAACCACCTGGGTTTATTAAGAAAGGAGAAGAAAAAAAAGTTTACAAGCTAAAGAAAGCATTGTATGGGTTGAATCAATCACCCCGAGCCTGGTACAGCCGTATCAATTCTTATTTTGAAAAATATGGATTTAAAAAATGTCCATATGAACATACTCTCTACATCAAAAGTGATTCCCAAGGAAGATTTATGGTGGTTAGTCTTTATGTCGACGATCTTGTTTTCACAGGAAACAATGTAAAAATGTTGGAAGAATTAAAACAGTCAATGATGGCAGAATTTGAGATGACAGATTTAGGAGAACTTCATCATTTTCTTGGCATTGGAATTCATCAATCTGAGAAATGAATTTTTATTTTACAAGAGAACTATGCAAAAGAAATTTTTAAAAAATTCAAGATGAAAGCTGCTAATCCAGTCACTATTCCATGCATCACAAGTCTGAAGTTATCTAAAGAAGGTGAAGGAAAAATTGTTAATTCAACCATGTTCCGAAGTCTGGTTGGAAATCTAATGTATCTAACTTCGACAAGGCCTGACATTGTGTATGCTGTTAGTTTGATAAGTAGATTCATGGACAAACCTTATTCTAACCATTGAGAGGCTGCCAAAAGAATATTGCGATATGTGAAGGGAACCATTGACTATGGAATTTTTTATGAAGCTAATACAGAAGTTAATCTCATTGGTTATACAGATAGTGATTTAGCGGGAAGCATTGATGATAGCAAGAGCACTTCTGGGTATGTGTTTCACCTTGGTAGCGGTGCAATTTCATGGAGCTCAAAGAAACAATCAGTTGTGGCGCTTTCGACTACAGAAGCAGAATATATTGATGCATCTTATGCAGGATGTCAATTGATTTGGTTGCGTGGAATTTTGGAAATTCTAAAAAGAAAGCAGGTCAAGTCAACCATTTTATTTTGTGACAATAGTTCTACTATTTCAGTCACAAAGGATCCAATTCTTCATGGAAGAACAAAACACATCCGGATTCGATATCATTTTCTGAGGGAGCTCTTGAATAATGGTGATGTTCAAGTTAACTATTGCAAGACTGAAGATCGGATGGTTGATATCTTCACAAAGCCACAAAGTGCACAAGTCTTCAAAAGGAATGTTGAAAGTTTGAGCAATCTTAATTTAAGGGAGGCATTATTAATTAAGCTTGAGAATATTAATTAATTAATTTAGTTAAAATATTTTAATAATATATTAATATATTTTTGAATAATATATATTATTCAATTAAGAATATATTATTCAGTTGAAAATATTATTCAATTGAGAATATATTATTCAATTTAGGAAAAATATGTTTAGATTTGATTTTATATTTTAAAGAGTCTTATATTAGTAAAATATATTATTCTGTCATTAAAACAGTATAATATATTCATCCAAATATATATATATAGGAGATGTACTAAACAAAAAGGATTAAAAAAATATTTTTGTTCTCTCCCATATTTTTCTTTTTCCAAAAATATCTCATTCAAATTTACATAGAAGAGACCGTCTGATAAACAAGGAGGTCACTGCGGAGACACTTCTTTGCTGTGGCAAGGGGTCATAAGGTATAGGGCTGCGCTATATCGATTATATCTAGACAAACTATTTTTTAAAAATAAGTTCATTTAAAAAAAAATTCTCCTTTAATTATATTTTTAAATCCTGAGCTTTTTTTATTATAAATTTAGATTCAAATTAGTAACTCTCACATCTTTTTTAATGGTAAATGTCCCACCTTTTTCTATTAAATTTGAGTTTGAATTCTAAAAAAAAATCTATGTATGTAATTCTATTTTTAAAAGTCTATTTGTTACTTTTTTATATATACTTTAACTAATATATTAGTGCCACTATTTTTACTAATCTATAATTTTATATTCACTATTCTTTATTTATGTATACTAAAATACTTATACATAAGTAATATTTTTTATGAACGAAAATACAAACGCTGCGATCCCATCGTAGTGCCGCGATAATCAGACTGTTTATCGCTACCGCTACGAGGCGCCGCACGCCATTAAAAGCTATGCACTAGGGTCAATAAAATCCAAATTATTTACTAATTTGCAATGTTATTTTGGATAAATTAGTATTATATTTTATTTTAAAATATTAGCTATTTTTGTTTTAGTTATTTCTTGTATTTAACATTCCGCCACTATATTTTATATTTTGGTGAATTGCTTCTGTAATCAGCAAGGCTATTCAGTTGAACCATTCCAATCCGAAACAACTTATCAAACTTGGATTCATCAGTAACGACTATGGTGAGAGTGACTTCCGAGCTGGTAGATGAAATTCTTTTTCAAAACGAGAGCTCCAAACTACCGGAAGAAGACCCATCCGGAAGGTAGCCAACGCTACCTTATCTTCACAGTACTCCATATCCGTCTTTACTTGGATGAATCTCTTGGTGTACTCGTTCAAACTTTCTCCAATCTTTTGCCTTCAGTAAATGATGGTGTCCCCGTTAGCACGAAACTTCTTGCTTCCGACGAAGTGATGTCGAAACATGCTCCAGAACATATCAAAATTCTTTATACACCCTTGAGGCAGTCGGTTATACCAAGTAGAGGCAGCGTTCCTGAATGTCTGAGAGAAAGCTCTGCATAACAACTTATCGTCGTCATCATAGTTGATCATGAAGTTCTTGAACTGTTCGATGTGGTTGTATGGATCCTGGGTCCCATCGAACTTCTCTAGCTTAGAAATATTGAGCCACTTAGGAAGGTGTCCGGAGAGAATTTTCGGGAAGAGAGGTGACGACCTCCAATTGTGTCCGACCTTGTAAGTGCTCCCCCCCCCCCGACAATCATTTGTGGTTAGAGAACTAAAATGGTTACTGACTCTAAAATCTTGTTGATAGCTGTCGGACTGAGTATTCCTCCAAGTAGTAGCTGGGTCCTCGGAATGCATTTTTCTTTTACCAGCATCGTCTTTCCTCCTTGAACCACTCTTTTTCTTGTTGGCTCGATGAGTGTGCTTATGTTTCCTCGGATCTTTGTGCTTGTGATCCATATTATATCTTAAGTGAGTCTCCGAAGAAGAAGAATTATCGGAGTGTATTCGCTCGAATCAGACGGCTCGTACTTTTGCTCGGATCTAGTACGTCTTTTAGAATGTCGATGGCTTTTTCGACGTCGGTTTTCTTTGGGTAACACCGCATCCTGGATCTGGTCGGCCTCGACCTTTTATTTTTGGACCTCATATATGACCCTTTTCGTGCTTTCCACCATAGCGTCTCTTTCAGAATTTAGTCTTTCGATGTCTTCCAACAACTCTCTCCGCCTGGCGACCAAAACTGATTCCTCTAAAAGTTCCTCTCCCTGCCGATCCGGAGCATTACCATTGTTTGTGACCTGCTCCTCCATCAGATGATCTCCAGACTCGATACCGACTAAGTTTTTGGTCGGGTTAGACTCAATCTCTCCATCAGATGTAAGATCAATATTAATAAGAGAAGATGAAAACTTCTTAAAATCGATTTATTATGTAAGAAAAATATTTTTTCCAATAAAAATGTGATACTTTGAGTTGCAAATCAAGCTTTAGGTTTGGCTTTCACAAGAAGGAAGATGAGACCGTGTTTCCAATAAAATTTATCATGGTTCATCCCTTTTTCCTTTTCGAAACATTTTGTAAAATCCCGACATCTCATGAAGGTTAATTAGGTGGTCGCTGGAATTGAGAAATTTTGACATATTATAGGAGTAAAAGGGAACCAGTAAATCTCATGCTTTGGCTGATTTCCTAATAGAGTACTACGCGCAAAGACCTGAACCACTGTGTAAGACCTTGAAGCCATAGTGGTTGGTAGGAACTCATGGGGGGTCAAACATCTTAGCATGTGTAGTAGGAGTAAATTTAATAGTCTTCATGGCGGAAAAAAATAAGCCAAGAAATGTGGTTTTATTTCCAAACATTGAACAATGAGTAGGGATGGCAACGGGGCGGATCGGGGGCGGGTACCTATATATCCACAACCCGCCCCGCAGTAAATAACTGATACCCGAACCCGCCCCGAAATCCGACGGGTATTTTTTTTTCCATACCAAATCCGAATCCGTGGGTTCGGGTTACCCACACGGGTACCCGCGAACTACCCGCGGAAGAAACCCGTTGTAGATACCCGAACCGAACCCGAACCGAACATAAACAAAATATGTAAAAAATAAAATATAAAAGTAAAAATCTAACTATAAATTTAACAAAATACTACTTTAAATTATAATCTTCATCGACTTGATATTCTAAATAAAACAAACGTATAAAATTAAAATAAACATTTAAATAATTTTTTTAACATTTAAATATTTTAAAGTAAAAAATAAATATCTTCGTTAGCTTCCGTCCTTAAAGCACCAACAATCGACCATCCATTGCAAAAGCTTCAATTATTCCTATTTAAAAATAAATTTTATTAAACATAAGATTAAATAATGCACCGTATCAAATCTATGCATAAACAGTTTATATATACTATATATATATATATAAATAAATTAGACAAAGAGAAATAAGTTATTGTAAAATCATTTTTTAGATAACATGAACGATTTTTAGAGAGAAAAAATAAAAAGAACCGATTAGTCTCAAAAACATAGAAAAAAAAGAAAAAAAAATCATCGAAATAAAGAAAGAAACCTGAATATTAGGAAGGAAGCGAGTGACAACTGAAAACCAAAGAACGGAGCAACAAAAAACCAAAGAACGGAGCAACAAATCGTGGCGGTCGGTACAATAGTGATGGTTCTATGTGAGGAGATAAAAACGAGAGAAGTGATAGTGAAAATGAGACAGATTAGATATTGAAAGGTTTTTTTTCTTTTAGGGTTTGGAATATTATTGGGCTAGATTACATAGAGATTAGAGACGGTAATAAATAATATTTATAACGGGCTATAATTAATAATAATATTATTAAAGTTGAATATTTAGTCTTTATAACGGGCTAAAAATAAAATCAGTAAATAATATTTATATATACAGAGATGGAAGGTATTTTTACGGGGCGGGTTCGGGGCAGTTACCCGTGGTTTAATATTCAAAACCGAAACCGAACCCGAACCCGAACGGATAGTAAAAATAAAAACCATAACCCGCCCCGTTTATTTTTTTCTTTTTCGGGTAACCCACCCCGTCGGTTCGGTTCGGTTCGGGTACCCACGGTTTCGGTTTAAATTGCCATCCCTAACAATGAGGCAGAGTATGAGATTGTCATCACAGGTTTTCATTAAGCATATATTTGCAAGGAAAATAGGATTTTCTAGTTCAACGATTCTTAGATTTCCATTCACTATACTTTTGGACATGAGCATGCTCGAAAAGAATATTTGGTAAAATACGTGCAAATTTTAAAAGGTTAAGCACTATTGTTCGAAAATGTGCAATACGAGCAAGTTTTGAGGACCAAAACCTCTTTGGCGGATACTTTAGCTTTAATATTGATGCGCTCAAAGATTCTTTAGTGAGGCTTAGAAACAAAGATGTCCGTGTGAAGGGGTCGGACTAGAGAATGTTCGTATGACGTGGCTGTGAATAGTGAATTGCTAGAAATAGAAAAGACAAAAAGAATATGTGTTGTAATTATTACTCAATCATTGGCCCTTTTCCCAAAAGGGAATCTCCTTTATATAGGAAAAAAGGTAGTTGGTGAAATTACATGTTTACAATTATCACTCAAGTCTTTCACTTCTTATGTGTGCTTTACTTTGGGCCTTAGCCACTTGATACATTGACCTTAACCTTATTAGTAGGCTGAATTACATGTCAAACACCTATATTTTCCTTCCCTTATCAAATATCATGTTTGGATACCGAGCCTTGGGTAACCTTATAGAATTATCTACCGATCAATAAAGAGTAGAGGTTGATCTCATACAAAATATTTTAAGTATATGTTAACAAGGTCGAAGATGGGCGGTCTAAAATTTGAGACGTTCTTGAAAATAACATGTACTCAAACGAAAATTCCGCGATCCTTAAGTTAAATTCCTAAGCTGAAAATATTCATCTTGTTAGGAATATCATTTTATAATATAGATTTAATCTTACACATGATGTGGTGACTTAGCCCTGAAGAATCTCTGTTGGTTATTGAAAGAGTTTCACAGTTGACAAGGTTCAGCGCATTGGGGTTTTAAAACGTGACTCGTAGGGTTTTATTAGCAAGATTCTACTAGCCTACCATACTAACTGACATGAAGGAATTAGTTACAAAATATGATACATTTCATTGATTTGCTAAGATGATCCATTGTCCAGCAGCGCCCTTTACGCACATCAAACACTTACCAAATGTAAATCATTGTAGATGTAAATTATTTCTTAAAATTGGTAGAGGTTGAAACTCACTTCATGATAACGTAAGAATGTGATTAACTTCATTTTGACTAATATTTGCCACACGTTTGACATGTCAAAGTCGATAATCATTGATAATGGCCTCGAAATCTAGAATTCTGAGAGAACACTTATTTTTAGAACTATGGGTATAAAGCAACATGTATTAACTCTCTTTCACACACATGAGAGCAGTCATCATTACACATATTCTGAATATATGGCTTTATAACCACCCCTAATATTTTTAATATTTTTTTTCATACAAGTAAGTTTCGATAAGAAAATGATCTGTCAGATCATTATTTGGTTTCAGATTAGAATGGGTTATATTAATAAATCTTGTAGAAAAAGTATAATAGTGGTTATATTTATTTATTGAAGATAAGTGCTTAAAGTCTCAAATTTATCACTATAAATATATTTTGTCCCCTTACTTATAAATGGTGAACAATCATTATTCTATTATATTTTTATATGTGGTTATTTTCTCAAAAGTTATTTTCTCTCTTTTATTTATTACACTTTCTTTTATAGTCATTCAAACATTACCAAACTATACCTCATCAGTAACAATCATAATAGGAGTAACATTATGTCTTGTATCCGGAAGTCATCTTCCCAAACCATGTTGTAGAAAAGTTAAATCATGTCTGTATCTGCTCGGATAGCATGGTTTCTCAAGGCTTATAAGAAATATTTTTCACCCCGGGGTGAGGTTACACGCGAATGATCAAGAAAACTTGATTCAACGTCATCGTAATCTTAGTTGTAAGAGGATAGACGGTTAGTAATGACCAAAGTGGTTGTATTTCAGGCTCAGAGGAATATATTGGCTGAAGTGGCTGCATTTCAAGCTAAGAGGGAAACATTTTCTACCAGGATTTTGGTCCTCCAATCTAAAATCAGGATTAAACCAAAAATAGAAATAACCAAAGTAGAGGAACCAAATTTTATGGGATCCTACGGTCCAAATACGACTTACAGCTCTTTTAGAAAGGTGTACCGAGAAAGACATTGTTATATTTTGCCTGCTTCTAGTGATGAGTGTCGTGCACACCAAAGACGTGCATCACTCTCGATCTACAAGATCAATGAATTCTATGAGGGAGTCAAATAAAGACCGTAATTTTGATCAAGGTAGGAAGACAGGAACCACCACGGTTGTAGTAGCAAAAATAGGTTAAACCGAGGTTGAGCCTCGGATCCAATAACATCACAAACCTCTTCAGTTATGCCATTACCTTCCCTTCATTAACTAACACTTCTTCCCTCTATAGCTCCGCAATTTGGATAATAGTCTTAGGGTTTTAACCCAAATTATGTCCAGCAAACGGCTCCACCCCAAGGGTCGGGGTATGGGTACCAAATGAAAATCTACCAAGGAGGGATATATTATTATGTAAATACATACTTAGCTCCAAAAGGGGATGTTAATAGCCTTTTTTATAGTCAAAGCTACAGAATAAGGATATTCCATCTAGCCCTAAAGATTTTGGCTGAAAAGCTGATGAGAAGGTTTGACTTATTCAAAATAAAGAAATAAGATAGGCGTGGTGGCTCAAAGCAGCACATTAAAAAAAAATTAAAATGTCATGTTGGTGTTTAGAATGATGGCCGACTACTTTGTCGAGCCTTTTCAATAACTCTGCAAGGTAATGTTTAGATTAGTTCAATCAGTTGGCTCCATGGTCGATTACAATTTTTGAGACTTTGTGGACTTTGTTTATTAAATAATTTGTGGAGAGTAAATAGGATAAGAGTCATAACGAATTTATTATAAACTGTAAATAATAAATGAAAAAATCTGAGGGATTATATCTGACGTTTTGTTCAAACGAAGAATAACCTCGAGTACAATAATAAAAACATCTTTTATGTATCGTTCAGGCAAGGACACTTCCTACGGACTTTGGAAGATGATATGATGAAAATAAGGTAAACATCGAGTGTTTTTGGCACAGGTAAATTCAAAACATAAAATCAAGGAGACTATGCATCTTCGGCATGTTCCAAAAATCAGCTTCGAAAGAATTATCAGCTCCCCGTGCTGATCAGAATCATTACTACAACAGTGTACAAAACACTACATCTACAACAAAAATCGATCACTTACCATCTCCATATCCCGCGTGTAAACGAATGCAATTAAGAGCAAAAAAAATTAAGTTTAGTATATGAAGCATTTCCTATAACTAAGCCTCGAGAGGACAAAAACAATATATGACAATAAGTACGATAATGACATCACTCATTTGACCAGGGATTGCATCGCCTTCAAGAGGAGATCTCTAGTTTGATCGAAAATGAGAAGTTTATATAGTTTATAAGAAACGATAATAGTGGTGCCTAAAGGAACACATGAAATGAGCCAAGGCTTATTGGATATGGATGATCGGGGATTCAAATAGCCATTTCAAAGAAGAAAAATACCAACATCGTTATAATGGAGCAGAAGACTGAAGTGTTCGATATGGAGTGAATATCTCGACCCTCATCTGACCTACCACTTCAAAGGTACCATTTATGATGGGAATGATTTAATCTTATCCTTCATACCTTTCACTATTTATGAGGGAGATTATGTTTCTAGGATTACAAATTCTTCTAGTAAAATACATGCTTGAAGTACTAAGGCAAAATTCAAAACGTCACCCCATTTTTACAGGCCTCATTACCCTCATATTGTCTTATATATTGACATTATCTGCGGCGTTGTTGGACCTTAAGAGGATGTCATTTTAATAAGTATTAATTTGAAAGGGTAGGAGATCAAAAGGGTCTTTATTGAACCTGGAAGTTTGGTGAACATACTTTTTAAGAGGACCAATGACCTCGACAAACAATCCTTATATTATTCAATATTTGAACTTGACAGTTGTTGGTTTCACTTGGGGGAGTAACACTATTAGTGGATAATTTGAAGTGGTTGTTGTTTTGGGAAGAGATGAGTATAATAAGGTTTTTTAGTAATTTTTATGATGATAGATAAACTCACCTCCTATAATTTAATTTTTGGTAGGTATTGGTTGGATCAAATGCACGTCATCGTTTCAAAAATTCATCAGTGCATTCGGTATGTTGTGAGGTACGAGGTGGATGTACTTTGGAGAAATGAGAATTCTATATATCAACCTTAGAATTGAAGAAAGAGAAATATAAGTTTTTAGGGCCTCACGAAAGAGTCGAGGCTGTTGACGATCCTATAGAGGAACCAAGTCTTGTTATTCATAAGAAGGATGTTGAACTCTATTTGTTTGAAAAAAGGAAACATTTGAGCATCAAAACCTTACTATTAAAGAATTTGATAAAAAAAATTGATCTTGTTTTCATCAACTAATTTGGATGTTTCTATATGGTCTACCAATGATGTAACCGGGATCTCAGCTGATATAATTTTGCATAAATTATCATTTAATATGAATGCAAGGCCTAGATCGCAGATAATGAAGAAATATTCAATTGAGAAGTCCGCAACTATAATCTCCAAGGATGAAAGTTTATCAAGTATATGCCAAAACAAGGAGTCCTAATATGCTATATGGACAGCGAATCCAATTTTAGTAAAGAAAAATAATATAAATGAGAGGATGTGTATTGATTTCACATATTTGAATAGAGCGTGCCCTATAAATCATTTCTATTTCTTTAGGTTGGATCAATTGGTGGATTCGACTTTGAGGAATATGATTTTGTTTTTTATGGATGCATAGTTCAATTACAACCAAACTCAGATGCATCTATCTAAACAATAAAGCACAACCATTGTCATTGGTCAAAGCTTACATTGCGATAAGGTCATGCCCTTCGACCTTGAAAATGATGAGCCGACTTACCAAAGATTTATTAACAAGATGTTTTCCACCCAAATCATTAAGAATTTTGAAGTTTATATTGACGATATGTTAGTCAAGATTGGTAAAGATTCTAAGCATATTTACGATATAGTTGAAAATTTTGAAAACCTGAGAGGTGTTAACTCTAAACTTAAACCAGAGTAGCGCATTTTTAAGATTCTACCCAATAGGTTCCTTGATTACTTAGTTATTGATATTTAAATAAATATTGATTTTATATATCTAGAGATCGCAGCATCGATACAACCAACCTTGATCAATCAATGGCGTTCTGATTTTGATGGTTAGGCTTGATGCGTTCAACATGTTTATCTCTCAATATTCAGATAAACTCTTTTCTTTAAAGTCTTAAGAAAATATAAGCTTCTAGTGATAAAAGAGTGTAACGCAACGTTCAGTAAAATAAAGTAACATATTTCTTCTTCGGAGACATTGTCCAAACATGTTATATAAGACAAATTATTTGCTTATTTAATTGTATCTGACTATGTTGTAAGTGCAGTCCTAACAAATTAATAAAAAGTAATTGTCTGAAGTTTGTTTATTATATGAGTAAAACCTTATTATCAGGAGAAAACATGTATATTCAATACAAAAAAAATAATTTTGGCATTGATTGTCGCTGCAAAAAAACCAAGGTCTTATATTCAAGGGAATTCTATTTTGGTTTGTACTTATTTTCCATTTCAAAACATTATTTAAATCCTAGACATCTCAAGAAGATTAACTCGTTGGTTGATAGATTTGGGATATTTTGACATGAAGTATGAGTCGAGGACAACCATCAAAGCTTAAGCTTTACACGATTTTTAACCAAGCTTCATGTTGAAATGCTCAAGCCGTCAATTTGAAGCTTAATGTCGGATCGGTTGGTTTGAACCCATCTAACATTTTCAGGCTGTTGGACGAGGGTTCAATTAGTAGATTTTTTTAGAGGCTTTGAATCAGGTTATTTGTTTAGGTTTTCAAGTGTCAAATAATAAGCTTGATGAGTACATAGTTATTTAAATTAAGTTGTCTCATATATGCAGAGCCAATATGGTACGATGGATAAATGACTATAAAATTATGATAAACCACACCCTCGTGAAGGAGGATGCTCGAGAAGGAAGATGCTCACAAAGATGATTTGGAAGGTTTTCATGGTACTATCTTTTGGATTTGCAATTGTTCTTGAACAGCGGCGATACAAAATTTTATATTGCAAATGTTGTTGTAATAGCACTGCCAATATTAATTTTTGGATTTTGTTGTTCTTGAACACCGGTAGTATACACATACCGTACCACTAGTATTGTTGAATGAACTGTTGATGTCCTCTACATAATATTGGAAGCATTGAATAAGGATGCTCGGTACACCGTATTAAAGATGTTAAAAGTTCTTGAGAAGAAATTCGAAAGAAAAAACACGTGTAAAAATATATTCTTTAGTCCCCTAAATAACTAAATTTTAGAATATTTTATGAGTAATTAAATAATAAATTTATAAAAAATAAACTATAATTTATTATTATGTGAAATTATTCAATTTAAATTATATATAAATTATTTAATTTATTTATTATTAAAAATCGTGAATAAAAGTTTTTACCCTATTACTATTGTTTTGAGTATTAATTTCATCGCTCAAGACGTTGTATTTTTTTTTCACTCAAGAATTGCAAATTTTATCGATGTTGAAATGAAAACAATATTTTTTACATATTTTGATCATCTTGTTACATAGTTTAATTAGTGTTGTCAATATTAGGCATTATTCTAATATCTTTTTTTGCGGCAGCTTAAGATGAGTTTCTTTGCGGCAGCTTCATCTCTATCCTTCTTTGCGGAAGTTATCTACTTCATCTTGATCCCTTTGGAGTATTATTTCCTTTCTTCTACTTCCCTCTATCTTTTTAAATATTCCTGCAACCTGAAAAAGAGAGAATCAGATATGTTAGTGGTCATGTTTTTAGGTCTGCCAAGCAGTTAGTGAACATCAGAAAAACCTAAAGTTTCCTAGGTTCAATGATTATAGTAAGAGAATAGAAGATAGTGCACTTGGAGGATGGTTAGCAGTGATTATGAAGTCTGGTTGTTCTTTTAATGCAAGCTTGACTAACCAGTCCGCAACAATATTTTGCTCTCTATAAATATGTTTAAAGGTCATTTGTGGATTTATCAAGTTTCTACAACACAATAGGATTTGTATAAAATTATCATGGATACTTTCCTGAAGCTAACATGTTAAATAGTCCTAAACAATCTATTTCAATGTCAATTATGTTTAAGTTTTTATCTTTACAGCATAACAAGCTATTTTAATAGTGCATAAATTTTAGCAACTAGTGGTGAACATTTACCTATTACACTACGTTTAGCTAGAAATAAATCACCTTGTTCATCCCTTAATATAGAACCATAACTTGATTCTCTATTGATTAAAGATGAACCATCGCAATTCAGTTTAATACGATTAGGTGAAGGTAAATTCCATTTTACGTAAATAAAAGGCTTGGAATGTTTAAGATGATTAAAGCAGTTTAAACCTTAAGCTATATGAGAGTCACTTATCCAGTTTTTTATGTTGAGTGATAATGATGAGTCTAAATAAATAAGCATGTAAGATATATGATTGATGATCTTGTTATAAGAAATAGCTATATCTTTGTGTTTATAGTTGTTTCTGGCTGTCCAAATTGACCAGATTATCAATGAAGGTAAAATAGTACGTATATGAGCTGTTTTAGATGTTGATAGTAGCCATATGTTAATGATGTGATTGATTGTCATGTGTCTACTTATTCTAATGCTAAATTTTTCAGAAAAGAAAAACCAAACGTTCTAGGAAGATTCACAAGTTATGAAGACATAGTTCTAAAATCTGAGGCATTTAGAAGCAATTTTAAAACCTTTTCTTTGTAATATAGCATCTGCACTTATTAAGTTATTTAATACTCTCCAAAGAGTGAAGGACCACTTCTTTGGAGAGGTATTGTTCCAGATTTTTCCTGTAATTAATGAAATTGTGTCTTTGAGTCTTAATGCATTAACTTTATTCTTTAAATTGAAGGCTCCATTAGTGGAAAGCTTCCAAATGATGGTGTCTTCCACGTTTAAGTTGATATGTATTTTGCTAATTTTGTTAATGTGTGCAGGCAGTATACAATATTGAAGTTTAGGCAAATCCAATTGTTATTAGTCCAATATTCAATTACCTTTATTGGAGTATAGTGAGATGAGTTAGTTGTTGTTAATGTGATCAGTGGTTCAGAATGGTGACATCTATCTAACCAAAATTCTAAGTTCCCCTTTCTTAGTTTCCAGAATATTTGTTTTTTAGCTTCTTCTTTAGTTTCAAATATTATTTTCCAAGTTTTGGAACTTGTGATTCTTAAAGAAGATTGTAATTGATGTATATTTAGGAAATATTTAGAGTGCATTAGGTTAGCCCATAATATTTTATTGTCTCTGAAAGTTAACCACAGTTTAAAAGAATATGCCTTCTGGATATCTTTTAAGTTTCTAATGTTTAAACCATTTTCATTATATGGTTTAGATAGATCATTCCAACTGGTCCATAGTATTGTTTTACTATTTTCACTATAACCCCACAAAAATTTATTTAGAAGTTTATTTATTCTTGTTATTATCTTCAAAGTTAATTGAGTATATTGAAAATAGTAAGATGGTTAAGATAAGAGAATTGATTTGATTAATTTTATTCTTCCCCATATGAAATGTTTTTTTGAGTTACATTCATTAATTTTGTTCCTTATTAATTCTATTAGAACCTCAAAGAGTGAAGAATAATTATTAGTATGTATTGGGATGCCTAAGTATTTAAAAGGTAAATTAGCTTGTTTGAAACTTAAGTATTTTTTCAGAGAGTTTATCCTAGTTCTGTTCATTGTTGTAGGAGTTATAAAAAATTGTTTTTTGTTTATTTTTTTTCTTGAAAGCATATGATATTTATCTAATTTTTTTGAATTTTTTTTATTTTGTTAGTGAACCATTTAAGAATTGAATGATATCATCAGTATATGCTAAACAGTTTATACTTAAGGGACTTTTCATGTTATAAGACATTGATTTGTGCTGGCCAATTAGTATATTTATACCTCTTATTAAGAATTTCTCAGTAAAAATGTTTGGGGACAAAGGGCCCCCCTGCCTCAAACCATTACCATAATTGAAGAAACCAAATGATGTTCCATTGATTATTACTAAATATGTAATGTTTTCAATGCTTTATCCTAATTACTTGATGATTAAAACCAAATGATGAAATTAATTCATATAAGAATTTAAACTCTAACTTGTTAAATGCTTTTGACATATCTAAGCTGATTATTAGGTTGTCACCTTTTCTATTAAGGTCTTTAGTAATTTCTTGAGTAATTAAGATGTGTTCTTGTATGAATCTTTTTTCAATATAAGCACCTTGTTCTTTTGAAATTATTAAAGGTAGTAGTTTAGCTAATGTGTTATTCAGTATTTTAGATGGATTTATATTGAAAACTGAACATAAACTTATTGGTCTAAATTGAAGCCAGGTTTTAGGTGATTTAACCTTTAGTATTAAACATACAAGGGTTGCAAAAAGTCTTTTGGGGATGTCTGAGTTTGTAAAGTATTCTGAGATGGCTTTAAGTAAATCATCTTTTACTATGTACCAACAAGATAGGTAAAATCTGGAGTTGAATCTATTAACTCCAGAAGCGCTATTAAAGTTTAGATTTGTTAACATTATGTAATTCTTCCATTGATGTTATTTCTAGGATGTTTTTATTGTTTTGATCAAATATGATATAAGGAATGACATATTTAACTAATGATAGATTATTCTGTGTAGAAGTTTTGTTTAATAGGGTAGTAACTGATATCATCAAGGGTGAATGATCTGAGCCAGTTATGGTCAGATACTTCACCCTTGTAATATTGAAGGTATCTCTTCATTTATCATTGTGTAAGGTCCTATCAAAACGTTCTATTTATGTTTGTTTGTCGAAGCGAAATTTGAGTTTGTATAGTCACGGTCTTCTTGTCTACAGTCTAAGGTCATGTTGTTAAAATCATCCATACTTTTAGTGCAAAGTGTGGAACAGGACAGTTGCTCACTTGCATTGGAGATTGTATTAAAATCTCCAACAATAAGCCAAGGTAGGTCTGTGTCAGAATGGTTTATAATTGATCCCATAAAGGCACTCTATTGGATCGGGTACATTTTGCATAGACTATGGTAAGCAGAACTACTATGTTAGTAGAAGTATGACTTACCATAGTGTTAATAAGTTGTTCAAAATTATCTAGTATATTGATATAAAAACTTTTTTCCATAGTATCCAAATTTTATTGTTAAAGTTTGCAAAATATGACTCAAAACCAAGTTTTTTACATGTTGATAGTAGGTTATCAGCTGATATCATAGGCTCATGTAGACCTATGATATCAGTTGAGAATTTTTTGACAATGTTTTTAATTCTTCTTATTGTTTTTGGTTCCATATTCCTCTAGTGTTCCAGTTTAGTATAGCTATAGTCATTTTAAAGATTGTTTTGATGATCTCATTGATCCTTTAGGGTTCATTGTTTTGATCCGTATTTTAACTTTTGATGATTTTCTTAAAAGGCCGTAATTATGTCTTTTTTAGGTTGTTTATGTGCATGTGATTGAGGAAGGCCAGGGTTTTCTTTAATAATTGGAAAATCATGCTCAGTTTCAGATAATTCTTCTACTTCTTCTTCATTAAGTATGTTAAATGAATTTCTTAGGTTAATTTCATGTATGGCATCAGTTATATCTTTATCATAAACTACTGGTGGTTCATTAGATTGATTAAAGATTAGAATGTTTTCCTTTATTACATTTTTTTCTTTATTTTTTGTTTGTTCTTTTTCGTTGTTTGTTACTGATTTAAAATATTATAATTCTTTGTTCTTTTCATTTTCAATTTCAATTACTGGTGGTTCTTTTTCATGTTCTTCTGTTTGTGATTTCTTATCAATCTCAGGGTTTATTTTTAGGATCCAAACTTCTTTTGAAGGAAGTTTGGATTGGGTTTTGTTAATATCTTTGTTGTTTCTGATTTTATTCATTGTTTGTTCAAACTCTTCTTTTTTACAGTGTTTTTCCTAGTGTCCAATGTGTTTGCATTTTTTTACAGTAAAATGGTTTGTTTAAGTATGAAATTTATTGCAGTAGCCATCCTTTTCCCTAAAGCTTATCCAAATTATTTGGGGAAAAGGGTTATAGATGTTAGCTAAGATCCATGTCTTACACATATTATAACTTGCAATGTTGTTTTAAGGAACTTGTACTTCTAAGTGCAATCCAATTACCTTAGCAATTTGGGTGATTGAGCCTGAGTTATAGCGTATTTTAGGTATTTTAGGCAGTGAAATCCAAAGATGAGTCACTGGAGACTCCTTTTTAGGGTGAAAATTTGATGTCCATTTTAGTATTCTATATGTAAATTCTCGTGTTGTTCGAATAGTTTTTTTTCCATAAAGTTTTAACATCTTCCAGCAGAACCGGTGGCGCTGGGCCTCAGTACCGAGCTTATAATATATTTTTTAAATAGTGATTTTAGAAGAAAAAAATTAGTTAAATATTATTATTATTTTAGATGATCTTAATTCAAATCTTATGGTTCTTAAAAAGAAAATTTCCTTAAACGCTTCCAAAAACAAAAGTAAAAGATATTTAAATTGATAAAAGTAAATAAAAGACTAAGAGGGTAGAAAAAACAAAAAAAAAAAATCATTTTTGAAAGAAAAAAAAAACTTAATGTTTAAAAAGACAAAAAAAATTGTAGCCTTATGTTCATCACGCTTATCGTAAGGTGACAAGTTCTTCCCCAAACGTCTGATATTACAAAAGGAAATGTAACAAGTTATGCAAGAATATTACAAAGAAAGTTTAACCTGGTCATTCTAATAGTTCGAGTGCATAGGCAGGTTTAATATCAGACAGAGATAATTTCTTATGTTTTATATTTAGTGGGCAAGTAAGAATAATGTTTTATTTTCTTTGGCGAACACCAACATTGAACCCTCTAAAACAAAAGACAGAGACGGTCAAGATCATCTAAGAAAAACAAAAGTTAGATTTTTCCGTACCTAAAGTATTCTCTGTCTGAGAATAATATAGCTTTTAAAGATTTAGTTTTCGACTGCTAGATACCGAAGTAAAATTATAATCATGTAGCACAAATATTGTCAAACTAAATTTCTCAAAATTGCAATATTAAATTTATACCGTACGTCATTAATATGAAACGGAGGAGTATAAGATTTAAAAATAACAAATCAAAATTACGCTAGATCCATATAGTTAAAAGAAATTAGTATGTTTCTATCATGTGGGTTGCACCCCAAGCCATGCGTTTGTGCTTTAAACGTGAAGCTGTCTTCCACTATTGAGAGTGGTTAACTTCAATCAAGTTTCTTTACAATTAATTCGTATGCGTTAATAAAAGATAGCAAAAAGGCCTACAGTTTCGAGAAATCACAGTACTACCCGTACCACTTTCATTAACAGCGATCGAGACAAAGACTGATGCGTATGAAGCATCTCATTTAGTCCGATTCGGCTGCGAGGAAGACCTGTCTAGTTATTTTGAAGATAAAGGTCAAAATAAAATCCTAAAACTAACTTTTCAAGATCAGGAAAGAAAAGAACTTTCCAGCTAGAGTTTTATTGAATATTAAGTCAAAGATTGAAGCATACTAAAACTGTGCATCATCTAAAATATTCATGAGCAAATCCACATTAAGATAGCGAGACATCTTTAAGCCTATAGAATTGTTCAAGTCCTTAGAAGTTTATCTCTATTCACCTAAAGATTACAAATCCAATACAAAGTGGTTATTGTCAAAGAAAGCAAACTGTCGTAACCTATAAACCAATGCTTGAGAAAAGCATTAACCCACAGTCCTCATCTCCTGCACAATGACGAGTACATATTATAATCTGATTCCTGCACGATGCGATTCAACTTTGTATTAGTAAAATATCTAATAATCACAACACAGTAGTTTTTTACATCAAATTTACAATTAAATGTTTGGATATACGGTACGTATGCAATAATTACTACAGTATAAATACTTGTTCCGTAACATTGTAATCGGTTAAAGCATACTGTCTAACAATATTATTGTGCACTTAAAGAAGAAATTTAGGATTCAGTATCCAAGTATGACCAACTTTTCATCCCAAGTTGACATGCCAAGCAATTATAAATTTCAAAAGAAAGGTTAAAAAGAGAATTTTTAATTTTGCCTCGGAAATTCAAGAGATGGAAGTCAAGTAAAGGTGATAAACAATGACAAAACCCAAGATAAAAGGCAAACATCACATTGCACAAGATTAAAGCAAAAGGAGAGAATAGAAGAGATATTATAATTTCAAAAATATGATAAACAAAATAAACATTTATAATAGATTAATTACAAATCTACAATATAAAGTAAGTGGGTTTTCTTTAGATTTCCACTAGCATAAATCAAGTCCTAATTGTACTGATTTCTTGTTCCTTGATGAGGAGGAAAGGTCAAGTGGGTTTTGGTGGATCATCTCATGAAAGGTAACTAGTGCAGCAAGTTAGTTAAAGCATAAACACTTTATTTTCTATGACATGTTTTTCAATACAAAACACTCGAAGGGATTCAAAATTATTATACTTAGTTCCTAATTTCTGTACTCTAATTGGCTTACGTAACTAGCTCAGGTTCAAGCTTTTATAATGAGAAAGAGACTAACAATGAAACCCACCAACATGCTTGCTGCAACGACAAAGCAATCAGATTAAATCTATGGACACGAACATTCGATCCCACTTTGTGATAGAATAAGGCAAATGGTTAAATTCAAACTAATTTACTAACCTAATCGGAGATACACAAATGTATCTGACAAATAGTACAAGATCAATTCCAAGCACTGATCCGAAGTACCAAATTTTTTAATGCCATCAACAAAACAAAACACAAGGACATCAAAACAAAATATTAGGAAACGGTGTTTTCATAGAAAGGGGAATCAGCAAGCAGCCCTTTAAGATCTTATTATTTTGGTGGGATCCTATGCAATAAAGCTTTCACACTGGTTTAGACAATTAGTTTAATACTGCCTTTCTATTTAATTCATATTCGAATTCTACAATTCATAAGACCAGTGGCTTTTTATGTTGCCACGTTCACTCATATTATATTGTAGCTAATGGACTTGGGTCATAAAACCAGTCTTAATAACTTAATACACAAGTATTAGCAGGCACGAATCTAGGACAGGTTGGTGAGGGCAAAAAACAAATCCCTAGCCTACGTAGCTTAACCCTTTTCTGGTAAGAATCTATAATAATAAACAAACATAGGGCCAAGAATACAAATTCAAAACTTCTTGGACAAGATCATAAAAAAGAACTATTGTTAAAAAAAAACGATTGCATAACCATAAGTTTAAGGGAGTGGTGGGAGCACTTATACACTACCTGTAGTTGTAGGACAAGATAGATAGACAAAACTACTTTTAAAGATCAATATATAACTTAACCAAATATGAGGTAACAAAAGAGAGACAATGAATGAAATTAAGACAAATGAAAGTATGACTTGAATCTACATATCCAAATCTATAGAATTCAACTTAAACTATACATTGCTAAATTGAGAAGAAAGAAATATAATAGACACAATTATATAAATCTTTACATGCATTTAGATCTTAAACTTTAGACTATCGCTATCCCACGTCCGAGTAAGAATGACTATTCTGGTTTATTTTTATTTCAGTCTTGACTTCTCAGATCGATAACACTGCTCACATCCCATAACAATTGGCACTGATCAAAGAATAACCTAAAGGGCTAGGCTAAGACATTTACTAGTAGTGGTTTGTACCTAATTGTAAATACTAAATAGTCTTATTCCTGGTGAATTTGTTTGTACCTAGATGTAAATAGTCTTATCCCTAGTAAATTTGAGACAAATAAACCAATTATACTGCAACGTCAATGAACCAATAACAGACAAAAGTGATATTCCTAAACGAAAACAGTGTGAGGAGAATGGTGGACATGCTCCTCACCATGGCATTCATTTATTTTCCGATATAGCAAACAAACATCATCAAGTGGTGGGGTTACTAAGAAAAGTTATTGCTTACTGCCTCAGGAAAGCACCTGGAAAATTATGACTACCAAACCTAATATTGATTTGAAAGCAGTTTGTGAATCCGTACTAATAAGTCAAAGATATAACTCAAGAAATGCAATGTACAATTTCTAGTAAAAAAAACTTGAGTGCCCTAGTTGACAAAATGAATATTCCGTTTGTCTTGTCACTGAATCCACTGCCAAAGACCCATCCATCACCTGATAAATCTTAATTACTACAATGAAACTACAAAGATATGCAAGAAACAGAGAGATGGAAGAAATATTATTATCAAAGACAATATTACAGTGCTGTAACAGGTTGGTTTGGTAAAGTACTATTTCAATCCAAAGTACATAAAAAAACAAACAGAAGTAGACCGAATGCTTCCAATAAACACAGGTTTTGCTGTCACCTATGATAGGTTATACTACAGGAAAATTGCTTTAGTCTAAGAGGAGAAAATTATCATGGTCTGTTAAAGTAAAATAAGTCCTTTTTCTTATTTTTCAAAGTCAATATAAATAAGTACGAAAAAAGGAAGATTGAACTCCTCATAGTTTAAGGTCAATTTTTTCGGGGGTAATGTGGAGTTCACAAATCAAAGAATGATGTATACCAAACTTCAGATTCAGTATAAATTATATAGTTACAAAAGACATCGAATACAGATTCAGGCATTCAGCCAACGGCATTATATAATTGGTAAATTTCAAATAAAACATCTAAAGTCTCAAGTTTATCTAAAAGATGTCCTCCACCTTGTAATAACGATATAATAAAATTTATAAAAATATATACTACGGTATGAATGTATCATACGTCACGCCACTGCAACCCATTTATCATAAATGATTTAATGATATCATCCATGGATAAACACTTTAAGTAAAGTGTGATAACCTATCAACCCCTTTCTTTAGTGTCCACTTCAGTGACATAAGCTGTGTCCTACCTATTGAGTGTCTGAAAGGACATTACGACTCTCCGCATAAAAGAAAAACAAATGGGGGAACTAGAAAAGTTGAAATTGGAAGATGACCATTTTGAAAGCTGAAGTGCACGGGTCATCTGATTCCTATTGCATATGGTAATGAAAAAGACAATGCTATATGATTACGCGTTCAGTTTTCATTTATGTAGAATATAAAAACTATCTCAAAAAATGCACTTACACTCAAAAGTTTTGGTAAAACACTACAATGTATTGAAAAATCAATTCTCTTCAATTAGTAACCAATTTCCTTTTTTGAATGAAACACATTTCTGATTTCTGTACGTCTTACGAACAGTTAATAACCAATTTCCTTTCATAAAAGGTTTAAGTCTCTTATTCTAAGAGGACTTAGTTCCTCTAAAGCTTTAGGACCAATTGCTCTATTACAACCAAGCAATAACATTATTTTACTTTTTAACAATAACTAAAAGAATAATAACTTCTTCAAATTCTGCATTAACTTTAAAAGTAAAAGTAAATATTTTGTAATTGAAAAACACTTTATATTCCAATAATAAAAACCATAACAGATTAGCAATCTTGGTAGATAAAGTTTTGGCCATAAAAAGACAAAAGATGGAAGATGATCAAACAGTGAGATAAGTCAATATGTGGCGACTTTAGCAGCTATAGGACTCCTACCTCGCTTCTTCCTATGAGTTTCTTAGTTCACCTCGCATCAGTCACATTTAACTCATAAGACAAAATACAAACTCGAAGTTTGTCCATAACTTTCTTAGTTCATCTCGTATAGTAATGTTTTATTTCGTAGACAAACTTCAAGGGTTCGTTATAGTGTACCAGAAATAAATTATGGATAATTAGAAGAGAATAAAAAGATGAAAGGACTTGGAGACCTAAACTGTTTAACATTAGAAGTTCCTAGTTCTTTGTACTTTACTCAAGGAAGTTCTTGCTAAGTTCTCCATGATATTTTTCCTGTCATATTCGCTTCACTACCAAGCATTAAAAAAATTAACTTACTGATTTTTTATCCATTCACTACCAAGCATTAATACAGAGCAGAGACAACCCTTTTAAGGCTGATACAGATTTAACTTTTGGGCCAAAGGGATCAACTATTTGCTTTATAAAAAACTAAACCAAACCATCAATCAAAAGCAAAGTTCACAAACAGAAATATCTTACAATACCTAGAAAGCTTAAATAAAATAGGTTGTAGGCCTGTAGCTTATAGTGGGCTCCGTAACACATTACTCAAATAAGCATCCAATGAAAAAAAACAACTAGAGCAGCTAAAGATTAATTATTCTTACCTTGTTGAAGCTAAAAGTGATGGCCTTCAGGAATTGCTAATGAAAATAATAATGGCTATATAAAGACACAGCATGAGCATGCTTATAATAGCAGTTCTCAGCACTTTGTCGCAGGCCGTATACGAGTCCACTTCATTCTGAGACGTGGTATAGGTTGCATTAAGATCCTCACTGTCACTGACATTTGTATCCGCTGATATCTTAATAACCTTCTTTGCATGTATCTGGCTCATATCTTGGTTACTCACTTTTGAACATCTCGTGCATGTGCAGTTAGCACCAAGATATGATGGAACTGTCTGGAGATATTCAGAGAGCATCTTCTGGAACGTTTCCCCTTCGATTTTTAACTTTGTCTGAGTAGTAGGTCTTAGAACCTGAGAAAGAAAGATAAATACTTATATATATGCACAGCAAAGTAAGAACACATTAAAAAAGCTAAATTTTCAATTATTTAAACACTAATCTTACTCGAATAAAAGTCTGAGCAATGACTCTAACAACTGCAGGAAGGCGTATGACAAGTAGACAACCCAGACGGTTGGGAAAGTGATCTTGGAGAAGGGAGCAACAGGATCTCATCATCTGCATAGGAATTCTCAAGGGAGATAATCCTTCACAATCCACCAAAACTGTAATTTCAGAATTTTCTGATGCCACTAGATGCAGGACCCCATGCTCTACCTGAGATACTAAATATAGAACCCTAATTACTTTAGTTAATCCATGCCTTTTATATACACATATCAAAGCACAAAACAAGGAGAAAATTAAGTAAGATTCAGAAAGCAGGAGAGTTGCACCAAGCAACTAATTGAACATTTTGAAGGCCAAAAATATTCAAGCACGCAATAAATCCTTTGATGATTTTCGAATGCGCATGCGTATATTTTACCAATAAAAGCACAGTTACATGCATAAACTTTTGGACCATCGTGTTTCTTAGCATCATTTTTTTTTTCCTTTTCCAGGTCTTTTTATTCTACAATCAACTTCGATATAAACAAAATTAACAAGCACATAGCAAGGCTCACAAATTAATAAAGACATCATCAATATATATGGTATGCCCATACAACCAAAGAACGAACATTTATTTATCTTGGCTACAATAAATAGAGTTGTCTAATATGTTAGATACAAAATGTTCTGATTCTGGTAGCTGTCTTTTGGTAGATACATGACAACCTTTCATAATATTTATATTATCTTATCTCATCCGAATGTTATATGTTTTTCTTAAGTAATGCTACAATTAACACCTAAACTCTAATACCACTAGTCTGTGAGACTATACACAGACCTTAGAAGTTGGGAAGCACCAAGTCTTTGACATCAACATTTAAAGGTAATAGTAAGTCAGCCTCGCCAAACTAATAGAAGAACACGTACATTTATTCAGGAAAACTGATGAAGTCGAAATACATATTTGACTGAATAAATTTTTATTACTCGAGGCTTGTTATTCAAAGTATCTTTTAGTGACATTCTTATAACTTTTGAGAAAGAGCACACAAATTCTTGTCCTCATTCAGTATAGCGATATACTTAAACTTGAACATGTTCATTTAGCTATGTAGCAAATTTATTGGAATTTTTATAGAAGGTAGAAACATACTGACTGCTTGTGCAAAGCGAGGTTTCTCATGAGATGGCACATTTAAGCAAGCAAGCCCAAGCTTTACTATGAGGCATGGTCGTTTCTTCAGATCAAAGCCATGCCAGAAGACCATATCAGACCATGTCTCAAGTTCTTCTTCAGAAAGAAATCTGAAATTATCCCTCCACCGGATTGTCTTTTTAATCGCTGATAGCATAGTCGAGAAATCACCATTTCCAACAGCATAATATCTTCGAAGCTCATGCTCATTGATCCTGAGAGAAAACTACAATGTCAACACGATATATACTAGATTACAATTTATGAAGTTATATAGTGAAACACAGAAAGAGACACAACTATACAAACGCAAAACAGAGAGGTATCCAGTTATTTTTACATCCCTTAACAATGCTGAAAACAAGAGTTTCACCTTGCTGGTAAGCTAATCCCGTGATTATCCAGCTCTTTGTAGGTCCGTATTAACCATTCTTCGGATACTAAATTCTGAGGAGGTTCACCAATTGTCCTGTGTTTAATACAAAAAGATTGGAATACCTATCAATAACAGGTTAATAAAAGAAAAGCTCTAACTTAGTGATTACTTTCATTTACAGTTGACCCCAGAGTTTGGGCTTTAAGATCACCATGTACGTGATCATAGCTTGACAACATGTTAACAGAATATTAAGATCAAATTTTCCTATCATATTTCCAGCAAATATAGCAGAGAAGAAGTCCCAGCCCTCGTCCAACAAAAAGTACAAGGCCTTTATGACCAAATTCCTTGTCTATAGATTCTTTATTTATCCAAAGAACAAAAGGAATAGTTTCATCAATTTTTTAACTTAACTCACCAAAATATTTCATACCAACATCTTATTGTCTTAAAAACTAAGTTGAATTTTTTGAGCAATTGCTTCAAAGGATGCACATCTCTTACAAAGCATGCCTTTGATTTAAGCTATAGGGAAATGCAAATATGGCCACATTGTGCTTCCAGTTTTTAATTCTTTACTCTGGTCAGGAATACTGCACATATCAAGTTTCAACATGTACATACCTCCTCTCCAAGGAAGACTCTATGGAAGTTGTCTCAGAACATGATTCTGAACATGCATCAGAAGGACCAACACTATCTGAAAAATCCTTTCTGAACTCCGACAGATCGGAAAGCACTGTTGCAATTGAAATGACCAATAACGGCCTAGATAAACCCTACAAATGTTAAGTAGTTTACCTATCAAAAGAATATTGTAAATGTAAAATGTCCGATATGGACCTACATCATCAACTGAACATATATGATTGATGTTACCAATTTAGATCCACAAATATACATAAAACACATATTGTAGGAGCCTATGCAAGAAAGTTCTTCCACTACACATCACCCACCAAATGATTTAATGTACATAGAAACTTTCAGAAAGATGAAATCTCCCCTTTAATGAGGATAAAAAGGAAGAAAAGTGTAAAATTTTAAACAAAAAGAAACCACAACTACCTATGGTCTAAACATGCAAGCTGCGTCTATGGTACAACATAAATTTGCAACATAGGCACTACTCGCACACGGCACAAACTTACAATTGGTTAAACATGATACGTGATAAGAAGTTTATCAAGGATAGATTCACAGAAATCATAGTATATCTGTATATGGTATATTCGGTATTCAGTAGATATATAATTAACATAAACACAGCTTGCAGCCTTGTGGGAACAAACCTGCATTCCTTTAATCAATCTCTTGAAAGGATGCCATCTCTGAACCCACGTAAGTGGTGGATAGCAAAGAAATTGCAAAGCTTGAATACCGTTCCATACATAAGAACACTTAGCTTTTGAAACTCTTCGTACCGTCTCCAACGCAGCAACTTTCAGCAAAAATATCGCCACATCAGAGCCACTACAGCCAATTCTGCCACTGTTTAGTGAACCTATGTGCCTGTGTATATTCCACGGAGAAACTTTTTCACCTGAAACAACTATTGCCCTTCTCGAAGCCCCTTTCCCTACACGGGGTGCTTCAAAATTTCTACCCAATCTTTCTCCCATAGAAAATGATTTGTCAACACATTAAACCTTCAAAATAAGGTTCCCACAAACAATATCATCGGTTTATTTAGTCAAGCTACTGCAGAACCCACGACAATCATAAATGTACGAAACATATATGAAAATATCGCAAAGAGCACACACTGAGAAGTACTCAATCTCCCCTGCTACCCTAATCAAATAAAACATAACATTAATTTAACTAGCAAAACAACAGTAGTCATTTGCGCAGAAATGACAATGATATAAATTACTAAAGAAACGAGAATTTTATAAATTACTACAAATACGTGCACACGCAAATGCATTACTTCCCCTACAACTGTCACTCTAGCAGTAACATTTCTAGATTTGCAATAGCAGCTACTGTTAAGTATAAGACAACTCAACAAAGTGTCTATTCTACAAAATTTACCTCTCACTAACAACAAGAAAGAAAAAAACTTAGTCAGCTACTCTATTATACTTTCAACCTAATGAATTACACGACAATAAAGAACTAGTTCGCGTTTTAATAAACGTTAATATCGTGTTCGTATTCATGGACACAAACATATGATGATCTTCAACTAATAGAAAAGGCAATTTCATAAAATCAAATCAAAATAACTTAAATACACAATCTAGAATAGCTTGTGTATTCGACACGAACTAAAATCGAATACTACCGAATCGATTGCATATCCTAACACAATTTTCCAAAGTTCACGAAATTTTCATACTCGCATATTCCAGAGGAATTTAGCATAATTATGAGGTGTTTAGCCATTATTCGAACTACTAACCTTAATAATCATGAATTCGACTCAGATAAGGAAATTTTACACAGAATGTGAAGATCGGAAACGGAAAATTAAACGAAAAATAACAAAAAAATAATCGAATTCGAACTAACGAAGAACCTGATTGGGATCGTGACTCTGAGGTACGGACGATATAAAAATCTTCGGTTTTCTGCAGTGAAGAGAAATATTTGGGATAAGTTGGGTGTGTGTGATCTTTGGTTGCTTTTGGTAGCTCAGCTTCGCGAATTCAATGACAACGAACATTGAAACACAAAGAAAAGGAAGGCCAGACCCAACACGCAATTTTTGGTGATCGATCACGTCTTACCACACGTGTACGGCGCGAAGGCTGTCCCATCTCTGTCAGTTAGAAGGAAGAAATTGGGTCTCCTCCGTTGTCGTTTCAAGCTTACTTAATAGTTTCTGGCTAAATTGTAACCATTCCCAAATTGTAGACCATCTTTTTCAATTAATATTGAAAGATGGTTTTGCTTTTTACCAAGAATTTTAAATTTTATCACCTAATGAATTTTTGGTTTAGTTAACTAACACAAAATTAATCTTTCCAATAATCTTCTTGTACCCAACACTTAATTAAAAATTCAAAAACTTAAAAAATTCAAAAATTTAAAAACTCTTAATATCACAAATAAATTTTATAAACTCTCCAACCTCCATAAATCAATAAATTTGTTAAAAAATCCAAACTATTGAAGAATGGATTGAGAACGTGAGAAGTTTGCTGAGGAGCGTGGAACTACAAATATGGTAATTGTTCTAAACAATTTATCGAAACAAGTTCCATTTTTTTGTAGTTGTTCTAATTTTCGAAAATTGGACCTGAACTATCCCGCCGGTGGAACTCTCATCAACTGGCAGGAAGAAGAAGATTCATATTGTTTGATGAAGGTACACCGCCGCGGGTGGTCATGTCCAACCGACGGTGTAATCGACTCCCACCCGCCAATTAAAATAGAAGTAAACCGCTGAACTGCTATACCGACGGTTGATACCCCTTGGTTTTATTCATACATATAGTAGTAAGATGTAAATATATTTACTGTCGGGTGAGTAGGGCATAACCACCAGCTGGACAATTATCAACCAGCGGTTGACAACTTCCCCAGCGGTGGAGAAGGTCCCCGACGGTAGGAGTTTTTTCAACCGGCGGGGTGAGTCGGCAATTTTGTTTTGTGTCAAGCTAACAAAATCTACTGGTTTTTTTTTATGTAGGATGAAGAGTTAAAGGCTGAAGAGTTCAACAATGAAGAATTAAAAGAGGAAGAGCTAAACGATGATATGTATAGTTCGTGCATGGTGAAGGAGGAGGAAATGTCGGTGCCTTGCTCGGTCGATTATAGCCATTTGTCGACACCAAATCTCACTACTCTCAAGTGGAGTTGATTGAATGGGTTGAACAGACCGCAACAGATAACAGGTTTGTGGTAATATTACGACGATGCGATAGACTTAATCAAAAACATCCGAGAATTGAGTTTGTGTGTTTAAACAAAATTGGTAGATCTGAAACATCTAAAGAGGAAGTCTACCAGCACAAAAAATGCGGATGCCTTTTTACCCTTAAAGGAAAGAAGTTGGGTGATGATTTGTGGGGTTTAGAGGTCGAATGTGGCATTCATAATCACGATACTACATCGTACAAAGAAGTTCATTCGTACTTAGGACGATTGGACAAAGAATATATAGATTTCGTAGTTAGTTTTATGAAAATGGGATCCCGTCCTCGAGACATTCTCGGTGGGATGAAGAAATTGAACTCTAAGAATTCTTCTTCAATGCGCACCGTCTACAACGCTCAACTAAAACACCGCAATCTCGAGAAAGGCGGTTGGTCGCAATTTCAATACTTGTTGGGTGAACTGGAGCGGCTAAACTACTACGAATTTCATCAAAAGTCCAAAGACGGAAGCAATGTTATAGGCGAGCTTTTCTTCGCGCACCTGGTTAGTTTGGATTTGTTACGCATATTTCCGAATGTCATTGGAATGGATAACACGTACAAGGTGATCAAATACGGGAAGCTATTGTACGAGGTTGTCAGAGCCACTTGTACGGAGAAGACTTTCTACATTAGATTTGCGTTTATGTTGGGAGAAAAATTCGAGAGCTACAAATGGGTGTTAGAGTGATTACATTCGTTGATGGTAACTCACTCCATCGAATTACCATCCATCGTTTTAACGGATAGAGACTTAGCTCTTGTGAAGGCAGTGGAGGATGTGTTCCCCAATGCAACACACATGTTGTGTCGATGACACATCAACATGAACGTCCTAGGGAAAACGAAAAAAAATCATAAAGGAGAAGAAAATGTCCAATGCCTTCTTGAAAGTGTAGAATCAAATGATGTTGGCGGAAACGGAAGTAGCGTTCAACGACTATCAAGCCGAATTGCACCATGACTTCAAAGAGTATCCGCAAGCAATTGAGTATACCGAAAGCTGGTTAGGGTCATACGGGGACAAGTTTGTGACGTGGAGAACCAACAAGTGGATGCATTTTGGTAACCAAACCACAAACCGCGTGGAGAGCGCTCATTCGAGCCTCAAACGTTTCATCGGTACGAGCAAAGGTAACTTTAAATCCTTTTGGTTGAAGTTGCATACTTTGATAGAATTTCAGCACTGGGACATAAAGGGTTCTTTCAAAAAGAGTCGTTTGTTAGCCCTACACAAATTTGCAAACATTGTGTACGGAAAACTAAAAACCAACATCTCACACTACACGTTGGAACTTTTATCCAGAGAAGTAGATTGTGCTCACAACATGACAATCGCGGCATGCATGCCCTGCGGTTGTTCAATACGAACTACGCACGATATCCTTTGCGCGCACGAAATCTACGAGTTTGTTTCCAAAGGCTTAGAGGTGCCTCTAGAGTTGTTTAACGAACATTGGAAGAGGTTGGAAATTCTAGTCCGTACCAACCTCACGACGATCGAGCAACTAAAAGCAAAGCTTGACAAACTAGTATGCGATGTCATTGAATCCAATGACGAAGCACGAATAGAGTATGTTTATAAAAAAATGATTTGTCGTCGTCCATCCCGAAACAACTGCCATTTTGGAGCCATTGGTGAAGCAAAAAGCGCGCGGTCACCCACCTAACAAACGCAAGTTATCTATTGCCGCTGATGATATATCCACTAAACGCGACAAAAGTGCACAAGTATGTGCTTGAGTTGAAAAATGCAAGTTCTCCATCATTTTCTGCGGAGTTCAAAGCTCCTCCCGAAACGTCAAGTAAAGGGAAAAAATTTCAGGGATGAAACTTGATTCTGAAAGTGCCACCGCTCGTAAGAAAGGTAGCGTGATTCCAACGCAAACAAGTGGAACAATGCTTTATAGTGGAACGGTGGGTTGTAGGTCAAGCTCTATGTTGTCGGCAAAGGCAAGTTTTGTAAACCCCAAAGGATACCTAAAACAATTCCCCATCTATTTCGGACTATTTGTAGAGTCAATTAGCGACGTTAAATTCGATGGCTATTGTGGGTACTGCTCGATAACGTTTGCATTGAACGGGCAACAAGATGGGTGGAGGTTGATAAGGGATGCCCTTTACAGCGAGCTGATGGATTATGCATCCGTGTATGTTAAGATATTTACAAGCATGGAGGAACTGATTGATGTTCCGGAGTGTGTGAAGTGCTCTACTAACGTGGGTACTAAAGACCATTGGATGTACATGCCCGAGATGGGAGTGGAAATTGCATCTATGTTTAACTGCATACTCCATTTTGTTGGACAGTACCAAAATATGGATGTCGACTTCACTTTTCTTCCACTAAGAGGTGCACCACCTCAGATTCCAAACCGGTTGGAAATCAGATTGGGTTGGGTCAACTTTAACCATTTCGTGAACGTAAGTATTTTTTTACCTTAACGATTAGTTTGATAAGACATTCATTTTATTGAAGTTTCATTTTGTATCTTGGGATTAGGGCGGAGGCCTCATGTGAGAGGATACATCCTTGTTGCTTAAAGAAGCGGAAGGTTGGCATTTCTGACTGTCTCTCGTTGCAAAAAATACGAAGAACTAAAAATGGTTGCTCTGATGTAACCGATTTATCCATTGTTGCTTGATGATTATGTGATTGTAATGAATGTGAACTTTGGATGCTTTTTTGTGGATGTTTATCTTAAAAATATTAAAACTTTAACGTCTTAATTGGTCGATTGCATTAAAACATTACACTTTAATCAAAAGCATTACATAATTAGAAATACATAAACAAATAACGAAAATTGAAATACATAAGGGGAATCTTAATCTAAAACAATACACGCGCAGGAGTAAGATAGTTGAAACATAGACTACTCGAAACATAACAACTCAAAGGCATAATCAAAGAAAGAGTTAAATTCTTAGTCGTCGAAATCGTATCACATATTGTCATCTGAATCGCCACCCTCATTCATTTTTGCAATCCTATCCTCCATATACGCCACCATATCCCTACTGATCTAGTCTACTACCGCCATGTTCCAGACCAAATGTGATTCTTTCTTAATTCTAGCCGGTATGAAAAGCAAAGGCGTGAGCGGTTGGACAAAGAGGTACATGCGTCTGATTTCGTCACGATTTTGCACATCAAGACCTCCTGATCCTAAACGGCCATAGTTAAAATACATCATACATTGGACATGGTCAAAGAACACATTGCTACTATCTTCCCCCATCTTTTAGCGGGCAACCCTCACCATCTTAAGCATCTGGTAGTCTTCATCAGCCGTAAACTCCATCTGTTAAAGTCGTTGTGTTTTTTTAAGTAGATGCTTGGTTTCTATTTTCTCAGACTGAATTTTGTGTCATTTTTATATAGTCTAGATACTCTTGGTGAGAGTTATTAGTTGACGAGAGTTATTATGTTGACGAGAGTTTCTTTGTTAATTAGAAGTGCGGGAGTTATTATGTTGGCGGGAGATTTGTTGTTAATGCTTATGGCGGGAGTTTTTTTAGTTAATGAGATTTTGTCCCTATCTTTATCTTTCGTCCTACTTTACATGTGTCACGTTTTGATTTATCTAACTAGATTACATTATCTGAAAACAAAATTGTCTATAAATATATGTTGTATCCACATTAAAGGGTAAACTAGTTGATAAATTAAGAAAACATTTGTGTAGGAACTGAGATTGAAGATGAATAACTGATCAAAGCATCAATCAAAGTTGGTAACACAAACCAGAAAGAGGGGCGTAAACAATACTGGGAAGCAATGATATGCCAGATGTATTTCCTCTACGGGAGGGATGGTGTCCAACCGCCTAAAATTTCTAAGCGTGTAGATGAGGTGAAAGCTAGGTGGTCAATCCTAGTCAGATTCTGTGTACATCTAGTTTCTGACCTCAACGACTTGGAACGTCGTGTTGCATGTAACCGATTCAACTGCTAGGTCACAGATTCTCTAACAGAGAAGCAATTGGATCAAGTTCATTTTGACATTATTAACATCCACGTAGAGGAAATGCGTGACTACCAGATTGCAAAAGAAGAAATGAAGTTGATGAAATGGAACTGATCTGATAGATAAATTATGTTTCGGTTTGTGTTTCAGTATGTTTGAGTTCGTGTTTTAGTTTAAGTTTGAGCTTGTGTTTCAGTTTGTTTGAGTTCATGTTTTAGTTTAAGTTTGAGTTTGTGTTTCAGTTTGTTTGAGTTCATGTTTTAGTTTATGTTTGGGTTTCCATCGACTTCTTTTGGATCCAACCAAACTGACGCATCACTCGGTCCTGGTGATAGTCTCGCTAACCAGCATAAGGTGAATAGGGTTTCGATACAACCCCATTGCATGCTCCGCTCACACTTCACGGACATCAGCATAAGGTCGGAAAATCACCTACAAACAAGTAATTACTCATACAATCATAGATATAATAGAAAAATATTAATAAACATAAACAAGCTAACTTACATCTATCTCTCCTTGCGTCGCGATGATGTCACGGTAGTATGGCTTCCCGCGAGCTAGTGATCTCAGGATCCTTCTGGGCAACCAGTCCAGCATTTTTGAACCGGTCGGGCTGTAACCGCTATTCACCGCCGCCCAGAAGATAGGAAAGTGGTCATAGACCTAACATTCCATCAAGGCCGAAAACCCAACCAAGCTCTTCAAGGAGTGCTTTGAAATACCTTCCAAGCTCTTGTACAACCACATACGTACTCACCAAGCTTCAAAAAATACTCAAGGTGATGGAGAAAATTGCATTGGATGTTCTTCTAGCCCGTGTTGGTGAAGATGGTACACCCGAGTAAGAACATGATGTATGCCTTATGAGTTGTCTTCTTCATCTCCATAGTCAGGGCGACATTGGAATCCAAATACTCATTCTCGTAAAATGTCGTCCTTAGCCATCGGAGGTCGAATCCACTCCTGTAATGCGCCTTCATATTCTCCCGCACAACATCCACCGGAACTCCCAACAAGTCTGCATAGCGTGCATATGTCGCATCTATCGACTCCGACCTAAAGACGTCGATAATTCTCCCCTCGAATGGGAGGCGAGTAATCACTTACACATCATCCAGTGTCATGGTCATCTCCCCGAAATAAAAATTGAAGGTGTTCGTCTCTTGGTGCCACCTCTCGATGAACACCTCGACCAACTGTACATGGTTGTTGAACTTCGGTAGATGGCATATTAGTGGCCAGAACGGTGTCTCTTCCAACAAATCCTTCACCCCTCAATTTTTTTCTAAGGTCCCACTGACCGAGCAGACCGTACTTCGACTGGACCGTGATACCAGATCGCGACTGCAAAAAATATCAAACATATATATAATGTTAACAAAACAGATTAAGTAATAAAATATATAATTAAGTCCGTAATTCGAAAACTTACGTCGTACTTAAATGTGTAGTACGCCTCATGATGCGTATAGTCCGGGAATAGAAAGATATTGTTTTGGGATAAAAATAGGTTTTTCTATCCTTCTGAATCAGTTGGACGTCCTTCTGCACGAACCTCTCTTCGAGGTGGTGGCATGGGGACCTCTGTCTCTTTCTCGTCAATAAGAGCACGTCGTTGACTATGGACCTCTAGTGGAGGAGAAAGTTATACTCCACGCTCCCTTGTGGCATCATATTTTCTATGTCGCAGGGAGCGTTCCGTCTGGCCCGTGCACACCCCACATTCGGTTCGATCCCCACGTTCGGGCTGATCACCCTTTGACTGACCACTACCTTCACCTTTTCTAGGCAGAGGGACTTCCCGTTCTTCTTGTCTTGCGATTTTCTTCGTCTTTGTTTTTCAGTTCTAGGTGCTTCATGCCTGCGGGAAAGAGATAAAATCGAAAAAGTTAGAAATGTAGTGATAAATTACTAGTTCCCCGCCAGCTGAACAACTTTCAACCGACGGGGATTTAATATTATTTTGTAAATATATTTACACCCCACCGGTTGAATAATTTTCACATGACGGGGGTTTAAATTTAATTTAAAAATTCAATTTCAACCCCGCTGGGTCAATCCTGCCACCCCCGGTGGGGTTTACGAACAGTATTATCTCCAGGTTGGCTACCTCGCCGGGTCAACCCATTTACACCCGGCGGGGATGAAAAAAATTATGGAAAAAACTCTCCCCGCCGGTATGACTAGTTCTCACCCGGCGAGGGGAACAGACCGAGAAAATCCATTGAAGGACCTCAAACCAAAACTTAAAATCTACCATAAAACATCAAATCAGTCATAACTGAACACTCCTAGCATCAATACACAACTACAAACACCTAAATACATATGCTTTGCCTATTTCAACAACCAATGTAATTCAAAATCTTGAAAAATAAAAAAAAACTAAATATAACAAAAACAAGATTTAAAAGTATAAACTTAATTTTTTTTCCTTTTCTCATTGTTGTTCTTGAGTGAATATCAATCTACTGGAGTTGTTAAAGTTCGATTTAGGGGCTGATTTTGGAGGTTTGTAGAATGAGAGAAAGGAGAGGGAAACTTGGGGCTGGTTTTGGTTTGTTTTTGTTTTGAGGATGGTTAGTGTTTAAGGTTAGGAGTTAGTAGAAGTGAAGGGGCGTTTTGGGTATAAAGATGGGGTTACTTTAAATATGTGTGGGTATGGTTAAAATTGGGACTGCTTATCCAAAAGGGCCCTAATTTAGTCAGAGCCTACTTAATATTCATCTCATTAAAATAACTTTCATTTTATATTCAATTTTTTAATATCCTAACCAAAGCGGTAAGAAGTCTTCTAAGGGATTTCTAGAGTCAAACAACATTTTGAGGATATATCTCATATTAAATATTACTTAGTTAATTGTTTTAGAGAACTTACAACATTTTGAGGACTTATCTCGTATTAAAGATTACTTAGTTAATTGTTTTAGAGAGCATTTATGTACTTTAGAGAGAGAAAACATACTTGTTTATCAATCACTATTTTTCTCAGAATAGGGTGGTGTTTTTATAGTACAACAGTAGGTCCCACAAGTCTAACAACTTGGTAATTGCAGAATTAGTACTTCCTTCTATTATATCATTTTCTATTAAATAATTAACAATATTTCCTAAATAAATTTTCTTCTTTGCAATCAACTCCCTCATCTTTCATTCTCCCTTATCAGTAGCCCCCAGTCCTTGTGAAAATGTTTTTGGCAAGGACTGTTAGGTATTCTTCGAACTGCTTCTTATCTTTAAATCTCTTCGAAAATTTCCATAGAAGGTTGTTTCTTAATTTTGCCTTTTTCGGATATTTTCTTCAAAAATCGCTCTTCGAAAATTACGACTCTCTTTTCGAAAATAGCTCTTCAAAAATTGTGACTCCCTTGCTTTAAGTCTCTTCGCATTTTACAATAGGAATCTATTTATGTATATGTAGCCCCCAGTCTTTGTAAAAATAATGTTTGCAAAGACTGCTAATATCTATCCAAAACGTTTTAGACAAAATGTCTTTCGAAGATTAATTTTCGGCAGGCTGCCACGAACTTTGAAACATATCCCTTCAAACATCAAAAAAATATTTTAACCCATTCCAAATGTTTTCCCGCCTTTTCTTTAGTATTGACGTCACAAAAATAAAACGCTAGTAATTCCAATGAACACCTTTTTATCACATCACAAATCGATTCACATTCTTTGGCACATCTCATTTATTGACACATATCTTTTAGACGATCTTTTACAGTTGCCCAGAGAACTTTTACAGCTATTTCACCCATTATACCTCTAGGCAAACAAGTCATGCATCCCCGGGCCTTAACCTTTTCCTGAAGCCCACATTTCCTCTATAAAAACTCTTTCTTGCTTCATTCTCTAGACACACTTCTTAGAGAGATAAAGTTCTGCCAAAATATTTGTAGAGAGAGAAAGTACAATTTATACCCCAAAAACCCGTCGGATTCCAGAGTGGCTGCTTATTAGTCAAAAGTTCGAAGAGAAAATAACTGCTGGCACCTACGTCCATTCTACACCCAAACCACCTGGCACCATTTTTTACGGCACTTGGCCTCCCCCAGAAAATTCTTCTACCTGTCATTCCTTTCAACATATGCACTTAATCCCTTAATCCTAGCTGTTCGACCCTTAACAATAGTCTCGAATTAATGGGGAAAGATAAGCATCACAAAATCTCTTCTGCTAAAATAAAAAGGACACAAGGATAAGAAACATTCCACGGAACACAAACGCTCTAAAGGCTCTCCCTCGTAAATTCGAACCCCCAATGTCAAACCTCAGGTTGATACGCAACCTCAACCACAGAAAACCGAGGGCTTTAGGTCGGACTTACCTACTACACCTTCTATGACTGCTCAAGGAAGTCCTAGATTCACCCCGGACATTCCTCCTCGAAGTTTAACACAAGAATATACATCACACCCATCAAGAGTCACAGTGACTGATGAATAAGTTCAGTCAGTCAAATTTGATGCCATTAAATCAAAAGACAAAATGACATTGGCTGAATCTTCTAACCCATACCAAATAGAAATCCCGAAGGCAGTTGAGAAAAACACCGGTGAACCTTTCTTAGCCTCAACGAGCCAAGTGATTGTCAACCTTCCTTAAACTTCCGATGAGCTGTCTTTAAGAATAGCTCCAAAATCCATAGGTGACATCACCCTCCCCCTCAAAATCGATGCTATTGTTGGCAACAATATCTGGGGCATAGAAAAAATCATTTGGTAATTCTTCACAACATCAAGTACACATATGTTCAGCCTTCCGAAGAAACTATGCTGAGGACTCGATGAGGGATTCCTTCCTATATCACCATCAGATTTCCGACCCAGGGTGAAACTCTTTTGTCCGTAAAAGACGACGAATTGGTCGTATACACAGAAGTCATGAATTGGGGTTAAGTTATCCCTTGGATCCATTTTTTTATTGAATACTTTGCCAAGATCAACCTCTACCTCACCAAAGCAGGTCCCAACATGTGGTACACACTTATGGTGTGTATCATAGCATCAAGAATTTCTGGGCATGGCTTTTCTTTGGAAGAGCTCATTGGGTTGTCTGGTCTGGCCAAAAATCCATTTTCTCGTTCTATTCACTCACATTTGGCTGAGGACAAAAGGTAGTTAAAGACCTACTTGAAGCTGACAAGAAGTGGAAGCAGCAGTTTCTTTTCTTCTCAGAATATTGGGAGACAGGCTCTGAATCATCTCCTTCAAATCCACACAAACTCTCTCTTCTATGGACCAACAAAGGTATATACTTAAAAACAATTATACAATATTAGTTATCTCAAATATTAACTCTTCGGACTTCTTTGTAGCCATGACTGGAATCTCTAAGCCTTATGCTGACTTTATCTTGAGCACAACAACCGTCTTCACCAAATTAAATGAATGGGCCAAAGAAGCTTGGGAAAACAAATTCTGAATATGCTTTATGAATACCAATCTAGCCAAAAGCCGATTGTGGAGATTGAACCCCTTTGAGAAATCATCTTTGGAAGAAATAATGACATTGTCATCTATCTCCCAAAGCGCTCCCGAGCTAAAATTCACTTAAATGAGAACTCCGAGGAAGAGGTATCAGTAAAAGATCAAAACTCTGACGCCGGATGAGTAAATATTCTTCCAAAAACGACCTCTTTCTCGAAAAAAATTGATCCAACCAAAACCTCAACTTCCTCTCCTCGAAAATCTCATATTCACTCGGTCAAGAAAAAAGAACCGAAGAAGAAATAAATTATTTTGGAACTTATCCAAGAAATATCCAAAGATGATGGAGAGCAAGAGGGAAACAATTCTGCCCAAACACAAAATTCCCCACCAAGTCCTTCACCAAATCTTCTACCAAACAACGACATTTCCCCAGAGTTAGCTCATCTTCCTATTCCCCAAAGTCAACCACCTCAAGATGTTGATACATTTGTTTTAATAAGGGAAATCTCGAGCTTTAACTCAGCTGAAATGGGTTATCCTAGCACCTCCTTTGAAGTTCCTCAAGGAGATGATTTTTCCCACATTGTTCGAAGGCTACTTCACGCCTCGTTCACAATGGGGAAAATGAAATATCTGGAAGATAGGAAAAATTATTATAAATTTAAGACTTCACTTGCTTATTCCAAGTTCGAGGAAATCGAACACCAACACTCTGTTTTAGAAAAACAAATTTGATGCTATCTTCAAAAAACTGGTTGCCTCAGAGAGTTATGTCTTGCTTCTGGAGATATGTTGTCAAGAGGAAAGGGACCTCTACAGTAAGTAAAATGACACCCAAGAAAGACTTATTGCAGCTCTTAAACACGCAAATGAACTTTCAACAAAAGGATTTAAAGATTGCCTCGAAAATTTTGAAAGGATAGTGGAAGAGGAAAAACATCTTCTAAGAAATCTTGAGAAAGAAAAGACCACGATTGTAGAAGCATACACTGCTAAATGCATGGACAATATGAATGCAAGGGATTCTACCATCCGATCAGGGCTAATCACAGAAATCCATGAATATTACCCTGATTATGACTTGGGTAGGTTTTGGAAACCTTTCCCTCTAGAAAATCATCTGCCTGGTATTGTCGTCAGCGAAAGTGAGACATCGGATTCCGAAGAGCGCGATTCTTCCAAAAGTTCTAACTAGCTAATCGCACTTTTTCCGACTTTTTTGTACAAGTCATCGTTATTTTCGTGGCTTTCTTGTATACGACCTCTCATCATCTGAGGAAATTTTTGAAATGCTCCCAATTTCTTCCGAGGAGTGTTTGCTTTATGCAACAAACTTTGTATAACTTTGTTTCATATATCTTTTGTAGAAACGCTCCTAATGTTTTTCGAGGAGTGCTTGCTTTATCCAATAAACTTTGTATAACTTCGTTTGCTATATCTTTTATAAACCCAATATTATGGAATCTGAGATTTTCATTGGACATGATAATACCTATATGCCAACTTTCATTGGATGTAATAACAGTTGTATGCCAAATTTTGTTGGATATATAAATAGTTGCATGCCAACATTTATTGCACTTGATAATAGTTGTATGTCAACTTTCGTTGAACATGATAATAATTGTGTACCAACTTTAGTTGGACATGATAATAGTTGTATGTCAACGTTTTCGTTGAGCATGATAATAGTTGTGTGTCAACTTTTTTGCTGAGTAATACTTTAAACTCAAACAAAAAAATTCAAGGCAAAAACTACATATGCATTCATCAGTTAAAATGACACCTCGTTAAAACCTTCATGTGCCTATCAGGATAGGAAAGAGTGTGTCATCCCTATATTACAAAGAGAAAGACAAAATAAAATATTAAATCATTCTCATCCTTACTCGAGATAGAGCTTTGGATGTTCTATATTCCAAGGATGTTTGAGGCTTGTTCCTTCTTTATTCCTCAATTGATATGTTCCATGCTTTACTTTCTGTGTTACTTTATAAGGGCCTTCCTAGTTGGGTCCTAATTTTCCGAGGCTCTTTTTATTGGTGTGAAGAATAATCTTTCGTAGCATTTTATACCCCACCTTAAATTCCCCTTTCTTCATTCGCGAAGCATATCTGCTTCTCATTAGCGTTTGGTAATGTATATTTTAATTGTGCACGCCTTCTTTTTTCTTCCAACAAATGAAGCTCTATTGCTCTACCTTGATAATTTAACTCCTCTTTATATGCTGTCATACGATACAATGGGAAAATAACTTCTAAATGAACCACATCTTCCATTCCATAAACCAAAGCAAACAGAGATTTTTAAGTCGGTGTTCGAGGGGTTGTTTTGTAGGCACAAAGTACTTCGTGTAAATAGTCTGGCCACTTCCCAAATTTTCCTTCCAAATTCTTCTTTAACCCAGCAATGATCGTCATATTAGTAACCTCCCCTTGCCCATTAGCTTGCGGATGAAATGGAGCAGAAAAATATTGTTGTATGCCCTTAGTATCACAAAAATTCTTAGATTATTTGTTATCAAATTGGGGTCCATTATCTGTTGTAATCTTCATTGATACTCCAAAGCGACAACAAATGTTTGAAATAACAAACTTGATGACATCATTCGCCTTTGTTCCCGCTAAATGCTCTGCTTCCACCCATTTAGAAAAATAATCAACCGCCACTATTATTGTCTGCCTTCCCCCAGTCACCATTGGTAAAGAGCCAACCAAGTCAATACCTCACTGATCGAATGGCAATGCTTTGAAAATACTTTCAAGGGGAACCCCAGGTCTATGAACTATATAGCATACCTCTAACATGTATCACATCTTTTCACCAATTATTTGGCATCCTTAGATTTAGTTGGCCAGTAATACCAAGCTAAAAATACCCTTCGAATCAACACTTTATACCACAGTGCGCTGACCCTTCTACGTCATGAAATTCTGACAAAACGATTTGTGATTCATCCTTAGCCAAACACCTGAGAAAAGGTCTACTCAAATATTTCTTGTATAAAAATCCTCCTAAGATGATGTAACCATGAGATTTGAAACATATTTTCCTTGCCACCAACCTATTCGTAGGTAACACATCCTTCTCCAAGAAGTCAACAATTTCCGACCTCCAATCATCTGCCACAACACTACTTGTCCCTTGAAAGTTTTCTTCAGCTATTATCAGCGATTACTATATATCTTTGGTAAAGGACACTCATGTATAATCACCCATGGATAATTCTCCAAACATGACACAACTGCTAAAGAATCTGGCACCAAATTTGCTTCCCGTCAAACATGTTCATATCTAAATGGTGACTGGGGAATTACAGGAAAAGGGTTGGAGATTATTGACTTGGTTGGCTAGATGATCTTGGGGTGCCTCTAACTCTACCAATGTATGATCAATCAGAAGTTTTGAATCACTCAATAATTTAACCCTCCTTGTTCCACATACCTGAGCCAGCCTTAAAGCTGCCAAATCCGCTTCATATTTTGCCTCATTGTTTGTCGCTTTAAAGCCAAACGAAATAGCCTGAAACATTGCTACCCCATCAGGGGAAATTAACTGTACTCCAGCTCCACTTCCAGATATGTTCGACCCTCTATATGTTCGAATTAACCACTCAGACTCAACTTGTCGCTCATTAGTTTCCATATTTATATGCTCCGAATGAAATTCGACTAAGAAATTTGCCAAAGCTTGAGCTTTAATAGCTGTTCGAGGCTCAAATTCTATATCCAAATCCCCTAACTCGACCGACCATTTTGTCATTCTCCTCGAGATATTCGGCCTCTGCAAAAAACGTTTAAGAGGGAATGTTGTTCAAACTACAATAAGATGCGCCTGAAAGTATGGTCTCATTTTTCGGGCAGTCGTCACTAGAGAAAGAGCCAATTTTTCCAATTTCAAATATCATTTTTCTGCATCTAACAAACTCTTATTGATGTAATATAATGGGTTCAAAACATTTTCTTCCTCTCGAACTAACACATCACTGACTGCACAATCTGAAACTGTCATATAGATAACCAATTTTGCATCCAACAATAGTTTAGAAAGTATTTCTGGGGATGAAAAGTATTCTTGAATCTGATGAAACACTTCAAAACATTATTTTATCCAACTAAAGTTGTTTGCATTCCTACATACTTGAAAGAAATGTGCACACTTGTCTGAGGATCAAGAAATAAATCTGTTCAACGCTGCCAACCTTCCTGTCAATATCTGAACTTCCTTGATATTTTGGGGAGGATTCATTGTTGTTAGAGCTTTTATCTGTAACGGGTCGGCCTCGATTCCCCTTTCACTCACCACATAACCGAGGAATTTTCTAGATTTAACGCCAAACGTACATTTTTCCGGATTTAACTTCAAATTGGCCTTTCTCTAGTTGTTAAAAGTCTCTTCCAAATCAACAAAATGATCTTCATCTTTCAAACTCTTAACCAACATATCATCAATGTAAACTTCCACATTTCGCCCAATTTGGTCCGCAAAATTTTATTTACCAAGCGCTGATAAGTTTCCCTCGCATTCTTCAAATCAAATGGCATCACTTTGTAACAATAAAAACCTCTTCCAGTAATAAACACAATGTTTTCTTCATCCCTCACATCTAACCTAATATGATTATACCCCGCATAAGCATCCATAAAAGATAGAAACCGATTTCCTAACGTAGAAACCACCAGCTGATCAATTTGAGGCACTAGGAAAGGGTCATTTGGGTAAGCTCTATTCAGATCTGTGAAATCTACAGATATTCGTCATTTTCCATTCTTTTTCTTTACCAATACTGGATTTGATGCCCACAAAGGATATTGCGACTCTCGAATGTGGCCTATGCTTAAAAACCGCTCTACTTCTGCAAGTATTGTTTCAGTTTTTTTCCGAGGAAAAGGTCGTCTTTTTTGTATGATAGGCCTTACATTGTTCCTGAACGACAGCTTATGACAAATTATCTCTGGGGGCACTCCTGTTACATCTTCTGCGCACCAATCAAACATGTTTAGCTTTGTAGATAAAAACATAATCAATTTTTCCCTTAACTATAAAGTAAGACTTATTTCAATCTTTAAAACTTTTTCATCATGGTATTTGTAATCTTCATTATCATCATCAGGCACCAAAAGTCTGGGGGACTCTATCGGATCATCAAAAGGCATTATTTTGGAGAGAGTCCCCTTTAGCTGCTATGCTTTGTCTGTCTCGCTCCCCCAAACTGGATTTGAGGACAAAGCAATCTGGTAACATTCCCTAGCCATCTTTTGGCTGCTCCTTATCGTTCCAATATTATTTCCCACCATGTACTTTAAACATTGATGAACCGTGGAAATAACCCCATGCATCTTTGACAACCATGACCTTCCTAGAATAACATTGTAAGATGTTGGAGCATCAATCACTATACACAAAATTTCGACTTGTTTTCTGAAAGGCCCTCATCCAATCTTCACTACACTCTCAAAATCTCCGACAACTTCTGCTGTCACCCCTGTAAAACCCACAATAGTTCTACCCGACCGTCGAATTACAAGGATAAAAAATTCTCTTGTAAGTATTCGTGAACAAAATATTGGCACAATTGCTAGTGTCAGTCAAGATCTTTTGCACATGATCACCAGCTATTCCCACAACAATTACCACTGCATCTTCGTGTGGACCTGTCATATTTCTCATGTCATCGTCATCAAAGAAAATAATCGGGAAGGGAAGGCGATGCATTTGTGCTGAGGCTCCTACTTCCAGCTGGGTAGTCAAATTAACAATGTACCTCTTCCGAGAGCTGTTTGAATTACATGTAATAGTGTTACCTTTAAAAATAATAAGGGGTGAGATTCGTTCGGTTCGGTCGGTTTTTTTATAAATTTTTAAACCGAACCGAAATAATTCGGTTTGTATATTATTAAACCGATTTAGTAATAAAAAAATCGGTTTTTTTCGGTTTCGGTTTTTTCGGTTTCGGTCAGTTTTTTCGGTTTTAACAGAGGTGCGGTTCGGTCCGTTCGGTCGGTGCGGTTCGGTGCGGTTCGGTGCCGTTCGATCCGGTTTTTTTCGAATTAATTTTTTAGTTGAAGAATTTAACAAGAAAATTGTAAAAAAATTATAATGTTAACTAATTATTAATTTTTTATATTTAAAATAATAAATTTATAGTTATAATTTTAATATAATAAATACTATAATAATATTGCTATTTAAGTATAACAAATAAAAAAATATATGACATAAAGAAATACAAATAAAAAAGAAACGGAATGAGGAGAAGTTAAATAATAATGAATAATGAAAGGAAACGAAATGATGGAGAAGTTAAATAATAATGAATAATGAAAGGAAACGGAATGATGGAGAAGTTAAATAATAAATAGTAATGAAAGTCGGCTTATAGTTTAAATTCATGGAGAAGTTAAATAATGAATGAAAGCTTACAGTTTTAATGAAAATCTAAAAAGATAATGAATGAAAGCTTACAGTTTTAATGAAAATCTAAAAAGGCATGAAAGCTTACAGTTTTAATGAAAATCTAAAAAAGGAACTTGTGGGGTTCGAACACATCGCTCCCCATGCCACAAGTACCTTAAATATTAATATAGGACCACTAGGACGAAGGAGTAAGCAGTTGTAGAAGTGGTATAAAACTCTATATAACTTCGGTCGGTTTCGGTTATATTCGGCTCCCCTTTCCGAAAAATCGAAAACCGACCGAATTTATTTCGGTTTGAAATTTTAAAACCGAAACCGAATATTATTATTTTTAAACCGACCAAACCGACAAATTTCGGTTTGGTTTGGTTGGTCGGTTCGGTTTTTTTCAGTTTTTGCTCACCCCTAAAAAATAACTAAATTTTCAAAAAGATGCACATAGATCACTAACTTTTCCCCTTGGAACCACCTTTTCTACAAAAATAATATCATTCCTCCCCTCTTTTTGGTCAAAGTATTCGGTAGCTATATCAAAAGCGTCGACTTCCTCAGAAATAACCATTATCCTATTAACATTATTTGGAATAACCTTTGCAGTCGGAATTCTATAGGAGTGTTTTTTCATAAAATATGTCAACTTACCATTTTCAATCAACGCCTGCACGTCTTTTTTCAGGGCAATACACTCTCTTGTATCATATCCATTATCTTCATGATATTTACAGTACCTGCTAGCACTTCTATTTTCCCTCAGGGTCTGAATAGGAAAAGGCTTATGAAACTGCACTGTAGCCTTGGCTTTGTCAAATATTGTCGCCACACACTCTGTTAATTCTGCAAAATAATCCGAACGAATCCATTTATTTGATATAGGTCTTGTTTCCTGTTGCATATTGTACATCTGCTGATTCGTTCTTGGCCTCAGAGGATATTGATTAACTGCTTTGGGCTGTACATTCGTGCGGGTGCCTGGTTGCTGGATTCAGATGTCTGAAACTGATTCTGCTCTAATTGATCGCTTGACCCTTTTTTCCGAAGCCTCAGTTTGTTATACCAGAATCCTCTTTTTGACTTGGTCAAGATAAGCTTCAAAAGTCATTGCCTGACTCTTAGCCACAGTATCATTTAAAAGTCCGGGTAGAAGTCCCATTCTGAACGCTGCCAGTTCCATCGAATCTTTACAATATTCCATATTGTTTTTATCTTCACAAAACGATTGGTATAGTTTTTCAAACTTTCTCCAACCCTTTTCCTGCAGTATATTATCATATCTTCATTGGCTCTGAATTTATTGCTTCCCACAAAATGTTGTCTGAAAATGTTCCAAAACATATCAAAAAATTTAATGTAAGCCTACGGAAGCCTATTCTACCACTTGGAAGCTACCTCTTTGAAGGTTTGAGAAAAATCTCTACATATAATTTATCATCATCATCAAAATTGATCATGAAAATTTTAAATTGCTCAATGTGGTTATAAGGATCCTGTGTTTCGTCGAACTTTTCCAACTTAGAGATGTCAAAATGTTTTGGGAGGTTGCCTGAAAGAAATTCCGAGGACAAGGGAGAAAATCTCCAATTGTGACATGTCCTGTAAATATTAGCCCTTGAACTTTCATGATTTAAAGCGTAGAGACCTTCTTCAGAAGGCAAAGTGTACTGCTGTTTCCATTCGAAATTCTGCTGGTCGAAATTTTGGTTCCCCGGTGGAAAATTCCTCTCGTTATAAGATTACTCATCAACTTTGCTTTTATCAACATGATTCTTTTCCTTCAGAATTTTCTTTCCTAAACTTCTAGTTCGATGGTGATCTATATGCTTTCTGTCATACCTTCTCTTCCGATGATTTCTTTCAGGCGATGATTCTAACAAGCTGTAACGGGAATAATCACTTGACTCCGAAGATTCTTGGTGACGTCTTTCCCTTATCCTCGGAGAATAACGACCATGCCCCCTATACCTATCATTCCTGACCCTAGGGTGATGATAAGTTTCACACTCGACCTTCTCATTATAATTTTCCCTTCGGATTTCGGAACGAAGATTTCGCAGTGTCGCTTCTTTTTCAGTCTTTAATTTCTCAATTTCCTCCAACAATTCATTTCTTCAAGCTACTAAAACCGATTCATCGAAAATTTTCCCACCACACTGATCATCGTGCCTTCCAAAATCCATATTACTTTGATAAATGTTACCTACGAGATTCTCCTCGCAATTGTTCATGTCTAACTCCCCCTGTTCTTCCATCACTTTTCTCTTATCAAATATGGTTTTCGAAAATAATTCCAGGTACCAATTGAAGTTCCCACAGACGGCGCCAATGAAGTGGTAAGAAGTCTTCAAGGGGGTTTCTAGAGTCAAACAACATTTTGAGGACTTATCTCGTATTAAAGATTACTTAGTTAATTATTTTAGAGAGAGATATTCTGTACTTTTAGAGAGAGAAAATATATTTGTTTATCAGTCACCCTTTTTCCTAGAATATGGTGGTGCTTTTATAGTACAAAAATAGGTCCTACAAGTCTAACAACTTGGTAATTGCATAATTAGTCCTTACTTCTATTGTTTGCTTTAAACTAGTCCTTTTATATTACATAATTGACAATCTTTTCTAAATAAACTTTCTTCTTTGCAATCAACTCTCTCATCTTTGCAATCATTCTCCCTTATCATCGACTACCCTCAATCAACTATATAAGGTCATTTTAAAGAAAAAACTGTCCAATTAGATATTTTAAAATTTAAATTTCTGACTAGCAGTACTTCTCTTTTACCCTAACCAAATACCTGTTTTTTCAAAGAGAAGCTGATTTTTCCAAAAAAACTTCTCTGATGATCATTCAGGTAGCCACCCGGCAACCACCGTCCAACCTCGTCAACCATCGGTACTAACATCATGTTTTCTGATCGACCGATGTACGTTTATACCATATTACACCGTTATTTCAAAGTTAATTATGAACTAAACACTCGAAGCTATTTCTTGACTATTTTTTTCCCGTCCATAGCTAGTTTCATCCCCATTTTATAGTTATGAAGGTGTTTTGAAGGTAAGATTCTCAAGTTTGGTGATATGGAAACTCATCGGTTTCTTCATTGTTTTTTTTTCTCCACAACTGAAATCGTAACATCACGAATTCATGTTTTAAGTTGGTTTAGAAGTTAAAAAGAGGTTTAAGCGAGATTGATGGTCGAGTTTGTTGTATTTTCCTGGCTTTGTAAGTTTTCCGGTGGCCTGATTACAGATTCTAAAGATGCTGGAAAAAGGATGCGATTGTAGATGAAAATGATGTGTTTTGGGAATAGGAAATGAAAATTGCGATTTATACAACTATATTAATGTTGCTAGATAGGTTAAACTGTTTAATGTTATTGTGATTGTGCTTGGTGTTGATTGCGATTGTGCTGACATTGCAATTCTAACGTACTTGCTGGTTTGCTAGATTGTAATGTTCTTGTCTGTTAATGCGATTGCAATATTCAATACATTGCTAGATTGGTTATATTAGCGACAATATATTTTCCAACTTATTGACATTGCAAGATATGACCTTTATAAATCATCATTGGTAGAAGTTGTTAGATTGGTGTTCGACACTGAGATTTACCAGTAACCATTTGTTTGCTAAGGTTACTTATTTGTTTACGCAATTGTAGTTCATATCATAACACTGCTAGAGATGACCTTTATCGAGATTGAAATTTTATATGTAACACGTTGATAGTTTGGTTGTATTAATGATAAATCAATTTCCTATGTAACACATTGTTGATTTGTGGCTGCTACTAAAAACTTACTGAGTCAAGTTTCTACAATGCAGGGTAATATATGTCGAAACCTAAAGTTTGTATTTTCAAATATGGTCCCCAAACTGTAACTATTCCTTTGTCCGAGTTTGAAAACTTTCAAAGCTTACAAGATTACGCTGAAGGCGGGTGACAAGAGCTAGTTAAAGGTAATTACACCATTAGCTACTCATGTGGTGCTCACAAGAATTGTTTGTTTAATAACAAGATATATTTTATGGGTTTGGAAATATATCTTGATGTGGAGCGTCTCAAAAGTTTTAATTTTGTTATAGAAGAACAACTAGTTGATAAAGGGTCTGCAGTTAATCATAAGTAGCCTAGCCACAGTTTTGCAGAAACGTCCCATAACCAACTAATTAGTGGGGAGAGTAGTAATTGTTTGCTTAATTCAACTCCGAAAAAGGCATCTTGCTACAACTGGATGGGCTAAAGCTATCGCCGGTGTTGGTTAGTCATTTGCTGAAGATGTTGTAGGTCTAAGGTTATCCTTGTATCGATATACATTAGAGAACAGTTTTGTCTTTAAGTACATGCATAATACATTTAGAAATATCATTGCATATTGTGTCAAGAAAGATTCAGATGGCTGTAAATGGAAGCTTTGTGCATCTATTGGTTCTAGCACCAGTTTAATGACGATAAAGCGGTTTGTTGACATGCATATATGTATCCCCGTCTTCACAAAATAGTAGGTATTTGACATCTGATTTGATTGCAGATGAAATTCATGATTCAATTAGGAACTGCCATTCGGTGACCGTAGAAAGTATACAGTCCTCTACGAAACAAGACTACGGTTTAGACATCTATTACCATCTCTTTTGGAATGCTTTAGAGAAGCCAATGAGGGGAGTATTTAGAGATAGTAATACGTTTTTAGTTTACTAAAGGGATACGTCAAAATATTAAAGAGTCGTGATATTACAAGAGACTACCATTTGGAATTAACTGCTGGTAATATTTTCTGACGCTGTTTTATAGTATTCGGAGCGTGCTTTCAAGGTTTTCATTCATGCCAACATTTGTTGTACGTTGACGGATGGGTTATTTAACCGGGAAGCATGGTGGTATGTTGCTTTCATGGGTGGCAAAGGATGACAACAACAATTAGTTTAACCGATGTTTCCACATCTTGATAAATATGTGTATTCCAAATTTGTTTTTTACTATATGCTAGCACACATTTCTAGATGTGTTATTATATATGTTACGTTAGATACCAGTAGAGAGTATAATAGTGTACTTTAATTTATATTACGATTTATGTGTTTCTATCAATCGTGCTAGATATGGCTTATTGTCTTTGCTAAATAGGGGTAGTTCTATCATTTTAACACCATGCGATTTATTGTGTTTTAGTTGATATGTTTTACATTATAACAAGCTTGCGATTGCAGTGTTAATACATCTTGATGGATACGTGTATTCCAAATTTACATCTTACTATATGCTAGCACACATTGCTATATATGTGTTATTATATATGTTATGCTAGATACCAGTAGAGGGTCTAATGGTGTACTTCAATTTATATTGAAATTTATGTTTTTCTATCAATCATGCTAAATATGGCTTATTATTTTTGCTAGATAGGATCAGTTCTATCATTTTAACACCATGTGATTTATTGTGTTTTAGTCGATGCGTTTTACACTATAACAAGCTTGCGATTACAGTGTTAATAACCAAAGTTCTTCGAACCATGTCAACAAACTAAACTACTATTATTTTTGTATGTCTATTTCCTGTTGTTTTCAGTTTTGTCGACAATGAAGACTTAGACAACTGGCTATGGTTTATGCAAATTCTAAAACATCGTATGCTAGGCTGCCAAATGACATTTATTTCGGATCGCTATTCTGGTATTATTAATATTGTCTATGTTGTCTATCCCAATAGCTACCATGTGCACTATATTTTTAATCTAATTCAAAATTTAAATAAAGCTTTTGAGTACACAAACTGATAGTATAAAAGGAATATGATAATGTTGTTTAACCGTTGTGCTTATGCTCCTATAGTAGACATTTTCAATGAAAGACTTTCACACTTTTTACGTCAAGATGGTGGTAAAATCAAAACAATTCTTCAGAATTTTCCTTCGGAAAAGTATGTTCAATAATTCGTCAAAGGGAAATGGTATGGGGCAATGTCATCATCTGCGGTTGAATCAATTAATGCGCAAATAAAAAAAACTATACAATCTGCCTATAATAGAATTGGTGGACAAGATTAGACAACTGCTTATGACTCAGATTTCAAGACGTTTATCGGAGGGTCTCAACTAGAACACTAATTTATGCCCCGAGTTTGACAGGAATTTTAAGCAGAATGTGGAATGTGGTCGAATGTGGGTAGTATGTAAGTATTCCGCAACGTTTTTTGAGGTTTTATCAGACCTTGTTATGGTAGTTAACATGTTTGATATGAAATGTACTTGTGGTTCTTGGCAAAAAGAATGTTTCCCATGCCCACACGCATTAGCGGCGATAGTATTGGTAAGCGAAGATCCTATGACTTTAATAAAACCATTTTCACTGGTGCAAATTACAGGTCCAATTATTCTTTTAGCATACCGGCTATAACAGATTTTGGCAAAGTTTCAAACTCTAATGATTCTTTGGAGCCTGTTATGGCAGTTAACATGCTTAATTTTAAATGTGCTTGTGGTTATTGGCAGAAAGAATGTTTCTCATGCCCACACGCATTAGCGGCGATATAATCGGTAAGCGAAGATCATATGACTTTAATAGAACCATTTACACTGGTGCAAATTACATGTCCAGTTATTCTTTTAGCATACTGCTATAGCAGATTTTGGTGAAATTTCAAACTCTAATGATTCTTTGGAGCCTGAAGTTGAACCATCCAACATCAAAAGATGATCGGGACGGCAAAAAAAGAAACGTATTCCATCTAGACAAGAATTAACCACCAACCGGTTGCGATGTGACCACTATTTAAAATCAGGACACAACAGGAGGTCCTGCGATGCTCCATTCTGAATTTCTGCTAGCTGTGCATTTTGGTCTATGGTTTTTTTTAATATGCCTAGATAAGTGCTTCTTATCTTGTAATTTATTTGTTATTCTACTGTACACATTGCTAGATACAGAGTTTGCTAGATAGGTTAATTTGGAGGTTAACCACTTTGGTAGATATATACTTTGATAGCTATGTTTTAATTAACCAAACGAATTATTTTGTAATGCATCTTATGTTTAAATAACAAACACTTTACTTTTCTAGATATGTCATTCCTCACATGCCTCTTATGTTTATATCATTCTCTAGTCGAGCATATTGTATTTTCATAGTTTTGTACGTTTTCCGTTATCATGTCTACAAATTTTTTAGTTGCAGAAATATGATGTGATTATGGTTGTTGTCTATTTTGGAAATAGACTATAGGACATTGTGATGTATATGACCATTTGGATCTATTACGTGTTTACTACATTTCGATTGCGCTTTGTTTAAATAATCATTCTCGTATTTGCGAGATATGTACAATTTTAAAATTTCTACTAGTCCGTGTTAAATCCATGACGTGCCTGTATAACCACTTTGCTAGACACGATTTAAAAAATTCTCATGATTCATTACTTAATTTACACATTATTTATAGACATTGCAGTTATCTCCTTTGTTATTTCCATTGCTACTACCAGTTTCACTAAAAATTGGTACATAATTGTTACCATAAATGCTAGGTTTTGAAATCCTGTTTGAAGGTTAGTGTTACTGTAATATCTTCATAATGGAAATAACAAACAAATACATAATTAAACAACAAATAAAAACAGAAGTTCAAAATATATTAAAACTGCATGAAGGGCTTTACAAATTCCTAGATAACTCAAGCCTCCCAAAAAATAAACCATGTCTGATGGTTGATACATTTACTTCAATAAACAAAAAAACATACTACTGGAACTACCAGAACATCAATCATCATGATCGTCCTCCTCATCTTCATCTTCATCTTCCTCGTTCTCTTCCTCTTCTTTCTCGTTTTCTTTTTCATCTGTATCCTTCTCGTCACCGGCTTAATGATCTTCTTCATCATTTGTGTCCACCAGTTCCTCAAAATCCTTGTCGTCTCAACTGTCCCTCCTACGCTTGCGTTTGGGAAGTTCGTTTGGGTCTGAGTCGTACCCGTCAAAATACCACGAGTCGCCGGTGTCATACTCGTTATCGAACTCAAAGGACTAGACAAAACAGTTTTTGGACTCGCCGGATGAGTACTCCGACGTGGTGGTCCGTTTATACAGAGAATAGTTTTTGGAGTGATCAGAGAACCAAGCTTTAGAGGATGAATATCGGGGAGAATCTGGATACGAATGGGCCATTTTTTTTAGAATAATGAAAGTTTTTTCAAAGTATTTAGTGTGTAAGAGTAAATAGCCTAAAATCTCTTCTGTTATTTATAGTCAAATGCCATACTTAATTTGATGTCTCATCTAGAAAAGTATAATCAATTCTACACGTCTAGTTAATTCTTTTGTAATGATTCAATATCTACATTTGTCTTGTCAAGTATTAAATTAACAAATCAGAAAAAAAACATTTGTTTAATTACTGATGGATATAGGTAGCAGTCATATCAACATAATTTAATGAGCCACTTTAGTTAATAACCTAGTCTGAAGTGCATTAATAGGCAGTCTTCACATATGCAATTTATGCCTACAAGAGCAAGTTTTAAATGAATCGCATATTGCAATTTACAACATTACACGTCCTTACTAGATATGGCTTCTTTTTAATTTTATAATTATACTTGAATTGTGTAAATTATTAAAGCTGTTGCGATTTAAAGTGTTTTTGGCTCATGCTAGATTAGTGCACCAACTTAATAATTTATAACCCAAACTGACATTAATAGACATTAACAAGTTAGAAATTTTACACATTGCTAGATTAGTGTTAGATACTAAACAGACGTTGCGATTTATATTCATTGTTTATTTCCTCCAAAATTACCACCCAACATGAGTAATTTAATACCCATTCTTACATGTTTAGATATGACCAAAAATAAAGTCAATCAATCTTAAATCTTAACAAAAGCCTTACACACGGTACCAAATATGTAATGAATACATATTTATACAATCATTCAAAAAAAGCATAGTCTGTATCAAATGTAACTACCATCGTCAGTTCGTATTCACTCTTCACAACATGTATGCCTTTTCTCTTCAAGTAGGCCAACTGTTAGAGAATGCAATAGTTATTACCAATATAAGGCTGTAGTTAATGCTCTAAGGATGCATTTTATTCGGAAATGTGTTACTAGCAATGTCAGTAGGCCAACAGGTACGCATTGTGTTTTATGCGGAAATTTTCTTGTGATTGTAGCACATGACTGAAAGCGACATTGTGAGTCATTAATAATAGATGCACAACATTGTTAGATACCCATTATCCTAACACGATTTATTCATAAAAAATAATTGCAAGAAATAGTCAAAATTATGAAATGAATTGCTAACAAAAAACATTTTACCAAAGCATCTGCAGTAATCCTCGTCCTATCTTGAATATGTTTACTCCATGGCAACAATGAGTTGTAGTTACTTTCCGTACCATTCTGCATATCAGTAACCAATAACTCCCATTGGTTAATTCCGTCCTTGTTAATGGTACACAGAGAAACCAGTGCAATGTACGTGTCCGGTCTCATTGCCTCAAAAACTTCATCCACACTGTGCGACATATCTCCTTAAATAGTCAGTGTTCTCTGAAATTTTTAGCACGATCATAGGAAGTATTATCTTATGAATAACTAAAATAATAATTACTGCACTTATAGTGGCAATTCCAAAATTTTAAATCGCACTGACTTTACATGGAAACTTATCATCAAACCCTTTGATAGGTACTCTCCAATTTGCTTCCTGAAGCAGCTTATATATCTAAGAGTTGAAATCTATCAATTAACAATTATTTTCTTAAACCATGTAGATGACAATGATTAAATCAAACAACATGGTATATGTGAAGAAGTAAACCATAATACTGTTATATAACTTTATATTACCTCAAAGTTGATTTCGCCTTTGTACGGTAGATCCATTATCTCACTCACACTAACGACAAGCCTATATGAGAACTCCGAAATTGGAAAATACCATACTTCTGGATCTTCCTGCTCATCTTTTCTATTTATTCGCAGCACCTTGTTGTATTCACTGACTTCTATTAGTTGCGTCGTTGTTGTACGCTTCGACCAATCTTCGTAAGAAACCGTTGGTTCTCCAAATTATGACTGAGTAAGTAAGTTCCAGTTCGGACACTCATCAGCTACTACCTGAAAGATAAACAACTGAAAGATAAACATCCAACTACCAGATTTACTATAATAATGACATAATATGACTTTTGTCATTTATAGTAAGATAAACATCCACTTACATTGGGATTTAATGGACCTTCCTCGATAGATTCCAAAGTACGTCGATTTTCATTTTCATTTACCTCAGCCTTGTCACATTTGTCATAAAAGGATTGCGCGCAGTCTACAAAACTTTCATCTAAGAATGGTATAACAGAACATACAATTTCTGCGTAGGATGCTACTTTATCTTGTTCTGACGTTTCAAACTTAATGGCCCTGGTTGCAGGTGTTATGATATCTCTTCGCCCCCTTACTGGACTTCTTCTACTCTTTTAGGTTGGGTAAGTAGTTCACCTTCCTTGAGGGTTGATGTTCTTATTTTTGCTGTGGCTTGTGAATTACTTTATAGGGTGGTACTATTTGGGATACTTGTTTAGACTTTGGTTCTGGTTCTACTACTTGCGCCGTTACATTGGGTATACATGATCCATGCTGCCTTCCATTTCTGTTACAGGTCTTTTGTGCAGTACTTATCCATTTAAAAGAAACTCTCATTGTGATTTTTTTGCATTTAATATTTCTAGATTGCGAGATTTCTATACTACTACATTGCAATTTACATTCATATATGATTGATAGATTGCTTAAAAACTATGGTGCGACTTATATGCACTTAACATTGCTAGATTATAACAAAATTTGTTGATACTCTTCGTGTACAAGGTAGTTAAGGATGCAATTAGTACGAATGACATACATGCGATTTATTTTCAAAACTTAGTACTTCTATATTGAACAAATTAACTCATGGTATATGCGATGAGCATGCTTACATTGTGAGTTATGTTATGCTTTTCACCTGGTTTGCTGGATACCTTATGCTACTATTTGCGATTTATGAGACATAAATATTTTGCTAGACAAATATGTATTCTACATAAACACTTCGTGTTAAAAACATCACAAGCCATGGTAAGTTTAAAACATTTCTTACGGTATCAAAACAACATTTTAAAACAACAACACTCGAACATCTTCAATACCATACTAAGACTTTGTCAATATCAAATCATGCCGATAAAAAATACTAAATATTTGCTAAATCTCAAGGCTTTTAAGATCCACTTACATCTTCAAGTCTTGTTTCCACCACCTTCCCAACTCCAGCTTCCGGCTCTTCAACTACGGGTGCTACCTTCTCTAGCCGAGTAGGCGAGGCCTCAATTTTTTTGGTTGGGTTTACGGTGGCTTCGACCTCCTATCTGGTAAGCTCTTCTTCCTCTTGACCTTTCTCTATTGCTTCTAGATGTTTTGTATATGCTGCCTCGTTCACGACATAGTTGTTTCCCCCAGTTTCCACATGTGCTCAATCCTCTGCACTCTTTTCAAACTCCCCCTATTGTTGAGGAGATTTATCTTGATCGTTTCTTTGTTCACTAGACATAACATTTCCTACTTTATCATGTCCATCCAAAACTAATTTTCCTACTGCACATAGCCCCCAAAACAACTGACTCATTTTCAGTACATTCATTACATCTAATTTCCTGTCCCTGTTCCACTGCCAATCCTTCCTCTAGCTGTATCATTGACAACAGCGGTTTCAAGATTTTCCGTTTGTACGACCCCCATATTCGTTGGGGTTGCCAATGTTCCACCTGCTATATTATCTCCCTCCACCTCCACTAGATCATTTCCAGCAGGCTCATTAAATACAGTAGCATTTTCCTCATTTTCCAAGTCATGCAGAACTACCGTTGTTGTTGCACCATCGGACTTTCTAACCACTACCTCCCGTAATATAACGTCTGTTATAGGTTCAATCGGCAATACATTTATTGTACTTGTATTTTTCACCTGCTCCCCCACTAGTTCATTTCTGATTATATCTGCCTCCAATTCTACATGGACAATAGATGTACTATCAGCCAGCATGATTATATACCACAGTCGTTGCCTAGTGTATAAACAATATACTTTGATTGTCCCCTTTCAGTACATTGCAAACTAACATCCTCAGTTGCATGTTCATCCACTTCTTTAACTGACTTGGCCTCTTCATATTCTGTATTTTGCAGGATATAGATATCCTCCGTCTTATTTTCTTCTTCCGCTGTATCCTCCACCTCATCATGTTCGGCTACATAGAGTTTTGGGGTTTCTGAAACCTCTTTGCTTTGCTTCTTCCATAATCCGTGTCTGCGAGATTGGTAAACAATAGTGTTTGGTATTACCTTCTTAATTGTATCTGCAGCCAGCGGTTCATGATCCTTCTTATCTTCACAATAAAATAACATTGATAAGGTGTTGAGAAGTTCAGCATTATCAGCATCTATACTATCCTCTGCTATCTCCAACTTTACTTTCAACTCATTTAACTCATTCTGTAAGACTTCAAACCATGTCTAAAGAAGTATGTTAAATATTTGATGTTAATTTTTATACAGTCGTCGCCCATAAAAGCATAGTAATATGCACTTCTTTCTTTTTCCGTTCAGTCGAAACCTGTAACCGCTTATATTCAACCTTGTAGCAGTACATCATGTTCCGTTTTTTTACTACAACGTTGTCATGTCAAATTGAACGTGATAGTCTAGTAAAATTTCCAATACTTGAGCTACGCTTATCTCTTTTTTCTTGCTATTCGCTTTTGTTGAAGTCAAGTTATCTCTACCAAGAATTCCTGTAGTGTTACTTCATATAACTCTTATGTCGGTGGCGATATTGTGTTGTCATCAAATCGTGGTTCATTGTCACTTCATGTTGTTGAGATGTCTGATCACTTTCTAAAACTTGTTCCAGCCTTAGCCTGGAATGATTTCTTCTACCTCTTGCTTGTTTTATGGGAAACACATTTTTTCCTTTTCTGACTACTTACCTCAAGCGATTGTGGTTGTCCTTCAGAGCTCCCCCGAATTCGCCCATTGTAAAAGCTTCATTTTCAGCCCATGTCAATGAGAGTTCACTCTCCATAACCTATCAAATCATTCAAAACCAATTACGAATAGGATAGATATTCAGGTTCGCAAATGCGATTGCATGACTAGTCTGTACCATGCATGCGATTTACAAGAATAATAACTGCGATTGTAGTGTATCACAATATTGCTATAGATTTATTAACCTAGGCATTATGATTGATGTGATGTTATCATTGCTAGATAATACTACTGATAGTGTTGCGATTTATGTATATTATGTCATTGTTAGATACATTTTATTAACAACATTGTTAGATGCGATTATATTTTAAATGTTACATTAGTTTTACAAACAAAATTTTATTACCTGCTAGTCTCGTAGCTGGCAAACCATCTAGATCATTACCATAGTTGACTCATCCACCTCCAATCCCCACAATTTATAACATCTAGGTATGATGTCGGGCCTTGGGATTTCAACCTTTATAAAAGTATACTCCATCAAAAATGGATGCATACAAATCAAATCAAACATTCTATGCTTACTTTAATAACTAACATAATAATATCAACCATCATACTTACAAATAGAACAGCAACGCATCCGATAACTTTACCGGGCTTTCCCGCAAGAATAAATTTCTCAAGTGACCGGTGCAGCTTCTCAACTATAGCTCTCGACCAATCGTATCCGTTGATTTTGATAATATCAACCACATAGAATAATGTTGTCCAACCCATTAAGAAGAACAGGGTCGAGAAAATGAAAAGTATCAAAAGAAGGGCAATGTCCTTCGCCTCATCATCCCCTCCATCTTTAATTATTTTTCTATAGATTATTGCAACCCAAACAACAAAATCCTACACTAGTGCAAGAATACATCAAACATATAAAATATTTGTGAATAAAATTACCTTTATCAATGAATTCGATACAGATTTTTCATTCGTCAGCCCGCTCTTCCGAGCGCGGGGACTAAAAAATAATTCTACATTAGCCTATAATCATTCTCAACCCCTTCAGTGTACCGACCAATGGAGGATCCAACTTTATTTGAAGGTATCTCATCATTCACGTGTTTCAGCTCAAAAATGGCCTTCACATCGGTTGTAGTTAGCTTCACAAACTTACCTCCTATTTTGAAAGCATTGCCATTACATCGTAAAAACTAACAATTTCCTCGATCAATTTATGGAACTTCTTCAACTTCAAATCTTCGTTCCGTCGGTTGAACAATGTTCTTAAAAATGTATAGAGTGAAGTTTCTCTAGTCGTTTGTTATGTGTTCAGCCGTAACAATATTACGTCTAAGAAGGTTTATGATACTCATTAGACCAGACCTATATAATACCCCTTTTGCAGTCATGTTTCCTGAACAAAACACCACTGTAATTTATGATGTCATTGCATATATAATAGTACACTCAAATTGCATATGCGTTTTATTTCTACATACACCCTAAAAAGTGCTTTATACCGACATAACCACCACAAATTGCGATTTTAGTATCAATTTTTTACACATTGCGTGTTGCACCCAAACAATTAGACATTGCAATTTACTAACACTAATCACTAAACTGCAATAACTCTGCGTGATATGACTACCCTAACTTCAGACATTGCTAGACACTACTACAAATAGACGAACAAGATGCGATTTATGTCTTTCATATCATGCACGTTCACCGTTTTCGACACTCAATCAACATATCCCTAAACAGACTTACAAAATATCAACCATCAACCAATACTTATCACAACAACCTAAGTACGCCGAAAGAAGTATCACTTAGTACATCCAGAATTAAAAAAAAACCCAAAAATGAAGAACATAACAAGGCAAGGAACTGTCATGGATGAAATACCAAACATTATTCAATCGATTTCTATTTCTAAACCTACAACATATAACATCATCAACAACATGTTTCTCGTTAGTTTTTTTTCCAGAAAACATTACATGTAGTTGTCTAAACAGCTCGTAACTACACTTTTGCAAACCAAAGGACTTCACCCGCGTTGGAATTTAGGTCGGTTAACATTACGGTGTTCATCAGCATCGACGACGGGTGTTTTGGCCGGTTAATAAGACGGTTTGGTTGAGAATTGTGTTTAAGGGTCTTCTGTATGGGGTTTCGTGTCTCTCTCTTCAAAATTCGGAAAAATCAAATTTGGGAGGGAATTGGAACCTAAAAGTCTGGCTTAGAAGTCAAAAAAGCGGATTCAACCTAAATGAGCTTATTTATACCCTTGAGGGTATTTTTGTGCATTATTTGGGTTGAGGTACTTTAGGAAACTATCCCATTATTGGGTACTAGTTTAGTATCACATACTTGAGAAGGTATTTATGGGTAGTATTCTCTATTAATAACTGGTATAATTGTTTTTGTTATTTATATTCATAAATGTCTACTAAATGTTATATGGTTCAAGCTATACATACCCAAAAGACACTGAATTAAAAACAAAATTGGCTTATGAAATCGAAGCTGAGTCTTTCTCTCCAAGATAAACTTTCTTGATCCATAAGAAAATTATTTCTTCTTTGAATTTGATCTTCATGGTGGTGATTAACATCAAGAGCTTTCCTTCTATATCAAGATGATAAATCTAATTCAAAGTAATGGAAAAAAATCCAATGAAGATTACCTAGATCTTCTAAAATTTACTTAAAACCTACAGAAAAATAAAAATATAAACGAAAACTTCATCAACAATCACATTCTAGGAGGAAAAAACAATAAAATGAGGAAAACTTATGTTGATACTCTTCGCAATCAACAAAATATCCTGAAATTTAAACCATCAAGAATAGTGCAGAAAATGGATCATGTTTCTATTCAATTTGCTCAAGAAGTGAAAGACAGATTAATGGTAGATTCCAAGCATACTCTTATTGGAAAATTCAACCAAGGTTTACCCAAAAAAGAAAAACTAACCCAATTCTTAAAAACTTTCAAATTCAAAAGAGAATAAAGTTATGTGGTCCAGGGCTCCATACATTCTTTTATGGAATTTGATATTTATGAAAACTCTGGGCTAAATCAGTTTGGTTCCTATGATAGACTACTACGAGGCTTCTAAAATGGAGGCCTAGCTTCAAACCAAAAGTTGAAAACACAACTACTCCGATTTGGGTAAGATTCGAAAATGTTTATGAATTTATCTATAACGAGAATGTGATTCAAATTTTTGATGAAACGCTGTAAGATCCTTTAACTTTCAAAGTTTTTGTAAAAAAAACAAAGCATTTCAGAATGCTTTCTTTGATTGGGTGGAAACTCATCTATCAAAGAAGCTGCAAAATCAAATATAGGTGGGATTTGGAGAGTATTAAGGCTATTGTTTGATAGCTAGTTACAAAGATGTGCATAGTTACTGCAGTGTCTCTTATCACATGGGGTATGACAAAGAAAATTGCGAAAAAACCAAAAACAAAATTCAAAACACACAAGAAAAATGAATCAATCATGAGAATATTAAATCAATTCAAGACAATAAAAATACTCACAAGATCAAATTAATTATTGTGAATAACAATATTGAAAGGAATCCTGATGAAAGCAAGTTACTTCCTAAAGATACCAATTTCTGAAAATAGAGTAAAAGTACTGAAGGCAAGACCCGTGAAGATAAAGACATTATTAAGGCAATAAATTCTTTGGAATAAGGCTATGATGCTTCCACTTCTTTAGATTATGAAAATACTAAATCTGGATGTGTATCTCCAGTTCAAGAAAACATAAGAAGTATGCCTTCAAATACTACATTAAATAAAACTAAGATGGATACTGAGTTCTAGGAGATTTTAAACAAGAAATTGAAAGAAGAAAGAAGAAGAAAGAAGGTTACTAGTCTTGCTATCAAATCGTTAAAAATTTCGGGATCCAACAAACCTACCTATTCCGAATCCAGATGATCAATATTTTAAATTGGAACATCTGTGGTATCAGGAATAAATCTTTTGTATACTAAAATCTATTGTTAAGAAAGATCATATCAATTTGGTGGCTATCCAGGTGCCTCTAATCAAAGAGGATAATCTGCATACTAATAGCTTCAAAAATTGGTTTGGAAAACGTTACTTCAAAGTGCACTAATAAGATATGGTTATGTTGGAATACAAATTATACTGTTAAAATTTTAATTGATCGTAATACCAATGTCTCCATACTGAAATCTCATATACTAATACCAATGATCATAATACCAATATATAATATCATATACTAATATTATATATTTACCAACGTTTGTTTAGCCCACCATCCTTCTGTTGTATTTTAATCTCTGAAAATATGTTCTATTATCATACTATTAGACATTAATTTCCTACAATAATCGTTTAGAGGAGATATGAACTAGAGAGTCTTCCGTCTTTCGAGCATTTTAATAAGCTCGGTAAAACCAACTTCTATATCTAGCTCATTTAAGTTTCTTTCCCTAGAGATTAGAAGACCATCTGGAAGAGACATACAACAATGATAGAATTTTGTTTTAAATAAAGTCAGCCAAAACTAGTATAATATTCTTAGATTTTTCTCTTATAATCTCACCACCAGCTGATTCACATAAAAGTACAAGCCCCATTTAAATTTAGGCTTATGCTATTTCCGCAAGAAGTGTGTCATTTGATTGAAGTACACATTCTAGGCTTATTTTTGAATTGGTAACATCCCAGCTTAGGAGCTATATGAAGATTTTATTTAAGATATGATCTCTTAAACAGATCAGTTCTTTCAAGTCTTGATGTTATGTTGTAAATATCGTCTAGAACTGATTTTTTACTTATGTTTTAGTCTTGATGCTTAGCTTTGTTTGGAAAACCATATATTCCGGGAAATTATTGGAGGAATGATGGTTCTGATATGGATATCATTGTACCATAACCATGTGATAATAAGGTGATAAAAACTCATGTTCCTTGAAATATATAGACCAAATATTCAAGAAAAGTTCTTCCAAACATCTCATGATAGCTTACACTCTATACACAAATGTTTAATCGTTTCTATTCCATTGCAGAATTAACATTTTGAAGCCAATGATAAGTTTTTATTTTGTAAGAAGGAATCTACCGGGATTCAACCTTTCATAAGTCTCCATAGAAGAAATGAGTATTTTTTGGGTATTCAATTATTTTGTATTCTCTTAAATATATTTGATTTATTTCCATGTTTTGTGATAATATTCTAGATTTGTTGAATACTAAATTCACATGTATAAGATAGAGTCGACTTTATGAAGTCTTCTTCATTTGGATTAATTTATTTGATCTTTTTAATAGCACAAGCACCAACAATCTAGTAGCCATTGATCTTTTGTTCAAGAATAAGACTTGAAAACGAATGAAGGCTTGTTTATCATTTCATCTCTCCAACCATAAATCAATCTCACGTATAACTACTTTCCAGAAGGTATAACTCTCTGCTTTATCTCTAATTATTAGTATGTTTCTCAAAATATTAGAGCTTTTGTTTGATGATTACACTTGCAAAGGATGAAAGTTTTTATAGTAAAGAGAAAACATATAATTAGACCAAATGGATGAGTTTTTCCTAAAATTAAACCACATTTACAAGAGAAAGTATCTTGCATATTTTCCAACTTTTTTATGTTTAGCCCACCCTTAATATATGTTTTGCATAGGTTGTTCCAATTAGACCGGAGTACTACTTACTTAGTTTCAGTAATGCTGCGTAGAAACCTATTGCACATCTTTTTAATCCTAGTAATCACTGCTTTAGGTAATTAAAAAGCTTTGTAAGTGGTATATAGGGATAAATAATATGATATATTAAATTAATTTGAGCTTTCCACCAAAATAAAGAAGCTTCATATCCCATTCTTGAATTCTTGATCTAATCCTAGTCACAAGATCATCAAAATTTTCAATTACGTTCTTTGTGTAAATCTGGATTCTCAGGTATTTGAAAGGAAGTCTACCATTATTAAAACCAGAATGGTTTTTAATTACAAACCTTATCTTTTCTATTTTTATTCTTCTTTTTTAAATAATATGTATCTTTCAAATTATAACCATTTGCTTTGTTTTTTAAGACAAACAAAACTATATCCATTAATGATATATTTTAATTTTTTACAAAAATAAATTGCCACACATAGTAAGCATGGTCTCATATCTTTATCATCAAGTTGTACACATCTTCCATCTCGTTGCTTCATTATGCATGGTCTCACATCTATCCATTCCCATCATGTTTGGCCACACATGATTTAATAATGTCTGGTCTCTCAACTTTATCATGTGTGGTCTCATATAATTTAATAATGTCTTGTCTCTCAACTTCCTGTCTCGTATATTTTAGTAATATATGGTCTCCCAAATTTATCATGTCTAGTCGCGCATGATTTAGTAATCCTTGGTCTCTCAATTTTATTATGCATGGTCTCGCATGATCAGATAGTGGTTGGTCTCTCGACTTTATTATGTATGGTCTTGTATGATTTAATAGTGTATGGTCTCGCATGATTTATTATGTCTGGTCTCACATAATTTAATAATGTATGGTATCACATCATCTAGTATGCCTCATCTCATATGATTTATGAGAAAAATAATTCAAAAAATATCATCAATAGATTTAGTTTGTTCGTCTTAAAAAACAAAACTCGTAGTATTTTTTAATTTTTTTAGCTCCAGTTTAAAAGATAAAACAAAATAAAAAGATAAGCTTTAGTTCAATGAAATGAGAAGTGGTTACGTGACATTTGACGAAACATAGGTATTTGAGTTAATATTAGCAAAATTAGGTATCTTAATTAATTTAAGTACATGAATAGAGATAGAAATAGGTCATCTGTGGACCGGGGCGGCCTGTTTGGACTTTATTTTTTTAAAGTGAATCTAAACCCGACCCGACACACTTTGGGTTAGTTTTTCAAACCCAAGCTCGACCCGGACCCGTATGCAAGTTTATCCGGCCTAGCCCGCTTGTGCCCGCTCGTGTCCACGGATTGTCTGACTCGTGCTCGCCTGACTCGACCAACTCCTAATAATAACTTTTGTTAAATTTTAAAACAAAATAAACATAAATTATTAAAACAAAACATTTTTGAACTAAAAAATCAATCCAAATTGTCTTAGATCAAATGAAATTGAATATTAAAATAAACATTCTTGAAAGCTTATTTAGTTTCCAATGATGTCATCATCTTCACCATTTATGTGAAGAATTAAATTCATATTTTTGTTTACTTGGGAAGCTGAGATGTCATGGTGAAGTACCAAATCTGTCATTTCAGAAGCAAACTCTTAGTATGACAGATTTTGTCTTTTACCTAACTTTGACATGAACCATAATAATAAAAAATATACTATAATCAATATCAATACAATAAAATAAATCGTCAACCAAATCTTATTATATCGAATTTGTTTCAATAAGTTTTGGTTTGTATAAACCTGCGGGACACGATTTAAGATAAAATATTAATAATAAGATGGTGATATTATTGATTTCATTGATTTCTAAATCCAAGTTATATGATATGTTTAATATAGCGTAATAGGTTTTACAATTCCAAACTGACAAATAAGGTATCTGCACCATGCTTTAAACATCATACTTTGAGACAGAAATAATAACCTACTTAATAGAACAAATCTACATGTAAAAAGCTAGTATTGAAAGTTGAAACAAAAATTATCCAGATCTTTAAATTAAGAATGTAATTGTTCAAGCTCCACCTCAAATGTTTGACGAGACGTTCAAAAAGCACACTACCTACTATGTCTGGAACATAGAGATCATTTCACAATTTTTTTATCTATAATATATATATATATATATATATATATATATATATATATATATATGAAATAGAAATGTGTTTGTACACCCACTATTCCAGTTATAGTAATTGGAGTTTGGCACATCATGCTCGAGTTAGAGAGATCTTTGATGTCACACATTTCGGTAGGCTAGTCAAGTCAATGTCCAACTTCCAACCAAACACCGCGAGTACAGAGGTGTTCATCAAGTGCTTGCATCAGAAAACAAACAATATACACTTCAAATTCGGTGAGATGACTACCACCATTGATGATGTCCATATGATCATCGGTCTAAAGGTCAAGGGTGAAGTCTTGGAGCTTTCTATGACAGAGGACAATAAGATGCATATCATTTTCGATGCTGGCTCACTCTTAGATGTATACAAAAATGAGCATTCTATGGAGATTGAACTTTAGAAAAGGATTGGCTGGAGCTTCAGTTTTCTCCAAAATGGTTTTAGCAAGCCATTGTACCATAATAATAACCGTTTGTATAATGACAAGATGGTGGATCAGGCGCACATGCTTATCTTATTCACTTGTCTGAGGGTATTATATTTTCTCACAAGAGGAATATATACGCCAATTATAAGTGCGTGTTCCTCCTAAATGACTTGGCCGACCAAATCACATCTATGCTTGGGGCGTGTGATATTAGTGTATATTTATAATCACTTCGGTGAGGCTTTTTTGTACGCGACAAAGACCGTGGATGGGTTTATCGTGATCTTTGACAGATGGATAATGGATTACTTTTCCATCATTCGTCTGATTCATTTTACCAATTATATAGAGCATTTGCCGCTGATTTTTTATGATATGGAATGTATTGTTCAAAAAGACCACCACTTGCTGAAAACCGTCAATTATGTTAACATAAGGTGTTCAGAATAATACCAATGGTTTTTTTAATGAAATTGTTTGTAAAACATAGTACAAGTAGGAGCACGATAAAGGTCTCCATCAACGTGCGCGCAGTTGTGAAAAGTCCCTACCCGGTACAATTATTTGAATTCGGTTCTTTGGGTTGAGGACCTCCTGCATGATTTCATTAAATAACATATGCTTGACTTTTGAACAATCACATTCTCAATTTTTTTTGAACAATTAGAGAAGGATGCAAATCTCCTAAAAACATAATGTGAATGATATAACCTTCTTAAGATTAATGTAATTGCTCGTGATGTTTTCAGTTTATGTTATATATATATATATTTGTTGTTTATGTTCTATGTATTACCTTTTAGTGTTTTTCAGTTTATGATGTTTTTCCGTTCATGTCTATGTTTTCAAAGAGTTCATAAACATTTGTTCCAAAATAAAATTTAAGACGTACGTTAAAAAAATACAAAAAGACCCATAAATAAGCAAAAAAGTATAATTTTTATGGAAATGAAAAACAAAACTAATAAAAATTGTAAATGACCCATCTATAGGTCTTCTGTTAAGTATATTATAAATACCTCGCATTCTACGGATTGTGATCCGGACGGAACATGTATGGGATATCTTAGTTGCAAAAATTCGTTAATTATATCAAATATAGTACCAATTGACGTTTATCTTCTTATGCAGTATTGTACATCCGCGTAGGATCTATAGTTGATAAAGATGAACCTTGAACTATCTCAACCTATAAACATAGAATAATATGAACCAAAATAATTTATTTAAAAGAATTATTTCATTTTAATAACTAAACGCGTTTAATAGAAAAATGAATTATATACATGAATAAAATGATTTTCGTTCAGAGAAGAATAGACGTTGGTGGTACGTTTTTAATCGATAAAGAAGTTGTACAACAATATAATTCAAAGAAATAAAAACAACATTTGAAAGTGGTCATAATTTTATGACACTTTATTAACTCCAAAGATCATTTTATAGTTGAATGTTGTATCGCAAGCAAACTATGTACCATATTCAAAATAGTTTGAATTCAATTGGCTTGTCCCGAGAAATTTCTTCAAACTAGCGTGTGAGTATTCTACCCTATTAGACGGAATGTTATCAAAACGTATGATATTGTTAGTTTATGCATGAACAAACTTCTCTTTATATAGGATAACGAGTCTAGGATATAGTCGTCCTCCTTATCTTGGGTTTTGAACATCTCTTGTATTTTAATTAACTTCTCATTGATTCAGTTGACGATGGACGAATTGAAGACATTATTTAGAACACATATAAACTTGCTAAACTCTTTAGCATCCTCGAATAAATTTTTGGTTTTTCCAAGTACGATATTGTTGATATTATATTTACATAACATGTGACTCGCAGTCAGAAATAGGTTTTCTATGATATAGTCAAAGCAAGCTCACAATTTATTATTATAACACAAGGGAACTCACAATTGTTCTCTTCCATAACCATTTCCAAACATCCCAAATCCCATTCGTAGTTGTCTTAATTTTTTTTCATTATAAACGTGAATCTAATGTAAAATATTTTGTTAGTCGATGTAACCATAACTGGTTTAAATAATGGTGTCTCATATCTAACTGTCTTATAAGTGTTATCCATGATTAGGAATCAGGAGAAGGTCCATAGTAAATCAATGCTAACCGGGTATGAAAAACAAATCAGTTATGAAATCAGATCTTCAGTGAATGTCTAATGTCATTAAATTTATTTGTTAATTTGTAATTTTTCAAACAAGCATTGGGTTTCCGACTAACCACCCTTTTCAAAAAAACTTGTTCTTTCTATTCGTGACGAAAGTTAGATGCCTTCTCCGGATTAGACTTATTTAAGACATAAAATATTTGACGCAAAGATTTTCTGTTTATCGACAAATTTTGACAAGATGTTTTATTATTTTTTAACTTCCTAACATCTGTATGTCTTTGGAAATACACGATCAGAGCAAGGTTTTGTTTTTCGAAAGTCACACTTAACATCCATTTATCATCATCTTTAACCGGATCACCAACCCCGTGAAAATGATAATCATCATCGAGTCTAAGCTACACTAGTCGTAAATTATGAAATGGTGAGCATAGTCCACTATAGCTGATATTCTCAGCTTGGACAATCTTTTGCAATACATATAAAGAAAAAAAAATCAAACAAATCCAATATTTGGCTTTCGTAAAAACATTCCGCCATACCGTTAGAAAAAATTTAATACATTATACCCATAATTTTAAATAACACCACCGCGGCGCAGCTGTAGCGCGCCGACCTGTAATGCTAGGATTTTGTCACTTGGTGATGTAGCGCTCCAAACCGAAAAAAACTTAGTGCAACGGTGTTACAGAGTTATAGCGCCGCGTTGGGACACAAACGTTATTTTTGACTAGTTTTATTTATTTAATATATAAACTCACCCTAATTAAATAAACTGCTATTAAAACATTTTATTTATACTTATTAAATAGAATTAACTATTAGTGAAGTAACTAAACACACTAATTTATTACATTTAGAAAATAAACCACTAACTTATATTAAACATAAATAATGTTTTATTCAAATTCCAAATCATTTTATTGATAAAACTATTCGTATACTATGGGATCTTGTTTATACATATAATGACATTTTTTAATAGTATTTTTTATATTTAATCGTATCGAATGTTTTAAAAATATTTGAAGTTGAGATTTAATAATATTTTTTTGATTTTTTTACTAAATGTTTTGTTTTTTTCTATATTATATATTATTTAATTAATAATATTGGTGAACAGAATAATTTTCGTTGTAACTCTCGTCGCGTTGCCGTAGCTTTTGACCATTCGACGCAACTTTTTAACCTTTCAGCGCGGGGCGTCGCACGTCGCTTAAAACTATGATTAAGCCATGCCATTGACGAAGACATAGCATTTTACAGCCAACAGTTGACGAAAACTATCGTATTCTTTGCCACGTTGTTGACTGGAACTATTGTATTCTCCACCATGATGTTGGTAAATAATATTACGCGGGCACTCGACATTGTTGGAAAGAAAAATGTTTCATGGATTTTTAAAAAACACATTTTTTAAAACATAAAGAGAAAATAGTTTATGCATCTCATATGTCAATGAAGAACTGTAGCAAAAAAAACTTCTTCATGGTCGTGATTTGATTTTACAAAATTTAGAAGAGAGAGAGTTTTTGTGATTTTACTTAGGTTTATGATAGTTTAGATTTATGTTTTAGTAATTTTATTTTGTGCAACTTTTTGAAGTAATTATGACATAAGTCGTAAATAAATAAATAAAATGAAGATTTTAGAGATGTTTCCATGAGTGATATTTTATAAACATTGAAAAAGACGAAAACAAAACTATACATAATCATTTTGGTTTTCTCTAACAATTCTCTTGCAATAAGTTTATGAATAAGATTAAGATTTTGATAAACTTCTCACCTCAAACTATTGATTATCCCAAAAAAATTTATTATTCTTTTACCATTATACTCTTTTTGACTATTTAAGTTGAATTTGACATTTTTAGAACATAGTGAAAATGAAAAATTGTTTTAATAATACAGGATTCAATACACATTGATCCTAAACACAATATTGGACTTAATTTTTTTCAAAATAAAAATTTTATTCTTGAAAAAGTCTTTTTATTTTTAACAAAAACGTCTTAAACCTTACAAATAAATATCAAAATATAGAAAATAAAAATATTGTTAATGAATTTGCGACGATATGGGATTGTGAATTTGAGATACAAATGCTATTAAAATTTTGGTTTTTATAGTGAAGAGAAGCGATTGCGATAATTTGGGTATATGCGATCTTTGGTTGATTTTGTGAATTCAATGACAACGAACATTGATATAAAAACATTAGCTCACGATTTGAGGTGTTGCATATTGAGGAGCCTACTAACATAGAATATGGGTTCGTGATTGGATCTAGTAGTACTAAGCTTTTAAATTGAGAACATAACGGATTTTACGGGGAAAAATCACTAAACCATATGGGGGTACTCGGGTAATAAAGTCACAACAGTGACTGGATTATTGCAGTCAAATCAATCCACATTATGTTATTTTCTATATAAATAAAATTAACTTTCGAAAAAACCAAACTCTTGAGATTTCTTTTACTTTGCAAGTAACAGGACAATTCTCAAAGTCCTTATTGATTGTCCATTTTTCCCGCATGCAATTGTAAGTCGACTGAAAATTTTGAGAAGAATTTGAGAGAAATTTATAAATAAACCTAACCACACATTCTTTAGGTAAGTTTACCTTGATTACTTCTAAATTTTGTGCAATCATAGACCTGTCCAGAATGTGCTCTGAGATATCACATTTTCCATTGTATTTCTTGGTAGATATCTCATTAATAATACTTTTTACCTCTACCTTGTCATTTTTGGAAAATGCTTTCTCAACTTCCTCGAGAAAATTCAAAATATTGGTAGCATCTTTTGGGACAACCACACAAAATACAATTGGTATTCCTTAAATCATAATGGTCAAGCACAAGCAACGACTGCATTTTTTAGTTTAGGTTAAAAGAATGACTGAAATCCTAGTCTTCTTTTTATAGACAAATACGACTATAAACCCTACTTGTATAAAGTCTACTAACTTTTATTGCTTTGTGATTGATGCCACAACCACTAAATTAATTTTATCAATTTAGTCGTTGAATTGTCAATTTAGACCTAAGTGTTGAGATTTGAGCCCAACCTTTTACACTACCCAAATTCAATCAGGCTATCACACTTATAATGCTTTTTTACACATAGGCCCAATACCTATTTAATTATTATAATATAATTAAACAAATAACTTTATCATCGAACTAACTAAATATATATTTAACACACATGTCTAAAATTATTCTAATAATAATGTGTTTAATAACGTAGCGGATGGCTATAATTGTTTAGTCAAAATTCTGACCCATAGAAGATATTCTGACTAATGCAAAAGGAGAGGATCTCAATTTAAAACCGATTGATGAGAAAAAGGGTTATAAGAATAGAGGGTATACTAAAATGGTGGATACATGCACAAGAAAATGAGACTTTCATATACATAAGGGAAAGTCATATCTTGCATAAAGCCTCCAACATTTCAATATATTGGTGGTCAACTCGTGCTTTGGATATTTGATAACATAACAGGAGGGTACCACGATAAGGCAAAATAAAAATCTGAGAAGAGTGAAGCAGTTCAACCTCTCATAAAAGGAAATAAGAGTGAAGAATAAACTTCATCCCGTAGAGGAACCCCAATCCCACATTGCTAAGAAGGAACATAAAATAGTGTATATAAGTGTGAACCCACCTCAACTAGCAAGAGATCTTTTGGGAGTACACCCAAAAGCAAACCTCTGCGCGCCTCCGATTGTAAAGCGAACAACAACTTGCTAGTTCATGAGGTCCGTCACACATTCGCACACCCAATTTTAACATGGTATCAGAGCCATATTCGGCTTAACCGCCAAAGTTCCAACAAATTACTGGAATAAAGTTTAAGGGGGAAAGTGAAGAATAAACTTCATCCCAGGAACCCCAATCCCACATTGCTAAGAAGGAACATAAAAGCTCAATCCCACATTGTTAAGAAGGGATATAAAAGAGTATATGTAAGTGTGAACCCACCTAAACTAGCAAGAGGCCTTTTGAGAGTACACCCAAAATCAAACCCGTGCGCATCTCTGATCGCAAAAGAGACAATATCATGCTAGTCTGTGAGGTCCGTCACACACTCGCACACCCAATTCTAAAAATAAGTAGTGAATATTTTTGCCGATCAGTCACCAAGGAAAGGATTTCTGACTCTCAAAAGGATGAGCAGATTATCAGGGGCCAAAAATAACGAGATAACGTAACTTGTTAAGGTGGAAAACAAAATTACTTCGACTATAGAAATGAAGTCTTTTAATTTCTTCTTACCGTAACGTACGAAACACCTCCAAAAATATAATTGGACTAAAACGAGTACTTCCAAGCCAAATGGAACCCAACATAGCTACACATAACAGAAAGGATGTACTATGGCTCTATCTTATCTCGACCTTGAATGTATCACAATAACCAAACCAGCTGCATGAATGCGTTAACAATCGTCTAGACCTCTAACTATCCAAAGCGTGGTGAATCAAGTGGCGGTGGGTTAGTGCGTGATTGTAATGGTACCATTATCCTAGGTTATGATCATCTTTATGGAATAAACTACCGACCGTGGCTGAGTGTAGAGTTCTTCTCGATAGAATATCTCTCTGTCACCCCAAAGGGATTACTCAGCTGGACATTGAAACAAATTCAATTATCTTCACTAAAATGATTCTCCTTGGGAGAACTCCCTGGTTTCTTAAACCTATAATCGGTTGTTTTCGGAAGCTGATTTCTTTTAATATGACTTTGATTCACATTTTTTGTGAATAAAATAAGGCGGATGATTGGATTGCCAAGGAAACCGTAAAGACTACTGGAGATCTGGATTTCAATCAGGATCAAGCTCCTAATTTTCTCAAAGACATAACGTTTGTTGAAGGATTGAGATCGGGTTACTTGAGAAAAGATCCCAATCCTTAAGATTTTGTCGATCTCGACTGTTCTTCCCCAAGCTTTATCATACCTCAGATATGTGTGCTTTCATCCCCTTCGTTCAGTTGCAGACCTTGTATTTTGGTATCTTGTTCATAATGTGGCTTGTTATATATTATTCGAAATCGCATAAAATAATATATAACAAACCGCGGAATTCGAAATAGAAACCCTTTTGTGGATTCACCTAATGAATAAACAAAAAAGAGAATGCGTACTAGTTTGCTTGCTGTTTTCCATCTAGTATTCTATTTTTTTCATTTTCATTCTTTAACGATTTCGTATATTGTCTTGAGAAACCTGATAAACGAGTTAGTAGAAAGAAAATGTTTCGAGAAACTAAAGGAAGAGACCGTCTTTTTTGTTAGAGCTTATGATGATGAAATTCATAAACCTAGCCCCTTACTTATAGTCTTTACAATACGAAGTCCAATATTTAAAACTCATCATATTACTTTTTTATTAATTCAGGCTTACGTGTTTTAGATTTGGCCCCCCTTAATCACAATGCCCAAATTCAACTTAGTAATTACACTTGAGCCCATAATGTCGTTTCGTCCATAGGTCTAATCTAGTTAATAAAATAATTAATTCGATTAATTTTAATTTGGACTTCGTGAAGATAGTGACGGAATATGTTTATTTAGCATGTCAGTCAAAATTCTTATCGGTTCAAAAATATTATATATATATATATATATATTCCAACAATCTCCCACTTGGACTGTCACATGATACTCAAGAATACATATTCAACTTTAATGGGATCCTTATATTCATTGGCAAAGGGCAAACGGTATAACCCCGTACATGACGGATAACAATTAAGGACTAAAGACTTATTTCTCATAATGTGAACAATATGATGCAACAGTAATCAAATTACCATTACCAATTAATTACTTGGGCCAAATATGGCGGGTGGCCTAAGAGTAATATAACCTATAATCGTATATATCTAATCTTAAATGGTTTCTACCTTTGGAGATCCAATACAGTACATTTATCAATAATTATTTCTAAGCATATATGTATTGTAATAAAGTTTAATGTGCATAATATTGCAACATATAACATCAGTTCCTATTACAAACTCTCCCACTAAAACTGACAATCCTCTAAATCAACTACAGCCATACTAACTATGTGTCCCTAGAAAGATTTAGGCAAAATCTCATTTGTTACAGGATCTTAGCTATCATGGAGTTTGTGATGATGTGCTCTATATTCGTCTGACCCATCTAAACTATGGCTTTAGCAGAATTGAACTTCACGTCTATGTGTTTGGAACTAGAATAGTTCACTGCGTAATTTCGTAGTCACAATTACCGGTTCGATATCTTAAAGCACGCAATAAATTATTCCACCATGAAGGACGATGCAATAAGTGTTTACTTTAAAATTTTCCAGAATATTGCACCTTCAGCCAATAAGAATATTATCATAGCATGCTCTTTAGTGTGTCTACATATCCACAAAAAACTGAGTTGGAATACCCAATAGACTCCAGTTTATCCGACTTACCATATGTCAACATGTGCCTGTTTATTCCTTACGGATACTCGACTACCCGTTTAACTGCTTTCTAGTGATTCATGTCTGGGTTACTAACATATCTGCCCAACATATTTACTACAAAGGAAATCATTGGCCTAATACAAACTTGAGCATACATTAAACTCCCAACTCCCAACTCCCTAAGGATAAGGGACCGTTTTCATTTCCTCAATCTCGAGTTTTGTCTTAGGATATTGACCCAGACTAAGTCTGTCGCTCTTTGATATAAGGGTACTTATGGTTTTGCAATATGGCAAACCATAAAGTTGTAACACACTTTCAATGTATGTCTGATAGAAATCCTTTTGTAGTGTGTAACAATTCCTTATTGTTCAAGGCAAGCAATATCTCATCCATATAGATCGCTTCCTCAATATTACCATTAAGAAAAACGGTCTTAGCATCCATATGTTGAAGCTCAAGGTCAAAATGTGCAACTAATCCCATGATTGTTCTAAAGGAATCTTTCATCGATAATTGAGCGAAGGTTTCTTTAGAATCAACCCGCTCACGCTGAGTAGCCTTTCGCTACAATACGTGTTTTATGTATTTCCACATTACCCAGGGAATTGCGTTTAGTTTTGTAAACCCATTTACAACAAATTTCCTTTTTTCCCTTCAGGTATTGCATAACATCAATACACTTCCGAGAGTCAGATCTTGTCATGGCCTGTTTGTAGGATGATGGATCATCTAAAGCTCCAACATATAACTCATTATACTCCTGAAGATATATTATAAATTCTGGACCTATAATACTTTTTATCTCGTGGACCTTCTTAAGGGAAATATTTCCTCTTGTTGCACTTCTTGAGGAGGTAGAGTTTGATCATTATGAATAATGTCATTTTGATTCCCTTGTGGAATATTATCTTGAGGTTCCTCTTGTTCTACCTGGATCATATCTATATCCTGGTTAGAACCCTCAAATGGAGCATCAGGGTTAATTTGAGGATTACCTTATTTTAATGGGACCAAAACGATTGGCATTACATCCCAATCTTCTGATACTTGAGTATCCCTATTAAAACCTTCACGAATCTCTATATATTATTCCTTAAAATCAACATATGTTCCCTTATTATTCTCCTCAAAGTCAACATCCTCTAGAAACTTGGATGTTCATGTCTCAAATATTGTACCAGTGTGAGAATCATAAAAATTAAACCCTCTAGAATGTTTAGAATAACCTATGAAGTAAGAACTAACTATTTGATGGCACCCCCTCCCCAAAGAGATAATGGTAGAGATGAGTGACTTATCATGCTTCTAACTATATCTTCTAGTGTTTGCTTTCGTCTCTCAGATACACTATTCGTGCAAGGTGAACCTGACATAATTTATTAAGGGATTATTCCACACTTCTCTAGGTAATGTGTAAAGGATTCTGAATATTGTTCACCCGATCTGTCATATCTACCATAGTACTCACTACCACTGTCAGATCTAACAGTCTTAATGCTCCTACCGAGTTTTTTTTCAACTTCAGTCCTAAAATTTGTGAACTTTTCTAGGGCTTCATACTTTTCTTCTTGACCAGACCTTTAACCTGGTCATTTTCCATTCGCCTTTCACTTAGGCCCTGCCCTTTTGCAGATGTAATCACATTAACCTCAGGCACTGTGCCTTTAAGTTTTTTTTCCTCTTGTGCAACATGGAAAATCAACTCATTGATATTCCATTTTTCCCGCATGCAGTTATAGGTGGACATGAAATACTTAAACCAGTTTGGTAGCGAATGAAATGTGAACCCCACTACGTGCTCCTCAGGTAAGTCTAAACGGATTGTCTTTAACTTTTGGCCAATCATCGATATTCCGAGAATGTATCCCAGATTTAACTTTTGCCATTATACTCTTTGGTAGCTAGCTCGATGAGCAAACACTGCATCTCTACCTTTTCTTTTTTGGAAAATGCTTTCTTAACCTCCGCGAGAAAGACCGAGGCACTGGTAACACCTTTAGGGACAACCCCACGTAATGCTATTGGTATCCCCTGTAACAAGAGTGGCATGCATAACTTATTTGACTTCTCATACCTTTCACCGGCCTTAGTTTCCTCCAATGTACTTTCCGGACTAAGGGGGATGGTTTGGGAGTTGAAAATGCATGTTCATAATCATGTAAAGACAAAACATAAACATATCTTCCTTCCATAATTGGAAGTCCGAACAATCTAACATGGGTGGACGGTTCCCCAATAGATTATAAATAGTAGATACCATAATAAGAACAAACAACACAAAGCACATGTGCGATTTTGACATATAACTAAAAATATATGCATGAACATGGAAAATACATGTAAAACATAAAATTCCCTGATCCTAGACACCATAGGGAAAATTATACTAACATAAAATTTTATAAGTTTGAGAAAAATACCATGATAATTATTTTAATTTCATAAGTACCAATGAGACCTTCGGGAGGGCCGATGTCATTTACTTAGATTAAAATAACCCTAATTTGATTTTCTTAAGTACCGGTGAAACCTTCCGAATGATCGATTTCACTTACTTAACATAAAAAATTTACAAGGATGAATTTAATTTATACTACCTATCGATGAAACATTCCGGAGGACCAATTTCATCTACTTAAAATCAAAATCAACACAAGGACCATTATCAATAATTTTCTCTCGTTCATAATTAATTTAAACACAAACGTGAACCTTCTAGAGGCCGGTAATATTTGAATTTATATTAATATTTAAACCTTTCAAAGCCTAGGATCCATAAGAAAAATCATTTTAACCTTTCAGAGGGCTGATTAAATTAATTCCTTCGTTTAACCTATCGGTCTACGAAACCTTAGTCATGCATCACCATTTAATCATTCAAGCATATAAAATTTTAATTCACGAATAAACATACAACAATTAGTATGCCAAACACGTTATATTTGTGAAATAAATAATGCATTACATGTTAAATTAATTAAAATATTGAATTTTAAAAAAAATCCGATAAATTTTGATGAACAACTGCAGCCGACCTACATCCTGCTGACCAGCAACATGCGTACTGCCTACTACAATTTGCAGCAGCTTATCTACCTGCTGCAAATTGTAGCAGCAACCTGCCTGGTGTAGGTTATAGGTATTGCCCACCTACAACAGGTGTTATTGCGGGTTGCGCCCAACTTGTTGCAGCAGCTGTTGCTGGCTTCCTGCTGGTCTCACCGAGTCTGCTGGAACAATTATCCCCCGTCCATTGCTGTTATCATGACAGTTTTATATTTTAATAAAAAATTCTGAAAAATGAAAAATAAAAAGAATTTTTTTGCTACGTACTGCAGGTCCTGAACGAGCGTACATGCCACAACAGCGCTAGTGTCACTATGTTTATACCCAACCAGTAGCTTCTCACTGCTATCATCGCGATAACAGCAGGTTTGCGAATGACCTCGCAAGTCACAGCATTCACCACAATGTGAACTATTCGCTGGCCATGATGAACACTTTTTGACAAATTCGATCATCGTTAACATCAGTGGTTAAGCCGTCGATGAGCTACTGTCCCAATAATTTTGATTTTATTCGTTATATTATGGTTGATTTTGATGCTAATTTCGGGCGAAGAAATTCCAGACATCAATTAACCCTAATTTAACTTAAAAAATCCCCAAGCTATTAAAATTAAAATTTATTTATATAAAACATGAAAAAATGCATGATTTTCAATATGAATAAATCACGTAACATACTTTTCATGCTATCCCTAATTCCACGCCCTAACCAGCTCAATTAACACATAATCCCAATGATTTGGATTCTTTACAATGAAGAAAAAACGTGTATCTTTGTTTTTTCTTACACAATTCGATTATTCTACCGAATCCAAAAAAAGGTTAACTTGGCTCTGATATCAAATGTTATATATTATTCAAAATTGCATCAAATAATATATACAAAATTGCGGAATTTTAAATAGAAACTCTTTTGTGGATTCACTTAATGGATAAACAAAAAACCGAATGCTTACGGGTTTGCCTGTTGCTTTCCATCTAGTACTCTATTTTGTTCTTTTCGTTCTTTAACGATTCTGTATATTGCCTTGAGAAAGCTGCATAACGAGTTATCAGAAAGGAAAGGTTTCCAGACACTGAAGGAAGCAACCGCCTGTTTGATTAGAGTTTAGGATGAATAAATTCATAGACATAGCCCCTTACTTATAGTCTTTACGATGTGAATCCCAACTTTGAAAACCCATCCTTTATTACTTCCTTGTATCCGGAGACATTAACCCGATAAATTGATAATTCAATTTATATTACTGATTTATTAATTGAGGCTTAAGTGTTAGATTTGGACCATCTTCATCACAATGCCCAAACTCAAACCGGTTACCACATTGGAGCTCGTAACGTCTTTTCACCCATAGGTCTAATTTAGTTAATTCAATAAGTAACTGGATTACTTTTAATTTGGACTTCCTTAAAACAATGAACGAATACGTTTATCTAGCATGTCGGTCCAAAATATTATCGGTCTAAAAATATATTAAATAAATATATTTCAGCATGGCTTATTTGGTTTCTATAACTGTGGTTCTCTTCAAAGGTTGTTTTGAATGAAAACGATTAATAATCGTGTTTTCGAATTTTCAGGATTCTGTTTTCTATTGAATGTTTTTTTCTCTTCTAATACTTGAATAAAGCTTGTGTGATGGGTTTGGATTTAATTTTAAATCCCTTGTATTCACCAACGTTTATGAGTAAAATAAATCGATTGAGGAAAAAAAACTATTTTATTAAAACAACAACTTTACATAACAATTTCACCTAAGAATTTAGAGCGAGTTGTTTTATCATATATCTAAGTCTCAGCGATCCTAGTAGCAATGTTGGTCCGAGCCGGTGTGTATCTAAGTCTCAGCGATTCTAGCAATGTTGGTCCGAGTCGGTCCAAACCGGCTCGATCCGGTCTAATCCGGTCGGATTTTGTCTAGTGCGAATATTTAACGGGACGGGTACGGATATACGATTTATGACCGTAGACGGATTGGGCTCAATATGGATTTTTAATTTATCGAACCCGATCCGGCCCGCAAATATAAGCTATCTATAAAAAATAAAAAAATTATTAAAAAATAATTATAAATTTATAAAATATAACTAAAATATATAATTACAAGACTCACATTTATATGTTTATCAATAATATACCACCTTTGAATAATTATTATTTTAATTTTAGAGTCAATAATATATTTATTAATTTTTTTTCCATAAACTAATTCCATAAATTATAAATATATTTCTTCAAACCCTTGTCTATATATATATTCCCAATTCTAATTTCTAAATTTCGATGTTTTTCTCTTCTATTATTATGTTTTAGCTACGTTGGTTTAAAAATTCATATCTTAAAAATATTTGAGTCGGACCGGATTTGGATTTGAATAAAAAACAACAAACCCAAAATGGATCGGCATGAACACGTCCCTTTGCCATCCCTACTATAAATATATCGAGAACAAAACAAAATAACGGAACAACAATATCATGTAACCGGTTATAGTAATTAAACTTTAACAATTTTTTAATCAGAATTTTAAATATAACAAAAATCATTAATGTTATTAACAATGTGGGGTCTATTTAATAAAACAATATAAATCATAAACTAATAATTCTTTTATAAATATTTTATCTTTATATTTAAGATTTCTATTCATATTTTCTTTTCATCGTACTCTTAGATTATTTCAAGTTAACAAAACTGACATATCTAGATGATCACAGTGGAGGCTAAGTTAAACCAATTATAGAACTTCGAAAATTTCAGAGAGAAAGTTGCGCAAAAATAGAACTAGTAATAGTTGGGAGGCTATGCTCCGTTTAGGACACTGTTGAAACATATTGGTTTGTTGAATATTTACATTTTTAATTAGGTGAAACCTTTTTTATTTATTATATTATATTCTTTTGGATAGATTTCTATTCGATATTTTTGTTCTTATGTGTCTCTTAATATTCATCATATTTTACTATTCCATTTATTAAACTAAAAACTAAGTTGATATTTTCGATCATATTCAATAAAATATTCAAATTATTTTTAAATATTAGAAATATATTTTGAAAATAGTATAATTTTTTTAAAAAATAATACAAAGGTAAATAATAGAACACATGACTGGTCGACAACAAGATGCCACTATTATAAAAAAATGTCAAAACTTGAATAAAATATCTAAAAATCGTCGGATAGGCAGGTAATAGGAAAACTACTCAAAATGAATAAGCAAATAGGTCCATCATGTATACCAATCTACTATGACAACTACAACAAGAGGGGAAGAGGGTGATAACTGAATAGAACAAAAATAATTTATAAATCAAATATATTATTATTTTGGCAAATTAACTTTGGTTCCAAAAAATTTGAATCGAAGTTGTGAAAATATATAATGTAAAACTGTATATTAGTGCTCCCGTTAGACATGGTATATTAGTGCGCCAAAGCATGAGCACCAAAGACATCTGATACGAGAGGAAGATCATCTCAATATCTTTTTAATCTATGCAGGTCAATTAATGTCGATTAGTGTGAGTCCGAGTTTGGAACTAGATCGGAGCCTGATACTCTAAGTTAAGCAACAATCATCGAAGATATGATTGATTGATTAAACATATGAATTTCACTACACACCAGAAGGGAGTTTAGTCTTGAACTTATAGTTTTATCTTGGGTAACAAATTTTTATTGGATAACAAACCAAATAATAAATGAATTACGGGATATTTGTACTTAGGGCATACCAAACCAGCCCATCCGACATAAATGATGGACGTACATATGAAGTTTCATGTGTTTTGTATTGTGAAGTTTACGTTTTTGGCAGTCTAATAATGGACGTCGTTATAGTTAATGGATAAGAGGAGAGAGAAAGATAATACAATTCTAGACTCTTGAAGGTTACAATGAATTTTAACATTTGCATATCTAATTTGGACAGACCAACTTCATAATCTATCCATAATGATGTCTCGTACTTTGAGATTGTTGTGAGGCCTTGAATCGTAAATAATACTTTACCCAGCATGGATTAGAAGATTGGTAGGGAGTAACCACAGGTCGTACTAGAAGGTGTTCGTCTAATTATTACCGATCACTACCATGTGCAAATTTCTAGCCAAAGGTTTAAAACATGAAATTTTCCTCAAAATCCCCCCCCCCCCCAAAAAAAATACAAAATTTAAAGGCCAAATTTCAAAAAATTTAAAACTTTCTTGATTAATCTAATCATACCAAATTGGGTTTCTATTTTTACTAACTAAAAACCACATGTCTTTTAAAGACAAGTGTTTGATTCCAAATTTTTTAATAAATTTATGACCGTCTTTTATCTATTATTCCACAAAATCTCAACAACCATCACTTGCTACTAAATTTGATTATTTATAATAATAAATAAATAATATGAGATATTGTTATAATTGAGATTTCACATTATAATACAAATTTTTTAGTGTGATATTTTTTGGCTCAATTTTTTTAAATTCAATATAAAATATTCAAAATTTAAATATATACTATTGACACATAATAATATTTTTGAGATTAACTTTAAATTTCTAAATTTATAAATTATAAAATCAGTTTCAAATTGAATATTTTAACATTTTTGGATAATGATCTACAAAATAAAGTATATATCAAATGCAAAAGTTTTATTGCCATTTACTCTGAATCCTAATCTAGAGTAATTATCATAAGGTTTATGTAGTTTTAGATTTACGATGTATAATATGGATTGTGATATTAGTTGAAAATTCTTTTATTATTAAAATTTTACGTATGAATACTGATGAGGTTGATTATGGTATCATTCTTGTTATACTACTATGGTATATATTTGTTTGAAATAAAATATTAGCTTGAAATGAAAATGATTTTTACACTAACTCAACATAAGGTTTTATGTCAATCACATAAAAGAGTTTACTGTATTTAAGATGTCGTAATTATAATGAGTTTTAAAATGTTCATCAAATATACCAAAGTGTTTCAAATCTAAAAAACAAAGAACAAAGTATTAAAGAGAAAATAATTTTTTTTTCAAAAACAAAATATTAAATAGATTTAATTGAGGAAAAATAAGAGGGCCTACATTTTGGACTCCTTCTCTCTTATATATATATCAAATATCAAATATACAAGTGTAAAGATCAAATCACTCTTATTTGTAGGTATATTGATATAAAGTAGTATATACATGATATAACTTTAACCAACCTTTCCATAGTCCTCAAAATTAGTCATCTTTAGTACCTCGTCAAATTCAGTCATCTTCAGCAGTTCGTCAAAATTAGTTATCTTAAGTAGCTCTTCAAAATTAATTAATATTAGGACCTCTTCGAATCACTCATCTTCAGGATATCATCAAAATCAGTCATCTTCAGGACATCGTCAAAATAATTTATATTTAGGACATCGTCAAAATTGGTTATATTAAGAACCTCTCCAAAATCACTCATCTTAAGCACCTCATCAAAATCACTCATCTTCAGGATCTTGTCTATTATTTTCAAGATCTGGTTAAAATCAATCATCTTCACAACCTCATCAAAATCTTGTACGACAAACTGTGGTAATATCTTAACCTCATACATAAAAATAATATGATTTGGATTTAATAACTTAACTCAGAGCTCTTCAGTATGTTTACTTAAATCTGATATCATATATCAAGTTCAATGTCTTCTAAGTTATTGAATTGAATATCTTTTAGCTCATTAAGTGAAATGTTTTTCAAGTCTTCATGCTTCAACTCGTTATACTTCATGTTGTTATGTTTCATTAAATATCTCCAGAGTCTCTTCATATCAATGCATGACGAGGTTAGGCTCGTTATGTTGAAAAAGTTGTAACTGAAGTAAATTCTTTATCTGAGCAAATTGTTTCTTAATAACTTCATTTTTGTCTTGACAACTTCCGTATTTTGGCGATGTATATATACTTTTATTCTAGGAAACATATTTATATTTCATTTCTCATTGCGGGGTCGGTATATATATTTGACTATTACATAAGGGAATAGTATGGTCACTTGCGTAACCTTACAGTTTTTCAACCTCAGGTTTGGTTTATTAGGCATACTCACTAATTTACTATTACGTTATGGCACAATATGACCACTTGCATAACCTTACGTTTTTTCAACCTCATGCTTCATTTTTAACTATAATGGCTAATTTGTAATTATATATGACCCCCTTTTATATAGTTTTTATCACTTGGTTTATAATATTTTCATCATGAAGATGATTTGCATTATAGCCTTTCAATCATGGAGGTCACTTGGCTTATAGCCTTTTGATAATAAAGATCACTTATCTTATAACTTTTATATAATGTAGATTATGTTTTGTCATTGTATTCTTCTTAGAATTCAAAAATTTATTTATTTATCTAGTTCTTTTTATTGAATTCAAATTTCTATCTTTCTAATTCAAATCTCTTTCTTTTTTATTAATTTTTTCCTCTCGAATTTAAAAATCCATCTTTACACGACCCTTTCGATGATGAACTTTCAAAATTTAATTTTTGATGTTGAAGAAACCCAAAATTTTCTTTCTTTTTTATGTTGTTGACCGAAACCCTTAAAATTTATTTATAATATTGACGAAACCCCAAATGTTTGAGGTGAATTGATCTTTTGAGGGTTTATTGCATGAACTCATTTCTTATTGATGGCGAAATTTGGATTTTAACCTCATATAAAATCTACATAATTTATGTTATGTTTATGTCAAATTTAATTAAAGCTCTTCAATATATCTACAACAAATGGATTAGATTTAAATATATACATGTTTACTAATATATTTTATGATGATCAAGTTGAGTTATAAGATGTGTCTCCCTTCTGTGGTTCAAATTTTTGAAATTTAAGTCACAATGTGACAAAAAACTATTTCTTTGTACCACATTGAAAATAATAATATTGAAAATATTAATATTGAAAATATTAATATTGAAAATAAAGCTCTTACATTTATTTTTTGAGGTTTCAGGATCATATTCAGTCTCTATGCCCATTTTTTTTATCAAATGGGCAGATAACTGATAAGAAGTGGAAATATAAATATAACATGGACAGGTTACTGCATCAATGAAGCTTCACTTTATAATTACTCTTTTTACAAAGATGAAACCTATTTCAATTTAATGAACCCCGCATTGTTTGTTAAATCTACACATCCGTGTTTAGCAACCCTAACTTAAATCTTCAATGAAGATGAGACTAAAATTTGACGAGACCCGACTAAAATCTTCAATGAAGACAAGCCTTGAAATTAACGAGATATGTTCAGGACCCTTATCGAATATCTTTAATCTTAACGAAACATCTTTAGTGAAGACAAGCCTTCAAATTAATGAGACTTTAATCAAATATCTTCAATATTGATAAAGCATCTTAAATAAAGACAAGCCTCCAAAATGATAAAAAAAAACTTATGACCTTTATCAAATATCTTCAAACACATGAACTTCTTAAACGAATTCTTTAAATCTTTACGAAACTTACTTTTCCCTTGTTGAAATATCATCCACTTATAGTTGTAGTTGTTGAAGAAGTACGATAAGGACATCATTTAGTAGGTAATACACGTGTTACTACAAGCAGATAACAAGACAACAAAAGTAACAATGTTAAGGTTTATTCTACAATCAAGAATTTTTTTAAAAAAAGCTTCAACACTCTTTCTATGCACCCATTGAATGCTAATAGTTCAACACTATATTCCACGAGTTCACGTTATTTTCTAATCTACCCATAAAGGTATTTATCATACATGACATAAATATAATTAGCAACAATACATCTTATATATATGATGACTTCAATATGTGTTACTAAATCCCTTTCTTACTAAAATGTGAAATCCAATATAATTAATCAAAGGAAAAATAAGTAAGTCTAAGTTTAGAATCCAAAAAATTAACTATTATAGTGATTCTAACGTTGTTTAATTGATTCTAAACATACATATAATCACTTGTATTTCAAACAATACCATTCACGAGACTCTCTCCAACTCCAACATAATTTAAAAATAATATTTTAATCAAATTATCAGATTTGATAGATATGAATAAAAACTATTGTAATTAAACAAAGCTAGTATTATAATGTTGATGTGCAAAATTAAGTCGAATTTAAGACATGCATATATCAACAACAAAATCATATTATATCAACATACATACACAATTGAAATATATACATAGCAACATATTACACACATTATACCTTTCAAAATTGTAAACACATATGAATAGTTCTTGTATGAATTTACACAAAAGCACACCATAGCGTTATATAATAAGTACATTATGCGTGTACGTTATACTTCTATGACATTATGCACCGTATATCGACAAAATTATCATGAATGTAGAACAAAATCGTGGTGTACCAAGCAATTATAATAGTCCATTTAGAATGTATATAGCAATAAGTATACAGTACTAGTGAAAATATCACGTAGTAATACCGCGTTCGAATATGCAATATGGTATCCTAAAAATATATTATGATATTATATTTAATAAAATGTAATCTTTGACCATATTTCAGAAAGATACAACTTATATATCAATTTTGATGGATAGATTTGGTGCACTAAATTAGTCAGTTAACTGTAAATAACAAAGTCCCCTAGAAATCCTGAACACGTGTTTCTTAGAAACATTTATAACATGTACTACAACAGATTACAAACACTCATAAGAAACAATACAACATATTATAGACATTAATAGTTTATTGTTTATATAGTTTTTATGTATAAACATACAATTACATAACTACACTGTATATTAACACAAATATTGCCTTATCAATTACCAACTATGTATATATACACAATTAAAACTAAATAACGATTGTGTTTTATAAATATAGGAGGAGGAGTTTTATCAACTATTGGTGAAAAAGTTGGTTTCGACATTTTCAATTCTTCTCATATTTTTAATTCTTTAACATCAACACTTTTCTCCGCGAACTCTTCATCATACTTATCGTAGATTGGATTGTCAAATAGAGGCTCAAATACAACTTTAGCGCTAAAACTAAGAACTGTAACTGGTGTCGTATGAGCACGAAGCTTTTTAATGGGTAGTTGTGGTTTTGGAGACAGTACTCTAGATTGCAACAATGTGATCTTACAACCATCTATCACAACATTATATTAATTTATTTTACCATAATAAGTATAATTTCTTTTAAATTTTACTGGATGTCCTAACACTAGATGACAAGCGTCCATAGTAACCACCTTACACCATGTTGTATATTTATAATTACCATGTTCTACTATATCGGCCTTGACAATACGTGTGAAATCCCAAACAAGATGTACGGATTTGGAAGCGTTTCAATCTTCAATTCCAGCTTATGTATAATCTCTTTTGAAATCATATTCTCATCATTATGCGAATTGATTACGAACTTGTAAATTGTTTCCTCAATTCTGCATGCAGACTAAGAGATAGTATACTCTAATCTCAATGATGAAGCTATACACCTGTCTCCGCGTTTGTCTTTTAGAAGAATGATTGATCAAGTATCTACGTAACATGATATCTCAAGATTTGATACCAAACTAATGGAGCAGAATATTGAAGAAGAACAAAGGGATAGACGAAACCCTGATCGAGAATTTAAAGAACACATGATTCTTTAGACATAAAGTTTGGTTTTTCGTATTTCATAAAATAGCTGTTTAACATTAGGGTATGCGATTCTTTATATATGAGACACCAATAAATTATAATTAAATAAAGTAAAATAAAATAATATATTAAAAAAGATCTAATCAAATCTGATTGCAATCAGATTTGATTTGCTAAATAAAATAACCTTTTAATATATAAAAAATATAAAAAAAACAATAGAATTTAAATATTGGTCTTCTTCGCTACATCAAGTTCTGTATAGATTAACTATTTTCTTGGGGTCAACCTCAATTTTGACTTCGAACAAACGCAAATATTGGTGAATATTTTGTTGACATTAGGGTTATGAACTTTGCGGTGGATAAGTTCATTGATAGAGAATAGTTTTTTTTATCAAGAACACCCTATGAAGTTGCTCGATAACATTGTTGATTGATTTTTGTTTGTTAGATTGTACGAATTCATAGCCACAAAATTTTCCATTTGAATCTAAAACTAATTTACACAAGATCACATACAAAATATTACAAATGTATCTTGTATCAGTTTATGATCGATTAAAGCGCCCATATTTTTTTATGAATACATTTTGAGTACGAGTTTTCCTCATAGTAGCATAATATTAGGAAAAAATTATCCTTATTTGGCCCTCATTTACTTGACCAAAGTTCATGCTCCTTCACTACTGGAAGAACAACATTTTCGAACCTACCATTTAATTTGTTGCCAATCAATTATCCATAGTAACAGATTTCTAACGAATTTGTAACGAGACATGTTTTGACTTGTAAAATTCAATTCAGATTAGTAATTACAACACAGTTACAACATATGTAATATTTTGTTGCGAAATGTATCATATTACACAAGATTATCAAGAATTAAATTAAATTTTAATTTTTCTTCTCTTTTCACTCTTCTCTAGTAGATTTTATTTCCTTTTATTTATTTTCATTTCATCTATTTGTAAAAATGCTAAGCCTTTAATTTGTTACTAGTTCGTTGTATTGACTTTTATCTCGTACCTTATTTATATCTTTTCCATCTCTCATCGTGTCTCCTTTTTTACTTATGTTTCTTTCTTCATCATTGACCTCCTCTATCTCTGCATATATATTCCGATGATTCCTCTCACTCCTGTGAGTTTTTTCTTCCATTATTTTTCTCTCGATACGTGAAAATATCATCAAGTAAAATTTTATCATGTTTCTTTTGGAACTTTTATGAGTCAATGCAAATATGCGTTGAGTATCCTTTCCGAAATAGGCCTACTTGGAGATCGTCTCCTTGATGCTTCAATTGATAAACAAGAGTGATTGTCCCTAGGTACCAAAAATCGTCTCGTTGATCTTTAAGCTTATGGTTGACTTATAGGAAGATTGGTGTACTTATCGTTCACTCATTCATATATTTCTTATGCAGTTCACACTTTGTCTCAATATCTGTAGAAACCTAGAATAGATCATTCGCAAGCCGCGTTTGGTGTGGTTCAATATATGAAGGTTTCTCCAGGACTTGATATTATTCTTATATGAGATAGTGATCTTAACTCACACTAAACTTAATTTCTTTGTCTAAATGGTTTGTCCAAATTGGGGACTCTCGGCTCTCGTGGAAAACAAAAAACAACATATTATTTCTCGTTCTTCAGCCAAAGCTGAATATTGGTATGTGGCTATTCTACATCTGAATTAAAATGACTAAAGGGTTTTATTAGTTTTCTAAGCATCATTATGGGTCCTATACAGGTTTATTGTGATAACACTCTAATATGCTCACTTCTCAGATCTAGTTTACTAATGGGCTCGACAAAAATCAGGGGGTGTTTCTGGAGACTGAATATACTATTTTCAAATATTACAAGAGACTCAATAGAATAATATCTAATTATTATGGGAGATTAAAAACTATCACAATAGACTAAAACGTTTATATGCAATTATTATAGGAAAATGAAACGTTTATATATTATTATTAAAGGATAATGAAAAGTTTATATGTAATTACTACAGGATACGGGAAATCCTATATATATATACCTTTGATTGTTGTAAACAACAACTTAAGAATTTAATATAACTTCTTTAAACGTTGTTTTCTCTATCAATAAACATCACAAATCTTCAGATCAAAATCAAGAAAGTAGTTCTACATAATTTCATTAAAACATTTTCGATAAATATATGCAATCATTTGATATCTAAAATACATACTAAATTCAATAACAGTTAAAAAATTCAAATTTTTTTAAAACAAATCTGAAAAATATAATAAAAATTTATGAATCAAATTAAGTGAGTGAAATAAACAATTTACAAATCTAAACACAACAACTCTTTCCAAACTAAAGATAATGTATATCAACATAAAACATATTACATATTTATTCCTTAAATATTGATCTTGGTTTAAATGATTAGTACAATTCAAGATACGATTATATCATTAAAGACTAAAATTTGAATGTTTTCACAAAAATCGTGTCAATAAACTCAGATAGTCTTAAATTTAAATATGAAAAATTTATGATTTTTTTAATGGAAAATTCTAAAATGTAGATATCCCACTATCAAGGCTACAGTAGGTAAAAAAAACCAAAACTCTAATAGAAAAAACAAATCACACGATCCGCATATCAAATTACCAATTTGTTTACCATAAATTAGAAGAAGTAATTTTCATGAATATGAGCTCTAAAGACGACAAAAAATGACATACTAAACCTTAAAAGAGTGCACATAATATATTGATGAGTAACTCATATATTTTTATCTATTATAAAAATAATTTTTAATTCTTTCAGCCGATTCATTTAAGGAGTCAGATTTAGATTTAAGATGCTCCCATTTGACAATCCAATCATCAAAATAATCAGATTATCTATAAATGCGGTTGAATTTGAAGTTTGACTTATTTCCAAAAATCTCTCTACATATCATAATTGCAAACTCATCAGGACCCTCATTTTCATCACCATCTTTCACTAGACACCTAATGGATCTTCCTACGTTCATCAGATGAATCCTCAATATAATATCTAATAACCTGCTCGACTTGATGACACAGATGAACTAACAACTTCATTTTCCGCGTAATATAAGTCGAGATTGCACTCAGAACCATTTGTGTTAGAATTATCCGAACCGATAGAGAGAGATTATGTACTTTCTAATTCTGTAATTTTCCCTTCATCTTCATTGTAATCTATCGATAAACCCCATCGGAGATTACCTGAAGAAACATCTTTTATAATTCACTAAGATAATAATCACTCATAATGAAATATTTTTTATAAATCTATTGTAAATTCATAGAAAATACAATTATCGAATTCTTATCACTTATTGATTGACCGAGTTTATTACAATACATTCATATTATGGTTTTGATCAAGTCGATTTATTTTTCCGAAGCTTCTGTAAAAAAATCAAACATTTGCAAGGAAGACGCGAGAGACTGTGGGAGTCTCTATAAATTTTGAGTGGAATTCATTCGTTAGCACTACCGAAACCAAGAATGAGAAGATATAACTGTTTAATATATATAAGTAAGGAACCATTAGATCCCATTGCATAATACCTTGGTGCAACGCGATAAGTTCATGTGATTCTCTATTTGACATATTTTACATTGTATTTGAGCTCATGGAGGTGATAAAAAGCCTTACCCATATTGTTGGGAGTCCAAACTAAGTGATAATATCCTAAATGAATCACCAGTTGAGTTTATCATACAATTTGGGTGGATCTATCATAACCGCCACATATCTCTGAGCTCCAGTAGCTCTACGCAATCGATGTTCCTCATTCTGAACCTAGACTATGTTATTTGTAGTAGGTCGCATTGGGAAGATAACTTGTCTGATTAAGTCTAATACGCTCGAGTACCAAGGTTTGAAATCTGATTACCAACATAATAAAATTTAACAAGATAGTGATCAAGATTATCATGAAAAACTGACTGACTCTCTCTGGATAAACAATTTTAGGAATCAAATGAACAATCGTATCATTCAGCCTAATTGGGATCTCTCCTTTTCCAATTACGTTACAAATGATCTTAAAAATAGTTGGGCTGGCACTCTTTCAACATTTCTGATCAAATACATTAGTCATACCATCTGACCATATAACTTCTAACAATTTTGATCAAAACACGGCCTCCTGAACCTCTTAATCTGAAAAATACTCAGCTAAAAAATCATATTGACTTTCCCTAGGGTTGGGATATATAGAAAGAAAAAATGACCAAGAATGTCAAATTAATTTTTGTTTAAAAATGATATAACCAATGTTTAAACCTCCAACGGATCCTAAATATACTCCATATGATCACGTGTACGGTTAAAAAGTGGTAAAATCGTGTGCTACACTCAAATGAACTTATCCACTGCCATTCCGAACAATGAAACCATAATATCTCATCCTCTTACAGATGGTTCGATTATCATTTCTTAATGTTTTTACCAAATCTCAAAATTGGAAGAATTGTACAACCTTTAAAGCGATAATTGAATTCCCCGAAGTCTCATAGAAATCATTTATTTTACGGATGAATATCACCAAAGAACTCATCTTTCAATAGTTGAATGTAACCTTGAATGGAAGATATAATTTCTCATAAGTGTGACTTAGAAGTCTCTCACTTCTCCCGAATAAAATCCTGAAAGTTTTAAGCCAAACACCAAGCCCACTCAAATATGAAATGTTTAATACCTTGTAATTGAAGATGAACCAATATAAAAATATGGTATGAACGCGTTCAATCCAAAATAATAACCCTCGCATGTCGAAAGAGAGTACGCAGCATCGCATATCCATATATTCTATCTAGATCCTTCATTATCCGTTGACCATAATTCCAGGAATCACACCATATAAACATTGTTCATTCGAAACCTAAGTCAATCAACCGAGACTCGTGGTTTTATTCTTATGATATTTCCATTCTACTTGTAATCATAATTGGTGTGGATTAATTTCAACTGAGGGTAATGTTGTCTGAAGTTTGAGGTATTTCAAGGGTATTTAATGTTTAGTAGATTATAGTGAGAGATTTGAGCTACATGGTTGTATTTAATTTTCATAACCCTCATTAAATGGAAGTGGCTGGGTATTTATACCCTTAAACTTGGGCCACATGGGCTTTCGGGTCATGATTATGAATTCGGGTCGAGTTCAAAGACCCATTAGTTTTTAAGTAGGTAGGTAATTAGCGTAGTCATGAAGTGATTAAGTTTTTAATACATTAGTTCAGTTCGGATGTTTTAGTGGGTGGATCTTTCCCAAATTGCCCCTGTCCGGTCCTCATAATGAGTGGTGACAAAATCCGGACTCATCAGTAGCCCCTTTTTTAGGTTGTGTTCGAAGGCCTTTGACAAGACCTAAAAAAATAGTCCATATGCACTCATAACTATGTCAGGATAGATTTCAAATTGTGTAACGACTTTATCCGGACAAATAAAACTCTAAAAAACTGAACGGTTTTGCCAGATATCGTGGGACACGTGTCCTTCTCCGATTCGCCACACCTGTCGTTTTTCTCCTAGAACGGCGCTCCTACTTACTCCAAAAAGCAACTTCTTTTCAATTAATGTGGGTGACATCAGCGCCGTCTTTACTCATTACATCTATCCTTTTGTATTCTCCTAGGTATCGAAGCATCTTTTGTTCCTTTCCTATAAATTAGTCCACTTTTCACTGTTTTACCATCTTCATTATCTCTACTATTGTTAAATTTCAAAGCTTTCACTTCTCAAAAAACCCTTTTATTGGTAAGAGTTTATGTTCACAGCAAGAAACGCCTTAGTAAAAGGTGGGTGGCTCAACTTGTCAGAGTTAGAAAAAGCTCAAAAGGTCGAACGAGAAAGGCGCATTGCTGCAGGCCTCCCTGTTTTCCCTATTGACAAATCGGAAACACTAAGTTCAAAGCCTGACCGGGGTTTTTCATCAGCTAAGAGTTCTAAACCCATGAGGTTGTTCCAGTCCAACCTTTCACCAATCGTTTCGGGCTCATCGGTCCAGGAATCAGAGCATATTTTTGAACCAGGGAAGACAGTCACAAGCTTTAAGAGACCTTCCCCATTTATTGCCATGGGATCGGACACTGACGCCTCTCCAGAGAAGCTAGTAGATCGGCGAAGAGGTCGTAGGTGAAAGGGCAGGCTCCAAAAACTACGCCTTCCAAGTCTGGGGCTAAAAATAAAAATACAGGGTCAGAAGCACCCATTGAGATTCCCAAGGATAAGTTGTCCGGTCCGGAGGCAACCAGTTCAAGTCTCCGGAAAGAAACCTCCGGATCTGAGCCCCAACTGGAGTCCAGACCACAAGAAGATAGTAATGCTCAACCATCCGGAGGGCTTGCTGAGCCAACCACCAGTTCCTCTCATCCAAAAACAATTGATAATCCTTCCATAATAATGGAGGAAGTGTTGGAGGACTCTATTGAAGAAGCCCCTTTTGAGTCCGACGTCTCCGGGCAAACAAGTGAGACTGCTGCTGCCAAAAAGGACAAAGGCAAGGAGAAGCTATATTTAAAATATCCGGATCTGCCTGAGAGACTTGTGGGAAAAGTGAGACCTTGCTTCCATAAGGTAAGTGTCAAATACCTGTTAGCTTTGCAAAAACTTAATTACGCTTTCTTCACATAGCCGAACTGGGTCAGATGCGAACAAAATGGGGGATCCCAGAGAATGTCAAGATGAGGATTCCGGTGGACCCGAAGACACCGATGGATTGCAAGCTCAGTGAGATAGTTTTCTTCACTGAGCTATTCAACTGGGGAATAAGGTTTCCCCTAGACCCAGAGATAGTCAAATACTTTCACCTCATCAAACTCTGCCCAAGCTAATTGAGCCCCAATGCTTGGTATACCCTCATGGCCTGTATTATGGCCTCCAGGCTCTCTGGAATCCCTCTTCCAGTGGAGCAGTTCGCAGCTGTGGCCAGCCTCTACAGAAACCACATTATCCCCTTATACCATTTCAACATGGGTGATGATTACACGGCCGTGGACAACCTGCTTGAGTCAGAAAGGAACTGGAAGACTCAATTCTTGTTTATTAGTGATGCCTGGGAGAATGGGAGGAAGATTAAAACCGGTGTCAACCTAAGCCTGAGTACCAGCAGATGGCGAAGTGATGGTAAGAATCTCATCTCATATCTCCAACTTTACTTATCACAAATTTGTTTGTCTAACTCGTCTTCTTTTGTTTTTTGGTAGTGCTGCCTAAGGAATTTATTGATTACTTAAAGGCTGGGCAGACCACTTACTCCAAGCTAAATTCTTGGGCTGCTGAGAAGTGGGGAAACCGCTTCCACAATGCTTTTATCGGAGGGACTTATCTTAGGAGTAATTAACTACTCCACCCCCTCCAGAAGTAATCCTCAAGAGGACAGATGCAAAGGATGGATCGCTGTATCTGCCAGGTAGAGCTAAATCCCCAAGCAAGATGAAGGGAAAGAAAGGAAAAGGTAAGCAAGGTATGGTTGAAGCCAATCGTACCGAAGTGGAGGAAGCTGTTCCAGCAAACCCAGAGGGGCCAGACGAAGGACAGATTGATGTTACTCTTCTACAAGTAATGGAGCATGAAAGTATTAGAGAAGTGGTTGGATCTCCAAAACCCTCAAAGGCTCCTAAGAAAGACTAGAAACAGGGAGCAGAAGGCAAAGATAGGGAGGCCAAGAAAAAGAAAACCTCCAAGGGTGATGAAGTTTCTCTCCGGCCTCCGGAGCCTCTTCCTCCAGTTGACCCTACTGACCCCACTCAAGCATAAGAGATCCCTGGTGACTTTCAAACCGGAGGGGGTGCAGGAGGCGATATCAGCATTGATGGTGTCGATATCAGCAAGCTTGAGGGGATCGGTCTTTACTTCGAAAACCTCCCCAAAGAATATTTTGCTGGGCCCTACCTCCCGCCAAGTTCTTCGAACCTCGTCACATTCAATGGTAGGTCTTTTTCTTTCTCAAGTGAAAGAGACGTCATTGCTCACTCTTTACTGAGAAATGTCCAACCAGTGCTTACTTTGGAGAAGCAAGTACAAAATCAGTCATCCATCATCAATACCCTCAATCTGACAAAGAGAAATTGTCTAGCGACCTCCTCACTGCCAATCAAAATACTGATGCATTGAAGAGGGAAAATCAGGAGTTGAAGAAAAGCCAGGAGGATTGGGCCACAAAGCTAGCCACTTCAGAAGAAAATTTCAAAGAACTCCAATCAAAGCAATCCGACTTGGAGAAAAATATTTCTTCTTCAAAAGAGGAGGCGAAGGCTAAGGACAAGGTCATTCAGACTTTAACTAATGACAAGATCTCGCTCGAGGACTCTGTGTCCAAGGTTGCACAAGAAAAAGATGATTTGCTAAAGGAGCAAGAGAAAACAATCCAAACTAGGATTGATGCTTATACTAACAGAGTGATAGATACTCAGGAGGAAAAGTATGCCAAAGTGAAGTCGGACATGGTCTTGCTCGTTCATGAGAAATTCTCGAAGAGGACGCTGGATGATTTATGGAATTTTGTAGAGTATGAAGACCTCTCCTTCCATACGATTGCTGATGGTGACAAGCATGATTATTCCAGTGTCTGGGATGACACAACCGATGAAGAAGAAAAGACCGGGGAGAGTCTGGATGAGGAAGATAATAACCCCAAGAATAAGAAACCAAGTGAGGCTGGGCCATTTAAGAAAGCTCAGTCTTAAAGTATCAACTATCTTTATTTATTTTTTATGATTGGACCAAAGTCCTTGGATGGCCAAGGTATTTTTTGTAATCGTGTCCGAATTCTGTCCGGATAAAACTTTTGTTTGAAAACTCAAAGTCTTTGGGTGGCCAAAGGCACTTCGTATATCTTAATGAGCAATTTTACTTTGTACAAACTTGCATTGTTTCATAGTTTTTCAGCTTTGGTGGCTAATGTTTAAACAGCCCTTAGTTAGTTTACAAGCATTTTAAACTGAGAGTGTTTAAATCCTCCGATGAAAAATGTTTAAGTAGTCATCACTCTATCAATCTGATCTGACATTGATAGAAAATTTCAAAGAAAGTACTAACTGAAATACTTCGAATCTTTTAAGAAGGCATCGAATTTTATTGAAAATCCTGGACACCTCATTAAAACCTCCCCGCGCCACCAGGGTAGGAAAGAATATGCCCCCAAATAGTTACATGAACTTTAAAACAAGGGAGGTGTTCAATGTTCCAGAGGTGATTCAAAACCCTTCCATCCTTATCTTGAAGCCGGTATGTCCCAGGCTTAAGCTTTTCACTGACCACATAGGGCCCTTCCCAAGTTAGAGCTAGCTTGCCGAACTGCTTTTCTTTAGTGTGTAGGAAGACTTTCCTCAATACTTTATCTCCTGGCTGAAAATCCCTTCTTTTAACTTTGGAGGCAAACCTGTTTCTCATCAATCCTTGATAGTGTGTGGCTCTGAGGTGAGCCTTAACTCTTCTTTCCTCCATCAAGTCAAGTTGGCCTCTTACTGCCACTTCGTGAGCGTGTTCGGAGAAATTATGAACTCGAAAAGAAGGAAGAGTAGCCTCTATAGGAGCTATGGCGTCCATCCCATATACTAAAGCAAATGGAGATTCTTGTGTTGCAGCCCAAGAGTGGTTTGGTAGGCCCATAATACTTCTTGTAGATAACTTAGCCATTTTCCAGCAGCTCCCTCTAAATTCTTTTTAAGTCCGGACAAGATGGTCCTGTTAGCCACTTCGACCTGACCATTTGCTTGTGGGTGGAAAGGAGAAGAGAAGCAATGTTGTATGCCTCTAGAGGCGCAAAAATTCTCCATTTCCTTGTTATCGAACTGTGGCCCATTGTCTGTGGTTATCTTTTGTGGAATTCCAAATTTGCGACAAATATTGGATAAGATGAATTTTATAACAGCTTTCGATGTTGTACCCACAAATGGAGCTGCTTCTATCCACTTCGAAAAGTAATCAATGGCAACAATTATAGTTCTGCACCCTCCGGACGCCATGGGTAGAGGTCCCACTAAATCCAGACCCCAACGAGCAAAAGGTATTGGTTCAGAAATTGACTCTAAAGAGGTAGCTTGAGTATGAATGTCATTGCTGTATCTTTGGCATGGGTCACACTTTTTTACCAACTCCTTGGCATCTTACATTATGGAGGGCCAGTAGTACCCAACTAACAAAACTCTTCTTGTCAAAACCACAGTGAGCTGATCCCTCACCATCATGCAATTCGGAGAGCACTATCTGGGACTCCTCGACTCCCAGACATCGTAAGAGGGGTTTACTATAGGATTTTTTATAAAGAACATCCCTTAGGATGACAAAACCACGAGTCTTGTATTTTATCTTTCTTGCCACTGCTTTTTCCGGAGGCTAGATGCCATCTGAGAGATATTGAAGGATTGGAAACCTCCAATCTTGGGGTTGTTTGATTTGTATATTCAAACTTTCTTCTTCCTTATTTGGATTGATTTGAATAGATGTGCACTCTTGCACATGTATCCAAGGGTAGGACTCAGAGTAGGCTACGGTTGCCAAAGAGTCTGCCAGCATATTTTCTATTCGGGGTATGTGCTCATAGGTGATGCTTTTGAAATTAAGCGCCACTTCTTTAAGGATGAACAAGTATTTAATCATTCGCTCTTTCTTGGCTTCGGACTGACCTTGTGCATGATGGATAAGAAGTTGAGAATCACTCATTAACATGACTCTCTTAGCTCCACAGATCAGAGCTAATTTTAAACCAGCTATAGCAGCCTCATATTCAGACTCATTATTGGAAGCCCTGAAGGAAAAACATATAGCTTGGTACATTCTGTCACCATACGGAGAGGTTAAACATATCCCAACACCACATCCCATGGTACTTGATCCACCATCAGTCCGGACGACCCAGATTTTTTTATCTTTTACACCGGTTGCTTGCTTAGTATCCCTATCTGAATGGAATTCAACTAAGAAGTCAGCCACAGTTTGGGCTTTGACTCCTGTTCGACGAGCAAAATCAATATCGTAGTCTCCCAAATCTACTGACCACTTGGTCATTCTACTTGAAATGTCTCCCAAATCTACTGACCACTTGGTCATTCTACTTGAAATGTCAACTTTTTAGAGAACACTTTTCAAAGGAAAAGAGGTCCGGACGATGATAGAATGAGCTTGAAAATAGGGCCTCATTTTTCTTGCTACAATCACCACGGCCAATGCACATTTTTCCAGCTTCAAATATCGTTTTTATGCATCTATTGAGCTTTTGCTGATATAGTACACTGGATGAGGATAATTGTCCACCTCTCTTACCAATACTGCACATATTGCACAATCAGAAACGGTTAAATACACATAAAGGGTTTCTCCATCAACGGGTTTAAATAGAGTCTTGGGGGAAGGCAAATGCTTCTTAATTTCATCGAAGGCCTCATCACACTGTGGGGACCAATTGAAGTCTTTTGCGCTTTTTAAAGTTTGAAAAAACGGGGCACACCTGTCCAAAGACATTGAAATGAAACGGTTTAGTGCAGCCAGCCTCCCAGTCAATCGTTATACCTCTTTAATATTCCGAGGAGGCTCCATTTGTAGTAAATCATTAAGCTGGTCTGGATCAGGTTGTATCTCTTTCTCACTTATCACATACCCCAAAAATTTTCTGGACTGCACTCCAAAAACGCACTTTTCTGGGTTTAACTTCAAATTTACTTTCACCAAGTTGGCAAAAGTTTCTTGGAGATCTGCCAAGTGTAGCTCTTCGTCCACACTTTTCACCATCATGTCATTTATATAAACTTCCATGTTTCTTCCAATTTGATCAACAAAAGCCTTGTTTACCAATCTCTAGTAAGTAGCCCCAGCATTTTTTTAACCCAAATGGCATTACTTTGTAACAATGGAGGCTCATATCAGTAACAAATGCGGTATGTTCTTGATCCTTTGGATCTACTTGAATCTGATTATATCCAGAGAAGGCATCCATACAGGACAACAAATTGTTTCCAGAAGTGAAGTCCACCAACTGATCAATTCGGGGGACCGGATATAAATCTTTTGGGCAAGCCCTATTGAGATCTGTAAAATCGATGCACATATGCCACTTGCCATTTTTCTTTTTTACCAACACCGGATTGATTGTCCATAAAGGGTATTGAGATTCCTTTATGTGCCCCATTTTAGTAAGCCGATCAACCTCTTGAACTATGACGTCAGCCTTCTCCTTAGAAAAGGCTCTCCTCCTTTGTACAACAGGTGTTATGTCTCTTCAGATGGATAATTGGTGTGATATAATGTTTGCTCGTATTCCAGTTACATCAGCATTGCACCAAGAAAAGACATGTTGATGGTCTCTCAAAAAATCTAATATTTTACCCCTTAATTCCGAAGTCATCTTGGATCCTATCTTGACACTTTTTCCTTCAGCCAGAGAGTGAGTTTTAACTTCTTCTACCGGTATTAAATCACCAGGGGTCTCTCTGGGGTCATTAATTTCACCCTCTCCCCCAGAGGGCCCCTCAAACTGCTATTCCTCATTGATCCGGACTGCCCCCAATGTTCGAGGGGCTAGTGTTGTCGCATAACACTTCCTTGCTACCTTTTGGCTACTCCGAACAACTCCCATTTGTCCTTGCACAACATACTTTAAGAACTGGTGGACTGTTGAAGCCACTGCATGCATCCTGGAGAGCCAAGATCTCCCCAGAATAGCATTATAACAAGTGAGACAATCCACCACAATAAACAGTACTTTAACCATCTTTTTAAAAGGGCCTTTGCCCAGTAAAACCTCTTCCTCGAACGCTATCATCTTCTTTCGAGATAAAATAAGTTCGTTTAAAATTTTATTCATGAACTTTCATATCATTTTGACCAATAATTATGAGAATAACTAAATTATTACATGTGAAGGCCATTTGTCAACAAAATTCTTCCTTGGTGGGTTTACCAACGATTTAAGATGACATGTCAATTGAGGGATTGAGGTTGAAGGAGAATCCGTTGGTCACACTATTTTTTATAGTCTTGAATGTTCTTGATCAAAGTTAGGGGTATAAAGTTTCTTCATTAAAACCCATATCGTTATTATATCTCTAGCATTATGTTTTATACAAGGATATAAGATCTATGGGGAGATACCCTTATCAGGAGTTCCCCTAGTCATTGAATGGTGTTATAATTTTTTAGATACCATCAAAATTATTTTTATGAGGTAAAGGTTTATTTTTCTTACTTGTATGTTCAATAACTTATATATTTACTATGATATGTGCTGCTTAATTATAATTAAATTATATTCAGAATGTATTAGCTTAAAAATCAATAAATCTGATGTGACTTGAAGATGGTTCAGGTTTTGATGCTGCTAAGGTCGTAAATATCCATAGCGACTTTACAGTAGATGTGAATAAAGATTAAGACTAAACATACATAGTAAAAACAAGCCGAACGACCTCATCAAGTCCAGAGCCGAGCCAAGTAGAAGTAAGTAGTAGCAACATGGACTAAGCATCAACTAGACCTCGCTCGGACAAGTGGACGAATAATTAGCAGAAGAGAGATAAACCGAGACAACTGAAATCGAGGAGAAGCCGGACGCGCTTCGAACTGAGAAAAACCTAGAAGCTGAGTGCGCCTGGATGAAGCATAAGAAATTGAGACGACACGCCCAGGAACGATGACCGCAGGGTCAAGCATATTAAATTAGTCAACCCACGTAGATCATAACTCCCATATTAACCACCGTTAATTTGGGACCATTGGTAGTAACGACCTACGTCGACGTAATTAAAATCCACGTAATAAGTAGTGTTGAAACAACTATAAGCAGTGTAAATATAGATCTCGAGTAATGTAATATAAGTCGTTGAAATTCTTCCCGGTTGAATAAACAAGTTACTATCATGGAAGATATTTGTTAAGTTTTTTTTAAAACAGATGCAACTCTTCAAGTGAGGTAGCTTATCAAACCGTTAATCTACCGTCGATCAAATGATCCATATTAATTTCACGAATTATTTATCCAAATTTTTAACTTTCTACAAATTTCTCTCTCTCTCTCTCTTTCTCTCTCTTTAATTTTTTCTCTCTCTAGTATATCTGGAAACTGATACCTTTATTTTTCCGAGCCATTACAACACCTCGATTACAAATTTTTAAATATCTGAAAAAGGTACCTTACTTATTTTACAAACAATTAATTTGAGTAGTTAATATTCTTATGACAGGTGGTAAAAGTCGTGAATCCTTTGAAATTATTTGTTATTCATATAACATATATGTATAACGAATCAATTGAAGTTACAAAATATTCATTAGATACCTATTATCTTTAAACGTTAAAACCGTGTAAAATTTCTTCATCCGACCAACATGATATTATGTTTCCGTTAAGTGTTCTTCTTGAGAATGTAAAAGAACAACCTGATGTTTTTTAAGAAAGTGATATACGAAATACTTGAGGAATTTCAGACAATATATTTAAGAATGTAAAAGAACAACCTGATGTTTTTGAAGAAAGTGATATACGAAATACTTGAGGAATTTCAGACAATATATTTATTCAGTCACGTACAAAAGGAGAACTTCACATCATGTTGCGAATGATGAAGTTTGTTTCTTTGATAACTTACTCATCTATAAATTTTATTTACCGTCACAACTAACTTGTATGGATGAAGAAGATTACTCGGTGTGATTTTTTTTCTCGTATCCTTAAAATCTCTTTTATTATTCCAAATATTCTTACTTAGTGTAAATTCTTAAAAGTTTCTAAAACCATTTTTTATTATCTCGCACTTGTGAGAAAGCAACCAAATGTTAGATATGATTTCTATCTTTTATCTCTTCTCGATAATTATTCATTTTTGAATTCCTGTCTTAATTATTTTTTTGCAACACGTACTGTTAGATTTTCCGAAGCTTGACAATGATGAAATTGCTCTAAAAATATTATCATGCGCTACCTTTTAAGTCATTAAAGTCGAATTTTATCGCTTATTCGTAATTGGAAAACTTCATTTGTTAGGTTTTCAGAATGTTGACGAACTAAAAATGTCCACAGACGCAACCGTTATTGTTGCTAAGACTGGTGTTATATTGCTACCAAATATGACATGGAAACCTTACTTCTTGCTCGCGTATAATTCGATAATAGATTAAACATGGACATAAGAATTCAGGTTAAAACATATCTACTAAGAAGTGTCATGATGATCCTAAAAATAAATGCTTGTCCAAAAAGGGAAAATTGAGAGTTTCTAAAAACTCATAACAAAAAACCTAATCTTGTTCTTCCTCAACATTATTACAACTTTTATTGTTGCTCATAGCAAAAACTTAATCATACCATCTTAAAAAAAGACGGGTTATCAAAATGACATAAAACAAAGTTGTCTAAGTTGTCAAACCAAAATGGCGATCAAATAATTAATTCTCCATCTACAAGAGACTTAGTTGGATCATTCATTTTTTTTTGGATTCAAAATTACTCAACCGTCATCTATTCTCAAACACTTACCAAAATCTTAAAAAGGCAAGTTGAAGTTACTATTGGGATATTTTTATATTTTCTTTCATACTTCTTATATTTATAGCTTATTCATATCATACTTAACACATTTTTGTTTTCTCAATTATTACAATTCTACGATTATTGCTGCAAAAAATATGTCTCCCTTAGATATCGTTCTCTTGGATTCTCGATTATCCCATCAGTTAAATTTGGTGGACGATTTAGTTAGTATTACTCATCAATTAAATTTGGGAACATAATATTATCAAAACAATTACTCATCTTGTTTCTTCAACCATAATAAACATTTCAAATCATCTCAATAAATTTCTATATTATCCACTGAAAATTTAATTAGGTAAAGTAACTGGCCTCCCATCGGGAGGCATCTCTTAAAAGTTTCCAAACCAACACATTCTTTACATTCTTCTAGTTTTTTCATTTCTTAGATAAATCTCTGAACATAATCTCTTAATCACTCAATTTTGTATTGATATAGTATCATCATATAGTCCATGTTCCTCTTAATTTTTTATTTTCAATAAACTGGCTTCTAAATGTTATCTATAATTTTATGAAACTATAAATTGACCTGGATGACAGATTATTAAACCATACCAAAACAATTCTTTTAAGAGCCCAAAAGAGTATCATCATGATTAAAGCCTAACATAGTATTACGAATGGTTTGGTTTGTTTACATAAAACAGAAATCAACCATATGGTTAAATGACATATGTTGGCCAATTAAGATGCCAAATAATCCTGCAAAGTATTTCCATACTTCTCAAGATATTTTGCAAGAGGAAAATACATGAGATTGATTTAGAGTTGAAAAACATAAAGATAAAAGTTCCATTATACCAATTATTGTTCTCTTGGTTTGAAAGGATTATGAAAGGGTAAATGTTATTCCATTTTCAACTTAGAAGTCAATATAACCTTTGCCTACTTTCCAAAATAATATTTTTTCTGAAGTTTCTTTGATTTTGATGATTATTTTCCAAAATTTAGAATCATTTAGTTTAATGTTTATTTGATATGAATGAGATGAAGGGAAATAGATTGAATGCATCAAATGTGCCCAGAGGGTTTTGTGATCTGAGAATATCATCCAAAAATGACAGGATAATGTTTTTGGATATCATAAAGCTTCATTATGTTCAGACAATTTTCATCAAATGGTTTACATAAGGACGACCAGTTAGACTAGATGATACAATGATGTTTTTCCTTAAACACAAAATGAATTTTTTCATTAAAAGACTTATTGTTTTTATAGTTATCTTAGGAATATAACTACTATTAGTAAAATAAACTAGAATTGCCATACGAACATATTGAATTAATGCCAATGTGCCTCCAAAAGAAAGGTATTTGTTATTCTATTCCATTATGTTAGATTTTATCATTGTTACAAGATCATCTAAATATCCATTGTTATTATTTTTTGTGAATGGTGATGTCTACTTATTTTTTTAAAAGAAAGGTAATTGTGAGTAAATCTAGATATATTTTCAATGTTTTTTTATTTTGATCCTATTTATGTTTTCAGATGAGATGAAGATTTTGTTTGTTTATTGATTAACTTACTAAATATAGCTTGGTAATGATCAAGAAATTTAAAGGTTTTTTTATATTTGTTAAGATTCAATTCATGAAGATGATAACATCATCTAGATAAGCAAGGCATGCGATTTTGATAGATCCTCTAGATGAGTAATACATTGAGTTGTTGTAGATGACGAGGTTTTCAGACCTCTTAAAAGACATTATTCAACAATGATGAAAATATTGTGTGATAAAGGGTCACCCTTCTTTACACTATTGTTGGATTTGAAATAGCCATGGGACGACCCATTTATAAGTATAGAGAAATTGACAATATTTATACATTTTTTTATTAATTTTATCACTTTTTCATTAAAAACAAATCTTTTCATTATAGAGAAAATAAAGTTAAAAATACTATGTCAAAAGTCTTTTTCATATCTAGTTTAATGATGATATTTCTTCCTCAGTTTTTCTTATTAATTTCATGAACAAGTTCTTGGGTGATTAAGATGTTTTCATTTATGTTTCTACGATTAACAAAATCTCCGTATTAAATTGAAATTAGTTTGGGGGGAATGGAGGGTAGTCTGGTGTTAATGATCTTAGATATAATTCTATTAAAGACTATGCAAAGACTAATAGTTCTATAGTCTTGCCAGTTTGAGGGAGATTCATTTTTTGGGATTAAGCAAATAGATGTGACATAAATGCCAGCAATAGCAAGATTTTTATTAAAGTAAGCTCTAATAGCTTCACATAATTCAATTTTGAATATAAGCCAGTGAGTTATATAGAACTTGTAGTTGAAACTATCAAGTTCAGGTATAGTGTTTATTTTGAGAGATTTGATATATATAAGGATTTCATAATCATCAGGAAGAGCAAGAAGCTTATTATTGTCATGGTCAATAATTAATTGAGGAATGGAGTCTTTGAACTCATTGAGGTTGGTATTGCTTGATTGACAAGTTAATAGATTTATGACATGACCAATGGAAGAATTAACAAATTGGGATTGATCTTCAGTCTACTCATAATTGATCTTAATACCACTGATTATGTTTAATTTTTTATTTATTTTTGATAAAATTGTGACATGTTTTAGTGTTTATGTCACCCAATTTAGCCAAATTAGAAGAGCTTTTATGTTTCTTAATACCACTGATTAAGTTAATAGAATATTTCTTCTATTGCAAGAATATTTAAGTGTACAACCCTAGCCATTCATAAGTTTATTTGATTTTATATATTGTTTAATACTTCTAAGAAATGTTCAGTATGCTGGACATTGTCTTCAGAAGTTGCAATGCTATCAAATAAGTTTCCAAAGACTTTAAATTTTTTAGGTTTTTAATTTTTGTTTAAGTGTTTTTAACTTGTCTCAAAAGTCACTTCAAGGGTTATCATGCATATGATCTCCAATTGTTTCCAATAGTGTTGAGTAATTCATTATGAAGCATCTACATATTTTGAAATTTGAATGATGGTTTGAGGTTATCGGAAATGGATGAGATAGTGGTACACAAATGTGAATGGTCTGAGCCTCTTTTGGCCAGATGTTTCACCTTTATAATTGTCTCTCCAGAAAGCATTAATTAATGTTGTGTCAAGACGTTTCCATTTTGAATGATTAGACCATGTATACTTCGATCCAGTGGATCATGGATCCTCCAATTGACAATACATAATCATTTTTCAAAGTCATCTATTGCGCTTATGTCAAGAGTTTTACATGCTAACTGCTCAGATGCATTGGATATTACATTGAAATCTCTAGCAATAAGCCACTTATTATTTGTGACAGAAATCCCTCTATAGTTATTCCAAAGATTATTCTTTTGAATTATGGTACATTTGGCATAGATGATGATAACTAAAAATACTTTGTTATAAGAGATACGAGTTACCATCATGTGAACAAATTGTTTGTGGTCTATTAGGATATTAATCTAGAAGTTATGTTTCCACATAATATAGATTTTATTGTTAATGTTGGAAAATCTAGAATTGAATCCAATTTTATTTATTATTATTCATAATTTATCTTTTGAAATCATTCGATCTTGAAGAGCAATGAAATCAATGTTTTCAATTTTAATGATTAACTTATCCTTTCAACTGTACATTTGTTTCCAATGCCCTTGACATTCCAACTTAGAATCGATATGGTCATTTATATATTAACTTGGAGGATCGATTAGATCCTTTTGATTGAGAGGACTTACAGGGGCTTTTGAAAGGTTTGTCTTTGGATATAATAATTCTCTTGCTTATGGTTTTTAGTTTTAGCTTTTTCCGGTTCAATTTTTTGAAGTAGTCTTTCTTTTAGTGGCGATGAACGAAGATTACTTGTTAATATTATTTTGGGGGAGATAAGGTCATTGTCTGAAATGACCAGATCTTGAGAAAATGGTGAAATTGTTAGTCAACTCTATAGTATGAAGAGCTTCTTGTATTTCTTTGTTGCTTTTGTCATTAGGATCACAAATAATGTTTGATATCAATTTTATGTTGTTTAAATTATTATTTGGTCAACATGAAGATTTTTTTAAGTTACTTTGATTAGGATTATCCGTTTTTTTGGTCAACTTGAAGATGTTCTGAGTTACCTTGATTACGATCATCAATTTTTTGGGAAATATTTATTGTTATTGTTTTAATGTCATTGTTGGGAGGAGTGGTGTCTATTTTATGTTCTTTGATATCGTTTTTAACTATTGGTTTTAATTTCTTGATCCATTGTTCTTTTTGGAGAGAAAGGATTACCTTTTAGATTGGATTGGAGGAAGAGGTTAGCTACATATCATTATAAGCTAACCTTTTGTTTACATTGAGGTCTTAAACAGAGGATTTAACAATCAATTCGAGTTAGTAGAAGTAATATGGATAATGTTGGTGTTTGGAAGAGTAGTTTTTGCAGCAACATGGACAATGAAATCAAGAACAGTGGAGTCCTTATGTGGGAGGTCTCACGTAGGCGCGTCTATTGTTTCGAATTATAACGATTAGAGAAAAGAAAGTAAGAAGAACAACACTAAACGTATAGTTGAGAGGATGTGTATGTTATTCGGTTGTATTTATCGTTGCTATCCAGAGACTAATCGATTGTATTTAGATAGGGGTTCGAGTGATTAAAATCTTTAATAATTAAGTATCAAAGAGTTCTCTTGCAGATTGATTGGTATTTGTTTTCTTAAAGTCAAGAATGTACTTTTAATTTTTAGTATAAGATCTACACCCTTGATAATTATTTGATATTAAAAACGGTGTATGTGTATATATAAGGTTTAAAATTATATATTGATTGATTTGTCATAAATAAAGAATGTTAGGGTTTGTATTTTATAAGATGGATTTTATGGGGCGAATTGGTGTTTTTAGTCGATTAGGACATGGTTGTTGTTGAAAAAAAGTTCAAATTATAGCAAACACACACAAAATTGGGCAAAATAAGATGACAATGCATCTTTGTCATGACAACATCTGTTGTTGCCACAACAAAAACATCTACGGATATTTTATGAGGCAAAACCGCGCTGCTGCAGGGAAAATACCTCGTTACCGTTAAGTACATTCCCTGCAACTTGATGGGTCTTCCTTCGCACTTGGACTACATGACATATTAGGAAGTGATATGTTTGTGTGGTTATTTAATGTTTATAGGCTAAGAACCATGTTCACTCATTAAAGTTGGTCACTTGTTTCAAACTAACTACTGAAAAAGTATTTTTTAGGAACCATGTCATTATCTTTAAAACTATACTATTGAAATTTACAAATGATCAATTCATAAATATAATTATACCATCTCTAAAATTAAGGTTGTGAATGTTAAATTTACTTTTGGAATGATATCTCATACAATTATTGACATTGAAAAGATGAGAAATAACCTTTAATAGACATTCCTCGACTATAATAAAGAGGTTGAGTGATAGAGGATCACCCTAACTCACCATATTAGTTGATTCAAAGTAGCCATATGTTCATCCATTCACAATAACTGAGTAATGGATATTATTTATGCCTTTGATTATCAAGTAGATGAAATTATGATATCAAAACAGGACCAAATTTCAGATATAAAATTAAAAGACAATCTATCAAAAAATTTGTTCATGTCAAGATTTAGAATGATGTTTCCCCCTCTAATTTTCATATGAATCCCATGAGATATTTCTTGGGGTATTAAGATATTTTTATGAATGGATATGACTTTAACAAAGACATCCTGCTCCTCAGAAATAAATTTTGGCAGAATTAAAGATAATATGTAATTAATTAGTTGGAGATCTTTCTATTAAGGACATTGCATAAACTTATGGGTCTGAAGTCCCTCCAATTTTTGGGGGACTCCTTTTTAGGAATAAAACATAACACAATTGCATATAAACCATTAGGAATGTAAGTATTGTTAAAGTAATCAATAATAGCCTCAGTTAAATCATCTTTGATAATAGGACGACAAAAAGAGTAAAATTTAATATTGAATATATCAATGCTTGAAACACTACTTGGATTAGAGACATGATGGATTTCTATATATTTCTTCAGTTGTAGGAGGTCTTAAGAGGAGGGTGTAATCATAATCTATAATTAATTTAGGAATAAAGTTGTTAAAACTATCAAGATGAGAGAGATTATTATTATTTGTGAAAATATACCCTCTTCTTTGGCTAGAAGAATGGACTGGTCATCAATCCATGATTGACTATTCCAGATTCTATAGTATCTACTTTTAATTCTCCTTTTGTTGACATAGTGATGAAAGCAAAGAGTTTTAGTCACCATTTTAAGCCAATAAAAGACACTTTTTGTTCCGACAATGCCTTTTCTTTGGCTAGAAGATTTAAATGTCTAGCTTTGTCTTTAGACAAAGCTATATATATATATATTCATTTTAACTAGAAGATTGATAGTTTATTTCTATTTGATTGATTTTTTTTCTCAACCTCTTTTAAACTGTAAAATGTTACCAAAAACAGTTCAATTCCAGTATTTCAGTTTATATTTAAGTCTTTTAAGTTTAACCCAAAATGCATGGATTGGTGATCCAAGCTTTTGAATATCCCAATTATCTTTAACATGTTTCATAAAATCAGGGTGAATGAGCCACATGTTAAGAAATTTAAAGTTGGATTTGGTTTTGATTGAGTTAGAGTTGATGGTTATGCAACGTGGTGAATAATTTGAGCCAGGCTTGGTTAGATGCTTCACCACAGTGTTGTCAAAATATATTCTCCAAGCAGTATTAGATCTATCTCTATCCAATCTTTTTTAAATTCTGTTATTGTCCACGTAAATTTAGATCCAATGAATCCAACATCCTCCATCTGGAATTCAAGGATGGTTTCATTAAACTCATCCATGCTTCTGATGCATAGATGAGATGATGCAATTTGCTCATCAGTAGATGATATGATGTTAAAATCTCCAAATACTAACTATTCTCGGTTAGTATTGGAGATTTACTTGAGATTTTTCGAAAGATCTTGCACATTTATCATAAATTGTGGTTATGATAAATTCATTGTTAAGAAAAGGATGAGTTACTGAAACATGGAGGAATTGCTCATTATTTCTAAGGATATTAATCTGGAAATCATTTTTCCAGATAAGTCAAATTTTATTATTAATGTTAAAGAAATTTTGATGGAAACCTAGTTATGTTGTGATGTTTTCTAACCTGGTAGAATTGATAATAGGCTCATGTAAAGCTATGAGGTCAATTTTATCAGATTTCACAATTGCTTTGATTCTTCTAAGGATGTCTTTGTTTCCAACACCTATAACATTCCAATTTAGGATTTTAATCGTCATTTTGGAGAAAAATTAGAGTTTTTAGTTGCTCTTTTTATTTGAATAAACTTTTTGTCATCCTCTCTGAGTTTTTCATTTTGGTTTCCTAATTCTTTTGCCAATACAAGTATTATTTTCACATGATTCAGGTCACTATTTTTCCTTCGAAGAGATAATGGACTCATGGATCTGAGATTTATAGGATGAATATAAGTTTTCATATTCATTTAAGTTATTAAACATGTTCCCCACTTGAAAAGTGTGGAGATCTTCTATTATTTCATTTTCATATAGTTTGTTATCAATATGGGTTGTTTCTTTATATTTGTTCGTTTCAAGACTTTTATTTTCACTAACAACTTCAGATTTATCTTTATTCATTTGAAAATTCTTATCATGATAAAAAATAGTGATTTCATTTTGGTAATTACCATATATTTTATTGTTAAAGCTACTTTGAGTTTGAGGGATGATGATATTATTATGAATAATATCATTGTTTTTTTCAATGCTGGACAACTATAAACTCTATATTTTTGGGTTGTTTTTTTATCCAGATTTCTTGAGTATTAGATGAGTTTGTGAGAGGTCTATTAATATTATGTATTGCTATATTAGATTGTATGTTATGTTACCCATTTTTATTGAACTCAAATATTTTACAATCTTTAACGAGGTTCCTAAGATAATTACAATCTTGAGATTAATGAGGTTTGTCTCCATAGGAGATGGTTTGCCAAAAACTATTTCGCTCACCAATATCAATCCAAATTTTGTCTAGGAGAGGCTTAGAGACATCTATCTCAAGCCAAACCCGATACTATATCTGGCCTTTTTTTTCAAGGAATCGAGATATGAAGAGGTCTACCTATGAAGTTTGAGATTTGGTAAATTGTATCATTATTGTAAAGGTGTTTAGGAAAGTCACGGAAGGAAACCCCAATGTAATTGAGGATTCAATTTTAGGATTAAATACGCGACCAAAAGACAATAGGTATGTTGGCAAATAGACCACACATTCCTCTTTTATATTTTCTTGACATCCTCTGATAAGTCTAACTTTATAAAAAGATACGATTAATCTCATTGTAAAATATTGAAACTACAAGAGAATTTAAATGAGTCTACTTTTTTTTAAAAAAATTTCGATTTTAAATTTTTCATACAAGCAATCAGGGTGAAAGAAAAGCAAGACAGAAGTTAAGACTTATCTTTCTCCTCGAAAACAATTGCGTTTAAACCATCTTTGGATTTGAACATTTAGACGCTTATGTTCGGTAGGTTTGACTCTAACTGCGTCAACAAAAGACCTTTTACCTTTCCGTAGATTTTTTTGCTTCTCGTTTAAATCTGAATCGTCATTCTTGAAAATAGGATTGTCAAAGATGCTCGTGTGAGCAATCTGGTTTCTGTGGGAAAGGGAGATTGATCTTCAATGGAAGCGTCTTCAGTATCATTGTCTTCTTGTTGAGAGTCGTGAAACTTGGTTTTGAGGCGATGAGTCCCTTGACCTCAAAAGAAGGTCCGCTTGGACATTTTTCTGGTTTTGGGGTGTTTCATTTGAGGCAACCTTGATTTGAACAAATTTTTTCTTAATTTTAGCTGGAAGATGTAACTCAATTTTAATATGATGGATAATAATTTAAGATTGCTATTTTTTTAGAGTATAGTATTAACATAATAATAAAAAGATGAGGAGGGTTAAAGGACAATAGAGGAACAATACAAAATATATTATAAAATTTTTATTTTTAACTTTTAAAGATTGATGTCAATTCAAATATTATTGATTAAGAAACTTCTGTCGTTACTTTTTGATGATTGTTCAAACGAGTCAACTTATACGAAACAACTCCGCTTAATTAGGCATAGAGGCAACCTTATAATAGGTGTTTCTTGAGAACCTACGACCACTTACCAATACATGTTTGATTCACGACTAACACGTAGAATCAACAGCTTCTATTCGTTTATTTATCACAAACTCTAACTATAATTCTGATTTGACATTCAATTGATTGGGAAGAGAGAAAGAAATGGAGACCAAGGCTAAAGTTTCACAAGTCATTCTGAACTCCGGCGAGAAGATGCCGGCGTTAGGGTTTGGAACGGCGGTTATGCCTATTCCGCCCCCGGAAACTCTCACTCCGATTTTTGTCGATGCAATCGAGATCGGATACCGTCATTTTGATACGGCCTCTTTGTACGGCACCGAGGAGGCGCTAGGACGAGCTGTGGCTCAAGCTGTCGAGCGTGGAATTATCGAGAATCGGAGCGAAATGTTCGTTACTACGAAGCTCTGGTGCGGCGATGCTCATCCTGATCTTGTAGTTCCTGCTCTTAGAGCCTCTCTCAAGTAATATTTCTTTACTCTCTCTCTCTCTCTATATATATATATATATTTGTAATCTGAACCGAAAAAGTTAAAAAAACTTGTATCTGTATATTGCATTAAAAACTAAACGGTTTAGTTTGGTATTTTTATTGGTCGACAAAACAGGAGACTGGGACGGGAGTATGTGGATTTGTATCTGATACACTGGCCTGTTAGGTTAAAACAAGGATCCCCACTAATCCCTTCCCATGAAGATGTTCTTCCCTTTGACATGAAAGGTACATGGGAGGCCATGGAAGAGTGTTCTAGACTTGGTTTAGCCAAATCTATAGGAGTTAGCAATTTCAGTACCAAAAAACTCAATTTTCTCCTCGAAAATGGTACCATCCCTCCTGCAGTTAATCAGGTAACCAGATATGCCACTTCAATTTATTTTTTAAATTGTTCCATATTACATTATCTCTGCAATTTGAACCAATATAACATCATTCGTATGTATAAAAGCCTTTTATAGCACGAATGGTGTAGGTGGAGATGAATGCAGGGTGGCAGCAGAAACAAATGGTCGAGTTCTGCAAAGGAAAAGGGATTCAGGTGAGTGCCTGGTCTGCTTTGGGAGCTTCTGGAACATTTTATGGCTCGGGTGCTGTTGTAGAGAATAATATTCTTAAAGAGATTGCACTCTCCAAACAAAAGACTCTAGCTCAGGTATGAGAGAAAATGGTCATGTAATGTGAAGTAAATTCTTGAGCGTTCTTTGAAAAATCAGTTTTTTTTGCATAGTTTTAGGGAACGCACTAAACTCGTATTGCTTTTATAAGTTATTTCAAAATATGAAAGACAACTAGTCCTCCAGTGTTTTAGAACATGTTTTGAGTTTACCATTAATTTAGAAATGATTCTAATCAATAAGAAAAATATTTTGGCTTTACATTTTACCAATTTGACCATCAATATATATATATCAATTTTATAAATAACCAGTTTGACCCTACCCAGGTGGCATTGCGATGGGTAGTCGACCAAGGAGCGAGCCCGATCGTCAAAAGCTTCAATAAAGAGAGAATGAAACAAAACCTTGACATCTTTGGGTGGGAACTAAATCAGGATGAACTTGATAAAATCAGGCAAATTCCACAAAAAAGAACAGGTATTGGAAATAATTTCATTCATTAAAATGGACCAATGAAGTCACTTGAAGAACTAAGGGACAGCGAGGCTTTAGCTGATAATATTAAAATAATTTATACACCCCCGTATTATTGGGTTTTGAGAACTTCAAAACACCACAAAAACCATGTTTGGTTATGCCAAACAGACAGCAAGTCTCTGATTTTATTAGATAATAAAGTTCTATTTATTAGATAATAAAAGAAGGTACGTGTATGAAAAAGTTCACTCGACGTGTATAAAAAAGGTCGGTGGTCTTTTTTATCAAAAGAGTTATTTTTGTTGGTTTAGTTTTTTGGTATAAAATGATGCAAAATAAATGTAAAAGTTGTTTACAGGAGATCAGGACGATTGAATGGGTCCGATTACAAATCAGGGTTAAACCCTAAAGTTGGTAACGAAAACATTACATATATAGGATAACCTATTACAAAGGAAAAGTTACCTTCGTACCATGGTAGCGGTAGTGAATGAAAAAAGAATATGATGAGCGATACTCGACCTCAACACATGGTTGTTGTTGAAAATTCTAGCGTTTCCTTCGGTCCATATGTAGTAGATAATTGAACAGAAGCCAATGAGACTTTGTCCCTAGATGGTCTAAGAGAAGTATAGGTGCTGCTGATGGTAAAATACGGTATGGACTTGTTAGGGATCCAAAGAAAAATGTCATCAGCTTCTGAAACTGGAGGGAGAGTATTTAACGTGTTTCTAATTTGGGTAAGGTGAGGCTGCATGCGTCTACTTGGGGCCCTTACATGGACCAAACCCATCTTCTGTTAGAATGGAGATCCACGACTGGTGAGATATTGCGCAAACGAGTCAAGTTTGTAATGTTGGGGCCAAAAAGGTTGATGATGGAGGTTAGAAAGAGCCATGGATCATACCAGATGGAAGTGTCATTTCTATTTCCAACGAGAACTTTATAAAGGTCTGCAGCCTGATTTTGAAGCTTTAAGATCTTTCTCCAACTCCAATTGACGTTGAATGGAGGGGGAAGAGTCCATTAGCTTTTTTTTTGGAAGGGTTGACTGGGTCCATACAGAATTTTTGTTTTTGGTTAATATGAACCAGAATAGCTTCAGGCAGCGGCCGGATTCTAAATTTTTAGGTTTGAGATCCCAAGGCCACACTCATCTGCAGGCAAAGTGAGCTTATCCCAGGTGATTTTTGCCTCAGATATTTTCATCTCCGAGCCCGACCATATAAAACATCGGAAACACTGAGAGAGTTCATTTAGGATTCTGACCGGGAGAATGAAATTTGTGGACCAGTAAACCTGGCTGGTGAAATGAACCTATCTGATTAGTTGGAAACTACTAGCGTACGAGAGGTGCTTAGAACGTCCAAGAGTTTATACGGTTGGTAAATTTGAGAAATAAATGTCTGTAGTCGTTGTAATTGAGTCTACAAGTGATGAGGGGGATTCCCAAATATCTAACAGGTAAGGAGCCTTTGTTGAAACTGAGAAGATTCACAATTGCGTTTCTAATAGTTGGTGAGAGGTAAATTTGACTTTTGGTCGGATTTAAATGAAGGCTTGAAAAAACGGTAAATTATTTCAATCCCTTGTAGATGATATTGATGGAATGCGTGTTGGCTCTGCAGAAAATCATAAGGTCATCCGGGAATCAGAGGTTGATGATTTTGAGCGAGTTGTATTTCCAATGAAAACCGAAGGACGGGTCTTGGCTCTTCTCTTGGAGAATACTTGAGAGGACCTGCATGACAATGAAAAAAATATATAGGAAGAAATGATCTCTTTGTCTGAAGCCTTTCTCCTTGTGGAAAAAGCTTGTGGGAGTACCATTAACGCAGACAACAAATAAAGGCGTAATGATACATTGGATGATCCAAATTATCATAGTGATAGGGAAATCTATGACAAAGAGAACGTCCTAAACAATTTCCCACCGAATATTGTCCAAAACTTTCATCAGGTCAATTTTGAGGGCACATCTTGGGCCCTTGCAATTGGTCTGATAGCAATGCATAAGGTCTTGGGTGAGGAAGATGTTATCAAATATTGAGCCGCGGGGAGAAAAGCCGATTGGAAGAGGTCAATCAGAGATGGGAGGGCATATTTAATTATGTTCACTAGGATTTTGGAGATAATCTTATAAATAACGTTGCAACAGGAAATGGGCTTGAAGTCTGAAGGGCATGATGGGGAGTTGGACTTTGGGATAAGCGCTATCAGGGTTTTGTTCCAATCTGGGTTTATCTTCCCTTTATGGAAAAAATGTTTGACCCCAGCGCAGTGATCCGACCTGACAATTGAACAGCACGATATTAAGAATCTAACAATATACCCGTCAGGCCCAAGGGCTTTGTCAATGTCGATGTCAAAATAATGCTGCTTTAATTTCGTCATCCAAGATAGGCTTTATCATGTTGGACTTATCACTGGAGGAAACCGAAGTTTTGATGAAGGCTCTGATTCTATCAAGGCAAGGGTAGTTCCCTGGACTTGGGGTGCCTAGAAGGTTATGAAAGTGATTGAGGAAAGTGGTAGAGATAAATCTAGGGATGGAACTAGCATTGCCGTTCGGGATGATGATAGACATGATTATGTTTCAAACACGGCGAGCCCGAATACTATGGTGTAAAAAATTGGAGTTTTTGTTTCCAAGCTTTAGCCACGATTCCCTAGATTGTGCTTGATGAAGGATTTCTCATCACGAATGTAGAATAGATAGGTTTTAGTGGCCTTCCTCTCATCGGAGATGAGGAAGCTATCAAATATGTGTTCAACAAGGTTTTGATGGGCCTACGCAAGAGCAGATTGGGCTTTTTCCACCCTCTAACTGATATTACAAAAATCTCATTTGTTGAGGGATGCCAATGAGGGAGCAAGACGAGCTAGTTTGATAACAATGGATTTCATAGGGATTTTTCCGCAAAGGAGGTTCCAACTTGCAGAGAAAAGGATTTGGGAATTCGGATGGTATTTCCACGTATTAAAAAATTTAAAAAGTTTAGGACTAGTCATAAATGGGGTGGATACATATATAATGATGGGGGCGTGGTCAGATATTTCGGAGGGGCGAAATAAGCAAAAGAGTTTGGAAATGATTAATCTCAGGGGACATTTACAAGGGCTCTGTCAATCCTAGAAGATACAGAGTTTTTGATTTGACGGTTGAACAAAGAAAATTGGAAACCCGTGGAGCGAATATCATCAAGGCCGCAGATGCGGCAACAGTTGTTGAAAGAGGCAATAGAACTATTCCAGCGGGTTTCCCACCTGGATCGTTTATGAGTTCTTGGGAATAACATTGGCTTAGTTTTTCATATGTGGTCACTTTTGTTTGTCTTGATTTGCATTTGTGGTCACCCGTGAGTGACTACAGATGCAAAAACCTCTCCAAAAAAGTGACTGTAAGATAAAATAAACATAAGTCGCATTTTTGATACACATGACAAATTCCGCTGAGTAACCAAGGTTCTTATCCTACACTTATTCTAATAATAGGATCTAATGAAAAAGTCCATAAATAAAATATTTTTAAAAGTTATTAGGATGGAATGTAAAAGTGGTTTTACACCTAAGTGTAAGATTATCTTTTAGGTCTAAGTGTAAGACCATTAATAATGTTTTAATAATTGAACAGTGGTCTCCACCATATTTTATAAATAGTAGAATTCATCCACGATTTGGAAAAAAGAAAACTAAATTTTAAAATTTAAAGGGAAAAAAGAAAACTATATTTTCTAAAATATGTATTTTTTTGTAGTGTGTGTTGTAAGAATATTCTTATGATATTTCATCATTTTAGTTTAAATAGTTGTTTGTTTGAATAAAAATAAGATAAAAAGCTCTTTTAAGTGAAAAATATATATATAACATTTTCGTAATATTTTTTAACTTTAGTTTGAGTAATTTTCTGTTAGAGTGGGTGTTTGATACGTTTTACTAACAAAGTGGTATCAAAGTTAAAAGTTCAATCCATAAATTATGTTTACAAATATTCAATATATTGAAAGGTATAGCAAACGATGTATCATCCTTACAAGTTCCAACATTTAACAACAACAATTATGAAAATTGGAGTATCAAGATGAATGCTCTTTTTGGAGCGCATGATGTGTGAGATGTCATAGAAAAAACGAGCTAGAAGATGAACCTACCTTTACTGATGATGAGAAAACAACTTTGAAGGATTCAAAAAACAAAGATAAGAAATATATCTTCCATATCCATTAAGCATTAAATGATGATGGCTTTAAAAATATTTCAAGCGCAGTTTCCACCAAGCAAGCCTGAGAGAAGTTACAAATCTCTTGCAAATGAGTCGAAAATGTAAAAACTGTACGACTTTAAACATTAAGAGGTGAATTCGAATACTTATACATGAAAGCGTTTGAGTCTATATAAGAATATTTCTCAAATGTAAAAACCGTTTATAATCAATTCAAAAGGAACAATGAGAAGTTTAAATATGTGAGATTAATAGAGAAAATGCTTTGTTCGTCGGGACCAAAATTTGAGCACATCGTCGTGAGGATTAAAAAAACTAAAAACTTGGAGGAAATGATGAATGAAGAATTCCAAGGATCATTACAACTATATGAAGAAAATCAAAAGAAGAAGCAAGAGATTACTGAGAAACTCCTCAAAGTGAAACTGAAGGATATGGACGGAAGCCAAAGGAATGATATAAACTAACATGGTCGAGGTAGAGGTAGAGGTTGCGGATGAGGTGATAGTCATGGTCATGAATGTGATTGGAATTACAACAACAATTATTCCAACAACAAATATGCAAAATGAGAAACCTCAACACGAGGTCGTGGAAGAAGAATACGAACTTGAGGTACGACACAGTGCTATAAATATAAGAGGTTTGGACATATGCTTCAAAATGTAGATCTATTGAATGAGATATACATAACACAAAAGGACTCGACTAAGATTTATATCGATAATAAGTCATCCAGTATTCAATGATTGAAGAAAGCATATCGATGTTCATTACCACTATATAAAGGACTGTATGTGCAATGTGAATATCTGAAGACACAAGATCGAGTTGTTACATTTTCACCAAACCACTGAAAAGTGAAGACTTTAAAAGATTAGGTAGTTTATTAAAGGTCACATGATCAAGTTCAAGAAGGAATTTTAAACCATAAACTTGATCTAATGATAGGGTCCAATAAAGAAATCTCACTTAAAAAGGCTTATGAAGAAAGTACCTTCTATAGGCTATTAAGATAGATTGTAAAAGTTTTTTTTATGGATGAGTGTAAGATTATCTTTTCGGTTAAATGTGAGATTAGAATTATGGTGGAGTGTAGATTTGTGGTGTAGTGTAAGATCATCCACAATCCCTTAAAAAGTGGATCTTGGTCTCCACTACGGTTCTATTAATAGTGGAGCTCACCTACCTTTTGGAAAAGAAAAAACTAAGTGAGTACAATTTTCTTTTACCATTTCACTAAAGTTTTTACCATTTTTTCCCTTTTGATTTAGGTTTTTTTTTCAATTACCAATTACCCTTTGATTTACCATTTTCCAATTACCGTGTCGCACCATCTCTCTTACGAGTTTAATGAACCATACGTGCCACGAATAAATCATCATTTAAACTTATTTTCTTTTTATTCACATATTCTCCTTCTTTGGTACATATTTTTTTTCGTCCTGTGTTCTTTACTTTTTAAATTTAGTTTTTTTTTGTTCTTCTTCATCTATCTTAATACCAAATTTTTAGTACATTTATTTTTTCTTATTATTAGCCAACATTTATGTCTACTAGGTAGTTTAACGATTTTCTCCACACAAAAGCGAGAATCAGATTCGAAATGTTTTTGTGGAAAACCGGTTGTTGTTCGCACCTCATGGACTGATTCGAATCCAGGTAGGAGATTTCTTCGATGCAGAAACTATCGGGTTAGTGTTCAATTAACCTTAACTTTGTTTAAGTTGAGTTAATTCATTTTATATTTTTATTATTAAAACTACATATTTGTTTTAACACGAGTTGATTTGATTTAACCAGACTATTGGAGAAAAATGTCAGTTCTTTAAGTGGATGGATTCTCCAATAACAGATCGATCAAAAGACATAATACTTGGATTGAGGAAAAATTTACAAAAGATGGAAGTTGAGAATGAGAGTCTGAAACTCAAAGTTAATTGGTTGATTTGGTTTAGTTGTATTTGCTGTTTTTTGTATTTTTTTCAACTTTATTAAGAACGTAATTTGAAGAATTGAATCCATTGTTATCATATGAGGATTATAATAAATGTTTTTGCTTGTTGCTTTTAAAGTTTTAGGTTGAAAATTTGATTCTGAATTGATGAAATTTGATCAATTCTTTCAATTGGATGAATTTGTATTCGAGTTTTGCTACGAATCTATCGTTTGTTTCCGTATGTGTATGGTTTTATGGTATTTGTTTTATTATGTAATGAATTAGATTTATAATTCATGACTATAAAATAACAAAGTAAAAAGTTAAAATGTTAGAGTTAGATTTTTTTTTACTTAGAAATAAAACATTTAATTCTTTAAAAATGACAAATAGAACTTGTAATACATTTTGTTAAATTAGTAGCATGCTTATTTTACCAAAATATAACACCAACATTCCAAATAAATAAAACACCTATTGTCATACTTATAAGTGTTAAAAAATACTAAATTATTCAATATATTACAACATCACACCTAAAGTTCAGATTTACAATTGGAACACTTTAGTTTTCAAAATTTGACAAAAAAAAATAGTCTACGTTAGAACCAAATAAATACTCAAACATCCGTTTTATTTGTTTTCCACTTAATGGGTAGTCGAAGTTCCATCTCCTATACAGAGCATGTGAAATCAGTGATGCTCTCTTCCATTCTTTGTCGATATTTTTTCTCACTGTTGTTAGGGATAATTTTCCTAACAGATTACCTAAACTCTGATATTAAAATAGATAAAAAAAGAAAGAAACATAAAGAGAAAAAGGAAAATGTGTTATTATATTATAAGAGAGATATCTTTACATATTGAGCTCGATTCCTATTTATAAGAGTTGGACTTTATTGTTCGTGCCTCGTTAAAAACCTTTGCCAGCTGAAACCTCCCTTGAGGATAAAAAACTCTATATCCTAGTATTTGGCGAAGGATGAAGTGAAGACTATATATAGATGTACTTGCTTGATGTGAGTATGTTTTGGACCTTGTGATGGAGAATTTTAGAATGGCGTATGCGACTTTGCGTAGACGGTAGGCAGATGAGCAAGATAGTAGTGCTTGTATGAAAGGCGTTTGGTAGCGTAATGAATGGTTATATGAGTGGAGATCTATGTGTTTGTTCATATTTTGTGATGTCCTAGCATTTCGTTACAAGATCGAGCATAGTATGGCTCATTGCATAGCCGGGAAAATAGGAAGTATCCCTCGGTTGATTTGCGAAGCGACCAGTTCGGCCAATTGCGTAACCTAGTGGGCTTAAAGTAGTTCGCATAAATAATACCGTAGTGTGGTATTGAGCACAGTATGTCCCATTAACATAACAAAAAAAGGCATGACCGATTAGCCCGTTCCTTATGTGTATCATGCTAATTAAAAAGAAATATATTTTCTCGAGTGTTGGAAAGTAGAAGAAGTGGAGAGCGGAGCAGATGGTGGTGGAGAAAGAGGTGGCGATGAAAGTGAGGTTGTCTGCATATGTAGACGCCATTGTTGAGGAAGCAGACGACCCATCGGCTCGACACCCCTCAGCTCGGCTAGGAAGTAGATGACCCATCAGTTCCACACTTATCGGCTCAGCTAGGAAGCACGTGGCCCCTCGGCTCGGCTAGGAAACAGGTGACACCTCGACTCGGCTAGGAAGCATGCGACCTTTCGGCTCGGCTAGAAAGCAGGCGACCTCTCGGCTCAGCTAGGAAAGAGGAGACCTCAGCTAGGAAGAAGACGAGCTCGACTAGGCAGCAGACCACCTCAGCTAGAAAGTAGGCCACCTCGTCTAGGAAGCAGACGACATCGGCTAAGAAGCGGACGATAACGACTAGTGAGAGGTGGTAGCGAACGGAGCTCCGGTGCCTTCATCTTTCTTGAAACTGATTAGTCTTGCTGCGCAAATTTATTATATCTTTGTCTAGCGGTGGTGGCTCATACATCGATGACTTCAGTGTGGATTCAGATCGGTGCCAATTATTCTCTTGAGGTTGTCGCAGTGTGGATTCAGATCGGTGACGATTATTCTCTTGAGATTGTCGCCGCTTTGGTGGTTTACGACAAAAATTTTAAAGCTGGTCCGTAGGACTCCTCATTTCACCGGTACAATGTAAAAAAACAAAGCAATATAATTACATGTAATTAAGTTTGGAGGATGCAATGTTTAGTAAATATTAATTCATGACTATATAACTATTAATATTATTGAATTATTTTTATAAGAAAAAAATATTTAATAGTAAATAATATTACAAAGATTATATATTAATAAATAATATTTTATTAGAGTAATAAAAATTTATTAGGCGACATTAATGATATTTATTATCGTTATTTTAATATATTAATAAATATATTCAACATTTTTAATATAAAAGTATAATTTTAAAATATACGTAATTGAATAAGATATTAAAGTAGAAATATATTTTTGTTTTTATCCCTTAGTCTCTCGATTAATGCTAATTAAATATTACACACTATTTATTATTAATATTTATTTATGATATCTTGACTAACATTAAGATATTACTAAATTTGACTTCCATGTACGAATACTTTATTAATAAATATAATAAGCGATAAATTAAATGGTGGTTTAAGAATTTAAAAATATCTAAGTATATTTCTATTTAGTGTGTATTTTTAAATTATTATTTTTAAATTAATTGATACTTTTTATGTTCGGTAATATAAATATAATGAAGAACAAAGTTTTAAAAAAAAATGAACAATGTTAATTTTTATTATCGACTCAATAAAAAACTAAAATAAAATAACTATATGCTATATAAAATTATGGAGAATGATACTAATGGTGATTTCCTAAACCGCGGTTTGAACTCCATTGATATCTATAGTATTATTCTAACCATTTTTCTCTGAAAAAAATTGAAAAACATTTTCTTTGAAAGATGAGAATGATTTAGGCTTTTTTTAATGAGGAACTCCGTTTCTAATAGATGGTACCTACCTAAACAATTCTCTAAACAATTCTGATATAAAAATAGATATAAAAAAGAAAGAAATATCAATAGAAAAGGAAAAATGTGTTATTGTACTATAAAAGAGTCTTTACATATTAAGTTATTTGATTGAAACGCGCTAACATACCGTTCTAATTCCACATTTATTATAATTAATACTCGAATATTACATCCATATCAACCGCAAAAACAGTTGTTACAAACAAGTATCTCATTCGAGGAATCAAAACAACTAATTAAAAAACCAATAAAACAATTTACTTAATTAATTAAGACAAATATAAACAAATATCTAATTAACCAAAACAAATGAAAATAATTACCTAATTAACCAATAAAATAAAAACAATTACCTCATTAACAAAGAGAAACCAAAATAATTACCTAATTAACATAGACAAATGAAAATAATTACCTAATAAACAAAAAAAAATCAAAATAATTACCTAACATACAAAGAACAATAAAAATATATAATTAACTTAACCATACAATTGATATGGAAGCTCTGTCTACCTAAAATCTCATATCTACCTGATATACTATGTATATGGTTTTAAGCCAATTAATCAGAAGCTACAAGAGATCAATTATTCCATTAAAGACATATTCACCATGTCTATCTAATATATCAATGCATACAAATACCAATTTATTTCATACTAATAACCATTACTTAATTAAAAAACACTATGAGAGAAAGCAAAAAAAAAAGCAACTTTAAAATAAGAAAGATAAGAACCTTAAAAAAAACAAATTTAAAATAAGAAAAATAAGAACCTTATATATTCTTCTATCTTTTTTCTAAGGCCTTTTTCCTATTGTCCCCAACAAACCTGGGTTCAACGCAATAAAAACTATTATCCAACAATAAAAGGACACAATATCATAAAGATCAATAAAAAAATGAAGACATATGTTTAAGTATATATTTTATAAGTGGTATTTTGTTTGCAGTACCATATTTTCTAACCTATTTCACCGCCAATAAATAACATTAGTTATACACCTCATAAAAATTGTAAGAATAAAAAATACCAAGAAACTTAATAGAATTTTTTATACTCTTCTTTTTTCTCAATTAATTCGAGTATTTGCAACAATGTCACTAATATTTATCTCACCTATACAATTATTATCCTCCACACCATTAGTGTAACCAACCTGCTCTCGACCACTTCTGTTTTCAGCCACGTAGCTTTATTAACGATTAGTTTTTTCTCCACTAGTACCAATGTTTTTAGCTCATTTCAAGTTCACTCCATCAGTTTTACAACACCTCTGATTGAATTAATTTTGTTTGCACTTACTGCACTTTAAGTTAATATAATTTTGTAATAATATTTTTTCGAAGGGTGGATCGAGCTCACTTTTGTCTCTTTTTTACCTTTTCCTCATTTGACTTCTATATGTGGTGTTTTTACAGAAGAAATTATTGATTTTATCAAAACAACTATCCATTAATAAGATTCACTATATGCGTATATATGGACATGTTAGTTGCAACATGGTAACAAGATGGAATAAAATCGACAAGATTATTATAAGCCTACCCATATGTCTACGAAAAAATGCTTATAAGGTATACCACTGAGCTGCCAACTCCTATAAGCGTAACTTATTTCTTCTTGACCTACAAAAAATTAGTCTTAATACCAACACATAACCTCATACATGGGCCCTCATGATGATTCCAACATACATGTACGAGTTGTAACCAAACAAACCTTTAACTTATTTGTGATACCATGGTACAATATACCATTTCCAGTATCAGTTCTTGTTTTATTTTTTGTTATCTCTTTATGGTTTTCTATCTAATTCTATCCACCAATATTATGATAAATTTCTCACGCATATATGAAATCACCATATTAAATATCTCAGCTATATTACTTGTTCGAATGTTGTAGCACGTCTCCACATCGTAGTGACATATATACCAAGGACTAGTAGATTTTTTAGCCAACCAATTGTATGCTTCAATGTTTATACTTCTCACCTCTTCCATGTAACTTTAAAGTTTTCCACATACGTGGCTCTAGTTATTGTCCATAAAATCCTATTTTTAGTTTACTTACTGCTAATCCATAACTAGGTTGCGTTGTTTTTTATATCCCAATCCTCTTGCAAAAACCATAAAAACCAATATCAACTTTCTTTATTGCGAATCTCAACTATAACTTCGGATATATGGTACATTTGGTCCTTGTCATATATGCCAACTTCCACTAACAATTTCCACAAAATGAACTCTTTGTAAAATAGTCATCTAACACCACAACAGGCCTACAATATGCCTTAAATCCTCGTTTAACAACTCTCAAACACATATAACATTGTTCGAATACAATATCTTATTTCTTAATTAACCAATTTGAACTTATATTTGTCCTTATAATTTCCTCACAATTATTTAATATATGTAAAAAGGTTTGTTTATAATTTCCTAAAATCAACTTGATTTTTAGATATTTTACCCTATATCCCTTACTCATTTTTATTTTTACCAATACGTTTCTACTAAGAGATACAACTAGAGGTCTCATATACTAATTTATATCTACCTCCATTGTGTAAGTATTAATATTATGCAAACACTAGTAATATTCTTGATATCATTTTTTGGAGGATATGTGTGGTTGTCTAGCAACATTTTAACTAACCATCTAACATTACATCCATATAGTTCAAAAATGATCTCCATGGGAACCCTCTGGTTGAACATAAAAATATAATTATTTTATTGTTATTTTTCTTCATAATCATGTACTCTCACTTCTTCATGTCATAAATTTTCAATAGACTCATTCAGCTTAGTTGCGGTAATGAATTCATGTACAACTTATAGTTCAACACTTGCTAATAGCACAACATGGTTGAATTTAACAAAAACTTACAGCATATTTAGGTCATCATCTACCTCTATATCTAAATTTGCTGGTGTGAGAAGAACATCACTTGCGTCACAATCTATCTCTATATAATGCAATTCATCTTCAAGTATAAATGGTTGGACAATGTATTGCTATTCACATATATATTTTTCTCTTCATATCAGCTGAATTTGGCTCTTCACATGGTAGAGTTGTATTTTGATCTTCATATGGTATAGTTATATGTTGTTTTTCACCTTTATTTGGCATTATCTCCATCATATATTTTGAAGTATCTTATATTTCTCTCACAAGTTGCATCAATCGCTAGACCATACTCTTATATTGAATTAGACCCTAAATCATCTAGAAAAACACTCAAATATTACCCAAAACTATTCTCTCTTACAAGAGCAACACCCTCAGTTTACCCACTATCCAAACACTCTTCCTCATTAGCACATATTAACCCACTGTCCAAACACTCTTCTTTATTAACACATGTTGGGCTACTTGCCAAACCCTCTTCCTCGGTAACAATACCATTAAAATTACACGTTGGCCCACTTTTCATACCATATGCCTCATTAGTAACACAATCAATACTATATTTTGGCCCATAATATTTTATCATTTAAACCAAAAAACATCTGATATGCGAAGTTTCGCACAACAAAATTATATTTAGGCTTACAAATAATATAGATTTATATTAGTGATAAATCAAGGAGACAAAATCTCGATTTACGATGACAATCAATGACTCATCCCACCATGATATGATAGATTGCCACATTATTTATAAAATTTACCCCAATAACGTACAATCATGGTTAATAAACTTGAATTCACACCAACAAACCATATATCTAAAATTAGATATTATAGGTTTCACAAAATTAATAGCTAAAAATAAAAATTAATCAATATTTTCAAAACGTTGAACTAAAATTAATAATAATAAACTCAATATTCAAGAAACTAAACTAACACATCACAAAAATCTTAACCTCTATATGCATAAAAAAAATCATACTCTACTTTAAATTTTGTTTGTTTTGGGTTCTTTACTGAAACCCGCCATCTTCGCGATTTATATCGAAGAAGATAAGAAAAATGATTTATGAAAAACTAGAACCTAATAAAGATGATTAATGTAGAAGAACCAAACACAAAATAAAATTTTATGAAATAAGGAACCATAAAGATAAGATTAACCGAGGGGTTAAGATGATAAATTAGAGGTTTATGATTATAAATAATTTATATATGAAATAAATTAGCTAACATAATCAGGTTATGACGTAAACCAAGCACTACCTATTTGTTGACAACTATATAGAATACAAATTTCCACCTAAATGCCATGATGATTAATCAGAAAGGTGCATGCGTCAATCTGTTGACAACTATATAGAATACAGATTTCCACCTAAATTCCATGATGATTAATCAGAAAGGTGCATGCGTCAATCGATGTATTAGATTATATTTAAGAGCTTATCTAAAGTCGAAGAACTATTTATGAAACATTGTTTTGTTAAAAATGATGCCATATGGGCGTAATTCATTAATTAAATTTAGTAAAATTTGACGGACAAGACTCTCAATAGAAAAATTTTAATCGGTGGACTATACGTCTAAAAAAAAGACAGTGGAGGGCCATATATAGTTGTAAGTCTTTACTATCAAAATAGAGCCATTAGGCTTATATATAAAAACTAAAGTTTGTGAAGAATATGAAACCATTATTTTCGGATTATCTTAACAAGTTCTCTCAATTTTTACAGAATTCAAAGTTTATATTTGTATCCATTTTGAACGAGATATTAAAACCATAAAATGCGATAATGGGAGAGAGTTTGATAATCATTATTTTCGGCAGTTTTGTGAGTCTTATGGAATTTGTTTTCGTTTTTCATGTCCCAATACCTCCTCACAAAACAGGAAGGCTGAAAGAAAAATATGATCCATTAATAATAGCATGCGCATATTTCTCATTCATGCATCTTTTCCACTTCATTTTTGGTATCATACTCTTCACAAGGAAACACACCTACTTAATATTATTCCTAGTAAAAAAATTTCCAATGAGTCCCCTCTATAAATTCTCTACCATCGTGTCCCATCTTACTCTCACATTCAGGTTTTTGGGTGCTTGTGTTTTCCATTCTTTCTGTCCACTACCATTTAAAAATTTCAAACTTGTTCACTCCTTGCGTTTTCTTAGGTTATCTCAAAAATTATAGAGGCTATATGTGTCTTGATTAATCTACTAATAAATCATTCTTTGTCATCATGTTCAATGTTTTAAAACCATTTTCCCCTTTACCAAATTTCATTCGTCTCATAGCAGGGATTATGATTTTTAGGGTAATCGTGTGTCTCCTTATTTCATCCATCAATACCAAAAACCAAAAAATATTGTTCCTTCTCATATGGTCCAGTCTGTTTCAACATCTCATGTGGTTGATTCTCCCACAACGTAACACATACCGGTTTACTCACCATCTTTATCATTACCTTTTTTGCGCGTCATTTGACACCATTTTCTGTCCATATGTCCCTCTCAGCTTGCTATACATCAAGTACACCATTCTATCACTCGTAGCCAACATGGTATTTTCAAGCCTAAAACTATCATCGACCTATCTCAGACTCATATCACCATTGTTACGCCGTCATCTTTACCTTGTAATCCTATGGCTACCCTTCATGACCCAAATTGGAAACTGGCTATGACCGATGAATTTGATGCTCGTTTTTAAAATAGAAAGTGAGATTTGGTACCTCTCTCTCCAAACATTAATGTTATTCATTCCATGTGGAGTTTTACTAATAAAGTCAAATCTGATTATTCATTTGAGAGGCATAAAGCTCCCCATGTGGTTGATGGTAAAACTCAGCATGTTGGCATTGATTATGGAGAGATTTTCAGTCTGGTGGTGAAACCAACTACAATTCGTACGGTGCTCATTATCGCCTTATCAAAAAAATGGTTTATTTATCAGTTAGATGTCAAAAAATGCTTTCTTGCATGAATACCTGATGGAGACTGTTTATATACATCAACCTCTGGAATTTTGAAAGCTGGTGCATCCAGATTATGTTTGTTTATTGCGGAAATCTTTGTATGGTCTTAAGCAAACCCCTCGGGTGTGGTATAAATATTATATGATTTTGTTGCCAATATTGGTTTCTCTAATTTTAAATGCGACACTTCATTGCTTATTTACAAACAGGGGTCGGATACGGCTTACTTGTTATTTTATATTGATGACATTATTTTGACTGCTTCATCTAATATTCTCCACAAAATCATCATGGTGCATTTTAGCTACGAATTTGTTATGAAGGATTTGAGGTTCTTGCACTATTTCCTTGGCATAAATGTGACTCGACACAAGGGCGGATTATTTTTATCTCAGGAAAATAGGCCGAGCACATTATCCTACGGGATGGACTTAATGTAAAGTATTCTTACCACCAAGTCATGTAAAGTATTTCAATACTTCCTAGACCACATCACACTGAATAAATAGGTGTTGATTGGACTTAATGTTCTCACAAAATTGACATGTTGATGTCATAGAGAATTTTCTCTTTTGAAGGATAAAATCTATACGAATCCAGTTTTTTAAGACTCTCCATAAGAAGAAAGAATATTTTTTTGGAGTTGTTGAATTCCAAATTTCACTATATATCATAAATTTAACCCATTTGTACCTAATTATATCCCATATTTCTTTTGTTCTATAGCATCCCAAATTAGATAGGTTCAATTTAAGGCTATTTTTAGCTTCCACGTTAATTTAAACATTTTAATTCTAGCAATGTCAGAAGGAATTATATTATCCTTAAGCTTATTAATGTTCCAATGTTCACTTTCCTAAAACTGATTCACTTTGTTTTCAACATACCATGATTTATCTTCATTGCTACAAAAAGAGATTATGGGGATGGTGTTATACCACTATTCAGTCTAGAAATCTAAGTCTTCTTGCCTAATTGTCTAAAACATATATTTATGAGCTTAGTTCTTTATATTTAGAAACATTTGCCAAGTTTTAGATTATTTTTTCTTTTTATTAGCCAATATAGGATTAGTATTAGGTTTGTACATAGATTTGATGAACTTAGTCGAGAGAGTTTGTTGGTCCCTAAACCTAAACTAGAGCTTAAAAAATAAGCATCTGGATGCCATTAATCCTCCTCACATTGAGGCCACCCTCATAATTAGTTTTGACCAATTGATATTTTCTTTAGTATTATTAGAGCCCCATATGAATTTATTACAATACCCTTCAATCTTGTTAAGAGTCCCTTTATGAATAATAATACTTTGACAATGGTAGTTTGGAATTGTTAGCAATATTGATTGGATAAGGGTAAGTCTTCCTCCAAATGAGAGGAGTTTAACATCCTAATAAAAAAAATTAGCCTTAATTTTGGTAATCAAATTCTCAAATGCTATTTTAAAATATCTTGTGTAAATTGGGATGTCAAGATATGTAATTGGTAGAAAGTTGTGGGAAAACATGTGGTTGTTTCTAAAGTTCAAATTCTATTTATTGTTGTTTTTGTTGAAGTAATAATCTTTGTTTTTTTTGTTGTTTATAACCTGACCATAAATATTTTGGTAATATAATAGGAATGAGTTAAGGTTTTCGAGGTTTGGAATGAAGTCTTTTGTGAAGACAATGAAGTCATCAACATGTGTCAAACATGGTATGTCTATATTACTCCTACAATTGTATCTCAGAACTCTATTCTTTGTATAAAGATCCTTTAAACCACTTATTAGAAATTCATTATCAATTATGAACAGACTAGGGGGTAAAAGGCCCCATTGTCTCAAACTATTCGTGACTTTAAAAGAACCGAGCAATTCCTTATTAATAATAATGGAAAATGGAAGATTGTTTATACATTTCAGGACCAGATTAAGACTATTAATAGTGAAACCAAATTTTTTTAAAACATTCATTTATAATCCATAAGATAGCCTGCCAAAGGCTTTATACATGTCAATTATTTCTAAAAATATTATTGCCCTAGTTTTTTTTGTTGATATGTCAATTCTAATAGAAGCTTTATTGTTGATGCCCATAATATTCCAACTTATTAAGTTAATTTTCATTTAAATATATATTTTGAATTTTTATCAGACCTTTATAGAAAATATATTTAGATGTATGTTGACTTTTATTGGTGACCTTTCCTTGTTTCAAATTTGTATTCATAAAATCTTATGTTATAAATCAAGTCTTTAGCTTTGGATAGAATATGTTTCTTCTTAGGTCCTCCAGCTCTATTTTTCAAGCTAAAAGGAAGAACAACAAGAGTTTGATTTGTACAAGAAGTTTCACCAAAGATAGTTAAAGATGGTATACCCCGAGAATACGTTTCCTTATAAGAACTTGACTTATAACATGACTCCATATAAGTTTAAGATATTATCACATCCAACTTTCATATATTTCCGCAAACAATTTTTTTATTACGCAACCAAAGTGTACGTAATTCCGTAACCCAACATCACTCACTAATCAAATGTAATTCTGCAACCCAATAACATTAACTAATTACGACCTAAAATGAACATAATTCTTTAACCCCACCTGCAAAAACCAAAGATCTGTAGATAAGTTTTCCCGAAATGACTCAATTCAAATAATTTTCAAAACAATTGCGTTAATGTATGAAATCAAAGAATCAACATCACCAAAACAATCACATAAATCATGAAGTCATGAACCCGCCACATAATAATTCTACACAAACAAAAAAAATAACAACAGGAAAATCATCTGAATCAACAAATGATCGATAATTACAGAAGAATGAAAGAAAAAAGAAACTATCGTCAATTGCAAAAGAAATCAATCGAAAAGAAAAAAAACCTAAAATACAAAAAAAATATATATCTAAAATCATAATAATAAAAAATACATAAAATATATTGAAAAATATATCATAAAAAACCAATATATGGTGTATTTAAAAATTATAAATATTTGTAACTCAAAACAAAATAATTTTTGATGTTTTATTATTTTGAATGATTGTTAAGAAATAAGTTTCACGTTAAATATTAAAAAAAAACTCTTTACTGCGTTTATAAACTAAAATAAAAGTAGTCTTACACCCAAAGTTCCGACGTTGTCAACGATGTGAAAGTTGTGGTTCCAAGATCTATAGTTATTAATTTTACAAAGAGAAGACGGTTGGTTTCTATATTTATGTTATAATAATGTTCAGAAGGATTACCTAATCTGTGTTTTTTTAGTGAGCTTCTAAAGTCTCAATTTAAAATAATGAAAGAATGTTAAATTTCCTCGCTAATCACAATTTTTGTTTCAATATGAGTATATTAGTTTTATTAAAGTTGCAACAATAATATAAATATTAACAATAAAGTGTAATAGAATCCCAAAAGAACGGTTGAAAAATGGAGGGACCGAATAAATCCGTAACAAAATTGAAACTACAAATAAGTTAGTGTATTGTTTGGAACTAGATTAGTGCGGCAATGAAGTTTGAGTGAACGTCTCCCGCACCTATTTCTAGGTTACCGCGAGGTACTGCCGCCAACACTACAATAAGCTCGTCCACCGTCGACGCTACAATGCCAGTGGTGTTAGGCATGACAACCGGTGGTGTATTTTAAGGACACCACCGGTGGTGTATTTTAACGACACCGTTGGTGTATTTGTAGTAGTTTTTGTCCGACTCGATATTCATTAGTGTAGGTGCCAAATGATCATATGCCTATTTTGATTACACTTTCCTGATATACTTCGGGATACACGATAGGTGTCGCAAGCAGATGGGTTAAGGGGATTACGCTATTCATAATTTACACGTGTCCAATTTTAAGAGACCAATTTCGATTACACTATTCATCCCTAAAATATCAGTAAATATGCACTTCATTCTTGTAAGCTCAAAACCTTTAAAACTATCAGACATGAGTGACGCGAATTGGAATATGAATGAAGATGCATTTCTGTTCAAAGCGGTTCAGTTCGTGAACGCACGTTGTCGGAACAAACACCTAATTTTGTTGATGAAGTTTTATGTATAATTTACTTCACGCACGGAAGGGAAACAGCGTGTTCCGGTTACATAATACCCTGAGCACGGAAGGGAAACAGCGTGTTCCGGTTACATGATAAACTTACGGCTCAATCTGTAAAATGTGATTTTCTTGGTTATGCTATTCCTCATAAGGGTTATCTTTGTTATGATCCTCATGCTTATCGTCTTCGGGTGTCTAGGAATGTGACTTTTTTTGAAAATTAATATTTTTGTCCATCTCATATTGATCCATGTCCTGCATCTTTATCTCTCATGCCAAGTTTTTCTGATATTTCAAAATCTATAGAAAGATTTAAACCTGGTCTTGTATATCGACGACGTAATCGAGATGAGTCTAGTCCCACTACTGTGATCCCTTCTAATATTTTCTCGACGCCTGATCCTGCTTTTGATTCCACAACTCTTCGTCGATCTGCTCGTCCTTCTCGACCCCCTGATAGGTATAGTTTTTCTTCTCCCGTCTCTCTTGTAACTACTTTATCTAGTATTTCAATTCCCACTAGCTACAAAACACAATTCAAGTAGAACTTCAAGCACCTGAGGAGAATCATACATGGGATATTGTTCATTGTCCTCCTACAGTTAAACCAATTGGGAGTAAGTGGGTTTTCTCTGTGAAACTACGTTCTGATGGCTCTTTGGAGCGATATAAAGCCCGTCTTGTAGCTCTGGGTAATAAACAAGAATATGGGATTGATTATGAGGAGATATTTGCTCCTGTTGCCAAAATGACCACCGTTCGAAGCATTTTGGCCATTGCTGTTTCACAATCGTGGCCGTTGCATCAAATGGATGTTAAGAATGCTTTTCTTCATGGAGATCTTCAAGAAGAGATTTACATGAAGCTTCCATCTGGTATGAGTACTTCTTCTCCTCATGATGTCTGTAAGTTAAGGTGTTCTTTGTATGGGCTCAAACAAGCACCTCGAGCTTGGTTTGAAAAGTTTCGCCGTACACTTCTTTCTTTCAGTTTTGCCCAAAGTCAGTATGATTCTTCTTTATTTTTCCACACATCTACATTGGGTATAGTCCTTCTCTTGGTTTATATGGATGATATTATCATCAGTGGTATTGATTGTAGTTTGATTACCAAGCTTAAAAAACAATTACATGCAACTTTCCATATGAAAGATCTTGGCCAACTTACATACTTCTTAGGATTAGAAGTTCATCGTCGGGCTAATGGTATTTTTTTGAACCAACAAAAGTATATTCAAGATCTTATCACTTTGGCTGGTCTGGAGGATGCTTCTTCAGTTGATACTCCCATGGAGGTAAATGTCAAATTTAGGAAATATGAAGGGAACCTTTTGGATGATCCTACTCTTTATCGGCGCTTGGTTGGGAGTCTTATCTACTTGACAAATACGCGCCCTGATATATCCTATGCTGTTCATCAAGTCAGCCAGTTTATGTTCTCTTCTCGACATCTACACCGTGTTGCAGTTCGACGCATTATTCGCTATCTTCAAGGCTCGCCTAGTCGTGGTTTGTTCTTTCCAGCTGGCTCATCTCTTCAACTTGTTTCTTATAGTGATGCTGATTGGGCTGGATGTCTAGATACACGTCGAACCACTACAGGTTGGTGTATGTTTTTAGGCGATGCTCTAATTTCTTGGAGGTGTAAGAAACAAGATCGTGTTTTTAAATCCTCTACCGAAGCTGAATATCGTGCCATGTCTAGTGCTTGTTCCGAAATTGTATGGCTACGCGGTCTTCTTGAGGAGGTTGGATTTCCTCAAACAACTTCTACCCCTCTTCATGCTGATAACACTAGTTTCATTCAGATTGCCACCAATCATGTTTTTCATGAGCGCACCAAACACATTGAAGTTGATTGTCATTCCATTCGAGATACTTTGGAAAAACGGGTGATATCTCTTCCTCACATCTCTTCTGATCTCTAAGTGGCTGATATTTTCACCAAAGCTATGACTCGTCAACGACATCAATTTCTTATTGGCAAATTGTTACTGGTCGACTTACCAGCATCAATTTGAGGGAGGGTGTTACAGGAAATAAATTAGATTAATATCTAATTTATTTAGTATTATATATATTTAGTATAATATATATTGTAGTATATTTATTTAGTCAAATATTGAGTTAATATATATATATTGTAGTATAATATATATGATAATCAATTATAGTCAATAGTCTAGGTCAACTTTAGGAAAATAAAAATTCTAGTATTAATTGTTGTAACTGCTACAAAGCAGTATAGAAGGTGAACCAGACAGATAAATAAGACACACTTTTTTTGAGAAAGAAAATACTTTTGACAACGGCACCGCCAGTATCTCATTTAACAAGCCCAACATGTTAGCACGCCGACAATGGGTGCATTCACTGCGTCCAATGTTGGTCTACACTAGCGCTCTAGAATTTAGCACCGTCGATGTTATAAAACACCTACGATTGTGCAATTTTCTGGTGGCATTATATTGCATCAGTAGTGTATAAGTTATTCATTGGCAGCTACATACAACTCCGTCGGTACGTTACCCACCACCAGCCATCACGGTCTATACGCGGTGGTGGTGCTGGTATACGAATTTTGAAAAATAATATACTTTCAACATGTGTTCACAAACGTTGATAAAAATTAAACAAACTAACATACAAATAAAGCAAACATACATTTAACTAACTTAAAACCGAAATACAATTCGGTAAAATATTAGTTTAACATCAACCAAATCCAAGACAACACAACACTATAAAAATGTTTTATTCTACTAACTACAAGTACGGAGTAAATACCACTACATTATGCAAACAAGGTACAATCCGAAGAATATCAAAATGACCTTTGACCTGGTGGTCGTGCAGACTCGGTTTTTGAATTTGCCATGTTCTTCCACGTTATCTTCAAGAAGTATTATACGGTTTATGTTATGTAATTCTTTTATCAAGCTCCATTCCTCTAAAGCACGTAGAGTGATATGGAACCAACCAAAATTATCCACATATGCTTTATACTGAGCCGTAAATATTCTACGGGTTGATAAAAAAAGTTAAGTGTACTTGTCAATACGGAATATGTGAGTTTTCCAATCACTCCAATGCGACCTGTTAACCAGATAGCACTAGTGGTCACTCTTTTTCAGATCCGTACAGTAGTAAAAATTATTGAGGGGCCTCTCTTCCACCCAACTGAATTGTCGCATCACCCTATATGGCGTATACGCTTCAGTAACCTGCATAACACGGATATGATTCCGACCCCACCGGCTGCACAAAAAACTATCCTTCATATCCTCAGACGACTAAAAGATCACCTATGAACAAAGATCATACAAATTAAGAACATATTCAGAACGTTTGTTAAAATAAAAAAATTCCGAAAAAGAATATTTATATATTTCTCCCCAAAATTGGAAATGAGCTTCTGGTAGTGTGTATTCGACTTAATCTCAACCCTCTCTCTAGTCAACTATTTAGGAAACCAAATAAGAATTTTCGGCATAGATGACTTATAAACGTAGGTAATCGGAGGCCAAAAACTCGGAAATGATCAAATATCTAGTAATTTAACAAGGCCAAAGTAATGCTAATCTCTTTGATTGAGAATTAGAAAGTGTTGATTTTCTGATACTAACACTCGATGAAAGCCTCGCATATTTTAGTATTTGAGAAGAACCGGGACTGGTGCTTTATAAAAGGTTATAATGAAGTTCCTCGTAAGATTGTCTCAAGAGCCACTTGCGTCGTACTGAGCTCTTAGTGATGTAAAGTTACTGTTAATACCTGCACTCGACTAAAACCACAAAACAAGACATATTAGTTTAAAATAATCATAAAAATTAAATTAAATAAATAATTAACATTCATTAAAGTATGTTGAAACTCACATTTCCGAGAAATGTGTTGTATACTTCGTATTGTATGTAGTCCGAAATGGTCGTTAACATGTAATTTTGAGTTTGCAATGGAGATAATAACGAAAAAATAAACTATATGATACATATCACGAGTCATACTTGTAATGATATTGTTGAGTTCATCACCAATAGGAGAAACCACTTAAATACTTTGTAAAAAAAACATATTTCTACCATATAATTAGAGGTGCATATGATAATAAGCATCTTACTAATGCTTCAACAAATAATTAGGAGGTCATAACTAAAATAATAAAATCTTTTAACCTATTGAATGAATCTTTTATATTCGATGGAAAACATGTTAAACTAACAAGAAATGGTTTAATTATCACTTTGGGAGTCAAGTTAAGGAAGGCAAGATTAACATCAACAAAATACGATGTGAATAGAAACAATAAAAAATCATCACAACTTATTTTCGAGATTCTTGATTGACCAAAAAATAGCAGTTCGTTGAAGATGTAAAAAATATATTAGTTTTGGAAAATAAAAAAACAGATGGGCACATTGAAAATCTTTCTATATGGACAGATATATCAAGAAATTTTGATGTTCAATTCGATAACATGTTGGAGATTGCAAGTGAGGATGATTTGGACTATAAAGTAATTTTACATCCTAAAATTCTATTTACACATCTAATTTTTTCTAATTTATGCATCTATTTTACTCTTAACTTTACAACAAATTATTTTTTATTTATTTGACAGTCAGAATGTACATAATTACGCACTTAGTCAACATTTGGTCTTTTCGCAACTAGTTAACACATAATTCAAAGCACACAAGATAGATCATTGCTCTTGATGAACTCATATATTTATTAGTAATAGATGTGAAAATATTCGTATGGAAATGTTAGTCTAAGAAATGTTCGTATCTGATGCTTTAAGAAAATGAATTTGTATTTAATAGAGAGAGAAAGAGACAAAAGGAACAAATTGAGTAATAATTGACTAATCATTGGTCTTTTTCCTAAAAAAGGAATGTCTTTTATATAGTACATAAGGTGAATAATGAAATTATATAATTACCACTGTTAAAGTGGATTTCTCACCCCACTCATTTACAATACATAAAAATATATATATTAGTTATTATGTTTGACCCCCACAGTCCTTATGTCTGTTTTAGATTGGTCATTGGCAATTAATTACACCTATTTGTCCATTGTTTTTGCTAAACCAAGGCTTATTTATTATCATGTTTTCTTTCTCTTATCAGTAGCCCCCCCAGTCCTTGTGGAGGAATGATTGATTTTGTGAACGAAGTTTTCTTTCTATTGAGCCTCCCTGAATTTTTCTTGTTGAGAGCCTCATCAGTCTTTTCTTCCTAGAGCCTCCTTGGACTAATGTTGGAGATATATTTTTCTTCCTATGAATCTACCTGGATTTTCTTGTCCTTGGGCTTCCTCAAATCGAATTTTGTAATCTTAATCATATTTGTGGCCACTCTCTTGGTAATGATGACCTCATCCTACCCATTATTTCTTTTTGATTCGCGTGCGATTATCTATCCGTTGTAGTGTCAGAAATAGCTTAGTGTAGTGACATCACTACTGACCACGTATCGATCACCTTCTAATACACACCAACATGTTTTTTAAAAAACTGTTTGAGTAGGATAACATTTCGAAGAGGCCCTTGAATCTGACTATTCGACTTATACTTGAGGGAAAACACTTTCTACTATAAATACCCATCTCCTTTCATTATTTCAAGTTTACACACTTTGATTAAAAGAGCCCATTCTAGAGAGATAAACAATTTTTCAGATCAAGTTATTTTCTTAACCTTTCATGCCTGAGAAGTTTGTAAATATTGAAAGATACAAACTTTGGAGGTGGTTCAATATTTCTAACAGAGCGGATGAGAGAAGAACTTCTGATGTTAGAGAACACCCCACACATGGTGAAATTTTTCAAGTTATGTTTCGTGATAACTTGTGTCCTCTTTAGTTGCAATTTGATATAGTAGGATCTTCAAGTAAAAACTCTATGTCTTCTTCACGTAACGTCCCTACTTCACCCAGTGTGTAGCCCCCCTGGTCAATCTTGTTTAGAGAAAAATAAGGGTGACCTTTCTTGTTCCAACAATAATCGCAAATGCGTCCCCTTTTTATCGATCAGTGGGGATAAGGACAATCTTCCCGAGATAAATAGAAGAGAGCGTGCCAAAAGAAAACAGTCTCCAGAACCGGTTAAAAGATCTATCAAGATTAAATTAGTCTCCTCTATTGCGACTCCGGATATGACTCCCAATGTTATCCTCAGACTTCTGCTGAGGTTAGTTCGTGGAGGACTTCTACTAAAAATGTTTGTCCTGGGGAGGTTTTGAATTACATCCCTAAATCTCAAGAAAATAAGATGTCTGATGAATCCGACAATGAGCGGAGAGTTAACCTTATGGTCCAAGTGGAAGCGGACCTATTTAAGTCGAGTCAAGAAATCTATCCTCCTCCCTCTAATATTGTTACCACTTCTTACGATCATTAAGGAGAAACTTCGAAGGGAAAGAAAAAGAAGCTGAAAAGAAAGCGCATCTCAAATCTCTCTTCAAATATAGAAGATATTCTTGGTAATAATCTTTGCGAGATTGAAACCAAACACTTGCTTGCACTCTTTACGGTTTAATACAAATATTTCCATCCGACTGAGGAGGTAAAGCTAAGGGACCGATGGGCGATCCTTGAGAACGTTATAATCATATTCCCAACTATTGGAGAAACACCCCTCTCTCTTCGTAATCATGAATTAATATTTTATACGAAACTCATCAATTCAAGCCTACCTTATGGCTTCTAGAATTTCTGAAACCCAATTCTCAATTGAGCAACTTATTCTATTTTGAGGGTATCCAAGAAGTCTCATTACCCCTTTTACTTTTTAGGCCTTTCCAGGAAATAGAAAGTAGCCAAGGATTTGTTAGAGGCAAAAAGGAAGTGGAAACAACAGTTTATATTTATCTCTAGGTTATGGGAGAATGACTTTGAAAACTCCAAAGAAATGCCTCATCGACTATCTTTGGGATGGACTGGACGAGGTACTTGTCTACTTGCTTATTTTGTTTTTATTCCTTTAAATTGATCATATTAAATCATTTATTTGTGAACATCTATGAAAGGTATATCTAAGCCTTTCAAAGATTATGCTAAGTCCACAAAGGACATATTTGAGAAGTTAAGCGTATGGGCTGGTGAAAATTGGAGATATAAATTTCATAGGTGCTTTACACCCTCGAATTGAGTCGGAAGCAATCTTTGAAGGTATGACGCGGGTGAAAAGAAGTCATTGAAGAATTTGATGCTACCTCCTCCGGAAGATGATGTTCTCAAACATTTGGAACGGTTGGATAACCAGGTCTATCTTCCAACCCGAGCCAGGTTTCCAAGTCATCAGGAAGCTGAAAAATCTAATGGTGAGGACAAAGAAACTAAGGATTATGCTTGTCAGAAGAAGATGTTTGGGAAAAACGATAAAATAAATCTCATGAGGAAAAATAGACCATTGTCCATGATAGACCATCAATTGAGGTCCGGGAAGACCAACGGTTTGATATTCGAGGGGAATCTCAAGCTGATGTTCAGTAAGAAAACCTATCCGATGATATTCGTGAAGATATGATCAAAGAGAGGCCAACATAAAGGGAAGATGTTGTGAGGCCAATGAGATTCTCTGCTTAAGAACAAAATAAAGTTATTGACAGTGAGGAAAATGATGATAACACAACGGGTCCAAGTCTGCCCTCTATAAAGAAAGATGTTATCGTCGACTCGAAATCCGTTAGGGAATTTGTTCAAATTAAACAAGTTATTAGGGAAGTTCCTAGGGAGGGTGAAAATCTATCTCCAACCTCATCTTATTTCAATGTCTATGAGAATGACTTTGTTGCCAACGAACTTAACAGGTTGCTCTGTACTGCTGTTCTCCTTAAAAGGAAAGCCAACTGTAAAGATCGTTATAAAAACGAGGTTATTTAAAAGACAACTGAAGTAAAACAACTTACTTGTTGAGGTTAAGAAATTGAAGGGATAAGATTGTCCGCCTAAAGAAGGAAACTGAAGATCAAAGGAAGACTGAATTGAAGAAAGTGGAAGATGAAATCGCTCTTACGAAAAAAGAATCTATTGATCATTAAACGAAAATCACTTCTTTCGAGAGTAGACTTTTTAAGAAGAAAACGCAGTTTGATGACGAAAGGTAGTGTTCATCACTAAGGGATACTGAACGGGATACCCTTATCGATCGTCTCGTTGATTCCTCTGCGATCACTAAAACATATTTTGAGAACGATGTCAACGAAATTGAAAAACTCACCAAGGGAAAAGAATCATTGAATAAGAAATTTGAGATTGTGAAGAAGAAATGCCTAGATGCGTATGTTGCCGATTGTGTTTCTCGTCTTGAAAAAAGAGATGCCAACCTCAGATCTGCTTTGTTTATGAAAATGATTGAACGCTTTCATGACTTATAGTTAGGAATTCTTTGGTTACGTGTTATAGAAATACATCGTCCACATGGCGTTTATGCAGTATACTTAGTGAGTAGCAGTGACTCAGAAAGCTCTTCATCCATTTCTGACTCCTCAGAATATAGCAAAGATGAATCCGCGGCCGGGCAGAATTAATATATGTTGTTTTTTTATGTTAAAACTTTATCTTTTGTGTAACCTTTGTTAATATGTCTTTTTAGAATCCCTGATCGGACTTTCTCAAAGATCTTTACTTTGTATGATTTTTGTTTTGCGAGTGACCTAAATGAAATAGTGTTTTTGTGATCACCTTCTATTGTTTTATGGCAAAGTTGTCTTTCTGCAAAGTTTTCATATGGTTAAGCAATTTTCTGACCAACATTCATTAGTTGACCTTTCGAACTCAAAAAGATAAGCATTAGAGTATGCCATTATTTAGGTGGACATTGTTCTTTGGCCTTCAACAGAAGACTTTCTTAGTTCAAAATAATGAACATTGCACCCCAACATTTGTTGGACAACCATCTGACTCAATAATATATTATTTAAGGTTAAAAAAGATGAACATTATCATCTAAACTTTTTTGGAGTGCTTTTTAGTCTAAAAAGATGAAAATTTATGAAGATCATTTTAAAATGGCAAAGGAAGTTTTATATATAAGTCGGCTATTAGGACACCTCATTAAAACCTTCCTGCGTCACCAGTTTAGGAAATAGTATGCCACCGATACTTACAGAAGTTCATAAAGAAAATATTTACAAATTTACACATTCACTCTAAATAGACCTTGAGGTTCTCAATTTTCCAGGAGTGGGGGAGATCGCTTCATTCTTTATCTGTACGTCTGTATGTCCACGGTTTGACTTTTTCTATTACCGTATACGAACCCTCCTAGTTAGGAGCTAACATGCCAAGCCTTTTTTCTTTCGTATGGAGGAATAATTTCTTCAGAACTTTATCCTCGACTTTAAATTCTTGTCTTCAAAATTTTGAAGCATATCGACTTCTCATCAAAGGTTGATAGTGCAAAGAGTTCAGTTGTGCCCTTCTTCTTTTTTCCTCTACAAAATCTAACTCTGTTCGCTTTCCCTTTTCAATTGTCTCTTCGGAATATTCGATGATACTATATAAGGGGAAGATTGTCTCTAATGGTACCACTGCATCCATCTCATAAACGAGTGTGAATGGTAAATTTTTGCGTTGCGGTCCGGGGAATACTTTGGTAAGCCCACAAAACTTCTGGTAGATAATCCGGCCATTTTCCAGCCTTACCTTCCAAGTTCTTTTTTTTACGATCTAGAAAAGTCCGATTAGTCACCTCTACTTGTCCATTTGTTTGGGGTGAAAGGGTGTTGAGAAGCATTATTGTATCCCCTTGGATGTATAGAAGGCTTTCATCTCTTTGTTATCGAACTATGGTCCATACTGGAAACAGATGTTAGAAACAATAAATCTGATCACATCCTTAGCTCTTCCCCCTGCCAAGGGCTCAGCTTCAACCCACTTAGAAAAATAGTCGACTACAATAATGATTGTCTGTCGACCGCCAGAGGTCTTCGGTAAAGATCCGACCAGGTGAATGCCCCATCTGCCAAATGGTAAAGACTTATGTATTGATTCAAGGGGCACACCTGGTGCATGGATTGTATTAGCAAATCTTTGGCAGGTATTATACTTCTTCACTTATTCCTTAGTACCCAAAAAGAGGGTCAGCCAATCATATCCTCCAAGAAGATTTCTTCGTATCAGTGTTTTGTAGCCATAGTGCACTGATCATTCCTAGTCATATAGGTCTGAAAGTATCATCTATGACTCATTTCTTCCTAAACATCGAAGTAAAGGCCGGCTAAAATATTTTTTAAACAATGCATCTCCGAGTACAACATACCCATATGCCTTGAATAGTATTCTTTTAGCCATCACCTTATCAACTGGTAATATATCATTCACCAATTTTTTTTGAATCTCACTCCTCCAATCTTTTGCCATACTTGTAGAAATTTGAAAAGCTTTCATAAATCCTTCAACTGATTCAAATACTTTTACTATAGAAGGGTTTTCTTGTGTGATTATCCAAGGGTACTCCTCCGAGTAAGACGCTTTAGCCAAAAAATCAGAACTAAATTTCCAGCTCTATAAATATGTTCCTATACGATTCCTTCAAAAGCAAATAATAAAGCCTTCAATGCCCCTAGATATTTCACTAAGTGATCTTTTCTTCCTTCCGATAGCTCAGATGCATGGTTTATGAGAAGCTGTGAATCACTTATCAGCGTTACTCTTTTAGCTCCGCAGATTTTAGCAAGTCTCAAGCCTGCCAAAATCGGATGGTTTGATGCACAACAATTCCCTCGGGAGAAACCAGCTACACCCCTGCTCCACAACCAAACTAGCTTGAACCCCATCAATTCGGATTGTCCACTCTGCACCAAGGTTTTCCTCATCCATTTACATATCAGCTCGCTCGGACTAAAATTCAACTAATAAATCAGCTAATTCTTGTGCTTTAATAGTAGTCATTGGCTCAAATTTAATATCAAAATCCCCTAGTCCAACAGACCATTTAGTCATTCTCCCCGATATATCAGGCCTTTGTAACATAAGTTTCAATGGAAAAGATGTTTGAATGACAACTAAATGAGCGTGAAAATTAGGTCTCATTTTCCCCCAGAACATTGTCCTCCTCTCAGATTAAAACCGCACTCACAACAAAATTTGACACTGTCAAATAGAAATATAAATTTTCCCCCAGATGTGGCTTTATCAAGATTTCTGGTGAATAAATACATTCTTTGATCTGATAAAAAATATCTGAACATTCACATGTTCAATAAAAAAATACTTTTGTTAGCACTTGGAAAAAATGAGCGCACTTATCAGATGACCGTGATATGAACCTGTTCAATGCTGACAATCTTCTTATTAAGATGTGTACGTCTTTGATTGATCTCGTTCGTGACATAGTACTCAGAGCCTTTAATTGTATCGGGTCGGCTTTAATACCATGCTCACTGACTATGCACCCTAAAAACTTTCCGGATCTTACCTCGAACGTATATTTTTCCGGATTCAATTTCAGGTTTATCTTTGTTAAGTTGGAAAAAGTTTATTCTAAGTCGTCCAAATGATTTTCATCATTTAAGCTTTCGAGTAACATGTCATCAATGTAAACCTCAACGTTTCTTCCAATTTGGGACTTAAAAGCTTTGCTTACTAAACGTTGAGATGTCCCTTCGACGTTTTTTAACCCAAACGACATTACCTTGTAGCTATCTAAACCTCTTATTGTGATGAAAGTTGTACTTTTTTTATCTCTTGGGTTCATTCGAATTTGATTATAGCCAGCATAAGCATCCATGAAAGATAATAGTCAGTTTTCGCATGTCGAGTTGACTAACTGATCAATTCCGGGTATAGTGAAAGGATCTTTGAGGTACGCTCTGTTTAGATCAGTGAAGTCCACACACATTCGTCACTTGCTATTCTTCTTCTTTACAAGGACAAGAATAACAATCCAAAAAGGATATTGTGACTCGCATATGTGACCCACTTTAGTTAAACGATTCATTTGTGCCATGATAGCTTCAAATGTTTCTTGAGAAAAATATATCTTCTTCTGTATGATAAGACGAATATTTATTCATACCGCAAGCCTATGACAAATGAAATTCGCTAGAACCCCTGTGACATCCTCCGTACACCATGCAATTGTAATTTGGTTGATAAAAACTTGATTAAACTTTCTTTTGCGTCTAGAGATAATTTTGTGCCGATTTCGAGGCTTTTACCCGGAAAGAAGATATGATCCTCAAATTTTCCGTTTGAGACCCTAAACGAGGGGGCTTTCGACGGATCAGATTCTGAAGGAACCCCCACTAATTGTTATTCTTTCTTTGACTGAGCCCCCTTAACCTGCTTGGGGGCCAACGTTGCTTTGTAATACTCTTTTGCCATCTTCTAACTGCTTCTAAATGTTCTCACAGTGCTTTCCACAACATGATTTAGACATTGAAGAACGGTTGATGGTACAATATGAATTTTAGATAACCAAGACCTTTCGAAGCTAGTATTATAAGATGTAGGAGTATCTACTACGACTAACAAGACTGTAACTACCTTTTTGAATGGTCCTCGGCCCAATTCATCCATCCACTCGAACTCTCCGACTACCTCAGCTATAGCCTCGATGAATCCAACTATTGTTCGATCTGATCATAAGATCGTTGGTGGGTTTTTGATCTGGATGTAAGTAGTCATAAACATAATGTTTAGTTGAACTACCCGTATCAATACAAATATTTTGTATCTGATTCCCAACTATCTCTGCCTCGATAACCACTGCTTCCTCATGTGGACTATCTACATCTCTCATATCGTCATCTTCGAAGCAAAGTAGTTGAGATGGGTCTATACAGATGTATTGAAGTGCTTGTTTTCAGTTGTGTTGCTAGACTAACGTTGTGCCTCTTTCGAGAATAATTCCATATTCTTATAATTGTATCTCCTCCAAAAATTGTTAGTGACTCAAAGAAAGTACATAAATTACTAACCTTTCCTCTTGCTATCAGTTCTTCTACTACGTTTATACTGTTTCTACCCAGTTTTGGGTCTAAGTACTCATCAGAGATATCGAATGCATCTATAGATTCTTTATCAATTGGTTCTGATATCATCATCTTATCCACTTGCTTCGAAACAACTTTTTGTTTTAGAGTAAATATAGAATTCTTCTTTATAAAATTTATTAACTTCCAATTCTCTATCAAGCATTTTACTTCTTTTTTCAATGGCACACAGTCTTTAGTATCATGCCCGATATCCTCATAATACTGACATTATTTGTTTTTTCTATGCTCCCTTCGAGTATGCATTGGAAAAGCCTTACGAAAGTGTATATTTAAACGGTCCTTCTCAAAGATAATAGCTACACACTCAGCCAATTCAACATAATGAGTTGGTCGGACCGATTTGTTGGATATGGGCCGGACATACTGTTGAGCGTTGACTACCCTTCAAGGTGCGTGACTTATAACCAGAAGAGGGGCTCGGGGTCGGACTGTACTTGTTGATTGTGATACTTGTTGTTGGACATTCACTGGTGGTGCACTAGCTTTTATCATGGTTGGATCCTGGCAGTACTGATTCAGATTAAACTGCGACATCGATTCTATTTCCGACACTCTAGTTTCTTCAACCAAAATTCGTTTCTCTATCTCATTCAATAATGCTCCAAATGTCATAGCCTGCGTTTATGTGATATTATCCTTCATCACCCCATGAAGAAAACCCATTCAGAAGGCATCTAGAGCCACTTTGTCTTCACAAAACTCAATATATGTCTTGACTTGGATAAAACGCTATGTATATTGTTTGAGACTCTCCTCCATTTTCTTCTTGTAGTAGATTATAGTGTCCTCGTTTGCTCGAAACTTCTTGCTTCCAAAAAAATATTGTCGAAACATGCTCCATAACACATCAAAATTATTGATACATGCTTGAGTTAAACGATTATACCACTTTGACGCAACATTCTTGAAAATTTGAGAGAAAGTCGTGCATAATAACTTATCATCATCGTCGTAATTGATTATAAAATTCTTGAACTTTTCGATGTGGCTGTCTGGATCTTGTGTCCCATCAAACGTTTCCAATTTAGATATATTAAACCACTTTGGAAGATGTCCAGACAAAATTTTCTGAGAGAGTGGAGATGACCTCCAATTATGTCTGACCTTATCACTTCCCCTTGGTCCTTCGTTTTCCTTCGCATATAGACCTTCCTCGGACGTAAAAGTAAAATAATTTACTAACACAGTAATATTATTATTGACTTTACAAATTACACATGTTTTTTAATTATATTTTATTCACAACCCAATATTGAACTTATACCATAGTTCATACGGACAAATGTAAAACAAAATCTCGCATTCAACATATGTTGATAGACTCTCAATAAAATCAAGTATTATTTAAAAACATTCAAATCTTTTGCACATATATCATTTCGTTCCAAAAAGTTTGGTATTTTTAAAGTGTGACAGGTTGTAAAACTGGCATTTCAAAAAGTGGCATATTATAAAATTCGAGGGACAGGTTTTTCGGCAAATGAAGCCACTATTACAAAAATTTCCTTATAAGGACTTATACACAACTATTACAAATTAATCTAGTCAGAATGTTCCGAGAAGTCGCTCTTCTCGGAATCTGAGGACTCCCTCTCACTAACAACAATGTTAGGAGGACGAAGGTCGGGAGAGACGAGCTTCCAAAAACTTCCCAAGTCATACTCAGGGTATTCTGTATGAATTTGGGTGATCAGCCCTGCTCGGGTTGTAGCATCTCGAGTGTCAAGGTTATCCACACACTTGGTTGCATAGGCATTCACTGCTTTTTCTTTCTCAGCCTCCACTTGTTGAGGAAAATCTTCAATCCTCTTCACTATATTTTTCGTGTTTTCCATAACAACCTCGTAGTCAGCAAGACAATCCTTAAACCCTTTGCATGCAAGTTTGTGAGCCTTCTTGAGTTCTATCAGAAGCTTCTCTTGAGCCCCCGTCTTCTTTTGGTAGAGATCCCTCTCTTCCTTACAGTATTTTTCGAGCATAAGGACATAACTTTCAGAGGCAGACAACCTTTCAAAAATTGCATCCGCTTGACTCTCTAAAATGAAGTGCTGTTTCTTTGCCTCTTCAAGTTGAGAGGAAGCAAGGGTAGCCTTGAACTTATAATGTTTTTTTCGGTCTTCCAGATGTTGCATTTTTCTTCCCATGTTGACAGAAGCGTGCAGTAGATTGCAAACATTTAGCAAAAATTCATCATGCTGAGGAATCTCGAATGAGATGGTAGGGGAGCCTATTGCAGAGGGGTCAAAATCCGAAGACTCACCAGTTAAAATATTGGGGTCAACATTTTGAGGAGGATCGCTTCGGGGAATTGGGAGCAGTGCTAATATGGGAGAATTCTCAATAGGAGAGGGACTTGAAGTTTGCGTAAGAGGAGAATTGGGTGTCTGACCTGAATTTTCTTTAGCCTCTCTTTCTGGGTCAGTCGTAACATCTTGGGTCCCAGCGTCCTCGGAGATTTCTTGGACATCATCTGACGTTTTAATGTCCTCGGAGGTTTCTTGGATAGGTTCCAAAACAAACTTTTTCTTGGTTTCTTTTGTCTTAGCTTCCTTTTTCTTGATTGAGCGGACAGATTATTTCGGAGGGGAAATGGTAATGGGAATTACAGTGCTTGCCAATGAGGTTGGGACCTGGTTAGCAACTAATCCTTCAGAGTCTGACTGAAGGTTCTTTGTGGACACTTCCGCGTCGGAGTCATCAAGGTGAATTTTGGCACCCGAGCGCTTCGGAAGATAAATGACTAAATCTTTCTTGTTCACTCGATCAAGGATTTCTTGTTAAGAGGGAGGGGTCATTAATTCTTTCAGGGTCAGCCAGTTGAGGGGATTCCGTCTCCAGAGTCAACTTCTGGCCAAGTTATTATTCATAAAGCACAGGTGGAATTTGTTGTTCCAATTTTCTTTGGCCCACTCACTAAGTTTAGTAAATATGGTGGTGGAACTCTCTACATTGTCTGTGTATGGCTTCGAAACTCCGGTCATAGCTACAAAGAATTTAGGTTAGTAAATCATTTTCCGAGGAAAGATAAAGAAGAATTTAATAGATTTAAATCTGTTGGTCTACAAGAGAGACAACTTGTGTGGATTCGAAGGAGTGGACTCAGATCTGGTCTCCCAATGTCCAGAAAAGTAGACAAAGTGTTGCCTCCAATTCTTGTCAGCTTCCAGCAAGTCTTTCAAAACCTTTTGTCCTCGACCAAAAGTTAACGATTAAAACGGAAAAAACGGATTCTTGGCCAGGCCAAATAATCCGATGAGCTCATCTAAGGAAAATTCATGGCCCGAAATCCTTAAGGCCATGATATAGGCTATGAGTGAGAACCACATGTTTGGACCAGCTTGTGACGGGCAGAGGTTGATTTTAGCAAAATATTCAATAAAAAATGGATCTAAGGGATACCTTAACCCCCAGTTCATGATTTCAGTATAAATAACTAACTCGCTATCCCTAACTGAGAAAAGAGTCTCACCTTCCGAGGGGAATCTAATGTTGATGTACGAGGGATGCACCATCAGGTCCTCAGCATGGTCTTTTCCGAAGGCGAAAAGTATATATAGGCAATATTGTGAAGTGTGACCATATGCTTGTTTTCGATGCCTCGAATGTTGTTGCCCGCAATGGCGTCAAGTTCCAAGGGAAGAGTGATGTCACCCTTGGATTTTGGGGCGATCCGACGAGCCTGTTATTTGGATATTGTTAGGGGCGTGGTGGACATTTGACTCGAAGAGGCCAAGTGAAGGCCACTGGTTTTGCTCTGCTCTGCAATGGAAATTAGTAGAGTTTCTGGCTCAGGATTATCCAAGGCTACTACTTTCCCCTTTTCGGACACAGACTTATTTTGCATTGCTTGAAGATCGTCTTCAGTAATATTAGTTCTTGAGGGAGAAAATCAAGGACTCTCGCTTCCCGTTATCGAAGGGGTGGCTGGAAGGCTTGACCCAGAAGTGTCGATCTTCATAATAGGAGTGTCAACTGCTAAAGCCAAATTTGGATCTGGGATTTCCGAGGGAGTTTCTTTATCACGCTTGCGTTCTTGAGAATTTCTTTTATCCTTGTGGTGCCTTTTCCTCTTACTCAAAGAATGCTTATAGTGTCTGTCTTTACCCATGGGTTCGAGGGGGTTGAGATCGGAGGTTTGGTTTTGGTGAGAAATTTCGAAGGGTATGATAGCAGGAGAGTTTTCGATGGAGGCCAAGAACCGTAGAAAGTAGTGACAGAAGGTTGGAGCTGAGCTACAACGTATTCACCAGCAGCAACTTTTTCTTGGAATTTTTTACTGATTAATAGCCATTCTGGAATCCGACGAGGTTCATAATCCAGCTTTCTCTCTCTAGAAAATTTAGAAAGAAAAGTTTGAAAATATAAATGAAGAAGGTGAGTATTTATAGAAGAAGATGGGCTTTTAGGTTAAGATAGGCCTGAGGACATTTTCCTTTGTTTGCCTAGGGGCATTATGGGTAAAATAGGCACAATTATATTGATTCGAGAAATGAGGGAGAGGGTGAAGAGATAATCTAGTGATGAAAAGTATTGGGAAGTGGGATAAGATTTCTATAAGGATTTTGTGACAAATAATTACGACTAATGAAGTCATAAAAAAGGTGGGAGATTGTTGATTGAGATCCACGAATTGATGCTGAAAAATTCGATGAGTCCAATCCTTGCAATTTATTAGCCAAGACTGGGAGGCTATATTATATTGAGACGTATAACCTTGAAGAGGACATTTTAAAGAAGTTGGGATATCCATATAATAGTTTCCGATGGGATTTATGGTTCAAGCTTTGCTAAGATATTGCAAGGATTGGGGGGCTACTGGTTAGTGTTGCACAGGAGAATAAGAGGAAATTCAAAGAGATATTTTTCAGTTAAAGGAAATTCGAGGAGATATTTCTCAGCTAAAGGAAGTTCGAAGGGACATTTTTCAGCTAAAGGAAATTCGAAGAAGCATTTTCGATTCGAAGAAGTATTATTCGAGGACAGTTAGAGAATAAAACGGTACTCGAAGAGGTACATTTTTAGGAGAATTAGAACGAATAAGATAAAGTTCAAAGATGCCATCACAATCCTAGTCAAAACATTTTTACTAGGACTGGGGGGCTACTGATGAGGGAGAATAAAAGACGTGTGGAAAAATTGTAAGTAAGTGTTTTTATTAGGGAAATATTGTAAAAAGTACAATAGAAGTAGTTATTATAAATAAATGGAAAAGTATAGGGACTAAATATGTAATAAGTGGGAATTAAAGCATGTGGGGCCCGTTATTATACTATAAAAGGACCTCACACGAGTTGATGAAGGCTGTTGAATAATATAATATTGATGAGTCCGGAATTTATTGCTACTCTTTATGAGAACCGGACAGGGGCAATTCGGACAACATCCACCCACTGAACCATCCGGACTGAACTAATATACTAAAAACTTAATCACTTCATGACTAAGCTAATTACCTACATGTTTAAAACTAATGGGTCTTTGAACTCGACCCGAATCCATAGGTCAGCCCGAAAGCCCATGTGGCCCACAATTAAGGGTATAAATACCCAACCACTTTCATTTAATGAGTGTAATGAAAATTAAATACAACCACGCAGCTCAAATCTCTCACTACAATCTATCCAAACATTAAATACCTTTGAAACACCACACAACTCTGGACCAAATTACCCTCAACCACAAATAAACCTCACCAAATATTACTTTCTCTCTCTAATTGGTTTAGCTATCATTTTCTCCCTCAAGAAAGATACCCTAACAAAGGATTTTCTTAAGTTAGGACCCTCAAACATTCTCGTAACACAAAATTATCCCTGAGTTATTTCTCAATTCATCAATTATGATGCATCTTAATTTGATTAAAAGTTGAGTATGCATCCATAACATATAACAGGGCATGCACAACTTTCGAATCTATTAGTTGATAAATATGAGATAGTGAGAAAAGATCTGTTGGACATGTTCGATTGAGCTTGATATAATCAATACAAACCCTTCACGATCCATTCTTTTTAGACATGTTTTTGTTTGCTTCCAAAGTAGTTTCACTATATTATCAACAACTAACTAATGAGAAATTATTGATTGACTCACTACTATATAATCTTTTATGCTTAAAAAATATCTAAATTTTATTTTAAATAATTTATAAACTTTATTTAAATTTTTGGCTTAAAAAATTCCCAATTAAAACATGTTTGCCAATATAAATCTTAACACCTACTATTTCGTCTAACAATTCTTTTACCTCACCAACTAATCTTGGGTTATCGACAACCTTCCTCAAAAGATCCCATCAAAGATTTATCAACTTCAGTTTGATGATTATTTTTTTATGAGCTTTGTAATTCCTATTCGACGATGTTTATTAAAGAAAAAGAAATAAAAAATATTCCTTTGATATTCTCTGACTTACCTTAACAGCTGCAATATTTCTTCCAATGATGTACTTTAAACACTAATGAAAAGATGAAGGCCACTGCCTCCATTTGTGTAGCCAAAGACATTTTAGGATAACGTTATACAAACCCGATATTTCAAACACCATTGATAAGGTTGTCACTGTTTTCTTCCTGCTACCATGTCCTACAACATTGATAATTCTACCTCTTCTACATAATTAGTTTGTCGTGTAGCAAAACTAACTTTATTTATGTTTGTTTTTCTATACGGAGTGACCCCAATCATCCTATCATATCCGCATTGAAATATGAAGTTGTTGAATTTCCTATGTCAACCATTACCTTTCTCATGATTACCCAAGCAATCTCGATTGTTACCAACAAGGCATATTCATGAGGAGTCGAACCCTCTTAGATTCACCTTGTTTTTTTATACAAAGTCATTATCTAATATTCTTCATCCTTTTTAATTGCTTTATTTAAATTAATTTGATCCTAAATGAAGATTAAAACTCCTCAAAGATTTTAATTGATCTGGAATGTAGATTGTTAAACCAAAATAAAGCATCCTCCTTAAAAGTCATGCAGAAATCTCTACACAAGAGAGTGTCATCGGACCGGATCCTATCACAGCAATCCTGAATTGCTCTAGATGATGTTCTCATCATATTTATCTATCCTATAATGATCAAATTTTCTTGGTAGATGACCTTGAAGGGTTTGTCGTGATAAAAGAGGGTTGTGATACGGTATAGGTCGTTAGCTTTGGTCTCTTTAAAGTTTCTTTAATATCACCAGCTATTTCCTTTTCCTTTAGAGTAAACGTTAATACTAGATCGTTAATCAATTCCATTATAAAATTTCCCTTTTATTTGCTTAAAACTTCTTAAATGGTCATTTTATTTAGATTTCCATTTTTTTCTTCTATAATTTTTTTCAGTCAATAATTGTACAGTCTTCGATAAATTAAAAAAATACTAGTTCTTTGTTTTCCATCTATCATATATTGTAAAACATTAAAAAATTATTTCTCTTGCTTTAGTTCATTCATTTGTAATTATAAGCATTGAAAACAGATTAACTTTCACCTTCGGGCGTAATGTGCTTATTTCTTGACAAACATAGTCCAAAACATAACTTGTTAGATATGTGTGTTATTTGTTACCTTAGTAGGTTTAATTATTGTCTCAATAATTTCAAGATTCATTGGAGCAACCAAGGACGAACTAGTATCACTCGCAACAACTTTGTTCACAACAATATGAGAGACAACTCTTGAAATTCCTCAAACTCATTAATTTTCATGTAAAGAACTTGCCTCAACACCTTCAAAATTTACTAGGGACACCATGGACGAACTAATATCACTCATAAAAGTGTCACTCACAACAACGAGAGACACAACGTTTCCAACTATTTGGGAGATTGTTAGAGACCTTCGCATCAAGAAATCCTAAGATAAATACCTCTCAATTCCCGAGCGAGCCAACACAATTATCTATAAGTTTATTTTGCTAAGAATTCCCACAGACGGTGCCGAAAATGATAAATGAAAAATCCTTAACAAATATTGCTAATGGCTAAAAGGACTGAACAACTCAAAAAAATAAGGAAAATGTTTTCTCTTATTTGATTTATCTTAGAATTATAACCTGCAAAATCATTAACAATGAGCCCAAAGATTTTATTTATATTGTCATAAAATTTATAAATTTATGGATGAATGAAATATGACTCTATGTCCATGAGGCATTCTTCTAAGGAAACAATAGTTATAAACATTAGAAACACTCCTTATAACTTTCTAGGGTATTTTAGTAATATTGAATAATATCCTAGAAAGATCGTGAATATAATTTAGTCAGTTCATATTTTCTTGGCTTGATTTGGGATTGATATTTGAGTGATCTTTATATTATTTCTTGCTGCGCCCAACTTCCTATTCATCTTAGGATCATCCAAGTACTTAGGAGATTATTCATTCTAAAGTATATATTCTTTTTTAGTTTGTCATGAATCTGTGTCAAGTTTGCTAAATAATCATCTTCCTTAGCTCTCGATATCCATTGTTTTAGGATCGTATTGATATATCAATCGTCATAATATCTGATTCAAGTTCCTATAATCAGATCTGAGCTGTTTTTATTGCCATATGAGTCGTAATTACAATATGTCTTACTTTTGCGGTCGTCGTCAATGATATGTAAGATCGTCGTTCGCAATATCTCGCTTTTGAGGTCGTAGTCAATGATATGTAGTCCAACCTAGTATTAGTGAATGACAGTTACCTCTAGAATAATGATATATGCTCTTTACGAGAGTATGGGCTTATCACTACGACCATGACACAATGAAGTCTAGACTAGGCTCTTAATTTTTATGACCTAGTTTTCAGAAATATGAGAGATAAAGATATAACCATCGATATAAAAAAAATAGTTGTTGGTAATCGAAAGATAAAAATCAGTTTATATAAGATGATCTAGCCTAATAAAATTTATATTTAGATTAAATTAATTTAATTTCTTTTGAAGTTTAAAAACACTATGTAGATGTATTTAATAACCCAGATCTATTTATCATTTATACGTTTTAATTAATTAAATAAATAAAAATTATATATTTTAATTATTTGAATAATTTCAAAATAACTCAATATGTTGGATCAAATATTAAATTTTATTTTAGTGAACTTTTATTTTGAGTTGTAGAATTAAATAAACAAAAATAATAAAATTTGACAAATTCAACTTTTTATATCCATTGAAACTACCACGACAATCGTAGACTTGCGATGTTTTGCGTCACTAATTTTATAAAAGCTACAATTAACTAGAACCAATCATGTTCCTTAATAATCAATGAAAATTGACATGTCATCGAGAATCTCCTCCATGCTTCCAAACTTTAACATTGGTTTGTCTATTTTATTAATTTTATTCTTTATTCATCAATAGATCTCACACATCTTTTTTAAATTTTGATATTCTAACCAACAACAATTTTGGATGTTCTTTAATCGTGTGTGGAATGACTCAACGCTACCATTCATTTATACATTATTGATATTAATGCTTTAATATAATGCTAATTGTAATCTTATGTTTTATTACGTTGTGATCAAAGACCATAACCTTCGAATATTTCTTTATTTACGAATTAATCCATAAACTTATAATTTAAACTTAAGATTCAATATTAGTATTCAATCGATCACATAATCCACATTTGATGTGATATCTTCACAATTATCTCTATAATGGGTTCTCATCTATAAGTCTTATACTTATTTACGTGATTACTTATTAATCATACTATTATTTATAATAAACAAGACATCATTAATCATATAATAATCCATCCTAATATGAGCATACTTATTATATGATGGTAACCAAAACATAAGTGTTAACAACCAAATGACATATATCGGGACTTGTTACAAACTTCTACTAAAATCAATGATCATCTAAACAAACAACACCCAGCATAATGGTGTGCTCCGGAAAAACTTGTAGGCGTCATGGTTTTCGCCAAGATCATAATATTGTTCTTGGTGTGGAAAATAATCACCTGAGGGTAGGCTAGTAATTTTAAGTGGAGTTTCAAGGTGGTGTAAGGGTGTTTAATGGTGGTGTAAGGGTGTTTAATGGTGGAGAGATAATTAAGCAGCTTGGTAGCAGTTAATTTTCATTACACATAGTTAATGCTGGTGGTTGGGTATTTATAGTGTGATGTTTGGGCCCTTATGGGCTTTCGGGTCATGTTTAATGGACCCGGGTCATGTTTAAAGACCCATGAGTTCTAAGCAGGAGGGCATGTAGCTTAGTCAAGAAGTGTTTAGGTTTTTTAGTACTTTAGTCATAGTTCGAACAACCTTAAGTTTACAGTGTTCAAAGTGATCTGTTCGGTCCGAATGATCTGTCCGATTTATGTCCTTGTAGCCTGTCCGGTATTCGGAGAGATTTAGACCGATTTGCCCTTCCGGGGAGCATGCTGAATTCGGACTCATCTGGAACCCCTTTTTTAGGTGTTTGAACAAGAGTCTTTGTCAAAGAACTGAAAAACAGTCCGATTGCATGAAGTGGTTCTTAATCCGGACAGAGTTGTGGGTATACCCGGACAGATTAAACGTTACGAATTCCAAACGGTTTTTGCCAGAGTTAGTGGGACACGTGTCGCTTTCTGATTGGCCACTCCAACCATTTTTTCACCTTGAATTTCGCACCACCTTCTTTTACAAGTAACCTCTTTAATTGCCAATAATGACATCAGCGCCGTCTTTTAATCATTACCCAACTTTTCGGATTCTCCTAGGAATCAACTCCTTTTTCTTCAAATCTACTATAAATTCACATTCATTTTTCACTGTTTTACTATCTCTCTCAAATCTTACTCTGCAATTTTACTCAGAGATTTCTCTCTCTAGAACAAAAATTCCCTTGGCTGTTTTATGTTTACAGCAAGAACAACGTTGATTAAAGGTGGTTGGCTTAACCTTTCAGAGTTGGAGAAAGCACAAAGGGTCGAGAAGGAAAAGCGAATAGCAGCAGGGCTACCATCGTCACCTGTTGAGAAACCAGCCTCCTCTGTTGCAGAATCTGATAGAGGCTCATCCTCTTCCAAAGGTACCAAGCCCAAAAAGCTCTTTCAATCCACTCTTTCTCCCATTGTATCTGGATCCTCAGTTCAGGAGTCAAGACCTGATGTTGAACCAGGAGTCACCGCTACAAGTGTTAGGAAACCCTCACCTTTTATTGCCATGGGGTCTGATTCTGACCACTCCCCGGAGAAGTTAGTCATTAAGAGGCCTAGCCGGTTAGTCAAAGGACTAACCTCGAAGAATACTCCCTCGAAATTGGGGGCAAAAAATAGTGACTCTGGGTCTGTAGTGCCCTTTAGAGCTCCCCGGGAGAGGCTGTCCGGTCCGGAAGCCAGCAGCCCGACACCCCCCAGAGAATCTTCTGCCTTAGAAACTCAACTTGAGGTGAGAAGTCAGATAAATACGGGCAGGCAACAGTCCGGAGGGCAGGCTATGCCAAGCATTAATCCTCCCCGAACCACTTCCACAGAAGTCCCTCCAACAATTATGGAGGAGAGAATGGAGGACTCTACTGAAGAGGTCCCCTTTGAGTCCGAGTCCTCCGGACAGGCTGATACCACTGCTGCTGCTACCAAAAAGGGCAAAGAGAATTTGTACCTAAGGCGTCCGGCCTTGCATATGACCAAGTATGCATTCATCCATACCTCTGATCTGGGTAGAATGCGCATCAAATGGGGGATCCCTGAAAACGTGAAGATAAGGATCCCCATTGATCCGGAGACCCCAATGGATTGTACCCGAAACGAGATAGTCTTCTTTACGGAGCTATTTAACTGGGGGCTCAGGTTCCCACTAGACCCGGAGATCGTGCGCTACTTCCACCTGGTTAAGCTCTGCCCAACACAGCTAAGCCCCAATGGTTGGTTCACCTTAATGTCATGTATTATGGCGTCTAGGTTATCTGGGATCCCTCTTCCTATGGAAGAGTTCGCTGTAGTGGCCAACCTGTGCAAGCATCATCAGTTCCCCTTCTACCATTTCAACATGGGGAACGATCTCAAGGCTTTTGACGATCTCCTGGAATCAGAGAGTAAGTGGAGAAGCCAATTCCTGTTCGTTAGTGGTGCCTGGGAAAACGGCAGGAAAATCAAGGCCGGAGAGAACCCAAGCCTCCTCAGGAGTAGGTGGAGGAGTGACCGTAAGTTTCTCAACTTGAGTCTCTGTCCGTTTTTCTTTCTTTCTTTTTTAAGTTAAGTTTATATTAACCAATTTTTCTTCTGTTCTATCAGAGCTGCCAAAGGAGTTCGGGGACTACCTGAAGGCCGGACAGACTTCCTGTGGCAAAATCAATGCTTGGGCCGCAGAGAATTGGGAGAATCGATTCCATAAGGCCTTCACTCCTGGGAATCTAGCAAGGTCTCACCTGTGGAACACCACAGGCCGAAGAGACCTAACTTGGGAGGAGTTCACCACCCAGCCTGATGAAGAGATTATGCTGAGAAGGTCCCACGAGCTGGATGGGACACTCTACCTGCCTGCCCGGGCCAAAGCCCCAAGCAAAATGAAGGGCAGAAGAAAAGGCAAGAAGCTGGCAGGTGATGCTGAGAAGGATGTCCCAATAGAGCCAGAGGGGCCAGCCCAAGTCAAATCGATGCAACCCTCTTGCAGGTGGTGGAGCAGGAGACCGAGAGGCAGGAAGTAGACCTTCCAAAACCTCCAAGGGCTCCCAAGAGGACTCGCAAACAAGCAAGTGAAAGCGCTGACCGGGTAGTTAAGAAGAAAAAGACTTCACAAGGAGATGAGCTCGCTCTCCGGGATCCGGAGCCCTCTTTTCCCATTGGCCCTTCAGACCCAACGCTGGCCGAAGAGATCCCCAGAGAGTTTCACACTGATGAAGTCGAGGGGGGAGAGCTCAACTTGGATGAAGTGGACATCACCGGTCTGGGTGGGCTTGGTGAATATTTCCTTGGCCTGCCCAGAGACGAGTTCGCAGGGCCCTACATCCCTCCGAGCAGCTCCAATACGGTCAACTTTAACGGTAAGACTTTTATGGTTTCTAGTGAGAGGGACCCTATAGCCCATTCCCTGCTTAGTAATGTGCAGCCAGTTCTCACACTGGAAAGACAAGTCCGGAGCCAAGCTGACACCATCAAAGACCTCAAGTCTGAGAAGGATAAGCTGTCCGAAGACCTCCGTATTGCTACCACCAATGCCGATTTACTTAAGGAAGCACACGAGGAGCTGAAGAGGAGTCATAATGAGAGCAACAAAAAAATGGCCACCCTAGAGCAGACCATAAAAGATCTCCAGGAGAAGTTGTCTGGTATGGAGAAAGATCTCACGGTCTCACGGGGAGAGACCACTGCAAAGGAGAAGCTCATCACCAACCTGACCACTGACAAGATTGCTTTGGAAAATGCAGTGACTCAGGATGCTGAAGAGAAGGCTGCTTTGGTAAGGGACCAAGAGGCCACAATCAAGGCCAAGATCAACGCCTATGCCAGGGAGATGACACAAAGCGAAGAGCTAATGATTCAAAGGGTGAAGTCTGACATGGTTCTCATTTTTCACGAAAAATTCCCGAAGAGGAGACTGGGGGACTTATGGCTCTATGTGGATGATGATGACCTTCCGTATTATACTATGGTTGACGAGGGATACTCCGGTGAGTCCTCATCTGATAATGAAGAGAAAACCGGAGAGAGCCCAGGTGAAGAAGAGATTGATCCCAAGGGCAAGAAAGTAGTCGAAGAGGGGGGCGACATCAAAGGCAAGAAAGTAGATGAGGGTGAGCCATCTTCAAAGGCTCAAGCTTAATTTATTGTGTACTTTACTTATCCTTTACTCAAACTAAAGTCCTTGGAAGGCCAAGGCACTATTTTTGTTGTGGTGTCCGGCATTATTCGGACAGATTTTTTGTACTGTGCCCAAACTTGTTCAAAAAGTCCTTGGAAGGCCAAGGCAATTTTAAGTTGTTGAATGAATGTTTCTGTTTTGCTCAACCATTTTTTTCTTTCATTATTTGTTTTAGTTTAGATGGCTGGAATTTAAGTAGCTTTGAGTTATTGCATTGTGAGAGTGTTAAGATTCTCCGGCTAGAGTTTAAATAGCCCTTAGACCTTTTAGTCCGGGTAGTATGACAAGAGATAAAATTTTGAAAATACTTAGAGAATTTTGAAGAAGGCACCAAATTTCATTGAAAGCTCTCCGTGCCACCGAAGAGGGGAAGGTATGCCCCCAAATATTTACATGGATGTTTAAACAAGTAAATATTTACACAAGTGTTATTCCAAGTACATTCGAAGGTGTTCAATATTCCAAGGGTGAGTTAAAACCCTGCCATCTTTGTCTTCCAACCAATAAGTTCCAGGCTTGATTCTTTCAACCACAGTATAGGGACCCTCCCAGGTTGGGGCCAACTTTCCGAAGAGCTTTTCCTTAGTATGCAAGAAGACCTTCCTTAATACTTTATCCCATGGTTGGAAATCTCTTCTTTTAACCTTAGAAGCAAACCTGCTTCTCATCAAGCCCTGATAGTGTGCCACTCTAAGATGAGCTTTAACCCGTCTTTCTTCTATCAAATCAAGTTGATTTCTAATTTCCATTTCATTAGCGCGTCCGGAGAAGTTGTGAATACGAAAGGAAGGGAGTGTCTTCTCTATGGGGGCTACTGCATCCATTCCATAGACCAAGGCAAAGGGAGATTCTTGTGTTGCAGCCCGAGGTGTTGTCCGGTAGGCCCACAAGACCTCTTGTAGATAACTAGGCCACTTCCCAGCAGCCCCTTCTAGATTCTTCCTTAAACCGGACAGTATAGTTCTATTAGCCACTTCAACCTGCCCATTGGCTTGTGGGTGGAAAGGTGAAGAAAAGCCGTGCTGTATACCCTTTGAGGCACAGAAGCTTTCCATTTCTCTATTATCAAACGGTGGCCCATTGTCTGTTGTTATCTTCTGTGGGACACCGAATCTGCAACATATGTTGGACATAATGAATCTTATGACAGCATTCGATGTTGTCCCTGCCAGGGGAGCTGCTTCTATCCACTTTGAGAAATAATCAATAGCCACAATTATAGTCTTACGCCCTCCGGACGCCACAGGGAGAGGCCCAACCAAGTCCAATCCCCATCGAGCAAAAGGGATGGGCTCAGAAATTGACTCTAAAGGAATGGCTGGTACATGAATTTCATTGCTGTACCTCTGGCATGGGTCACACCTTCTTACCAGCTCCTTAGCATCTTTCATGATTGATGGCCAATAGTATCCGGAGAGTAATACTCTTCTTGTTAAAGCTCTGAATCCACAATGGGCTGATCCCTCACCATCATGCAATTCGGAGAGGACCACTTGTGACTCATGATCCCCTAAACAACGTAGGAGAGGTTTACTATAGGATTTTTTGTACAACACTTCTCTCAACATAATGAAACCACGAGCCTTGTGTTTCAATGTTCTGGCTTGTGACTTATCTGAGGGCATAATACCATCAGACAGATATTGTATGAGAGGAGATCTCCAGTCTTGAGGCCGGCTCACTTGTATTTCAAAAACCTCCTCCTTTCCACCCTCACTAAGTTGAATGGAAGGGCTTTCAAGCACATGGATCCATGGGTAGGACTCCGTATATGCTATTGTTGCCAATGAGTCTGCTAGCTCATTTTCTGCCCGGGGAATATGCTCATAGACAACAGCTTTAAACTTTAGCGCTTCATTTTTGAGGAGTAAATATTTTACCAACTGCTCCTTTCTAGCCTCAGATTGGCCTAAGGCATGGTGGACAAGTAACTGGGAGTCACTCAGAAGCTTGACCCTTTTAGCCCCACAGATGTGGGCCAATTTCAACCCAGCTATAGCTGATTCGTATTCGGACTCGTTATTAGACGCCCTGAAAGCAAAACAAATAGCTTGGTACATGCTGTCCCCATATGGGGAAGTGAGACATATTCCTGCACCACATCCCATGGTGCTAGACCCTCCGTTTGTTCGGACAATCCACACTTTCTTGTCTTTTGAATCAGTAGGTTGCTCTGAATCCCTATCGGAGTGGAATTCAACCAGAAAATCAGCCACAGCTTGGGCTTTTACTGCTGTTCGTGGGGCAAAGTCTATGTCGAAGTCCCCCAACTCCACTGACCACTTCGTCATTCTGCTTGAAATGTCTGCTTTTTGAAGGACATTCTTTAAAGGTAAAGATGTCCGGACGACGATAGAATGAGCCTGGAAGTAAGGCCTCATTTTTCTTGCAGCTATTACCAGAGCTAATGCCAGTTTTTTGAGTTTCAAGTAACGCCTCTCAGCATCAATCAAGCTTTTGCTGATGTAGTACACTGGGTAGGGACAACCATCGACCTCTCTTACCAACACAGCACTGATGGCACAACTTGAAACGGCCAGATACACAATAAGAGTCTTCCCGTCAACTGGTTTGAACAAAGTTTTAGGAGAGGAGAGATGTTTCTTGATTTCATTGAATGCCTCACCACACTGCGGGGTCCATTTGAACCCTTTTGCACCCTTCAAAGTTTGAAAGAATGGAGCACACCTGTCCGAAGACCTGGAGATGAATCTGTTAAAGGCACCTAATCTCCCCGTCAATTGTTGTACTTCTTTAATGTTTTGAGGGGGCTCCATCTGGAATAAGGCATTGAAATGGTCCGGGTCGGGCTGTATTCCATGCTCACTTATGATATACCCTAAGAACTTCCCGGACTGCACTCTGAACACACACTTTTCAGGGTTTAGTTTTAAATTCACTTTTGCCAAGTTGGCAAAAGTTTCTTGGAGATCGGACAAGTGCAACTGCTCATCCACGCTTTTCACCATCATATCGTCAATGTAAACCTCCATATTTCTTCCAATTTGATCAGCAAATACCTTGTTGACTAACCTTTGATAAGTAGCCCCAGCATTTTTCAAGCCAAAAGGCATCACCTTGTAGCAATGTAGACCCCTATCAGTGACAAACGTGGTATGTTCTTGATCTTTTGGATCTACTTGGATCTGATTGTACCCGGAGAAGGCATCCATGAAGGATAGCAGTTTGTTCCCAGAAGTAGAGTCTACTAACTGATCTATCCGGGGAACCGGATACAAATCTTTTGGGAAAGCTCTATTAAGATCTGTGAAGTCAATGCACATGCGCCACTTGCCATTTTTCTTCTTTACCAGGACAGGATTTGCAGTCCACAAAGAATATTGAGATTCTTTAATATGCCCCATCGTTGTGAGTCTGTCAACCTCTTATACTATGACATCAGCCTTTTCTTTCGAGAAAGCTCTTCTCTTTTGAACCACTGGTGCCACATCTCTCCGGACAGATAGGTGATGGGATATCACCTCTGATGGAACTCCAGTAACATCAGCATTGCACCAAGCAAAAACGTGCTGATGGTCTTTCAAAAATTTCAACATCTCTTGTTTCAATATTGGTGGCATCTTGGACCCTATCTTGACACTTTTTCCTTCTTCCAAACAGTGTGTTTCAACCTCTTCAATTAGGATCAACACTCCGGGGGTCTCCCTGGGGTCATCAATCTCACCCTCACCCCCAGAAAGGCCCTCAAACTGCTATTTATTATTTATTCGGACTGCCCCCAGCGTTCGTGGAGCCAAGGCAGTGGCATAGCATTCTCTTGCAACCTTTTGGCTGCTCCGGACAACCCCAACCTGTCCCTGAACAGCATACTTTAAACACTGATGGACTGTTGAAGCCACTGCATGCATCCTAGAGAGCCAAGATCTCCCTAGAATAGCATTATAGCAAGTGGGACAATCCACCACGATGAAGAGTATTCTAACCATTTTCTTGAAAGGGCCCCTGCCCAATAACACTTCTTCTTCAAACTCCTCGATCACATCGGCTGAGCTGCCCGTGAAGCCCACGATCGATCTGTCTGACTTCTGAATCACAGCTGGATTTTTCATTTTCTTGTAAGTGGTTAGGAAAAGGATATTGGCAGAGCTTCCAGTATCCACCAGAATTCGCCTTATCTCATTGCCCCCTATAGATGCTCCTATGACAACAGCATCCTCATGAGGGCCAGCAATATCTCTCAAATCATCCTCATCGAATACTATGAATGGGAATGAGTTTGGTGATTGATAAGATGTCATGCCTCCTTCTAGCTGGGAGGCTAAATTATGAACATGCCTCTTTCTTGAAGAAGCAGTAGGAGCAGTCATTGTGTCCCCTCTGAAAATTGTCAGTGACTCTAAGAACTTAATGAGCCCGGAGACCGTCCTAGAACACTCCTCTATAGCACCCACCCTATTTCGTGTTGGATCATGATCCAAGTATTCAGATTCCACATCAAACCTTTCAACTATTACCATGGCCCCCTCCGGGGCAGCATTACTTGGACCAACCCGGTGAGTGTTGTCAGGCCTGTTGCCTCCTCTTCTTTTAACGTATGCACCCAACTTTCCCCTTTCAATCAAGTTTTGAACCTCTTGCTTCAACGCTATGCAATCATCAGTGGTATAGCCAATATCATTGTGGTATTGGCAAAAGGAGTTGTTACGATTCTCTTTGGGAGACTGCAAGGTTGTTGGTCTCCGGTAGTGCACCTCATCTTTTGTTTTATCGAAAATGGTGGCCACCCTTTCTTTGAGCTCTGCGAACCACTCCGGTTGGACCCATGGCCCTCTTTTGTTTCTGGATTGTTGACTTTGAGCAGGAGCAGCTGGCTGAGACTGAGCTTTTGCTCTACCATGCCCCTGTCCGGTTTCTCTTGCTTTATTTCCGCACTGGTTTTGATTTGGATTTGGTGCCACTGGGGTGGATCTCACCTGTCTGTGTACCCTAGTCTTTTTTGTTTCATCAACGTTTATCTGCTTGCCAACTTGATTTAGCAATCCCCCCAGGTCATGGCCTTCTTTCTGGTTACCGAATCAGCCAGGTTGCCTGGGTTCAAACCTTGTCTTAGGGATGCTATTGCTACCTGTTCGAAGCAATCAGCCAACCCATTCTTTGTGTTCACAAAACGACTTATGTACTCCTTCAATGACTCATTTGGCTCCTGGGCACAATGGATTATTGTGTCTCCATTGCCCTTCAGCTCCTTACTCCCCACAAACTGCCTTCGAAAGACTACCCAAAACGTATCAAAATCTTTAATACAACCCTGAGGCAGGCTGTTGTACCATTTCAGAGCACTCCCCGTAAAGGATTGGGAGAATTCCCTACAGAGTAGTTTATTATCATCATCAAAGTTCATCATGAAGTTCTTGAATTGCTCCAGATGATTGTCTGGATCAGTACTGCCATCGTACTTCTCCATCTTAGTACTGTCAAACCTCTTGGGGAGGTTTCCGGACAGGATTTTAGAAGACAGTGGAGTCTGCCTCCAATTCCTTCCACGACTGAACACGGTATCCTCATTGGGAGTTGCAAAGATACCTGGCTCATCGTGGAAAGAAAAGGGATCCATCAGCATCTTGTCCGTATACCTCCGGTGGTGAGATGACCCCTTTCCAATATGCCTTTTCATTGTTCCATGGTGATCTCTTTTTCTCGAATATTTCTTAACTTGCTTTTGCTTTTTCTTGGTTCGACCCTCATCGCTGCTAGAGGACAAGGATTTTTCATTTCCCTCACTGTCCGAAGAGCTGCCCGAAGATTCTGAGCTTGAGTCAGAGCTCTCCACAGGCTTGGACCGATGAGACTTTTTAGAACTAGCATGTGTCTTTTTGGTACTCACATGAGTTTTCGAAGCCTCAGGCTCTCTAGGGTTGTCGGTGTGATGAACAACCGATGCCTTGGATTTTTCTTTCACGCCCATTTTGGCCTTTTCAGCCCTCAGAGCGTCTATTTCAAGCTTTAACCTGTCGCGCTCTTGGACAGTATACTCATCGTTTTCTTCCACCACTTCGAGCAAAGCTGGTGGAAGCTCTGGATTGTCCGGATTCATACAGACAGAATTTCTTGGCAGGTTTTGAATGCTTGATTCAGGCACCTCTCTCCTCCCACTGTGGTCGCCAATTTGGTGTGGAAAATAATCGCCTGAGGGTAGGCTAGTAATTTTAAGTGGAGTTTCAAGGTGGTGTAAGGGTGTTTAATGGTGGTGTAAGGGTGTTTAATGGTGGATAGATAATTAAGCAGCTTGGTAGCAGTTAATTTTCATTACCCATAGTTAATGCTGGTGGTTGGGTATTTATAGTGTGATGTTTGGGCCCTTATGGGCTTTCGGGTCATGTTTAATGGACCCGGGTCATGTTTAAAGACCCATGAGTTCTAAGCAGGAGGGCAGGTAGCTTAGTCAAGAAGTGTTTAGGTTTTTTAGTACTTTAGTCCTAGTTCGAACAGCCTTAAGTTTACAGTGTTCAAAGTGATCTGTCCGGTCCGAATGATCTGTCCGATTTATGTCCTTGTAGCCTGTCCGGTATTCGGAGAGATTTAGACCGATTTGCCCTTCCGGGGAGCATGCTGAATTCGGACTCATCAGTTCTAATACTTGAGTAAATAATTATTATAATAATAAAGCCTCAAAGGATATTATATTACTTCTACAATACATAGTTATGCGATAAAATTCTACAACCATAGCGCCTAGTCGGATACTTCAAAGCATGCAACAAATTCTCATTTCATAGTGGAGGATGCAACTGGTTTTTTCTTTACACTTTTCTGTAATTTTTACTTCAACTTAATAGGAATACAATGTCTTAAGTTCTTTAAAATGTATCCCTACATCCTACCAAAATTTGAGTCAAAATACCCAATGATCTCCAGTGGGAACGACCTCAATTAATTTGAGTTCCTAATGCAAAAGTCTTATCACTAATATATTTTATATGACATTTCTTCAACATAATTCTCTATATAGTATGTAGTAATTTTTTATCGTTTATGTCCCGTAGTATGTCATCATATTAATATATTAAAAATATGAGCTTAGTCCCATTAATATTTTGATACACTCATTCATTATACGTGTTTATATATATATAAAATACTACTAAGTCAATGAACTTATAGTACCAATTGAGCCCATAGATGAATTTTTTTATTTTTTGTAACTTTGATTCACCAAGTATGAACTTCTTAGGTTGCACCATATATATCATTTTCTTAACATCACCATTAAAAACAATCGGTTTTAAAATCCATATTATGAAGCTTTAGATCAAAGTGTGCAACTAGTACCACGATTATCCTAAAGAGTTATTAGAGAAAATTGCAGATAATATCTCTATAAATTTATTCCCTTCATGTTGAGTATAACATTTTTCCACAAATAGTGTTTTATGTATCTCCATATTATATTTGGAATCCTATTGGGTTATATAAATTCACTTATATCTAACCAACTTCTTTCTTTCACGTAATTGGACAAGCTCTCGGCCGGTATTAACTTCAATTGACTTATAACATTTCTTCATAGTGTTAATCCATAATTGAGAATCATAATTATTCATGGATTCATAGATACACAATGGATCAGTTACAGTTAATCCAAATGAATCTTCATGTTCTTGAAATATAAAATTATTTATTTCTCTAATAGACCTTCTTAGAGGCATTATTTCTTGAATTTGTATTTTTAAGGACGTAGAGTTCGATCTTTATAAAAATATTAATTTTATTCTCCATGTAGAAGATTAATATCAATTTGAGTTCATGAGGTCATAATATGTGGATAATGATAAGTGAATAATGGTATTAATATATTTATATATAAAAAATCATTTACATTGTCTTTGAAGAAAATATATCTTATAAAACATATATATATATATATATATATATATATATATATATATATATTTATATATATGTATTCTAAAGAAATGAGACAAGCTCTCATTTATACAAAATCATTTATCTATATTATTTTCTCTCTCTAAAAATTTCTATTTATTTATATTTTTAATTATTAAAATTAAATAACATTTGGTATTTTTTTAACGAGGTTTACATCCTTATCGTTAGTATCATCTTGTCCTAACAAGACCAAATCATATGATACATTAGTATTTTCTTTACAGCTCTCAAATTGAAAATTTGTTCCAGTTTGAGTATCTTAAAGTTCTAATAGCACTGGAATGACTGCATTATAACCCAATCGTATGATAAATGAGTATATTCATTTGAATCTTTGTAAATCAGTATATACTTATTTATAATGAACATTTTTTTCTAACAAAATTCCCCCAAACTCAAAATATTCAAAGAACATTCTCCTTCACGTCTTGATGTAGTTGCACAAACCCATGGCTATATGACCCTTTTGGACAAACAGAAACGAGCTTTATTTGTAGCTCGTTTTGAATTAAGCGTTGCTACCACTCAAATCAAACGCGTCAATAAGCCCAACGAATTTCTAAAATATCACGAGGGAAACGCGTGGTGATGAAGCACTTGAGGGATGCGTTTTGCATTACAATTATACGTTAACAATTTTTTCAAGTTCCAAAACCGTGTCGATATTGCTGATTCGGAAGATTAATTAGTATCTCACTACATAGATGGGATGAGACAACTCTTTCATGACTAGCTGAACCTGTTCAATCGTGTGAATGTATCTGAAGTACATCAACATGCACTGCATTTGGAGAAATCCCTTTCACGAAGGCCTTATGGAGGAGATTTTACCCGAACAACTCCAAAGCCAGTTTCCAAAAATGACAGTTCTAGGTCCTAGGCCAACAGTACTAAATGCCACCTCCTATGTGTACAAGTGCTAACTCAGAGTCCCTAGTCGTACATGTACTTCATCACAGGTCTGGTGTTACAATTATCACAAACTAGGGCACGTTGCTTTGCGGTTTCCAAAATTCAGACAACAACCCTATCAATTGAGGGGTTTGTTCTCTGGAGCTGTTGATTTTGATCTGGACGGTGAACCACACTTTGATGAGGAAGTTGTTGATGAGGTTCAAGAGAACCAGGTTATCGGAAGAGATGTTAGACAAACATCAGTTTTGAAGCGTGTCTATTTTACGCCTAAAGCAAGAGTTGAAGGGGATGATTGGTGACAAAACAATATTTTCCAATCAACTTGTACTATCGAGGGAAAGGTATGTAAATTCGTTATCAATTCAAGAAGGTGCGAGAATGTGATTTTTGAAGAAGTTGTGCAGAAGCTGGCTCTGAAAACATAAGACAACCCAAACCCATAAAAACTCGTTTGGTTAAAGAAATATAGTGATGTAACAATCTCCAAAAGATATCTGGTATTTTTTTTGGTAACTATAATGATAATTCATGGTGTGATGTAATTTCTATGGATGATTGTCCTTTATTACTAGGCCAACCATGGAAATCTGATAGAAGTGTCACGTATGATGGTAGGAAAACCCGCTATAGTTTCATATGGAATAATGTTAGAATTATATTAAAACCAACTAAGGAGGTATCCCCAAAACATGGACTTGTTGTATTACAGGAGGCGAGTAAGAACTTTTTAGCTCGAAAATAATTTATAGAGCATGCTAGTGATACATGAATTGTTTATCTATTGGTGGTTAAAGAATTTAATGATGATCTGTTTGATGGGAAACTTGAGCACGTTTGGCCTCTTTTAGCAGAATTTGCTGTTGTGTTTCCAGATAGTTTGCCTACTGGTCTTCCTCCATTAAAAGACATTCAACACCATATTGAACTAGTACCGGGTGCTAGCCTACCAAACTGATCGCATTACCGGATGAGTCCAAAAGAGCATGAGGAGCTCCATAGAAAGGTAGAAGAATTGTTGACTAAATGCCACATTTGTGGGAGCCATAGTCCTTGTCTAGTTCATTCAATTCTAACACAAAATAAGGATGACTCAATTAGGATGTGAATGGATAGTCGGGCTATCAACAAAATTATAGTCAAGTATCAATTTCCTATTCCTTGCCTTGAAAAATTAACTGGATCAGTTGGCTGGTGCTACATGGTTTACGAAACTGGATTTTAAGAGCAGATATCATAAGATTTCGATTCACATGGGAGATAAATGGAAAACAACCTTTAAAGCTCGAGAAGGTCTGTTTGAGTGGATGGTCATTTCATTCGGCCTTTCCAATTATCCTATCACGTCCATGAGAGTTATGAACCAGGTATTTCATTCCTTCATTGGAAACGTTTTAGTCGTGTACTTTGATGATATTCTGATATATAAGACTACGAAGGAGGTGCACCTCCAACACTTAAAAGAAGTATTTGTTGTTTTGAGATGAGATGAGTTTTATACCGGACTCGACAAGTATTTCGTTATAACAAATTTGGTTCTCTTCCTGGGTTATGTTGTTTCGAAAGATGGTTTGTTAATGGATAAGTCCAAAGTAGCACTAATGTGTGATGGCCTATACCAACTTCTATCAAAAAAGTTTGTTTATTTTATGGGTTGGTTTCATTCTACATGAGGTTCATATATAACTTTAGTACTGGCATGGCTTCTATTACAGATTGTATGAAGGGCAAGACATTCTTCTAGACCTCTGAAGCAACTATTGCGGTTGAAAATATCAAAGTAATACTGATCACTGCACCTATTCTAATTCTACCTAATTTTTCTACAGGGTTTGAATTACATTGTGATGCGTTCAGATTGGGCATTGGAGTTGTACTCAGCCAACGAGGCTGGCCTATAGCATACTTTACTGAGAATTTAAGTGGAGCTAAACTCAACCACATCACCTATTACAAGGAGTTTTATGCAGTGGTACGGGCTTTGAAGAACTGTAGTTCCTACTTGGCCAATAACGACTTTGTACTATACACTGATCATGATGCCCTGAAACATCTCCAGATTCAGGAGAAGCTTTTTTCCTGCCATGCGCGTTGGGCAACGTTTACTCAAAAAATTTCTTTTCCATCAAGCACACTTCGAGGGTAGTTAACCGCGTAGCTGATGCACTGAGCTGACGTAGTATGCTGATTCGTATAGAAGGAGAGGTTGTGAGATTCGAGATAATGAAGGATCCACTTGCTATCGATCCATATTTTAGTCATATTTTGGAGGACATAGTAACAGGTTTGAGAAATGATTTTGTAGTGAGTAACGGCTACTTGCTTAAGGGTAACTTACTATATAGTCTTGAGGGTAGTTTGAGGTTACTGATTATACATGAGAGACACAATGAAGGGCATGGTGGTAAATATCAAACCCTTCATTCTATATCCAGTCAGTTCTTCTAACTGAATTTGAGGGGAGATGTTATCCGTTTTATAGTTGGTTGTCGGGTTTTCTAGATGACAAAAGGCATGTCCTCCAACATAGGTCTATATTTACCACTCCCAATACCGGAAGGACCATGACGAAGGGTCAACATGAAATGCATCTCTGGACTGACAAAATCACAGAGACGTAACGTTTCTATTTTATTGTGGTTGATAGGTTTTCTAAGATGACCCATTTTATTTCCGCCAAGAAACCCACAGATGCTGTGAATGTTGCTAATTTATACTTCTGTGAGGTCTACCCATTTCATGGCCTACCCCTGAATATCGTTTCTGATCGCGATAAGAGGTTTGTCGGGAACTTTTGGAGAAGTTTGTGGCACCTTAGAAACAAAAAGCTTAGTTTTAGTAGCGCGTATCACCCGCATACATATGGCCAAAACAAGGTAACTAATCGAACATTACGCAACATGTTGCGCACGGTCTCCGGGAACTTGAAATAATAAGATTCCCGCCTTTATCATGTTGACTTTCCCAACAACAGGAAACACAAGAGCAATACTATGTATAGTCCCTTCATGGTTATAATCCACATGCTCCCATGGATTTGGCTTTCCCAACACTTGACAAAGTTCCAACCAGGGTCAAGACCACCATCGCTGATCTATGGGAGATCCATGAGAACACACACAAACACCTAGAGGAAACAACACAGAAGTACAATGTTGCCGCAAATAAGAAGCATCGACTGGTGGAGTTTGCAGTATAGGACTTCGTATGGGCTGTTTTGATCATATATTGTTATTCTAACACGAGTACAACAAGATAGCTGCAAGGAATGTGGGTCTGTTTGAAATCATTGAGAAGATTAATCCCAATTGATACAGGTTAAAGCTACCCAGCCACATGAATACCCACGACGTATTCAACGTGAAGCACCTAGTTCCATTTACCAATGTTGTTGAGGATGATAAAGCTTAAAATTCATGGGAGAATTATTCCAAATAAGGCGAGGATGATATAGTTGCAAAACCCATGACTATATGGCCCTTTAAGAGAAATGGAAACAGGTTTTATTTGGGGCTCGGTTATCTAAATTAGGCGTTGCCACCACTCAAATCGAACTCGTCAAGAAACCCACCAACTTTCGAAAGAATCACGAGGGCATTGTTTGCCATATCAAATCATCAAGTAAATTTGTATCCTTTTTATTTTGATATTTTTATGAGTTAATGCAAATACGCACTCAATATCCTTTCCGAAATAGGCCTACTTGAAGCTCGTCCTCTTGATGCTACAATTGGTCAACAACATTGATTGTCCCTAGCTACCTGATTTTATCTTGTTGATCCTTAGGCATATGGTCGAGTTATAGGACGATTGGTGTAGTTATCAGTCACTCGTCCAGATATTTATTATGCAGTTCAGGCTTTGGCTTAATATTTGAAAGAACCCATAATAGATTATTCGCAAGCCACACTTGGTGTGGTTCGATATATGAAAGTTTCTACAGGACTTACTATAATTTTTAGATGAGACAATGATCTTAAACTCATAAGAGATAGTGATTTAGATTGGGCTGCTTAGCCACTCACATTAAGTTCTATGTCTGGATGGTTTGTTTAAATAGGGTACTCTCGGATCTCGTGGAAAACAAAAAAACAACATATTGTTTAACGCTCTTCAGCAGAAGCTGAATATCGGGCTGTCGATTTTCTCCATGTGAATTAGAATGACTAAATGTCTTATCGGTTTTCTAAGCATCACTATGGGTCCTATACAAGTTTATTGTGATAACACTATAATATTATATATTACCACTAACCCCATTTTTCATGAACGTACCAAGCACATCGAGGTTGATTGTATTTTGTGCGGGATGATTACATACATGGTCTGATTAAACTTTATTATATTTTTATTTATGCTCACTTGTGAAATATAGATATATTTTACTAAAAGACTCAAAAAAAGTCGGTTCGATGTATTGCTTGCCAAATAATAGCGTTTTTTTACATGCTTCAACTTGAGAAGGTGGGAGAGAAAGTAATAGAATAATATGAAATCATTAAAATAGACCGAATAAATTATATGCAAATATTACATGAGATTAAATAAAATAATATCTAATTCTATAGGAGATTGAAAAGTATCATGCATATATAATTATTACACGAGAATAAAAAATTTATATATAATTATTACAGCGGACTAAAATAATATCTAATTATTATAAGAGATTAACCATGAGAATCAAAAGCTTATATATGATTATTACAATGGACTATATATATTTATTTATTTGACAATTGTAAACAACCACTTAAAAATTCAATACATGGTTGTGCAAATTTGTTAGACGTTTTGTTTTCTATCAATAACATTAAAGAATACAAATCTTTAAATCGAATAAAAAAAAGTAGTTCGACATAACTTCTTTTAAACGTTTTCTATGTATGCAATCATATGAAATCTGAAAGACATACCAAATTCAATAAGAGTTAAAAAAATTCCAACTTTTTGGAACAAATCTAAAATACATAAACAAATTTTATGAATCAAATTAAGTGATTAAAATCTACAATTGGACAAATCTATACACAACAACTCTTTTCAAATTAAAAATATTTATATCAATATAAATTATATTATCTAATATTGATCAACTAAATATTGATACGGGTGATAAAAATTACTACAATTGAATATTTAATTATATCATTAAAAACTAAAGTTGGGATGTTTTCACAAAATTTATGCCAATAAATCCAGATACTTTTGAATTTAAATATTACACAATTATGAATTTTTAAGCAAAATTTTAAAATGTAGTTGTCCTACGATCAAGGCTACAATAGGTAAAAAAAACCGAAACCTTAATAGAGAAAACAAACACACACAATCTACGTATCAAGTTACGAATTTGTTTACCATAATTTAAAATAAGTATTTTTTATGCATATGAGTTTTAACGACAAGAAAGTATAACATACTAAACCTTCGAAGGGTGCACATAATATATTTAGGAGTAGCTCATACATGTTTATCGCTTTTGGATTGGAGGAACATGTTAGCTAAACCTTTGGTTATATTAAGGTATTTGTTACAATTTCAATCAATCTGACCATAAGTGCTCGCAAGATTTGCAATACTTGTGAGATTCACCAGATTTAATGGGGTGTCATAATCCATCTTCTTCCCCATAAGCTATCCAACGATTTTTTGGAAAGAGCAATAAGGATGTCAATGATGGTGAGAGCTTTGCAGCAATTAAAGTTTGCTCTATTTGTGAATGGAACCCGAATAGCCAAAGGCAAGCCTATTGTGTTTTCCATTTGAGTGATCGAATCATGGTTCTACAAATATTTATGAAATTTAGGAAAATATATCCAAAATGGAGTCTCATGAGTCTCCATTTTGGATTAAAGTTAGGCTTCCATCTCAATAGTCTTAAAGAACATTGACCTATAGAATATACATTTATTTTCTATACTTTACTATGGTAATCAATATTATCTGATTACATAAAGATATGTTTATAGTCCCATACATATAAACTGTATTAAATTAAGAGTTTGAAAGAGTCAATTTTTTTTCTCGTAGTTTTTATCTTCCAAATGAAAATTTTGTGATTAGCGTAAACTTAGATTAACAAAGATGAGAGTTCTTATGTGCCTTCTTGAAGATGACAGCTCGGTGCTCTTCTTTGAGTTGGAAGTCTACCTCTTTGCGATTAAACATCTTATTCTTTCATTTAACGATTTCAAGAGAGGTTCTTTTCTGTCAAACTTCATTTTGGTTGTGTTGAATCGAGGTTGGCTAATTTGAAGACATCTTCTGATGAGGGAAATTTATAAATATATGAAGCTTAAGGAAAGCTTCTATGGTTGAATCTTCTAATGCTGTTTTAGGATGAGCTTGAGATTTGAGGAATTCGAGATTTAGAGTTTGCGTGTGTTTTTGGGCTAAGATTCAACCTCGAGTTGAGGTTGAATTTCAGAGTTCACCATGGATTTTAGGGTTCAAGAAGGTATATGAATCGTTCTTGGAGAGAGCCTTCCATTATTTCTAATTCATTTTTAAAACAATGAGAAACTCAATAAATAAGGTCTTATGGATAGTTAATTCATAAATTTTGATAAATCATGCTCTCGGCCAGGCTGAAGCGCTCAAGGATCAATTGGTCAAGTATTTAGTAGTTTTGAAAACTCATGCATATTTTTTTAAAACGTCTGATTTAAGTAAGTTCATATGGCGGATAACTTCCGACCAGATACTTTAGCTTCAATAGCTTAACCCGGTATAAAATTTTGGGTCACGCTTCAAGAGCACTGTTCGATTGATGAAGAATATAAACCAAATCTAAAGGAGGCTATAGATTTGTGATGGTAAAATCTAGCGATTCGATTGTTGAAATTTTGACTTCTTGGAAAGTTATATTTTAATCGAAGATATAGTTGTGACGCGAAGATTGAAATTCATGGTAAACAAATTCCAAATCTTAAGCATGACTTTCTTGAAACAAGGGGTAATTCGACATTTACTTCGATGTTTTGGGCGTGATAACTTAACCATGGTTTTAAAAGAAATCCATCACATGCAGGATTCTCAAGAAAACGACAAGGTAAAGGTCATGAAGCAAATAATTTTGGAAGGTATCAAGAATATTTTGATGAGGGCGCCGAGAAATGGCCAAATTACGTCTATGAAGTTCTGCAGGGTTACATAACTACTCATAGAACCACTTTGGGTAAAACCTCATTCATATTTATTTATGGTATGGATGCAATAGTCCTAACGAAAACAACCCTTCCATCTGACAGGCTCTCCAGTTACTCACAAGAGGAAAATGAGGAGAAACTAATGGTTGAGTTGGATCTAATCAAAGAGAAAATAATGAAATCGCATTTATGAGTCCAACACTACCAATTTTTATTTTATTCAATAAATAATACCCAACAAAGATTGGCTGATCACCTATGTGTAAACATACTTCATTGGAACGAATAAAATAAATGCAATATCGCAAAATAAAAACAAATTAAAGCGATGATATAAATGATGAAGAAGGTTCAAATATGCATTACAAATTTTCCTTACCATCCAGGGACTTTTAGAAGTTTAAGATGCAATATAAAATACAACATATTCCCTAGTCATCCAGGAAGATTAAGTTAAAAAATAACAAAGAAACAAAGGAGTTGTCAATCATTTCGAGTTAGTAGAAGTAATGCGGATATTGTCGGTGTTCGCACGAGTATTTTTTAAAGCAATATGGAAATGTAATCAAGATGAGTGGAGTCCTTATGTGCGAGGTATGAGGTAGGCTCATTTATTGTTTTGATTTACAATGATTAGAGAAAAGAAAGCAAGAAGACCAATATTATTCGTACAGTTGAGAGGATGTGTATGTTATTTGGTAATATTTGTCATTGTTATCTCAAGACTAATTGATTTATCTTGGATTAATTTAGATTAGGGGTCCGAGTTATTTAAATCTTTAATAATTAGTTTCAAAGCCTTCTCTTGCCGATTGACTGGTATTTTTTAAAGTAAAGAATGTACTTTCCATCATTAGTATAAGATCTAAAACATTGATTATTTGATGTTAAAAACAGTGTGTGTTTATATATAAGGTTTAAAATTACATGTTTGATTGAATTGGCATAAATAGAGCATGTTAGGGTTTGTATTTTATGATATGGATTTTATGGGCAAATTGGTGTTTTTACTGGATTTAGGACAAAGTTGCAGTTGGAAAAAGGTAAAATAGTAGAAAATACACACAAAATTGAGAAAACAAGCATGACAATGCATCTTTGTCGCGATAACCCTTGTTGTTGCCATAACAAAACCATATCCGTATATTTTATAAAGCAAAGCTACGCTACTGCACGGAAAAATACCTCGTTGTAGCTAAGCACCTTGCGTGCAGCTTGATGGGTCTTCCTTCAGACTTGGACTATGTGACATATTTGATGATTGATATGTTTCTGTGGTTCTTTAATGTTTATAGGCTAAGAACTATGGTTAGTCATCAGAGTTGGTCATTTGTTTCAAAACAGCCACTCAAGTTGAATTTGTATCAAAACTATCATTTTTGTTCGTTTTTATTACATTCATGGTCAATTCTCTTGACTACATATGTAAAACAAAATACCAACAACAGTGACCACGAGCGCAACAAAGTGGTCATTACCATGATGGAGATTAATTTCCAAATAAGCTACATGAATGAGCTTATAGTTGAATCCAGTTTTGGTTTCAATAATTTGAATGTTATTTATGCTTCTGTATGTAGAGGTTATAAAATTAGGTATATTTTTGTTGATAATTTGGCAAGACACACTTTGATAATGGTTAAGGAATTCAGTCATTCTATTGATATTTACAGATGATCCATTCATAAATATAATAATATCATCTACAAAAGCAAATTTGTGAATGTTGACTTTACTTTTCATATGATATCTCATATAATTATTGGCATTGAAAATATGAGAAATACCTTTTAAAAAATATTACTCAGTTATAATAAAGAGGCTGGATGATAGATGATAACCTTAACTCAACATATTAGTTTATTGAAAGTAGCCATATGTTCAGTCATCTAAATTAATGAGTAATGGATATTATTGATGCCTTTGATTATCAAGTTTATGAAATTATTATTCAAACCAAAACATGACAGAATTTGAGATATAAAGTTATAAGACAATCTATCAAAATCTTTGTCCATGTCAAGCTTTAGAATGATGTTACCTATCTAATTTTCATATTAAGCCTATCAGATATTTATTGAGTTATCAAGATGTTACCATGAATGGATCTGTCTTTAACAAAGGCACATCGCTCCTCATAAATAAATTTTGGCAGAATTAAAGGCAATTTGTTACTAATTACTTGGAGATTTTTCTAGTAAGGACATTGCATACACTTATGGGTCTAAATTCCGTCCAATCTTTGGGGGAATACTCTTTGGGGATAAGACATAATACAATTACATATAAACCATTAGGAATGGAAGTATTGTTAAAGCAATCAAGAATAGCATTAGTTAAATCATCTTTAATAATATGTGAATAAGAATAGTAAAATTTAATGCTGAATCCATTAATGTTTGAAACACTACTTGGGGTCAGAGACAAGATAGAGTTATATATTTCTTCATTTGTAAGAGGTCTCGAAAGGAGGTTGTTATCATAATCTGTAATTCATCTAGGAATATAGTTATTTAAGCTATCAAGATCAGGGAGATTATTATTGTTTATGAGAATATTCTCTCTTTTTTTGTTAGAAGAGTGGGTTGGTCATAAATCCATGATTGACCATTCGAGATTCTATGGATTATACTTTTAATTCTTCTCTTGTTGACATAGTTATGAAAGCAAAAAGTTGTAGTCACCATTTTTAAGCCAAGAAGATGCATTTTTTTCCCAAATGCCTTTTTTGCTAGAAAATTTAAATGTTTAACTTTGGTTTTAGACAAACTAATTCTATTTTCATTTGAATTAGAAGATTGATATTTGATTTCCATGTGGTTGACTTTTTTCCCAACCTCTTTTAAACCGTAAAAAATGTTACAAAAAACATTATATTTCTAGGCTTTTAGTTTATATTTCAGTCTTTTAGTTTTAGTCCAAAATGCATGGATTCGTGATCCAAGCATTTGAATATCCCATTATCTTTGACAGTTTTCATGAAATCATGGACAATGCACCAAATGTTAAGAAATTTAAAGTTGGATTTGGTTTTGATTGAGTTAGAGTTGATGGTTATGCAATATTGTGAATGATTTGAGCCAATCTTGGCTAGATGGTTCCCGACATTGTTGTCAAAATATATTCTGCAAGCAACATTGTATAGTCCTTCATCCAACTTCTCCGAATTCTGTTATTTGTACACGTAAATTTGGATCCAATGAATCCAACATCCTCCAGTTGGCATTCATGGATGGTTTCATTAAACTTATACATGCTTATAATGCATAAATGAGACGTTGCAATCTCGTCATCAGTAGATAAAATGATATTAAAATCTCCAAATACTAACCATTCTAGGTTATTATTGGAGATTTACTTAAGATTTTTCCAAAGATCTTCTTTCAAAGATCTTGAACATTTAGCATAAATTGTGGTTACAGTGAATTCTTTGTTAAGAGAAGTATGATTTACTGAAACATTGAGGAATTGCTCATTATCTCTAAGAATATTAATCTGGAAACCATATTTCCAAATAAGTCATATTTTATTAATAATATTAAAGAAATTTTGATGGAAACCTAAGTATCTTGTGATGTTTTCTAACCTGGTAGAATTGATAATATGCCCATGTAGAGCTATGAAGTCAATTTTATCCGATTTCAGAATTGATTTGATTCTTCTAAGGGTGCCTTTATTTCCAACACCTCTAGCATTCCGATTTAGGATTTTAATTGTCATTTGGAAGAAGAATTAGCGTTCTTATTTGATCATTTTATTTTAATAAACTTTCTGTAATCCTTAGTAAGTTTTTTATTTTGGTTTCCTATTTCTTTTGCCAATACAAGTGTTATTTTCAGATGATTCAGGTTTCTGTTTTTCCTTAGAAGGGATAATAGGCTCATGGATATGAGATTCAGATGATGAATATAAGTTATCATATTCATTTAAGTTATTAAACATGTTTCTAATGTAGTCTAGAAAGTCCAAACAAAAACATTTTTTTATTTTATTTTATTTTATTCAAATATCTTATGTTATTTAAATCAAATTATATTAAGATTTTATTTGATTTTATTTTAAAATATTTATTTTATTTCTTTGTATTATAATTAATGGTTTTGAGAAGTTGCTATATAAAACCTCATATACCTTAAGTTTGAATTAAGTTTTGTCATAATATATTTTTTATCTCTGAAAATTTCAATTTTTGTTACCCTTGGATTAGGGTTTCATCATGTTAACCTTGAATTAGGGTTTCATCTATCGTTGCTTCGTCTTCTATTTATGTCGCGTCAGCAGTTTGGTATCAGAGCCTCAATTCCTGCTATAGGGCAAACATTTTTCTGAATTCTTATTTCATCTGATTCAAGGTCTAAAGGAGAGAACAACATTTATGGTCATGAAAATCTCAAAGATCGTTCGGTATGAGGGGACACACCAGGCGTTTTGATGACGATCGTATTGAGCAGTTACTGGAGTAGTTTAAATTGACTACAAATCGTCGGATCAAGGTAAAAGTTTATTATCGAGATGTTGTCTCAAGTTATAAAGAGGTTTTCGAAACCAATTTTTTTCATCAACTAGACATGGGGTGTTGTTTTCGGGCTATGAAAAGGCTTTCGAAACTAATTTTTTTTATCAGCTGTATGGCTTCAATGTGACTTCGAATAAGGAAGACTCGAGAAGAATTTATCTTATTATGATAATGCAGCAATTATAATTCCCAATGTAACAATAAAAAAAAATTTGGTTGTTGATGGTGATAGTGCTTTGAATTCGAGGAAACATTCTTGTCAACCAGGGGAGGATGATGTAGCCCTGAAAGTCCAAACAAAAACTTTATTTTATTTTATTTTATTTTATTCAAATATCTTATGTTATATAAATAAAACCTAATTATATTAAGATTTCATTTCATTTTATTTAAAAACATATATTTTATTTCCTTGTATTATAGTTAAAGGTTTTGAGAATCTATTATATAAAGCCTCATATACCTTAAGTTTTAAATAAGTTTTTGGAATAATATATTTTTTATCTTTGAAAATTTAAGTTTTTATTACCCTTGGCTTAGAGTTTCATCATCTCTTGAACTAGAGTTTCATCTATCGTTTTTTCTTTTTTAATTTCTGTCGCGTCATGAGTTCCCCACTTGAAAAGTGTGGAGAGCTTGTATTATTTCATTTTCATCTAGTTTGTTATCAATATGGATAGCTTCCTTATGTCTGTTCCTTTCAAGACTTTTATTTTCTCTAACGACTTCAGATTTATGTTTATTCATTTGAAAATTCTTATCATGATCAGAATGAGTGATTTCATTCTCGTCATTATTAAGGATTATATTGTTAAATCCACTTTGGATGATGATATTATTTTGAATAATTTCATTGTTTTTTCAATGTTGTTTAAGGCATTCTGTTGGATAACTATAGACTTTATATATTTCGTCAAGGGTTCAAGAAGGAAACCCTATGGTGAAAAGGTCTACCTATGGTGTTTGAGAATTGGTAAATTGTGTCATTATTGTCAAGGAGATAAAAAGGTGAAAGAAGGAAATCCAAACTGGGGTGAGGTGGGATTCCATTTTAGGATTAAATCTCAGATACCATTTTAAGAGACGGAAGGACACTACTAAAAAATATAGTTGTTGTGAGAAATATTTTAGCGACAACCAGATTTTGTAGCAACATGTTTTATATAGTGACAAAATAAAAGGATTGTCACAACATATACGCTAAACTTGTTGTGACAAAAATTTTGTAAGAAGAGATATATTTATTGCGACAAAATTATAACTTGTCACAAAAAAATCGGATGTAACAATTGTCACGAAATGTTTGTCGCTAAAACAGTTTATTGTGACAAATTTTAAAATGTCTCTAAAAGTTTTTCTCTAGTGACGAATTTCTATGACTTTTTTTGATGAAATATAGTTTATCACAAAAGTTATATATGTTGTGAGGATTATTTTAGCGACCACGTGATTTTGTAGCAACATAACTTATTTAGTGACAAAATAAAAAAATTGTCACAAATCTACACCAAACTTGTTGTGACGAAAAAATTGTAAGAACAGATGTATTTATTGCGACAAAATTTTAATTAGTATTATGACACATTTTAAAGTGTCTCCAAACATTTATTTGTAGTTTATCTCAAGGGTTTATACACTTGTGAGAACAAGTGTATCTATTGCAATAAAATTATAATTCGTCCAAAAAAGTAATTTTTGTTTTGTAGTTTATCTCAAGGGTTTATACACTTGTGAGAACAAGTGTATCTATTGCAATAAAATTATAATTCGTCCAAAAAAGTAATTTTTGTCACGAAATAGGTAATTTTTTTGTTACAAATCTTTGTTGCTATAATGAATTGAAATTTGTCCATAATTTTTCACTATAATATATAGTTGGTCCAAAAAAATTATATTAAATTTCATTCATCCTACAATTATTTATTTAATTTTTTATAAAAACCATATTTTAGAACATGATTATTTTAGACACAGAATTGTCCAAACTTTTTAATTAACTAAGAAAATTATAAATATTCATTTAAATATATATATATATATTATTGATATATATATATATATATCAATAATAATTTAAATTAAAATGAATTTGAAGTAAAAAAAAGATACGTAACTTTTTTTATATTTTAAAAAACACTTTCCGCTGTTTTTTCGGCAGTTTAAAAAAAAGATATTATCCTCTATTTAAAAAAAACTGTTACAAAATATTATCTATATAATTCTGTTTGAAAATCTTATCTTTAAAAATATAAAAATAAGATATTATCCGCTATTTAAAAAAAAACTGTTACAAAATATTTTCTATAAAATTATATTTTCTATAAAATTATGTTTCAAAATCTTATCTTTAAAAATATAAAAATCTGTAACTTCTTTAATTTTGTAAAAGAAAAAAATTATTGGCAGTTTAAAAAAAATCTTACTCTTAATTTTTTTTTTTTTTTTTTTTCGGAGGGAACCCGCAGCCGCTACTCAGAGTGCAATGAGGGCGCACAGGGTAAACCCTCAGTCTGACGCGATAGCCTGCAAACCAACGCCAGAAGGTAAACCACACAAGTGTGACAGGCTCAGCCGAGAAAGCGTATGTAGAGGGACTCGAACTCATGACCTTTGGTCACAAGCACACCATACTCAACCAACTCGGCTACCCCCTTGGGGGCTACTCTTAATTTTTTTTAATATTTATAACAGTTGAAAATTTTATTCCTATATTTTCTCTTATTCCTATTTTTTCTCTAGTGGTTGTTTATGGCTAGTAAAATAATTAGTAAAATCATTATTAAATATTTAGAAACTAATTGTTAAAACTAAAAAAACCATTGGACAAATCGGTATTTAATATATTTCGAAACAATTATAAAAAAATTGAATTTTATATTTTAAATATTTTACTAGATATTCAAATTAATAATTAAAACTTGCCACTAATAAGTTTATTAATAGATATTTAGAATATATCTTTCAAATTATTAGAATATATTTTCAAATATTATATATTTTTATAATTTTATTGGATTTCTCAATTAATATTTTTAAACGTTTAAAAAACTTATTAAATAACAAAAAAATGGAAACATAATATTTGGAGAACTAGATATTATATATTTGTGTGAGATATTTGTGTGACAGATGTATGATTCAAGAGATTTAAGAACTAGAAATTTGTAGATATTTGTGTGAGATATGATTTGAGAGATAAGTGAAGATTAGTTAATGCATTTATAATAATACTAAATAGGATATCCTATTTGGAAAATCGGATATCCTATCTAGAAAATCGGATATCCTATATCTGACTAACAACCATTGGGCAAGTCCGTATTTAATATATTTTTATATTTTATATAGTTTATTAGATATTTAAATTAACAGTTAAAATAATATATCTTTTAAATTGTTAGAACATATTTTCAAATGTTATATATTTTTATAATTTTATAGGATTTCTCAATTAATATCTTTAATTGTTTAAAAAAATTTAGGGATTTATATCAATTGGGTACAAAAACTTATCCAATTTACTAATAAGTCCGGTCTCAAATAGATTTTACCAATATCTACCAAAATATGATTTTATTTATCTATTAGTACAAATTTAAATTTTAAATACAATTTTACCCTTAATGAATTTATTATATAACAAAGAAAGTTTGAAAAGAAAAAATTGATTTTGAAATTGGGGTTAAATATTTTAATTTGGGAATGTAATTGTTTTGTTTTTATAGATAATTGAGTTTTTTTTTAAAATGGATTGGATCTATTTGTAAAATGGATTTGTTGGGGTATGCTTGGGTAAATAGAGACAAATTTTAGACCCATTACGTAAGTCTCCCAAAAATTAAATTAACAAAAAACAGAAACATAATATTTGAAGAATTAGATATTTGTGTGAGAGATTTGAGAACTAGATATGTAAAAATAGATTTGTGATTTCAGGGATTTAGGAACTAGATATTTGTGTGAGTATGATATATGATTTGAGAGATTTAATAACTAGATATTTGCGTGAGATGTAATTTGAGATGTAATTTGAGAGATAAGTGAAGATGAGGCAAGGTATTTATAGATAAAATAGTCGGAAAAATAATAATGCTAAATATGCTAATGATAAGCGATTAAACAAAACCACTTGTAGCTTAGGTAAATAAGCATCAAACGTCAAATATAAGAAAAAATGTCAATGGAATTACAACCGAGTTTGTTTTAAATATCATCTGAACTAGTATGATCATTGTAATCATATGTTGACTCGTCTTCGTAATTGCTACTGCTTTTATTTTCTGGCTCTGACTCTACTTCACAATTTGATTCTTCAAAATCGTCAATGAAATCCTTTCGTGTTTCTGATTGTCGTGTATTTATAACGTTTATAGGAAATGTTAATGTAGAAACATCATCTATCTCGAACGGCTATTCAACATTATTAGTCGATCTAACAAAATTAGTTAGTAGGGTAGAACTAGATGAATCTTCTTGGTACGCCGACTCACTTTCGTTACTTACGTAACTTCCTTCTGTAGGCATCTTCCATATATTCCGGTGGTGCAAATGTTGAACAATTTTCCAATCACTACCCAATTTGGGATCATCTAAAAAAATACTTGTGTTGTCGTTGTTGCCAAAACATAAGGGTCATCAGCATAACAAAATGTTCCCGTGTTTACCGAACTAAAACCATAATCTTGTCGAATTGGCGTGTCATACCAGTGGCATTCAAACAAAACCACTGGTTTTCCCTCTAAGTAAAACAACGTGATAACATTTAAAAGTTTTCCGTAATAATGAGTGCCATTACCATCCCCAACCACCATTACACCACTATTTTGTGTGGTCAAATTATCATCTCGCCGAGCAGCCAAATATTTTATTGCACCATTAATAATGCATCCGGTATAAAGTCCACTACATAAAGGACCTCTGGCTAGTGCATATAGATCTTCACTGAAATCAGGATGTTGAGCATCTCTAAGATTCTCAATCTACACAACGAACATTTTTTATTTAAATTAATATTAAATATAATATAATCCAATATAAAAAATGTAAAGAATAAAAATACTTACATAAGTCCTGAACCAATTTGGGAACTCCTTACGATGTTTTTGCAAATAATTACGAGGATGTTTTTTTTAATATCTTCAAGATGTCCTTAAACTAAATTTGTAATCTCTTCACAATTTGCAATACACACCAATGTGCCAGCATTAACTTCTCACTATTTAGTTGTTCACGGGTTGGATGGACGCCAAATGGTTTAACATCTTTGTTAAATACCGATAATTTATTTGGTGAACTATCGCTATCAAAATTTTGAGACTTCTCTTCATTGGATACATTAGATGCGGTATTCAAATACATTGCACAAAAGGTAAGAGACTCATTTGATATGTAAGCTTCAGCAATAGATCCTTCTGGACGTGCTCTGTTAGTTACATATTATTTGTACGTTCCAAGTATCCTGCATATGAGAGATTATATTTTAAAAACATGTTGATTAAAAATAAAACAAAACAAAACAATATGTTACAAAAATTTAATCAACTTTCAATTGGATACATCCAACGAAACTGAACGGGACCACCAAGGAGTGCCTCGTCTGGAAAATGTATCATAAGATGTATCATAATATCAAAAAAGGATGGAGGAAATATTCGCTCGAGTCTACAAAGAATGTATACAATGTCTTCTTTAAGTTGGACGATATCTTCTTTTTTAATTCTTTTGCGCAAAGTTGAGAGAAAAATTTGGAGAACATTATAATCATTTCTACAACATCGCGCCCTAAGTAAGGTCTAATTCCGATAGGAAGTAGACGTTGGAGCAACACATGACAATCATGACTTTTCAAACCAGAAATTTTACCACCATCCAATTTTACACATTTGGATATATTTGCTGCATATCTTTGTGGATATCTCACAGATGTAAACCATGTTAAAAATAATTTTTTATCCATTTGTTTGACTGTGTACGAAGGATGTCCCATATGAAATTTGTCGCCATAAATTTTTTCTTATGCCCATAGCTTCTAAATCTTGACGGGCTTTCCAAGTATATTTTGATTTGCCATCAATATTTAACACGGTCCCAACTACACTATCACAAACATTTTTCTCAACATGCATTACATCTAGGTTGTGACGTAATTTCAATTTCGCCCAATATTCAAGCTCAAAAAATACACTTTTACCCGTCCAATTAAGATGTGTAGATGAACTACGCAATTTTCGATCTTTATTAGCAGGATGATTCCCGACTTGTCCAAATTCTAACTTATCTAAATAAGTAAGTATCTCTTCTCCTGACCATTTTTTAGGTTTTATTCCACTTTCTTCATGACCATCAAAAGCTTTTTTATCTTTCCGCCAATTATGATCTAATGGTAGCCATCGACGATGACCTAAATAACAAACTTTTCCATTGTGCCAGCTAGAATTTACATCATCAAAACATACTGGACAAGCTTGATATCGTTTCGTGGACCACGACGACACCATTCCATAGGCTGGAAAATCACTTATAGTCCACAAAACAGCAGCGCGCATGTTGAATATTGTTCCTGTATAACGATCATAAGTTTCAACACCTATCTTCCATAGGTCATTGAGGTCATCAATTAAAGGTTTGAGATATATATTGATGTCTTTCCCTGGAGAATATGGCCCCGGAATGAGTAAACTCAACATAGTGAATTCTTTGTTCATACACAAAAGAAGGTGGCAAGTTATATGGAACAACAACAACCAGCCAAGTACTATAAGATAGGTTTTGGTTTCCGAATGGATTAAATCCATCTGTTGCAATTCCTAATCTAATATTTCGTGGATCAATTGAAAAATCAGGATATAACTTATCAAATGAGGCATATGCTTCTCCATCTGCTGGATGTCTCATAACACCGTCATTATATCATTTTTCTTTATGCCATCTCATTTCTTTCGCAGTGTGTCGTGATATGTAAAGACGCATAAGTCTTTGTTTTATTGGAAAATAGCGCAACACTTTATTTGGTATTTTTTTCTTATTCTTTCCAGCTGCAACTTTATATCTTGGGGTCTCACATATAGTACATTCTTCTAATTTTTCATTTTCTTTATAAAACAAACAACAATTGTATTGACATGCATCGATTTTTTCATAACCCAATCCTATATCTTTAAGTATCTTTTGGGCTCTATAATGATTTTCAGGCAATAAGTTCCCTTTAGGAAGCATTTTTTCAAATACTCCAATGAAATAATCAAAACAACTATTTGACATATGAAATTTTACTTTGCCATGCATTAACTTCACAATTGCAGTAAGAACAGAAAACTCTTCATGCCCTGGATATAACTTTTGTTCTACATCTTCTAGAAGCTTCTTGTATTTTTTGTTATATCCATCATCCATTTGGATTCTTATTATTTCTTCTAATTCATCTGTGTTTGGATATAGATAAACATCATCTATAATATCTCTAACCACATCATTCTCATCTATTATTCATCTATTATATTATCGCTATGTTGTGTATGATCAATATGTATTGAGCTTGAAACATTATCTTCTAATTCACCATGATATATCCATTTTTCATATGTAAAACTCATACCATATGTCATTAGATGAGATTCAACGACATCAAAAGAATGACTAATAAAGTTATTGCAATTACGACATGGACATCTAATACTTGTTGTACCTCTCGGAGCATTTTTCGAAGCAAATTCGATAAACTCAAAAATCCCGGTTTGAAAGTTTGATCCAATCTTTGTTCATTTTCCAAATCACCTATAAAAGAAAACAAACACAAAAATCAATCGTAAAAAAATATATTTGAGTCGTAAAAATATATATTTATTTCATCATTATTTCACAAATTAAACAAATTTAACATGAACTTGAAATTTGCCACACAAAGTGAAATATTACCAATTTTAAATTTTCATTGAATAATTTGTAACATAATCCAGCAACTCGACTAGAAAAACAAAGATATATTGATTATAAAAAGTTAAAAATTTAAACTTTTATTATTTAATTTGTAACATAATCCTATAATCCAAGAATTACGACTAGAAAAACAAAGATATATTGATTATAAGAAGTTAAACAAAGATATATTGATTATAAAAAGTTAAAAATTTGAACGTACCTCTTCGAGTTGATTCTTGAAAAAATGGAATTAAATGGAGTAAATAAGTACAAGCACGAATATGTGAACTTTCGTTAGAGAGGAAGATTTGAGGGTCTGGATAAAAAAAAGTTAGAAAAGGGATATGAAGAAGATAGAAAGCGGCTTAAAGAAAAATACCATTTAGAAGGAACTCATCAAATCAACTAAGTATAGGACATTATTTATAAGTATTTAATGAATAAGTTGTTATAGAGAAAAGGTAAAACCAAATATTTTTGCAAAAATCTAAGCCTTGTATTTAGGGATTTAGCTAAATATCAGTTAAGCTATTTTAACCTTACCAATCGAATTTTTGTTTGACCCTAATATCATTATTAAAATTTTAATATCAATTAATAATATTTAGTGATTGAAATATGAATAATATACTAGTTTTTATTTGTTATTATTTTAATACTTTAATTAATGCATTAACATATTAAATTTATATAATTTTTTAATTTTTTAAATCATATTATAATTTAAATCTATAATATGAGTTATGATTAATTCTCTTTCTTTTTGTTCAAATTAATATATATTAATAAAATTATAAAAATACTAAAATCATATTTAATATTATATTTAAGTAATTTTTATAATTGTTTTTAAATTAACTAAATTCATGTTTATAATTATCTAATACAAATATATAAGTGAGTTATTTGTAAAAAAAAAGTATATATATATATATATATATTATCAGAACAATAATTTCTTTGAATTTAATTGATTTTTTTAATACAAGTAGGGATATTATTTGAGAAATCTGATAAAATTTTATAAATATATAATATTCAAAAATATTTAAATATTTTTTAACAATTTAAATTAGTTACCCGGATCTAAACTATTCACTTAAATATATAATAAATTATATAAAATATAAAAATCGAATTAATAGTTTTTTTATACTTTACGATTATTTTATATATAAATTTATTAAATATTAATTTAATAAATTAAAATATCTTGACATTCTTTGATATTTAAAAAAAAAATTAACATTATCTTTTATTAGATAAAACCACTAATTAATAAAATTATTAACAACTAACGTAAGAAAATATCTTTAAACTCATTTTTTAAAATAGATAAGATTTAAAATTTATTGGAATTTTATGATATTTTTGAAAATAAATTTAACATTATCTTTTATTAGATACAACCACTAATTTACCAAATTGTTAACCACGTAGAAAATATATTTAAAATCATATTTTAAAATGGATAAAATTTAAAATATCGTGAAATTTTATGATATTTTTTAAATAAATTTAACATTATCTTTTATTAGATCAAACCACTAATTTAGAAAATTATTAACAACTAACATAAAAAAATATCTTTAAAATCATATTCTAAAATAGATAAGATTTAAAGTATCTTGAAATTTTATGATATTTTTTAAAAATAAATTTCACATTATCTTTTATTAGATAAAACCACTAATTTAGCAAATTATTAACAACTAACATAAAAAAATATCTTTAAACTCATATTTTAAAATAGATAAGATTTAAAATATCTTGAAATTTTATAATATTTTTTAAAATAAATTTAACATTATCTTTTATTAGATACAACAACTAATTTACCAAATTGTTAACTAATGTAGAAAATATATTTAAAATCACATTTTAAAATGGATAAGAATTAAAATATCGTGAAATTTTATAATTTTTTTAAAATAATTTAAAAATATTTATAAATTTATAAAAGTATTTATATAAATAGGTATTTTATTTTATTAAGTAAAAAATGTAAACTTTGGGACGGTAAAATTCGTGATACACTACATTAAGAGTGGCAAATATTTGATACCGCCAAAAGTAAATTAAGAGTGGCAAATATTTGATACCGCCAAAAGTAAATTGTGACGGTGATATTGGTGATATAATTATTGATGGAACAAATATTTATATTTATTAAGTCATAACTTCCATCAACCACGTTTTAAGGAGTATGAATGTAGATGGAAGTTACGGCCTCCGCATCTATTCTTGTTTTATCAGTCACTTCTAGAAATAAGTCAGACAGAAGATTAAGTAGAAAAACTAGAGGATTAACTAGAAAAACGTATCTATCTCTAAAGGGGCTTATGCACTCCACTCGTTACCACTAAACGACGAAGCCTGGAGCGGAAGGAGGGACTTGAACCCTCAACCTATTCGATATTAGTTTATCCTTCTACTTCAATTCCAAATCCACCAAATATTTTATTTCCATCGGACGAAGCTCCTGCAAATAATGGAGATGGTTCAAATATCGGAATTTTTCCACCTATGAGTGCAAGAAAGAAAAAAGAAGAAGGCCTCCTTTGCCAGAGTCAAGAAGAAGAAAGTGGTACGTATAATAGTATTTCTATGTTGTAATTTGATTTAGTTTTTTTTTTAATATTATAATATAATTTTTTGCTCTACTGGATCTTTTCGGATTATATATGGCTGAACTTTGGTGTGGGGTTTGAGTCACTGATGATAATAATATTTTACATATATGAAAATACACGTCTGCTTATCATCTGTTCAATTCTTAAGTTAACAAAATCATTCTCACCAGCAATCAACAAGCAGTAAAACCAACATTAAAGAAAAAGTATCTTGTCCTGATTGGGCATGTTTTTGATTTAGTCAACGAGTTTTCTTTATGTTCAATTCTATCTTTGTCCTTTAGCAAATTATGTTTCGTCATTTTTTCGGAAAATAATGATTGCTGGAGAAAATAAAACAAACTTTATCACTTTTGATACCAGTAAACAATCTTTTAAAGTTTAAGGAGATTTGTCAATGGTATATATTCATCTTTTCAATTATCTATATATGTAAAGGTATCATAAAGCTGTGTTGAATGTTGTAATATTTCACAAAAGATTCTCATTAGACTGGATATCTGATATTTTCTGAAAAGACAAGTTTAGGGTTGTTGCGGTAAATGATCAGTTAGTGGTTCTTTTTGAAATTTTAACGTGGTTATCTGTTCTAAGAAATATTTTAAGACCAAAAAAATGAATTAAAAATAATAATTAATTAATTGTTTCTTGCTGTCAAATTGAAAAAAAAAAACTTAATCAATTTTTTATTACGTTCAAATTCGAAAATGAAATATAAAATATAATCTGTTTTGGAGTCATTCTATTTTGTTCAAATTAAAAAAAATTTAAGTAATTGTTTAATTGGGTTAAAATTGGAAAACAAAATTCTGTTTTTCAATATGTATTCTGTTTTTTTTTCAATTTTTTTTTAAAAAAACTTAATTAATTGTTTATTGGGAGTGGTCTTTATTATTTTGAGTCTTTTGGTTTTAAAATAGGCATATGATATGAAGAAAAGAAAAAAATTGTTTATTAAAATATTTAGTTAATATTTTATTCTTATTATTATATTTTAAGCACTGTCATGCTTTTAATTTTTAATATTTAATACAGGTAAAAAAAGAAGAGGAAAACACCGGATGTTAAAAACAACAAAAATACGAGGATTGGGAAGAGCGTACGAGCGTCATTGTGGTTCTCAAGATGGTTTATCCGCTCAAGCATCAGTTTTAGAAGCTGAATATTGGAATGATAAAGTGCATAGTTTGGAAGTCCAATTAAAAGAAGCTCGCGAAGATCAAGGCAAACGAGATGCTATTTATGCAGAAAAAATAGATTATCGCATTTCCCTTCTAGAAATATTTAGACTCAAATTTTAAATTTGTTTAAAACTACTATTATTTATGTCTTGATTTGGTTTGTATTTGATTTTAATTGTTATTATTTTTAATTTATAATATATTCTATATTATGTTTTTGAGCATATTTATTCAATTTATTTTAATTAATTAAATTAATATGATATATGTATTTATTTATAAATTTTGGTATGATTTTTGGGAAAAAATAGGATCCCACATTTATTTGACAAAATTAAAAATTGATTCTAAAAATTTATAGTAGCGAAAAAATGTGAAAAAATGATTTTGTCACAAATAAAAATTCAGTTGCGTAAAAATAATTTCGTCACAAAAAAGTTCAGCGGTGTAAAAATAATTTCCTCACAAAAAAGTTTAGAATTTATTGTGAAAAATGATGTTGTCACAAAAAAAATACAGTTGTGAGAAAATGATTTCGTCACAAAAAATATCAATTGTGAAAAACTGATTTCATCACAAAACAATTCAGTTGCGGAAAAATGTTTTCGTCACAAAAAAAATCAATTGTGAGAAAATGATTTCGTCACAAAAAAAAAAACCAGTTGCGAAAAAACGATTTTGTCACAAAAACAAAGTGAGTTGTGAAAAAATAATTCTGTCACTAGAAAAAATCAGTTGCGAAAAAATGATTTTGTAACAAAAAGTATTTTTGTGCGACAAATTTTGTTTCTCAAAAAACAAGTCAGTTGCGACAAAAAAAATTTAGCGACGAACAACGTTGGTCGTCTTATAGTACATTTTGTGAAAAATATAGTTCATCACTTTAAATAACTTCTGTAGCGTCGAAATAATAAATTTGTCGCATAACACCTACTGCGAGGGTGCTGTTGCAGCGAATTGTTTGCGACAAACTTTTTGTCTGAACAAACTTGCTGAGACAAATTAATAGTTTTTACGACAAAAAAAATTCGTCGTAAAAACTACTATTTCTAGTAGTGGAATGCTGGTCAAAATATCACATATTCATCTTCTATAAAAACAATTTGATCCTTTAATAAGTCTAACTTTATAAAATGATGACTGTAATCCCATTGTGAAATATTAAAACTACGATAGAACTTAAATGAGTATAGGATTGTTTTTAATTTCTTCGATTTTAGATTTTTCATACTGATATATAGTAATCAAGATAAAAGAAGTGCAAGAGAGAAGTTGAAACTTATTTTTCTCTTTAAAAATAATTGCGTTGAAGTCATTTTTTTTCTATTTGAACATTAGCGTGTTTGTGTTCTTTAGGTTTAACTCTAACTGCATGAGCAAATGACCTTTTATCTTTTGGTCGATTTTGTTGCTTCTTGTTTGAATATAAATTGTCACTCTTGAAGATAGGGTTGTCAAAAAGTGTTGGCGTGAACAATATAATTTCTGTTTTTTTTTTGTCAAAAAAGAAAATTGATCTTTGATTGAAACATCTTCAGTAACCTTGTTTTTTTGTTGACCGGGTCTTTTTCTGGTGGACGTTTCATTGCTTCGTGAAGCTTGGTTCGGAGGCTGATGAATCTTCTTAACCTCAAAGGAAGGTCTGTTTCAACATATTTCTGGTTTTGGGCCATCTTAATTTCAAGCAACCTTGATTTGAACGATTTCTTTCCTAATTTAGCAGGAGCTGTAACTCAATTTTAATATGATGTATGATAATTCAGGATGACTATTTTTTAGAGTAATACTATCTCATTCAATAATATAATATAAAAAAAGGTGAGGAGGCTTAAAGATGATAAAAGGTGAGGAGGCTTAAAGATGATAGAGGAACAATTTCAAAAGATATTATAAAAGCTCTATTTTTAAGTTTAAAAATTTGACGTCTATTCAAATATTATTGATTAGAAACTTCTATTTGTAGTTTTTAATGATTGTTCAAACGAGTCAACTTATACGAAACACGTCCGCTTAAATAGAGGCAGCCTTATAATCGGTGTTTCCTGAGAACCTACGACCACTAACCAATACATGTTTGATTCACGACTAACACGTGGAATCATCAGCTTCTATTCGTTTATTTGCACAAACTATAAGTCTATAACTATTATTCTGATTTGACATTGGATTGATAGAGAAAATAGAGAGAAATGGAGACCAAGGCCAAAGTTTCACAAGTCATTCTCAACTCCGGCCAGAAGATGCCGGCGTTAGCGTTTGGAACGGCGGTTTCGCCTATTCCGCCCCCCGAAACTCTCGCTCCGATTTTCGTCGATGCCATCGAGATCGGATACCGTCATTTCGATACGGCTTCTTTGTACTGCACTGAGGAGCCGCTAGGCCGAGCTGTGGCTCAAGCTGTCGAGCGTGGAATTATTGGGAATCGGAGCGAAATGTTCGTTACTACTAAGCTCTGGTGCAGCGATGCTCATCCTGATCTTGTAGTTCCTGCTCTCAGAGCCTCTCTCAAGTAAGGTTTCTTCATTCTCATATATATAGTCTGAACCGAAATAGTTAAAAAAACTTTCTATCCCTATATTGCATTAAAACTAAACGGTTTAGTTTGGTATTTTGTTTTGGTCGATTAAACAGGAGGCTGGGACTGGAGTATGTGGATTTGTATCTGATACACTGGCCTGTTAGGTTAAAACAAGGATCCCCACTTATCCCTTCTCATGAAGATGTTCTTCCCTTTGACATGAAAGGTACATGGGAGGCCATGGAAGAGTGTTCTAGACTTGGTTTAACCAAATCCATAGGAGTTAGCAATTTCAGTACCAAAAAACTCAATTTTCTCCTCGAAAATGGTACCATCCCTCCTGCAGTTAATCAGGTAACCAGATATGCCACTTCAATTTATTTTTTAAATCGTTCCATATTACATTATCTCTGCAATTTGAACGAATATAACATCATTCGTATGTATAAAAACCTTTTATAGCACGAATGGTGTAGGTGGAGATGAATGCAGGGTGGCAGCAGAAACAAATGGTCGAGTTCTGCAAAGGAAAAGGGATTCAGGTGAGTGCCTGGTCTGCTTTGGGAGCTTCTGGAACATTTTATGGCTCGGGTGCTGTCGTAGAGAATAATATTCTTAAAGAGATTGCACTCTCCAAACAAAAGACTCTAGCTCAGGTATGCGAGAAAATGGTCATGTAATGTCTTGAAGTAAATTCTTGAGCGTTCTTTGAGAAAATAGCTTTTTTTGGATAGTTTTAGGGAACCCATTAAGCTCGTATCGCTTCTATAAGTGATTTGAAATGACGAAGATAACTAGTCGTGCCAGTTTTAGACCATGTTTTCGAGTTTACCATCAATTTAGAAATGATTATAATCATTAAGAAGAATAATTTGGTTTTCCATTTTACCATTTTGAACTTCAAAATAGGTGGCATTGCGATGGGTAGTCGATCAAGGAGCGAGCCCAATCGTCAAAAGCTTCAACAAGGAGAGGATGAAACAAAACCTTGACATTTTTGGGTGGGAACTGACTCAGGATGAACTTGATAAAATCAGGCAAATTCCACAAAAAAGAACAGTTTTCGGAAATAATTTTATTCATGAAAATGGACCAATCAAGTCAGTTGAAGAACTTTGGGACGGTGAGGCTTAGCTGATAACATTATAATATATATATACAGCCCTGTATTATTGTGTTTTAAGAACCTCAAAACACCACAAAAACCATGTTACCAAATTCCAGTCATAATCGTTTAAAATTACATTTCCAAATAGACAACATGGTGTGTGATTTTATTACGATGTAAATTTATGGATAGTAAACTTGATCTTATAATAGGGTTTAATAAAAAAAAGTTACGAATAAAATATTTCTTTAGAAGTGATTATGATTGTAAACGTGGTTTTACGGCTAAGTGTAAGATTATATTTTAGGTGGAACTAGAAAAATATCCCACGTCTTGTTGCGGGTTAATCATATATATATATAAATAAGTAAGTAAATTAATAGTTGTATAAGTACTAAAAAGCTCATAAACATTTATTTTATAAATCATAAAACAAAAGATTACAAACATTTGTTTTACAACCTAAAATATAAATAAACACAAAATTATTTTACACCCCATAACATAGGTAATACAAAAAATGAGTTTTTTTTACAAATATACATAAACATGTCTGAACTAACACGTTTTTTTTTTAATTTTCTTACTTCGTGCTCCTTTGATGCTTCAAGTGGTATTTTCTTCTTATCAAGGTTGATCATTCTTTTTCCTAGAACAAAAAAGTAATCATTTATTTATATTTATAATATTAAAAAATATATGATAAATTAATTTTAATTACACTAATATTTGTACTATATAAAGAATCGTGGAACAATATAAACTTACCAAACTATAGTTTAGTATATCAATTTTCATGTAAACATCCAAGAATTATGCCATATTTAGAAATATTTGGTATAATTTAACACGTTTTTACACGATTGTTTTATAAATTGTCAAGAACTTCTCGATATACGACATTTTTTATACGAATTTGGAATATCTCCATCATTGTTAACAACAATTGTAAGTCATTTTCTAGAAGTCACTCTAGATAACGCGACGTATAATTGGCCATGAGTGAATACTGGTTAAGGAAGATAAAGACCAACTTTATTCAAATATTGTCATTGACTTTTATTCACAGTCATTGCATAACATAACTTAATAAGAAATTGTCTTCATTTTAATATAAATGGTCATTTGTTTTCTGTCGATGAAAGATCAATCCGAGGTATAAATACTGTAGCACCGATGTTAGAGCCGGTTATGATTTTGGCTGCAATAACTTTGTTGCACATTTGTGTTATTACTAATCGTGTACCATTGCATAATCCTGAAGATGAATTCAAATTTCTTAACAACATTATAGGCACATCAATTTTTAGTGTTAACTCGTGTTTGGGGATACCATTAAACTCTAATTTATTTAGAAACTAAATCGGATACAAAAGCTCAAAACATTCTGAATTTCTACATGTTTTACATATAGAATCTGAGCTTAAATAAGTGTGACTTTTACATTGCACTAAATTTAATATAAAGTCATTTATTTCTGTCGTTGTATTATTTTTTGGAGTAATTATTGTTCTTTCCGTTAAATAAGAGTAACTATCAAAATTATTCAAAAAATAGAATGAATAGGATCGTCATATGATTCAATAATTAAATCGGATGGAATTTTAATCCATTAATATTCTTCATTGTTTGGTATAGTTAAATCAGAAATATAACCTTCTCCAATTTTCAATATCCAATCAGCAAAATTATTTAGTTCTTGTTTTTCTACATTGTTTAAACCATTGTTAGACAATCTCATATTTTGTTTTAAAAAGAATACTTGAAAGTATTTCCATAAAAAAGAACTCCTTAAAGAGGCATTGACAATTTCTTCTATTGTTCCTCGTGCTACTTGTCTCAGATCACCTCCTAATAAAATAGTTTTTCCTCCAAATAAATTATTATTATCTTATTTATACATCTTTTGTATAATGTCACATAATGATCTACTAAGAGCTTCAAAGCAATATTTATGATTCATAGGTGCTTCATCCCATATAACCAATGATGCTTTTTGAATTAACTTGGCAAGATGTGTTGATTTTTTTATTTCACATGTAGAACATTCTATTAGACTTAAAGGAATTTTAAATCTATCATGTGCAGGAAGAAGTAGGGAAGCAATTCCTGATGAAGCAACCGCAAGAACAATATTTCCTTCTGATTTAAGTTTACTAATAATAGAATTCCATAAAAACGTTTTTCATGTACCACCATGTCTGTATACAAAAAATAGTCCTTGTTTTTTTGCTAAGATCGTAGAGATAACAAACTCATAAATTTCTCGTTGCTCGTTATTTAATTTGGAAGCTAAAACTGCGTGTTGTGTTTTTAATTTATCTACATCACTATTTCCTTAATTTTTTATTCTTAAAGTATTCTATTTTCTATGATCAGGTTGAGGTAAACTATGATCTTTTAAACAACTATTTGATGAATTAAATAATTTTTTAGTTCGTATAAAACATAATTTTTAAGCTTTGCTTCTGATATAACTAAATTGTTCATTCTATTTTTTTTTTAAAATTATGTAATATATCATCGCAAATATTTTTCCAACTTTTTCAAATAAAACATTAGGATTTGAAACATCGCAAAACAAAGTTATAGTAACAAATAAATATCTTAATTTGGAGCATGTAGTTGTGTTTGCAGCCTATTTTAAAGCATCATCCCATTCGTTATCATCACCCAACATACCTAGTGCTCTACATGCATCTTGATAGCTAGATTGTAAAATTCCATCAACCATTTTTTGTCATCAGAACTGGTAGCTCTTTTTTAAAATTTAATAATAGTCTTAAATAGTATAGTTCACCCGCTGTTGGATGTCCATATGCTAATCTACCTATACATTTACCTTGTTTTCTCAATTTTCAATTTTTATCATGAGCATCCCATATATATTTTATAGGAAATTCTGCATATGATAGCGTAAGAGCTTCTTTATATTGTTTATTTGCATCAAACCACCTTGTTAACATTGAACTTTCAATACCTCGCATGGTGACAACTGATTGAAGAGTTACATTAGAATCAAATATAACATTTTGCTGCAATGACAAGTGAACATGTAATCTTTCAACAGAAGGATGCCTCGAATGTATATGAAATTGAAATATTCTCCAAACAGATTCATACGGGCATAAATATCGGAAAGTGAGATGCGCAAGAATTTCATTAATTTTATCTTCTTCAAAAACAGCTCGAGCTGTATCTGATCGTTTATTAATTTATTTGAAAAGATACTTAATGAGCATAGATTGACAACATGATTCAACGTTAATATGAGCTTTATATCGTACCAACAACTCTCTATTGTATGGAACAACAAATATATTATCAATTTGTACTTCATTTTTATTGATGTAATTTGACGGATTGTCACACCGTTTGTAAGTGACATAACTATTTGTTTCTATGACTGTTTCAGTTTTTAATTGTTTTGGAAATTGTTTTGTGCATTTATCATTTTCCATGCATAGAGAATATGTATTCAAAATTCCACAAGGACCATGAATCATAAATTGACATACCAGTTCATGTGCAATTAGGTCAATTTCTTTGTTTGGAATTTTGCTGAAATAATACAATCAATATCTTGTGGAAGACAACATGGATATTTCGGATCTAACCAAACTAACATATGACAATGAGGAAGACCTCTTTGTTGGAATTCAATTGTCTACACATCTGTAAATATAAAATAATCATAATATTATAATATGAGTTGAGAAATAAATATATTTAAAAATATTAAACTTTAATAAAATATTGTACCTGCTACAAGTGATCCAAAAGGTTTTCCTGATTTGATATAGGACATTATATTATCGAGTTTCATTTTAAATACTTTTGTGACAATATTCGGTCTATCTTCGGCTTTATAACCTGCATTTATATAGAGTTCTTTTATAATTTCTTGCTATTTTTGTATTACATGTAAACGTGATGAATCGACAAATTTCCATTTCACCCTGATAATTATTTATCATATACCTAACACTTCCAGTATGGGAAGATGGTAAAATTATCATTTTTCCAGTATCATTAGCATTTGTTTCCTCTTTTGATATTGCATTGTGTATTTCTGTATAAATCTCAATCCTAAACGTTTTTTGATTTTTTTTAATAAAATCTAATCGATATTCTTCAAGAGTTGCATATACATCCACTAAATATTGCTGGAATAATCTACCACATTTTAAGAAAGAAAAATCATTCAATTTTCTATCTTGAATTTGATATGAATAGGAATTTCTCATTGATATTCTTTCTGTTAGAATATTCAGTGTATTAAGTTTCCTTGTATATGCCTCTAAGTTCTCTATATATTGAGAGCCTTACTATTGGTTAATTCTTGAATTACATCTCTAATGCATCAATAAAACAAAAAGGAATATTTTCTAATAAACACAAAATCCTAGCCGCTTCCTGCGGCTACTTCTCTCTTTGTTTTTTTAACAAAGACAACAACTGAGATGCTACGTAGAACATGTGCATGTTAACATGGTATCAGAGCACGTGTGATTCTGGGAATTCTGAACATCCTCAACAAAGATGGCTGGCAATGAAGTCGTGGTAAGTCAAATCCCTAATGAATTAACAATGCAGATTGCTGCCATTCTGAGAAATGGTCTCAGAACACAACAACGAACAACTAACCCCGAGAATTTATCCCTAGGGATTAAACTTGGTGGTGACAACTATGCCATATGGGCAAACCTGATGAAGAAAGCAATTAGGAGAAGGGGGAGAGGTTCTCACATTACAGGGGAGCCGACACCTCCATCCAAAACTGACAAAACATATACAAGGTGGGAACAAGATGATCAATGTGTTTTCACATGGATTATCCAGAATCTTGAATCCAACTTGGTGAATAATGTCTCGTAATATCCCACTGCAAAAGCCCTCTGGGATGGGTTAGCCACCACATACAGTTCTGGTACAGATTCGTTACAGGTGTTTGACCTTCATAAGAGGGCTAATTCATTAAGGCAAGGTCCGATACACTAGAAGACTTGTGGAACAAACTACAGAACATTTAGACGTCTATAGGTAGGCGAGATCCGAACCCTGTGAAAGACCCATAAGTCATTCAGATCTACAATAAGAAGACTCAAGAACAAAGACTCTATCAATTGCTAATGGCGATTAATGACAAGATGGAACCAGTCAAGAGAGATATCTTGAAAAAGGATCCTCTTCCTTCTATGGAAATAGCATATGCTACAATACGAAGGGAAGTGGTCAGGCTTAATATACTAAAATTAAGTTCTTCTGATAGTGACTCGATTGAAATTGAAATGGGCTTGGTTGCTAAAGATTATGCACAGAGGTTTAAATTTCGATCCAAAGAGAAAGAAGATAAATCCAAGTTGTAGTGCACTCATTGTGTGATGAAGAAACACACTAAAGAGACATGTTTCCAGCTGGTGGGCTATCCAGAATGGTGGGAGGACGGTCATAAAGATAAAAATAACCAGCGTTTCAGATCTAATGTCAAACGGGCTTCGTCTACAAGTGGCGGTGAAGATCCGACTAAAAATGAGCAAGGAAGTGGTACTGGTTTTGGAGGAATGGCGGCGAACTCCTATGAAAAACTTGGAGGTAAAGGGTTTGAGAAATCAATGAATTGGATCTTTGATTACGGGGCTACGGCCCCCATGTTTTATGATCCTAAAGACTTTGGTGACACATCATTTCCAAAGAAGTCCCATATTGAGACTGCTAGTGGAGAAATTTGTGAAGTCAAAGGGGAGGTTCAATTATTTTTTCGGAAAAAATGAAAATTAAAAACTGCCTCTACATTCCTTCAATATCCTTAAAGTTATTATCTGTTAGTCAAGTGACAAAACAACTCAACTGTGTGGTTCTTATGTATCCATTTTTTACATTTTACAAGACATTCGTACGAGGGAGATCATTGGGCGTGGTACTGAACAATGAGGTCTCTATTATGTTGATGAGGTAGTTCATAAGGGACATGCCATGCTTGTTCACGGAAGGGTAAAATACACCCGTCATCCTCCACGTTTGCAGCTTGTAACAAGTTAGTCCCTCTCCTTTGAGGCCGTAATAAAGGGGTCCTTATCGTTTTATTGGGTAGAATAAAACCATCCTTTTCGAGTCCAGCCCAACATTTGTCCCCATAATACCCTTTGACCAGCCACATCAGCGATCCACGTAGGACGCTGATGTGGCAACCCTAAAACTTAAACCCGGCCCAACAACCAATCATAACCCAATAACTCAGCCCAACCCTAATTAATAACCCGAAATCAAATCCAAACCCTCACTTACTCCAAATTCCTAATCCCTTCCTCTTTTCCCAATTATCCTAACGATCTTGATTTTGGTTTCTCTTTCTTCCGACATGAAGAATTAAAATCAAGAGAAGCAAACACACAGATTAATACAAACCGAGCTGATAATACAAACCACACAGATTAGTGCAATATTTCTCTTTGGCATTTTAACAAACACCTTACAGGTAATCTACAAACAAATGGATCCATCTCTTATGTTCTTTCATAAAATTGTATCAATCCGCCATTAAAACTATACCAAGCTATCAGACAAGGTCTGAAAAAATTGAGATGGTGCACGTTAATCATAAGCCAAAATTAAAATCTAAAAAAGTAAAATAAAAACAAAAATCAAACTAATTGGAAAAATAAATCCAATCCATCATCGTTGATTTGCCATAGTAGAACCACATAGCTTATTTCTAGCCATTTGTCACTCGTTTATGATTTTTACTCTGAAAAACTATATTTGTCTCGCATTGTTAATAACATCAAATACATAAATTGAATCGAATTTTCTTAGACCTCAAGGACTTGAAAGCAATTTTAGCTTTCTTGTTCACAATATCTGTCTCGTGTATATGATTCTGTTACATTGATACTCGAAAAGAAAAGAAAAACTGCATATCCAGAGAGAGAGAAATAAGAAGAGACGAAAAACGATGTCTCGATTGCCAGGAGGAGAGATGACGCACGTAGAGCGGTGTAGAGGCGTTAAGCTCGGTTAAGCTCGTAGTTCACCCCGACCCATGAGGAAGGGATTAGGGATTTGGAGTAAAATTAGGGTTTTGATTTGATTTCGGGTTATTAGTTAGGGCTGGGCTGGGTTATTGCGTCAGGGTTGGTTCTTGGGTTAGAAATTGGGCTGGGTTATTGGGTTAGGATTGGTTGTTGGGCCGTGTTTAAGTTTTAGGGTTGCCATATCAGCGTCCTACGTGGATCGCTGATGTGGCTGGTCAAAGGGTATTATGGGGACAAATGTTGGACTGAACTCGAAAAGGATGATTTTATTCTAGCCAATAAAACGATAAGGACCCCTTTATTACGGCCTCAAAGGATAGGGACTAACTTGTTACAAGCTGCAAACGTGGAGGATGACCGGTGTTTTTTACCCTTCACGGAACAACCGAAAGGCAACTTTGGTTATGGCACCGGAGACTTGGTCATCCTTCTTTTAGCTATCTTAAGATTTTGTTTCCTAGTCTTTTTTTGAATAATTCCATTCATGAAAAATGTTAAACCTGCATTCTTGCAAAAACTCGTAGGGTCTCATTTAATCAAAGTAATAATAGAGTTGATTATGTTTTTTCGCTAATCCATTCTGATGTTTGGGGTCCAGCACAAAATTCCACTAACAATCAAATCAGATATTTTGTTTTATTTGTGGATGATTTCTCAAGAATGACTTGGATATACTTCATGAAACATAAATCGGTAGTACCATAAATATTTGTTTGATTTTACAAAATGATTTTGACTCAATTTGAAAAAAAAATATACAGATTCTCCGTTCTGATAATGGAACAGAGTTTGTCAACCAAAAAATGCATAATTTTATCAAAACAAATGGTCTTATCCATCAAAGCACTTGTCCAAACACACCTAAACAAAACGGTACTTCAGAACGAAAAAATCGTACTTTACCTGAAAAAACTCGTGCTATTATGATTGAATCTAGAGTTAATCATTCTCTTTGGCCAGAATCTCTTGCTACAGCTACGTATCTTGCAAATCGTGTACCAACCCAATGTTTAGGAAATAAAACTCCATTACAAGTGCTTGCCATCCAAGTTACAATTCCATCTGTTATGACCTTACCACCTCGTGCCTTTGGTTGTTCTGTGTTTGTTCATATCCCTAAAACTAGTCGAAACAAACTTAATCCTTGTGCTGAAAAGTATGTATTTGTTGGATACGGTGTTCATCAAATAGGATATCGGTGTTACAATCCGGTTACTCGTCGAATCTGTGTCACCATGAACTGTGACTTCTTAGAATCCAATTATTTTTTTGACCACCAATCTCGTGCTTAGGGGGATAAAGTAAGTGAATCACTCGACTGGTTGCTATATGAAAGTTACTTTGAGGATGTGCCGACATAGTCGGTAGATGGCGCCACCGAATACGCCTCTTCCAACATAAAGGAGACTGACAAGGCAGTTCTTACCACCAATGATTCTCCTGAAGACAATGTCCAACAAGAAATAAATGCCATGGATATTACCAGCGAATCAGCCGAAAAAAATGTCCATCAAGAGGTAAACAATTTACAATGTCATAATTCACAAAATGCTATTGACCATGACATTTCATGAAGTTCATTTGTTGAAACTTAAACTCCCGTTCTTCCCCCAAGAAAAAATAGAGGGGTTCCTCCTGACTGGTATTCACCGGAACACGTCCCTCGTGCTTCTACATATTCGGTAAAAATGGACAGGAAAGGAATAACGAAGATTGCAAAGGCGTTTTCAGCTACTATTCTCTCCGAACAAATCCCTAAAACAGCTCAAGAAGCTAAGAAGATGACTGAATGGCATGAGGCAATGAATACCGAAATGGAATCTCTAAAAAGGAATGGTACATGGGAGAATAGTGTGTTACCACAAGGGAAGAAAGCAGTCGGGTGTAGATGGGTGTTTAATATAAAATATAAATCTGATGGCACCATTGAGAGACACAAAGCAAGATTGGTTGCCAAAGGATATACACAAACATATGGTATAGACTACTCTGAAACGTTCTCTCTGGTTGCAAAGATTGATACTATCAGAGTTTTACTTTCAATAGTCGTGAATAAAGATTGGCCTCTTCATCAATTTGATGTAAAGAATGCTTTCTTACATGGAAACTTGGAAGAAGAAGTATATATGGAACCCCCACCAGGGTTCTCTGATGGTTTTCAAGAAAATGAGGTATGCAAACTGAAAAAGGCATTATATGGGCTCAAACAGTCTCCTCGTGCTTGGTTTGGTAGATTTACAATGGCAATGAAGCAGTATAGCTACAAACAGAGTAATGGGGATCATACCTTGTTTTACAAAAAAAGAGGAGAATTAGTCACTTGTCTTATAATATGTGTCGACGATATGATTATAGCGGGGAATGACGAAGAATAAATTAGCTCTCTTAGGAAAAACCTCTTCAAGGAGTTCGAAATGAAAGACCTTGGGGGATTGAAGTATTTCCTAGGAATCGAGGTTCTTAGGTCAATGGGATGGATTTATATCTCCCAACGGAAATATATATTGGATTTATTAGCTGAAATTGGCATGGTATATTGCAAACCAAATGACACTCTTATGGTTGTGAATCACAAAATAAAGATAATTGAAGGGGCCAGACCAGCGAATAAAGAAAGGTACCAAAGGTTGCTGGGAAAATTGATTTACCCGGCTCACACTCGACCCGACATTGCATACGCTGTGGGAGTAGTTAGCCAGTTCATGTATTATCCTCAAGAACACCATATGGAGGCAGTAATGAGGATTATTCGATATCTCAAAGGCACACCCGGAAGAGGCATAATTTTTAAGAAAAATGGACACCTTGATGTTGAAGTATTCACAGATGCTGATTGGGGAGGGAATCCTAACGACAAGCGATCAACTACTGGCTACTTTACTCTTTTTGGAGGTAACTTGGTGACTTGGAGGAGTAAGAAACAGAAAGTAGTATCACTGTCAAGTGCTGAATCATAATTTATAGGAATCGTTAAGGGGATTACCGAGATACTTTGGTTAATGAAGATAATGAAATAAATCGGATCCCCTCTGAAGTGTCCAACTCAGTTAATGTGCGATAATAAAGTTGTGATTAATATTTCAAAGAACTCGGTACAACACGATAGAAAAATGCATGTTGAAATAGATAGGCACTTCATAAAAGAAAAGATTGAAGATGGGACAGTCGAACTTCCGTTTGTTAGATCCGAAGACCAACTGGCAGACATCCTGACAAAAGCGGTTACTGCAAGAACATTCGAATCAGGTTTATCCAAGTTGGGTATTGGTGATCCCACTACACAACTTGAGGGGGAGTGTTAGAATATTCAGTGTATTAAGTTTCCTTGTATATGCCTCTAAGTTCTCTATATATTGAGAGCCTTACTATTGGTTAATTCTTGAATTACATCTCTAATGCATCAATAAAACAAAAAGGAACATTTTCTAATAAACACAAAATCCTAGCCGCTTCCTGCGGCTACTTCTCTCTTTGTTTTTTTTAACAAAGACAACAACTGAGATGCTACGTAGAACATGTGCATGTTAACACTTTCTCATTTTGAATTTTTTGCCTCTGAACTCTTCACTCTATTTTAAATCAGGTTTATAAACGTCTTCACCATGAGGAAAAAGAAGTGGATATTGTAGTGACATAAATTTAGGATGTAATTTCGTGATTATTTTTAAAAGATTATATTTATGTTGTATTATAATATCTCTTTGAGAATCGAACTCTCCGATATCTCCAACTATCAAACCACCAATTTTATTTGAAGAAGGCTCGTCATATTGTTTACTATCTGTTTTTCTACGACTTATTAATCTCAATTTCAATGAAGGAACTAATTTTTCATTAACTCTATCTTTAACACTACGAAATAATATGACTAAATTATTCGTTTCATCAAGCATGTTTATAAAACCGTCAATAATTTCATGTTCAAGAGGATCCTGAGAATTCATAACGTTAAACCGGTTACTTACCTCATTTTGAGTATCGTAAATATATAACTGAGCAGATTTTGGACATTCTCCATCGGGTGGTATTAACAATCCCATCAAATGATGAATTTGACCGTCAATTTTAAATATATAAGGCGATGTACCATTATTAATTGAAATATTAACCTTAGCCCCACATTGAAGAGAATGCAAACATCGAATTATAAGCTCTTATATTTTTCGAATTATTTTACTACTCTCATTATTATTTGGATTTAATAAATTATTCAAGAATACAGGAGTAGGTTCTCATAATCTTATTTTTACTTTACCACTTAAACAACACCTTCCAAACTTATATATATTCGTATTTGATTTACCTTTAAGAAATTCATTAAACCAAAATAAATCACCGCAATATTCACATTCAATATTTTTTTCTCCAAAATCTACATAAGATTCATCTTCTCCTGATTAAGAAAAACACAATTTAAACAAAAATAAAAGTAAATACATTAAATAATTATATATATATATAATATTTATTAAACATAAAAACAATATATTTACTTTTTTCGTTTTCTGATGAAAAGCTTGACTGCAATTGACCTTATCAATCAATTTGAACTGTCTTTTACTTTGAGAGGCATTGGCCAGTTTCCATAGAAGATTGACCGGTCTGCATGAAAATATTACGCTTACTTAATATTTTATAAGTATGTGTAATCCATATACATCTACACCAAACAATAAAACAATATTCATAAACACGTTTGTCTCAGTATTTTTATAAATAAAATTAAAAAATCTTGTGAAAAGTGAATTAAAAAAGAATCTACTAACTCGTTCTCCCTTCTTTGAAGAGTAACCTTTTTCCTACTCCTTAATAGGAATTCTCACCTGGTTAACAACACAAAACTCAAACTTGAGGAGGACCCTTTATTGTCACCATCTTAATATTACAACAATATATGATTTTATGTTTCTATTCTAAACGAAGAACACACAAAAACAAATTATAACAAAAACAAAAAATTCTACTATAAAAGAGACAGAGACTACACCACTGCTACCCCAAATATAAGAGGCACTTATAGAAGTGGAACAACTGGAACCTAGAGCGGAACAACATGTTACATGAAGGTCATGAAGATGTAAGTGGACTAAAGTTCATTAAGATTCAACTTTATGAACTTATTTTGTCATATAATGTATGTTTATATTCGTTACGTTACAGATCGAAAACAAAACTCTTATAAAAATATGAATATGAGGTTAAGTAGTGATTCACTATTCATAAGTACAGAGAATCACTATTTTACTTTAGTATTTACAGGAATAGGAATGTAAAATCATTAATAATGTCTTAAAAATAGAGGAGTTTATCCCACCGAAAGAAAACTCTCTTTTTATTTTCACGTGCTCCCGTGCCCCACTCTCTTTCTTCTTCCCTTCTACGGATTCTCTAGCACAAGTGTGACTCAGGATCATACTGATTCTCCTAGTTCGACTTGATAAATCCCGTTTCCCGAACATTTCCACCCTCTTTTTATTCTCTAGTCACCTATCAAAATGGGTGGCTTTCTCCGTGGTCTTAAGCTCTAAGAAGAAAGCATAAATAAAAAGGAAAATAATCTCATTCAAGTTAGTCGGGAAAGGTATAGCCCACACACTTACTTCCATTGAGATCAAGGGATGGCAACGGGCCACTGAGAACTAGGGATGGCAATGGATTGGGATGGGTGCGGGTATAGCTAAACCCGTACCTCATTCCGTCCATGATTTTTTTTCCACAACCAAACCCGCCTCAGATATCCATCGAAACTATATATTTTTAGGTTAATATTAAATTTAATATTTAAATATAAAAATACTATTTTCAAAATATATGCTAGATGATTATGAAATATTTTCTAATCTATTAATAGTTGATATATGGTTTTGGTATATTTTAGTAAATAGTTTTTTAATTTAATTAATAATATTATTAGAGAAACTGAAAAATAAAATCTAATATTTAATTGTAGAATGATATTTTCAAAATATAAGGTATTCTAATTAGCAAATATTTCGTATTTTTGTTAGGTTATTAATAATTGATATATGGTTTTGGTATATGTTAAATTTTTTATTTAATTTAATATAATAATAATATTAATAATATCAGTATCAGTATGAATATCAGTTTTGTAGAAAACAAAAGAAAAATTATTTAAAAGAAAGAAATTAAAAAATCAAATGTAATGTTTAAATATAAAATACTATTTTCTTATTTTTCAAAATATATTGTATATATTAGAAAATAATATATGGTTTCGGTATTACAAAATACAATATTAATGGTAATAACTCTATTTTAAAGTTTAATAAAGAATACTAAATAATTTATTATTTTATATAATATTAATTTAGCGGGTACGTGTCGGGTATTACATAGTGGGTTAGGTTCGGGTTGGGTATCCGTGGGAAATTTCTTAAACCCATAACTCATCCCAAACCCGACGGGTAGTAAATTTTCAAACCCACTACTCATCCGCGGAATTTTTTTAAAGCCCATAACCTATCCCATCGGGTCCGCTCGGGTCAAGTACCCGCGGGTTCGGAAAAAATTGTCATATCTATTGAGAACGCAATAGTACTAAATGATGCTTCAAAATCTGGGCAAACCACTGTCAATAATGAAGTTTTTGACGATGAGTGTTAACTAAGCGATAATAATGATTGTTGTAACGTGATCAAATTATATTTATCCTTGATTTTATATTATTTTTATACTAATTTAATTGTTAGTTTTAATTAATTATGAATAAAAGTAGAGAAAAGTGCCCATAAATACCTACTTAAGTATGTAATACCAAAGTGGTACTCGGTTTTAGAAAAGTTTCATACCTAGAAGAATAATTTGGACAAAAATACCCTCTAGGATATAAAAGGGGGCAATTTGGTTACAACCCACTTTAAATCACCTTCTAAGCGTGACTTTTGGGTTTCAATTCCCTCCATTTTCACTTTTCTAATTTTGAGGAGAGAGAAACAAAAAAACCAAGAGTGAACCCGAAAACAAACTTCAACCCAACCGTGAACAAACGTTTGAGTCAACGGCATCACTTCCGACTCTGATCAACGGTTAAAAGCGGACGTTACCGGCGACGATAGACATTCTGATATAGTTCACGGCGGCGTTATACTCCAAGAGGTTAGTTTTATATTCACAGTGTTTTTTCTGTGGCCGGACGAGGCATTGTAACGTCCTAGAGTAGTCTGGAAAGTCTTCTTTTGGCCGGACGAGGCACTGTATCTAGCAACATATTTCTCAGTATTGTAATGGACAGTAACAAGTTCTCCGGCGACGTTTTTTCTTAATTGCTGCAGTTCTATATCGATATTTTTGTTGTTGCTGTTGTGATGTCGTTGGTTTTTCCTGAAATTTCGCGTGTTAGTTAAGAGTTGAAGATGCTTGGATGAGATTGTAGGTGTTATGTTAGTGTCGATGTTGATATAGGCCAATGTCGATGGAGCAGACAGTGGTTAGTTGATTGTTAGGCATGAATCACAACCTCGCCATGAAATTGTAGCCCTATCTAGCAATGTGTGTGTTTCACCAAGTATTTGCATCATATACATGAAATGTTGTTCATATCTAGCAATGCATGCAATTTGTGTTGCCATGTTTAGCAATGTCAGTATTGTATTTACAATAACATACAACACGTCTAGCAATGTAATAGTGAATCTGCAATATATCTAGCAATGTGTATATAGTTAGTTGATGTTGTTGTTTGGTTATTAAAACCTGTGTAGTGTTTGGTTGGTAATGTCTAGGATTGGGCATAGTTTTTATGTTATTGTGTGATGATTCCGATACATGTTACTACTGCAATGTAAGGATTATGATTAATTTGACTCGAATTTGCGATATATGCAGGCAAACATGACTAAGACGGGCGTATTCTACAGGTATGGCTTAGTCTGTATAATCAACCTACTAAGACGGAATATAATTACAATAGAACATATAGAGCTGCAAAAGACACCCCGCTCTATATGTTTCTGAAAACATCGTTCGATGTAAGGAACGAGAATCTGAAGCTAAAAAAATTCCACAACCTGATTGTGGAATTTTGTAGTTTTTACGATGTGAAAATGAAGGCTTTCAAGATAGGTCGTAAGTATGTTAAGCTAACTACGAAGGATGTGAATGCCATATTTGGGCTGAAATACGGGAACGAGGAGATGCCTCTGAATAAAACAGGAGCCTTTATCGGTCGATTCGTTGATGGAGCTGAGAACGATTCGATGTTAATGCATAAATATTTTTTGAGTCCCCGCACAAGGAGGAGTAGGCCGACGAACGACAAATCAGTGTCTAATACATTGATAAAGGTGAACAAACTCTCAAAATTTGAATTTGTTTTCAATTGTTGTAGCAGCATATTAGTGTGATGTTGTATTTTTACACATGTATAGCAATGTGAGCGCACTCAATCTAGCAATGTCAAAATATGAGTAATTTGTTTGAAATGCTTTTGCAGTATATTAGTATGTTGTTATTTTTTTACATATACGTAGCAATGTCTTCGTAGTATATATAGCAATGTCAAATAGGATTAACAGTTTTGAATTGTTTTTGCAGTATATGAGTATGATGTTATTTATTTTGTAGGAATCGATAGAGACAGCAATAAGGGTCGGAGGGGAGGACGAGGCGAAGGACATTGCTCGTCTGTTGATACTTTTCATATGCTCGACATTGTTCTTTTTAGTGTCAGGCGATGTGGTTGGCTGGACAACATTTTTCTACATGGAGGATCTAGAGAAAATAAACGACTACGACTGGTCTAGAGCTATAGTTGAGAAGCTACAGAAGTCATTGGACAAATGTATTAAGGCCGATAATCCTGGTAGAGTGATCGAATGCATTGCTCTTCTATTTGTAAGGACGGTGGCTTATATTATTACGTTAGTTTTTAAAACCATATTTGAATGTTGTGTTATTTTGTATGCAACCTTTTTTGATGGATCACAGTTTCATCGACATTGAAATACCAAGGCCAAACATAATCCCTAGGTGTTATAAGTGGTGGGGATTGGAGGAGAAGGAGTCAACTTTTGAAATGATTCATATGGTTAGCCAACTCAGAGACGCGCAGGTATGATAAATATGATTTGGTAGATGATAAATATCTAGCAATGTTTGGATTTAACTAATCTAGCCATGTATCATAGTATAACTTATCATAGCAGTGGCATCGAAGCCCTAAATAGCAACAACGTATCTAGCAATGTATCATAATATAACCTATCTAGCAACTCCATATTCAAAGCAATCACAATCACTTGAACCTAAGTAGGCCGTATTAGTATTTCATAAATCGCAACAATGATTAAATATTGTGAGGCAATCACATTTGCCTATTTTAATGTCTATTATACTGTCAAATTTTATTTGTCATCGCCTACAAATGATATAACAAGTATCTAGCAATTTTATCATAACCTATCTAGCAATGTCAAGCACTGCTAAAGAATAGAATCAAACGAGTCAAGTAGACGTTGTATGTAGTAATGTTAACAGTTTTAAAACATACAAAATGAAAGATAATGAGTTCTTATCCAAGGATATCAAGAAGAAAAAAAACAAACTTAAGTCTACAGGTTTGTTATGTTCAAAACGGAGCATCATAGGACCTCCTGTTGTGTCCTGATTTGAAACAGCGGCCATATCGGGACTGGCTGGTGGTTACCTCTCCTCTTGATGGAATACGTTTTTTTCTCGGCCGCCCCACGCGTCTTTTAAAGTTCGGTGTATTAACCAATGGATCTCCATCATCGTTAGTGGTAGTAGCTTCACCGAAATTTGTTATAGCCAGTATGTTAAAAGAATAACTGGACCTGAAATTTGCAGCAGTGAAAAAGGGCTCCACTAGAGTCATCGGATCTTCGCTTAAAGATGCTATTGCAGCCAATGCATGTGGGCATAGGAAATATTCTTGCTTCCAAGAACCACCTGTACATTTGAAATCAAGGATGTTTACCGCCATTATTTGTTCTGATAAAACCTCAACATAAGCGGCAGAATACTTGCGTACTAACCATGGTTGACCGCATTGTACATTCTCTTTAATCAACTTGTCAAACTCGGGGCATAAGTGGGTGTTCCAGCCTTGACCCTCTGATCAACGTCGAGACATTTGAGTCATAAGAAGAACTCTAATCTTGTCGACCAATTCAACTATATGCATATTACATAAGTTTTTAATTTGCGCGTTGAATGATTCAACAGCTGTTGATGCCATCGCCCCATACCGTTTGCCTTTGATATATGCCTGAGCATACTTTTCTGGTGGCAAATTATTTAGAAATTTGGTGATACAATCACCCCCTTGGAGCTAAAACTGTGATAGTCGTTCGTTAAAAAGGTCCACCGTCGGGGCATAAGCACAACTATTAAACATCACTAGTATATTTTTTATATGGACTCTATTTGTCTGTTCAAGAGATTTATTCAAATTTTGAACTAGATGGAAGATACAATAAGTGTGTTAGTCATTTGGATATAGACTTGCAACAGTGTTAATAATGCCAGCATGACGGTCTGAAATAAACGTTATTTGGCGCCCTAGCAAATATAGTTTAGACTTTGCAAAAACCAAAACCAAAACCAATTGTCTGAGTCTTCACTACCAAAAATTCGAAAAGAAATGAGAAATAGACATGCAACAACACGTAAGATTACATTTGTTTCCAGGGTTACACAGAAAAATTGCAGACAGAAAACATTTCTAGATTGTTAGATTGAATAACCGTAAATCGCAAGCTATATACAACCTATCTGGCAACATCAGTCGTAACATTTGTAGCCTCAATCTAGCAGTCTTGAATGGCCGTAAATCGCAAACATGAGACTAACCTATCTAGCAATCTAGCATGGCTTAGATGTGTTTGAAATAAAACATACAGACAACAATCGCAATCTAAATATAACCAATCTAGCAATATTTGCTGATGATATATGTTTCAAATGGGAAACCATATATCTAGCAACATGTAAACTAAAAGATGGACCGACCGTTGTTGCCATCTTTTGCCACTGCTGAGAGCAACACACCACCATGCTTAACTATTAGAAGGGTTCTGTTTCATGAGTTCGGATTATGTCACCAGTCTTTGTAAGAACCGGACAGGGGCAATTCGGACATCATCCATCTGATCGGAGAGGGAAAATTCGAACAGCCTCCACTTACTAAACTGTCCGAACAGAACTAAAGTATTAAAAACATAATCACTTAATGATTAAACTAATTACTTGTTAACTCAAAAGCTAGTGTATCTTTAAACTCGACCCGAATCCATAAAACACAACCCAAAAGCCCATATGGCCCAAAAGATAAAGGGTATAAATACCCAACCACCAACATTAAATAAGGGTAATAAAAATTAAATACAACCATGCAGCTCAATTCTCCCTCTACATTCTATCCAAGTATTAAATACCCACAAAATTCCATAAAACTCTAGACAAAATTACCATCAAACAAAAATAAACCACATCACTGTCAACGTACAATAAACGCCGACACGAATGGAAACCCTGAAGGCACGCGCCGAACGCTATAAAACAGCGTCAGAAAACATTGTCGAGCACTAAATTCAAATGGCAGTCCGTTGTGATATCACGACTCTTTAGTCATTTGAAGTATCCTTTTAGCAATTCTGAAAGAAGTATTGATATCCCCAAATACTACACGCCTTGCATTTTCTAAAACATTCCACGATAGACGATAAGAAATGTCTAAACCGTAGTCTTGCTTGATAGAGGACCATATAGTCTTAGTTGTTACACTTTGGCAGTTCCTAAGAGAATCATGAATCTCATCGGCAATCAAATCAGATGACACATGCCTGCTCTTATTTTTTCTGAATATGGGATTGCAAGTATGGGTATTAAAAAATCTTTTTATGGTCATTAAACCGGTTTTAGAATCAATTGAAGCATAGAGCCTCCATTTGCATCCGTCTAAATCTTTGTTAACACAATAAATTGTGATCTTCCTAAAGGTATTATGCATTTACTCAAAGGTAAAACCATTCTCTAATGCATACCGGGATAAGGATAACCTTAGACCTGCAGTACCATAAGCAAATAACTGACCAACATCGACGATAGCTTCGGCCCATCCAGTTGTAGCAAAATGTCTTCTCTTTGGGGTTGAAATAACTAAACAATTACTATTTTCAGCACTAGTTCGTTGGTTATGGGAGGCTTCTTCGAAAATTTGAACAACCTATTTATGTTTAATTGCAGAGCCTTTTATCGGCCACCTGTTCTTCGATAGCAAACTATGACTCTTGAAACGCTCGACATCAAGGTATACTTCCAAACCAATTAAATATGTCTCGTTATTAAACAAACAATTGTTCTGAGCATCACAGTTGCCTCTAACAAGATCATGCCATATACTTTCAACGTACTGTTAGAGAGTGTCAAAATTTTCAAATTCGGACAACGGAACAATAGTTGTTTCGTGACCAAATTTGAAAATACAAACTTTGGGTTTCGACATATACTACCCTGTATTATAGAAAATTTGGTTAGTTTGTTTTAGGGAAACGTAGAATGCATGAATGTGTTACAGAACAAATCTATCTATATCTTAATTGAACCAATCTAGCAATGTCTCATAACTACAATCACAACATATGGAAACTAACATCTGATAAATCGTAATGTGTGTCAAGACTAGTGCATCACAGTGTGTATGCGTAATCTAGCACCTACTGTTTCTGGGTTTCATAAGTAATGTTCATCTCTAGGAATTTTTATGGTTGTTAACGCTACAAAACGTTATCAATCATGTACAAATCTAAATAAAAACATAAACACACACCTAGCTAACAATAAACCACACACTAACCAAGGGAAATCGCAATGAATATACTGATATCTAGAAATGACTATATTCTTACACAAAACACAACGACATGTATCAGTGCCAAGTAAAAACGCAATGACTATAGCTAATGGTGCATGTATCTAGCAGTGTAAGTATGCAACACATAAAACGCAATGAAATTAGAAGACTCAACCAAAGTAGCAACGACTGTATAAAAACAACTCTTAAATCGCATCCTCGTCTCTTAGACTAAACAGACAGCAATCGCATCATGTTCGATCGGACTAAAAAAACTGCAAATGCTTACCGGAAAGTTAAAGAACAGTGTATCGATCGTTAATCGACCAGAACGATAAAGTAAAAAAAATCTAAACGTTAAAAAATGATTAACATACATGATTTCGACTAGTTCGATCCCATGTTGAGCTGGAAAAACTGAAACGGAAAAAACACAGGCGAGCAGTCCGTAGTTCAGCTTATTATCGATGTGGTCTTTACTGTGTAGTTTCTCAGGTTCTCAACGGGATATAAGATTCGAGAAGTGAAGAAGCTAGTTCACAAGTGCCGAAAAGCTTAGTATTGTCGACGGTTTTTTTATCTTCGGGCTCGAATGTGGCTGGGGAACGGTGGTTTCAAAAGGTGAACGGTTTTTGGGTAGGATCGCCGGTGGCTAACGGTGGTTGCCAGCAAGAAACTAATGACGTTAAAAAAAATCAAACGAACAGAACCTTCTTGGAAAACGGGTATTTTGTTAGGTTAGTAGAGAGAAGAGAGGGAGAGTGACGGCTGGTCATAAATTCAAATTTCAAATTTCTTGATTGGTCCAAAATACCTCATTTTCACAAAATAAGACTTATATACTAGGTTGAGGGTAGTTGTGGTATTAAAAAAATCAGGTCTTGAAACGGAATTGTTTTGTTGAAGTGGGTATTAAGTGAGCATTAACCCATTTTTGGGTACTAGATACTAATATGTTTGGCCAATAGGTACTTAGTAGGTCATTTCCCATAAAAGCATACTCTCATTTGCTTATTTTTCATTTATTAGTGAAGTGGGAGTAAACATGAACAAAAACGAATAAAAAAGAGTTAAGATTGCTAATAAAATGGCTATTATTAAAGAAGTAGGTAAAAGTCAAGGACTTAAAGATAATGAAAATAAATGAAAGAAAATGAAAAGATAAAATATTAATTGAAGATCAAAAGTTAAGATTGCAAATAAAATGACAATTATTAAAGAAGTAGGTAAAAGTCAATGACTTAGAGATAATGAAAATAAATGAAAGAAAGTGAAAAGATAAAATATTAATTGAAGATAGGAAAAAAGAAAAAAAAGATGTTTCGTGTTCTCTAATAAATATAAATCTTATTATTTAATTTAAAAAAATATAATAATTTTTAAATTTATTTAATAAGAATTTATATTTATATTCTTCTTAACTTGAGTTTTGTCTATAGGTTATTAGGGTTCAATAAAAAGCTCATAATTCTTCTTATAAATAAAACCCTAATGCATCATACATAGACACCAGCAAACGTTCGTCAACACAATAACCTACTTTTCTTTTACTTTTCTATAAATTTTCTTCTCTTTTTTTAATTGTTAAAACGATTAGCATGAGCTAATATTTTTGTTCTAGGGTTTAAAACCTCGGTGTATATATATATATATATATATGTTAAAGATTAATTTTTAATTTTGAATTTCTTTCTATAATGTTTTAGTATTATTATTGAATGTATTGCTTTCAATTACTTACGGGTTCAATTGATTGATTTTAGATCTAGGTTGAGGCCGAGAGGTAAATTCTATTTCTGAAATATAATAATATCACTAAGTTGAACGAGTAGTATGCTACAGCCATCATCTAGTGAAGTTTGAACTAGGTTTTTAGGTTGAATGACCCAATTTTAGGAGGTAAGGGACTAGAGATATAACGAGTCATATGAAAAGGTATGTTAATTGTGTGTGATCGAGAGATGATCACAACACTCTCAAAGAGAATGTAACTTTTTAAAAAGATATTTTTAGATTTTATGTAATTATTATTAAAATTTCTTAATAATATATATATACATGTTTTAAAACCCTAGAATTGTTTTAATACATATCTCCTAAAATTTAATTAATTATTTATTTTATCTTATTTTACAACACTAACTATTGATCTTCGGATCTTAATTTAATTATTATTTTATTTAATGTTTTGCTTAAATAATTACTATTTACTCTATATTTTAAATTAAAAAAGTTATTTATTTTTATTTTTTATTTTAGATTTAGCAAAAAAAGATTCCTCATTTGGGTTTGATTTCTTCTCTTTAAATACTCAGAAACTGCACTAGAAATCAAGTTTTGGTTTCGTTGCAGGGGAGGTAATCTAATTTTTTAAGATCTATTTTTAACAGTGGATGCACCGTATTTCGAAATCAAACCGGAGTTGATCAATATGATTCAAAACAATATGTTTGTCTAAGAATCAGAACAGTGCCCAAACACACATCTAGGAGCTCTGTGACACATGTAAGTATACTAATGTTCTAGCCGATGCAATTCGTCTAAGATTTTTTCCATTTTTCTTAAGGGAAACCCAAAGGCTTGGCTTCAATCACTACCATCCAGCTTCATCATGACTTCGGAGAAACTAGCTCAACTGTTCCAATCAAAGTACTTTCTGCTAGTGAAGTTGGCGAAATTCCGAAACGATATCAGCAATTACGCTGAACGAAATGATGAGTCATTGTATGACTTATAGGAAAGATATAAGGAATTATTGCGCAGATGTCCTCACCACGGGATTCTGACATGAATTATAGGCTAAACATTTTACAATGGACTATTAGGGAATAATAAATTGATGATTGATGTTGCAAGCGGATGATCTCTAACGAACAAGATGCCAGAAGAAGCATATGAATTATTGGAGTTGTTGTCCACAAAGAACTACGCATTTGACAAAAAGAAAAAAACTGGAATGTATGCAGTCAACAATGAAGTTGTCATGCAAGAGAAGATAGAAGCGCCGGAGCCGCTGATAAACCAATTGACGATGTATTCAGCTGCAATATCAGATATCAATGCGTATCACCCATCAAATAAATTCATAGAATTCGAAGATGTTTGGTATGTGAGTAATTACCAACATGGACCTAAACCTTATTATTATAATACTTATGAAGCAAATGGAAGACACAATCCAAAATTTTCCTGGAAGAACAACGAGAACGTTTGGAAAGAGGAAAACTTGGAGTAGTTGGAGAAGAAAGAAACCTTTAAAGAGAATGTGAACAGGTTTGCTGAATTGTCTAAAAACTGTTTTGAGAAAAACGAATCAAGCATGAAAAATATCGAAGTCTCAATTCAAAATCACGATGCAAGCTTGAAAACTTAGAGGTTCAATTAGGACACGTATTCTCAATGATGACATCTAGAGTACAAGAAACTTGGCCCAACAACACAAAAAAAACAGAAACAAGCTAATGCAATCACATTGAGAACAGGGAGACAAGTAGGTTTTGGAGCTAATTCCGAAGCTGATTTTGGAGCTGATCGGAGCAGCAAAAAGCCAAAATTTAAGGTTTTGGGGATGATTCAGGGGCTGATCGGAGCAGCAATGGCAATACACCTGACACCCTAAATAGAAGCAAAGGTCTTGGAGCTGATCACAACATACCTGTTCGAAGCGAAAACATACATGGGTGCGACAATAATAGACCTGCATCAGACCTTGATCACACCAAAAGTGCAGCCCAGAATATTCCTCAAATCTCAAAATATGCACCACAAGTTCCCTACCCAAGCCGAAAGAAAAAACAAAATTTTAACGATAAAGTTTCTAAAATTCTTGATCTATTTCGCAGCTTAGAGGTTAATATTCCCTTTTCAGAGTTGGTGGAACAAATTCATAAATATACAAAGTTTCTCAAAGATATCCTTTCTCGCAAAAGGAAATTCAAGGATTTCGAGACAGTTGCGTTGACAGAAGAATGTAGTGCGCTGATTCAAAATAAATTACCACCAAAGCTGAAAGATCCATGGAGTTTTACTATTCCTTGTAAAATGGGCAATTTAGTGTTTGATAAATGTTTATGTGACTTAGGAGCTTGTATCGACTTAATGCCTCTTTCTATGTGTAAGAAATTAGGGATCAGTGAACTAAAAGGGCACCAATATTTCATTACAGTTAGCTGATAGGTCTCTTGTATATCCTAAGTGCATATTAGAAGATGTTTTAATTAAGGTTGATCAATTTCTCATTCGTGCTAATTTTAAAATTTTAGACATGGAGGAAGATAAATTTGTACCACTCATTCTAGGGAGACCTTTCTTAGCTACCGCTAGAACTGTCATTGATGTTGAGGGTGGAAAAATAATTTTACGAGTAGGGGATGAGCACGTAGATTTTAGCATATTTGATGCTTTGAAGCTTCCTAAGAATGACAATTGTTTGATTAATGTGGTAAAGACACACAATGATGGATCCATACATAATAAATTTCATAATCTTAGTTTAGAAAATTCATTAGTAGAAGATGTACTAGATACAACAAGATTAAATGGAAACAGGTTATGAATTGTAATAAAAAAAATATCATTTGATTCACGGGAAGTCTACAACTCAATCACGAGTTATCATAAGTGGCTAAATCCAACCAAGAAGAAAGAGCGAGTTGTAGACACTAATCGTGCTTAAAATTGGGATAGATGTCGTTTCACCGAAGATGATGGAATTGTTTAAGACATCGTATTCCAGAGAATGGGGCTTGTCTCAAGAATTTAGACCAGTTGAACCACTGATATTATCAATAAGTACTTAATGACGATTGGGTGTCAACTACTCTTCATATTTCGCATTGACAATTTCGATAAGTCGAGTTATTGACTTAAAATGAAGCGCTGATTGGGAGGTAACCCAATGTAAATGTGTTTTTTTATCGTATTGTTAAATTTAAAAAACATTAAAACAAAAATTTGATGAAAAATATTTTTGAAAAAAACACTATTCATAAAAAAGAATTAATTTATTTTTATTTTAGGTATTCTTTATATTTATTTTTATTCAATTTTTTGGACGTGTTGACCATCTATTTTTAGAGTTTGTTTTGGTGTTTCTATCACTTGTTTTATTATTTTATTTTGTTTTACTTGTCCTTTGTCGAAACCAATTAGCTTCTACAATTTAAACTCTAATCCCGCAAATTTTAACCTCAAATACGTTTATCAGGTACCAGTTTTCCTTAATGTATTTCTTTATGTTCTTAATATCATTTAATATTGTTTATTGCATATTTTAGGACGTCACAGATTAATTCAAACTTGTGAAGTGACTTTTAATCAAAAACAATTTATAATTGCATGTTTAGATTTTTATTTGATTAGGTTTTTAGATTTTTCTATGCCTAGAAATTATTAAAATTAATAATATTGAAAATTTACTCATAGTTTTTTTTCTTAAATGGAAATTAGTTTACTAATATAATAAATATTTTATGGAAAAAGAAATAGTTGTCACTGAAAAAAAGAAATTACATCAAAATAAATTGTATATTAATTTATTAAAGAATGAGGTTGAATAGTTTTATACTGAGTGACCCGGTCTCTTCCTAATTTGGTCGAGATTCGAGTACAAAGGGAAGGGATTTATGTTAATTCTCAAATGTGACTTGTCTTGTTTTGTAGTTTAATTAGTCTAAGTTAGTAAGTCCTTAGGGGTGCTTCATCACCTAATGCTCCAAACCAACTCGGAGGGATGTCATCGATCTAATGCTCGTTAAATAGATTAATTAGAAAACTTAATTAGACATTGCACAAGTCACATGTATATATATATAATAGCTAAATCATTTATTTTCTAAGTTTAAATGTGTTTTAGGGGTTCCAACTGGTTAGGGATTCATTGAGTGTCACATAGATAAAGAAATAAATTTATATAAAAAACAATGATACAATTGACATATGTAAAAAAAATTGATATTATTTTGGTTTATTAATAACAAGTTTAAAAAATATTTAAATAAATTGTATATAATAAAAGTTTAATTTTTTTTCGAGGCATGTGGAAGATTCTTTAGATTTCTTAAAATTTATATCAATAACATGTAGTTAAGAAATTTGGTCTTAATTTATACCATAGAATAATATCATTTGATCATACTTTAAGTTGTGATATATTACTTTTTGCTAGCGACTAGCAAATTAATAAGTGTGGGGTAATTTGATAAAAAAAATATCATTGATTTTATATTATTTTTATACTAATTTAATTGTTAGTTTTAATTAATTATGAATAAAAATACTATCATTTGATTATTTTTTATTTATTAGAAAAGTGGGAGCAAACATGAGCAAAAATGAATAGAAACGAGTTAAGATTGCAAATAGAAGGGCTATTATTAAAAAAGGTCATAAAAACCAAAGACTTGAAGATAATTAAAGAAATAATAAAAGGAACAAAGTGAAAAGATAAGATATTAATTGAAATTTCGGAAAAAGAAGAATAAAATGTTTCCTGTTCTACACTATATATAAATATTATTATTTAATTTAAAAGAATAAAATAATTCTTTATTTAGTTAATAAGAATTTATATTTATATTCTTCTCGAGATGAGTTTTGTCTCTCTGGGAGATTAGGGTTCAATAAAAAGCCCATAATTCTTCTTATAAATAAAACTCGTATGCATTATACATTGACACTAGCACACTATCGTCAAAACAAGAGCCTACTTTTCTTGTCTTCTTCTCTAATTTTATTTTATTTATTTTTTAGTTTTTAAAACAATGAGCATGATTAGCATGAGCATCTTTTTGTTCCAGGTTTTAAAAAGTCTATATGTATATTTGTTAAGGATTAATTTTTAGTTTTAATTTTTTCTTTATATATATATTATTATTATTGAATCTATTGCGTGCAATTACTTACGGGTTCAATTGATTGATGTTAGATCTATGTAGTCAGCTACTACCAGCATCCTCTGAAGTCTGAACTAGGTTCTTAGGTTGCCTGACCCAATTTTAGGAGGTACAAGACTAGAGATATAACCAGCCATACGAAAAGGTTAGTTGTGTGAGATCGAGAGAGGACCACAACACTCTCAAAGAGAACATGAATTTTAAAACTAGACATGTCTATATTTGATTTAATTAATTATTTAAAGTTTTTAATAAAATATATATACATGTTTTAAATCCTAGAATTGTTTTAATATATATATATATATATATATATATATATATATATATATATATATATATATATATATCCTCAAATTTAATTAATTGTTTATGTTATTTAATTTTATTTTGCAACAATGACTATTGATCTTTCGTTCTTAATTTAATTTTTATTTTATTTTATTTTTTACTTAAATATTTGTATGTACTCTTTATATTTTTGATTAAGCAAGTTAGTCATAAACTACACCGGAAGTCGAACATTTCCGATTTTCCTATCATAATATTAAAAATAACAAAAAATCCCCCTAGTTGACTACCGTGGATAGACCAGTGGGGAAAGACTGCTATACCTTCTCCGTTCACGGAACACTCTCCTCGAACGCCATAGAAGATTTTTGGCCAGAACGCCATAATCCCTGGCTCAAGTCGACACAAAAAATCTAGCATTGTTGGAAGGTGTCACCCTACTCCACAGGGCTACATTAAATCAATTCCCTCTTTCGGTGCTTTTTCCATTCAGTAAAACCCTGACGATTGTCGGAAAGAATAGCTCAACTAACTGTACCTAATGGAACACCTCATCCGCAATAAATGATGAGACAACTCAACAGATGCATGGGTTACCCAAACTCGAGACAACTCAACAGATGCATGGGTTACCCAAACTCCATTAACATGCATTAAATGGTACACATGCGTTAAATGCATTCACTGGAACCAACGTTGGAATTTGAACATGCACGGAAAATGGAATAACTCACATAATGAAAAAGTACCCAAAACAACTAAATAAACATTCTAAACAGAATACCTCTAGGATTTTTAAATCGCCCTCCCACAGTAATATCCCAAACTTTCCACCAAAAAGCTTCTCTAGCTTGTTCCATGGCTCCCGGATTGCAACAAAAGTACTAAAATTCCACTACATAGCACCACCATCCCACGAGGAAGATATCGCACTAGATCTTGAAGTTGGAATTCCCTGTTAAGTCATATGGACACCGCCTTATTGGATGCTTCACTAGAAAGTTTTTTGGTAAGGTTGCACTCGACGGTATTGATGTGGTTTATTTTTGTTTGAGGGCAAGTTTGTAATTTTTGTTTAGAGTTTTGTGGAATTTTGAGAGTATTTAATATTTGGGTACAATGTAGAGGGAGAAGAGGGAGAATTGAGCTGCTTGGTTGTATTTAATTTTCATTACCCTCATTTAATGTAGGTGGTTGAGTATTTATACCCTTATTCTTGGGCCATATGGGCTTTCGGGTTGTGTTTAATGGATTCGGGTCGAGTTTAAAGACCCATCAGTTTTAAGTAAGTAAGTAGTCGGCTTAGTCAAAAAGTGATTAAGTTTTAAGTACTTTAGTTCTGTTCAGATAGTTTAGTGAATGAAAGTTGTCCGAACTACCCCTGTCTGGTGAAATGGACATTGTCCGAATTAACCCTGTCCGGCTCCCATAAGGTGTGGTGACAGATTCGGACTCATCAGTAGCCCCTTTTTTAGGTGGTGTTCAAAGGCCTTTGGCAAGACCTAAAAAATAGTCTGCAGCTGGTCACAGTCATATCCGGACAGGCCCTTCGAACTTTGTTATAGTTTTATCTGAACTGAAAAAGTTCTTGAAAACTAAAGGGTTTCTTGCCAGAATTCATGGGACACGTGTCACTCTCTCATTCGCCACATCAGCCGTTTTTTCACCTAGAATGGCGCTCCCACCTTCTCGAAAAAGTAACCTCTTCATTTAATGAAGATGACATCAGCGCCGTTTTTAATCATTGCAACCCTTTCGAATTCTCCTAGGTATCTAAGCATCTTCTTGTGTGTTACTATAAATTAATCACTCCTTTACTGTTTTATCATCCTCTTTATCTTGTTTAAACTTCAAAGCTTTCTCTAAAAAACAAATACTTTTTCTCGGTGTGAGTTTATATTCACAACTAGGAACACTTTAATCAAAGGTGGGTGGCTTAATTTATCAGAGTTAGAAAAGGCTCAGAAGGTTGAACGTGAGAGGCGCATTGCTGCAGGCCTCCCCGTTTTCCCTGTCGACAAACCAGTAATACCCAGAATAGAGCCTGACCAGGGCTATTCTTCAACCAAAAGCGTTAAACCTAGGAGGTTATTTCAAACCAACCTCTCACCAATCGTTTCAGGCTCGTCGGTTCAGGAATCAGAGCCCACTGTTGAACCAGGGCAAACAGTTACCAGTTTTAAGAAGCCTTCTCCATTTATTTCCATGGGATCAGATGCTGATGCCTCTCCAGATAAGTTAGTTGATCGGAGAAGAGGCCGCTTGGTAAAAGGGCAGGCTTCAAAAGGTACACCTTCCAAATCAGGGGCCAAAGACAGCAACAAAGGGTCAGAGGCACCCATGAAAATTCCTAAGGATAAGCTGTCCGGACCGGAGGCATCTAGCTCAAGTCTCCAAAAAGAAACTAATGCATCTGAGCCCCAACCGGAGGCCAGAATACAAGGAACCAGTGAAACCCAACAATCCGGAGAGCATGCTGAGCCAATTTCTAACTCCCCTCAGCCAAAAACAACTGAAACCCCCTCCTTGGTAATGGAAGAAGTAATGGAGGATTCTATTGAAGAGGCTGCGTTTGAGTCTGAAGTCTCTGGACAAACGAGTGATGCTGCTGCTGCCAAGAAGGATAAAGGCAAAAAAAAACTATGCCTAAGGCATCCAGATCTGTCGGAGGTCCTTGTGGGAAAAGTGGGACCTTGTTTCCACAAGGTTAGTGTTAAGTATTTAATTGCTTTGCAAAAAAATAATTATGCCTTCATCCACACAACCGAACTGGGTCGGATGCGAACAAAGTGGGGGATTCCGGAGAATGTAAAAATAAGGATCCCAATAGACCCTGAAACACCAATAGACTGCAAGCTTAGTGAAATAGTTATCTTTACTGAACTCTTTAACTGGGGACTAAGGTTTCCCTTAGATCCGGAGATAGTCAAATACTTCCACCTCATCAAGCTTTGCCCAAGTCAACTGAGCCCTAATGCCTGGTACACTCTCATGGCCAGTATCATGGCCTCGAGGCTCTCCGGAATTCCTCTTCCAATGGAGGAATTCACAGCTGTGGCCAGCCTCTGTAGAAACCACCATATTTTCTTCTATCACTTCAACATGGGTGATAACTATAAAGCAGTGGATCACCTGCTCGAGTCGGAGAGAAATTGGAAGACTCATTTTTTGTTCGTGAGTGGTGCTTGGGAGAATGGGAGGAAGATTAAAGCCGGAACCAACCCGAGTCTCCTTACCAGCAGATGGCGAAGTGATAGTAAGATTCTCATCTCACATCCCACAAGGTTTATTATTTTTTATAAATTTGTTTATCTGGCTTGTCTTTTCTTTTTTGTTTCTTGACAGTGCTGCCTAAAGACTTCAATGACCACTTGAAGGTCGGGCAGACCACCTGTACCAAGATAAACTATTGGGCAGCTAAAAAGTGGGAAAATCGCTTCCACAACACCTTTACCGGAGGCAATCTTGCAAGGTCCTATCTGTGGAACACCACTGACCGGAGGGACTTATCCTGGGAGGAACTTACCACTCCACCCCCTCCAGAAGTAGTCCTCAAGAGAACACACGTACCGGACGGGGCGTTGCATCTGCCTGGTCGAGCCAAGGCCCCAAGTAAGATGAAAGGCAAAAAAGGTAAGGGAAAGAGGAGTGCAGTTGAAGCTAACCCCACCGAAGCGGAGGAAACTGCTCCAACAAACCAAGAGGGGCCAGTTCCAAGTCAGATTGATGTTGCTCTTCTAGAAGTAGTGGACCACGAGAGTACTAGGGAAGAGGCAGGATCTCCAAAACCTCGAAGGGTTCCTAAGAGAGACAGGAAACGTGGCGGAGAGACCAAGGATAGGAATGCCAAGAAGAAAAAGACCTCTAGGGGTGATGAGATTTCTCTCCGGCCCCCGGAGCCCCTTCCTCCTGTTGACCCTACTGATCCAACAAGAGCAGAAGAGATCCCTGGCAACTTTCGAACTGATGAGGTTGGAGGAGGAGACATCAGTATTGATGGTGTTGACATTACTGGGCTTGAGGGGCTTGGTGACTATTTTGAAAACCTCCCCAGAGATGATTTTGCTGGGCCATACCTCCCTCCAAGCACTTCGAACATTGTTACCTTCAATGGTAAGTCTTTCACAGTTTCAAGTGAAAGGGATGTTATAACTCACTCTATATTGAGTAATATTCAGCCAATGCTTGGTCTGGAGAAACAAGTGTGAGGTCAGTCAGCAATCATTACGGCCCTTAATTCTGACAAGGAGAGATTGTCCAGAGACCTCCTCATTGCCAACCAAAATGCTGATGTTCTTTAAGAGAGAAAACGAGGAGTTAAAGAAGAATCAGGATGGTTGGGCCACAAAAGTAGCTACCTGAGAAGATACTATCAAAGAGCTCCGGTCAAAGCAGTCTGGGTTGGAGAAAGATCTCTCCTCTTCGAAAGTGGAGGTGAAGGCTAAGGACATGGTCATTCATACTTTGACCAATGACAAGATTTCGCTCAAGGATTCGGTGTCCCAGGCTGCACAGGAAAAAGCTGATCTGCTAAGGCAGCAAGAGGCAAAAATTCAAGCCAAAATTGATGCTTACGCCAAAAATATGATAGATACTCAAGAAGAGATGTATGCCAAAGTGAAGTCGGACATGGTCTTGCTCTTTCACGAAAAGTTCCCGAAGAGGAATCTGGGAGATTTGTGGACTTATGTAGAGTACGAAGACCTTCCCTTCCACACTATAGCTGATCGAGACTTGCATGATTATTCTAGTGTTGACTCATCCGATGAGGAAGAGAACACCGGGGAGAGTCCAAATGAGGAGAATGACGACCTCAAAAAAAAGAAAACGAGTGAGGCTGAGCCATCTTCAAAGGCTCAGTCTTAGAGTAATTATCTTTTCACTTTTGTTTTGATTGAACCAAAGTCCTTGGATGGCCAAGGGATTTTTGTAACTGTGTCCGGTCTTTGACCGGATAGATCTGTTTGTTTTTAAAATTTAAAGTCCTTGGATGGCCAAGGCACTTCGGTTGTTTTAACGGGTATCTTTATTTTGCACAACTCTTGCATTCTTTCATAGTTTTTTCAATTTTGGTGGCTAATGTTTAAACAGCCCTTAGATATTTCATAAACATTCTAAAGTGGGAGTGTTTAAATTCTCCGACGACAAATGTTTAAGTAGTCATCACTCCTTTAATCCAATCCGGCCGGTGTTTAAATAAAAATTTGACAAGAAACAAAGTAAAAACACTCCGAATTTTTAAGAAGGCATCAAATTTTATAAAACAGCCCGGACACCTCATTAAAACCTCCCCGCGCCACCAGGGTAGGAAAGAGTATGCCCCCAAATATTTACATGGATTTTTAAACAAGTAAATATTTACATAGTTTCTATTCCAAGTACAACCGGAGGTGTTCAATATTCCAAGGGTGATTCAAAATCCTTCTATCTTTGTCTTGGAGTCGGTATGTTCCAGGCTTAAGCTTTTCAATGACCACATAGGGTCCTTCCCAAGTTGGAGCCAATTTACCGAACTGCCTCTCTTTAGCGTGTAGGAAAACTTTGCTCAACATCTTATCCCCCAGTTGAAAATCCCTTCTCTTGATTTTAGAAGCAAACCTGCTTCTCATCAAACCTTGATAGTGCACAACTCTAAGGTGAGCCTTAACTCGTCTTTCCTCTATCAAATCAAGTTGACCTCTGATAGCCCCTTCGTTAGCGTGTTCGGAGAAATTATGAACTCGAAATGAAGGGAGAGTTACTTATATAGGAGTTATGGCATCCATGCCATAGACCAAAACAAAAGGTGACTCTTGTGTTGCAGCCCCAGGAGTAGTCCGGTAAGTCCAGAGAACTTCTTGCAAATAACTAGGCCATTTTCCAACAACCCCTTCTAAATTTTTCTTCAAACCGGACAGTATAGTCCTGTTAGCCACCTCAAATTGACCATTTGCTTGTGGGTGGAAAGGTGAAGAGAAACACTGTTGTATACATCTAGAGGCACAGAAACTCTCCATTTCCTTGTTGTCGAACTGTGGCCCATTGTCTGTTGTTATCTTCTGTGGAATTCCAAATGTGCAACAGATATTGGATAAAATGAATTTTATGACAGCTTTTGATGTTGTTCCTGCCAATGGAGCTGCTTCGATCCACTTCGAAAAATAATCAATAGCAACAATTATTGTCATGCGTCCTCCGGATGCCATGGGTAGAGGTCCCACCAAATCCAACCCCCATCGAGCAAAAGGTATAGGCTCATAAATTGACTCTAAAGGGATGGCTGGGATATGAATTTCATTGCTATATCTCTGGCATGGGTCACACCTCCTCACCAGCTCCTTAGCATCTTGCATTATAGAGGGCCAATAATAACCAGCCAACAAAACTCTCCTTATTAGAGCCCTAAAACCACAATGAGTTGATCCCTCACCATCATGTAATTCGGAGAGCACTATTTGAGATTCATCAACCCCCAAACATCGTAAGAGGGCTTTACTGTAATACTTCTTATAAAGAACATCTCTTAGTATATAAAACAACGAGCCTTGTACTTTACTTTTCTTGCTATTGACTTATCCGGAGGCAAGATGCCATCTGAGAGATATTGAAGGAGAGGAAACCTCCAATCTTGAGGCTGTTTCATCTGTATATCGAAGCTTTCTTCCTCCTTACCCATACTGAGCTGAATGGAAGGGTACTCCACCACATGGATCCAAGGTAGGATTCATAGGCTATGGTTGCCAAGGAGTCTGCTAGTTCATTTTCTGTTCGGGGTATGTGCTCATAAACAATGCTCTTGAACTTAAGTGCCACATTTTTTAGAAGAAGTAAGTATTTTATTAGCTTCTCCTTTTTGGTTTTCAGATTGACCTTGTGCATGATGGATAAGAAGCTGAGAATCACTCATTAACTTAAACCTTTTGGCTCCACAAATAAGAGCTAACTTTAATCCAGCTATAGCAGCTTCATATTCGGACTCATTATTAGAAGCCCTAAAAGAAAAACATATAGCTTGGTATATTTTGTCACCATACGGAGAGGTTAAGCATACCCCTGCACCACATCCCATAGTACTCGATCCACCATCAGTCCGGACGACCCAGACCTTTTTATCTTTCACATTAGTTGTTTGCTCTGAATCCCTATCTGAATGGAATTCAACTAAGAAATCAGCCACAGCTTGTGCTTTGATTGCTGTCCGAGGAGCAAAATCAATATCGAAGTCCCCCAGTTCCACTGATCACTTAGTCATTCTACTCGAAATGTCTGTCTTTTGAAGAACGTTTTTTAAAGGAAAAAACATCCGGACAATAATAGGATGAGCCTGGAAATAAGGCCTCATCTTCCTTGCAGCAATCACCAAGGCTAATGCTAATTTTTCAAGCTTCATATAGCATTTTTCTGCATCTATCAAGCTCTTGCTGATGTAATACACCGGACGGGGATAATTATCTACCTCCCTCACTAATACGGCACTTATGGCACAACTGGAAACTGCCAAGTATACGAAGAGTGTCTCTCCATCAACAGGTTTAAATAAAGTCTTGGGGGAGGACATATGTTTTTTAATTTCATTAAAGGCCTCATCACATTGTGAAGTCCAGTCGAATCCCTTTGCACCTTTCAAAGTTTGAAAGAATGGGGCACACCTGTCCGAAGACCTTGAAATGAATCGATTTAACGCAACCAACCTCCCAGTCAACCTTTGTACTTCTTTAATATTTCGAGGAGGCTCCATTTGGAATAAAGCATGAAGTTGGTCCGGATCAGGCTGTATCCCTTGCTCACTTATTATATACCCTAAGAATATTCCGGACTGTACTCCGAACACACACTTCTCTGGTTTAGTTTCAAATTTAATTTTACTAAGTTAGCAAAAGTTTCTTGGAGATCTGCCAAGTGTAGCTCTTCGTCCACACTTTTTACCATCATGTCGTCGATGTATACTTCTATGTTTCTTCCAATCTGATCAGCAAAAGCTTTGTTTACCAACCTCTGATAAGTAGCCCCAGCATTTTTTAACCCAAACGGCATCACCTTGTAACAATGAAGGCCCCTATCAGTAACAAATGTAGTATGCTCTTGATCCTTCGGATCTACTTGAATCTGGTTGTACCCGGAGAAGGCATCCATGAAAGATAGTAGCTTATTCCCAGATGTAGAATCCACCAGCTGATCAATCCGGGGGACCGGGTATAAATCCTTTGGGCAAGCCCTGCTGAGATCTGTCAAATCAATACACATACGCCACTTGCCATTTTTCTTTTTCACCAAGACCGGATTGGCTGTCCATAAAGGATATTGAGACTCCTTTATGTGCCCCATTTTGGTAAGTCTATCAACTTCTTGAACTATGACATCAACCTTTTCCTTGGAAAAAGCTCTTCTCTTTTGTACTACGGGTGCTATGTCTCTTCGGATGGACAGTTGGTGTGATATAATATCTGCTGGTACGCCGGTAACATCAGCATTGCACCAAGCAAAAACATGCTGATGGTCTTTTAAGAACTTCAACATTTTACCCTTTAGTTCGGATGCCATCTTGGACCCTATCTTAACATTTTTCCCTCTTCCAAAGAATGTGTTTCGACTTCCTCAACTGGTATTAAAACTCCAGGGGTCTCTCTGGGGTCATCAATTTCACCATCACCCCCAGAAAGCCCCTCAAACTGCTATTCTTCATTGATAAGCACTGCCCCCAACGTCCGAGGAGCCAGTGCTATTGCATAACACTCTCTTGCTATCTTTTGGCTGCTCCGAACAACTCCCACTTGTCCTTGCACATCGTATTTTAAACATTGGTGGACTGTTGAGGCCACTGCATGCATCCTAGAGAGCCAAAACCTCCCTAGAATAGCATTATAACAAGTGGGACAATCCACTACGACAAACAGTATTCTAACCATCTTCTTAAAAGGGCCCTTGCCCAACAAAACTTCCTCTTCGAACTCCCCGATCACATCTGCTGAGCTTCCAGTGAAACCCACAATTGACCTGTTCGAACGCTGAATTACCGCAGGATTTTTCATCTTTTTGTAGGAAGTTAAAAAGAGGATATTGGGTGAACTCCCACTATTCACCAAAATTCGTCTTATGTCATTGCCCCCAATGGATGCTCCTATGACAACATCATCTTCATGAGAACCTGCTATATCCCTTAAGTCATCCTCATAAAAAACAATGAAGGGAAATGGAATCTGCGATTGATAGGAAGTCATGCCCCCCTCCAGTTGGGTAGCTAAAGTATGAACATGCCTCTTCCTCGAAGAAGCAATGGGTGCTGTCATGGTATCCCCTCTGAAAATTGTGAGTGACTAAAAAACGTTAATAAGCCCGGACACTGTTTTACAACATTCCTCAATGGCACCCATTGTATTTCGAGTTGGATCGGGTTCCAAGTACTCTGACTCTACATCGAATCTCTCGATTATCACCATAGCTCTCTCCGGAGCGGATGTGCCTGCATTGTTTGGTCCAGTCCCAAGAGAATTATCAGGCCTATTTCCTCCTCTTCTTTTAACATATGCTCCCAACTTTCATCTTTCAATTAAATTCTGAACTTCTTGCTTTAAAGCAATACAATCCTCAGTGGTATGGCCATTATCATTATGATACTGACAGAAGCAATTGTTACGATGCTCCCTAGGAGATTGTAGCGTTGCCGGCCTTCTATAGTGTACTTCTTCCTTTGTTTTGTCATAAATGGTGGCTACACTTTCTTTTAACTCAGCAAACCACTCCGGTTGAACCCAAGGCCCTCTCTTATTTCTAGATTGCTGACTCTGGGCAGGCGCAGCTGGCTGAGACTGAGCTTTAACTCTATTATGACCCTGCCCGGCCTCCCTTGCCTTGTTCTCATACTGATTTTGGTTGGGGTTTGGTGCAGCCGGGGAAGACCTCACCTGCCTGTGCACCCTAGTTTTATTTGTTTCATCCACGTTAATTTGCTTTCCGACCTGATTCAGTAAACCCCCCTCCCCCCATGTCAAGGCCTTTTTTCTGGTCACTGAATCAGCCAAATTTCCAGGGTTTAAGCCCTGCCTTAGAGAAGCTATCGCTACATGTTTGAAGCAATCAGCCAACCCATTTTTTGTGTTTACAAAGCGACTTATATATTCATTCAGATATTCATTCAGTTCTTGGGCACAATGGATAATTCTGTCTCCATTTCCCTTCACCTCCTTACTTCCAACAAACTGCCTCCGGAAGGGCACCCAAAAGGTATCGAAATTTCTGATGCACCCTTGTTGTAGGCTATTATACCACTTTAGGGCACTCCCCGTAAAAGACTGGGAGAATGCTCTACAAAGAAACTTATCGTCATCATCGAAATTCATCATGAAAATTTTAAATTGTTCCAAGTGATTGTCCGAGTCTTTACTGCCATTGTATTTTTCCATTTTCGTACTATCAAACCTCTTGGGGAGGTTCCCGGACAGGATCTTGGATGACAATGGAGATTGTCTCCAATTCCGGCCACGACTGAAAACGGTATCCTCGTTAGGAGTTGTAAAGATACCTGGTTCATCATGGAAGGCAAAAGGATCCACCAGCACCCGGTCTATGTGTCTCCGGCTATGAGATGACCCTTTGCCTATATGCCTCTTTAACTTTCCATGCCTATCCCTTTTTCTTGAATACTTCTTAACCAACTTTTGTTTCTTTTTAGATCAGCCCTCATCACTGCTGGATGATAAAGATTCTTCAACTCCATCTTCGCCCGAGGAGCTACTGGAAGATTCTGAGTCTGAATCAGAGCTCTCCACCGGCTTAGATCGGTGAGACTTTTTAGAGCTAGCATGAGTCTTCTTCGTACTTACATGGGTTTTCGAAGGCTCATGCTCTCTAGGGTTGTCAGTATGATGAGCAACTGATGCCTTTGATTTTTCTTTTATGCCCATCTTTGCCCTCTCTGTCCCCAGGGCTTCTATTTCGTCCTTTAATCTATCACGCTCCTGGATGGTATATTCATCATTTTCTCCCACCACTTCAAGCAAAGCTAGTGGTACTTCCGGTGCGTCCGGATTCATTCGGACTGGTTTTTCTGATGGTTTTGAATGCTAGAGGGACCGTCGTTCTCCCACGGTGGTCGCCAATTTGATGTGGTTTATTTTTGTTTGAGGGAAAGTTTGTAATTTTTGTCTAGAGTTTTGTGGAATTTTGAGAGTATTTAATGTAGAGGGAGAATTGAGCTGCCTGGTTGTATTTAATTTTTATTACCCTCATTTAATGTAGGTGGTTGGGTATTTATACCCTTATTCTTGGGCCATATGGGCTTTCGGATTGTGTTTAATGGATCCGGGTCGAGTTTAAAGACCCCTCAGTTTTAAGTAAGTAAGTAGTCAGCTTAGTCAAAAAGTGATTAAGTTTTAAGTACTTTAGTTCAGTTCGAATAGTTTAGTGAATGAAAGTTGTCCGAACTACCCCTATCCGGTGAAATGGACATTGTCCGAATTAACCCTGTCCGGCTCCCATAAGGTGTGGTGACAGAATCCGGACTCATCAGGTATAACCAAGGGATAGATTGTAGGCTGCAAAGTCTTTCCTTATGGAAAATATGGACTGTCTTCAACTTCTCTATAGAGCAATATTTTCTCAAGATCTTTAACAATAGCTCATACACCACCAATGTTAAAACCCTTATACTAAAGAGAATCGACAAAAGCATCATGCTAACGGATGACCTTTTCACTAAAATCCCAACAAGGATGGTGCTTCATCACGTCCCCCTCGGTGTCTGGAGTGCAACAAGCATGATCAAGTTCACTTCAAAGGTTCGTAAACCCCTACATACTAACCAATTTACATGTGAAAAATCCAGGATGAATAAATCTAGAGTCTTGATCGAAGTTGATGTAAGCAAGGAGCCAATCACTAAGGTTGGTGCTAAAATGCCTTGTTGGAGATGTTATGTGCAAAGAGTAGAATATGAGGACTACCCCCTCTTCTGCCACATTTTCCAATGCTTTGGACACAACCACCTTAACTCGAGGAAGAAACCAATTGCTAACTTGAGGCCTGGTCATGCTGCCCGCAATACTGCTCCTCCACCAAATATCATCACCAAGACTAATCAATTAATTGACACTGCGTCCCTTTCAAGGATAAGTGAAAATCTACATCATTCGTTCGACCCCTTGACTGATACAATTATGAAACTGGCTGATATGTTGAAGCCGCCTATATTGAGCACTTTTCAAAAGAACAACAAAAACATCACCCAGATGGAATTATTCTTGACAAGTATGCTGGTTCTTGGAAAATAGCACAAAACAAGAAAAGCATAAGTAAAACGAGGCGTGGAGATGAAATTATTCTTGACAAGTATGCTGTTTCTTGGAAAATAGCACAAAACAAGAAAAGCATAAGTAAAACGAGGCGTGGAGTGGTCATAAACTACTTGGGTGACCCATAAAAATACTATCTTGGAACATAATAGGGCTACGTGGGAGGACTGGTGTAACACTTTCCACAGTCTATAAGCTCATCAAAAGGCACTTTATACCCATATTTTGCTTACTTGAATCTAAATTCTCACATGATCGATTATTTAAATTTATGTCTTCACGATTTAGTAAATGGATGACTGTCTCTAACCTTTATAAAATATCGGGGGATGCATTGTTTTAGTCTGGGATACAAGTAAAGTGTCATGCAATATCCTTGAAATCGGGAGGCAACATATCCACCTATTTTCCCATTGTAATGTCACACAAAAATACTTTTGTACTACATTTGTGTATCCTTTGTATAGTGTGCCGCATAGAAGACCTCTCTGGGAACACTTGACATTTATGGGAGCAACCATCAGCCTACCTTGGATGATTTTGGGTGATTTCAACACTTACTGCTTACCAGGAGATTGCATTGGCTTGTCCCTCTCAAACATGGTGAGTTGGTTGATTTAAATAACTTTTGAGTTTCTCACGGTCTTGTTGATGCACCACCCGCAACCAGTTTCTTAGCTGGAAAAATGGCATAGTCTGGTCAAAACTCGACAAGGTGCTTCTAAACCAATACTAGAGTGATGAGAATCTTGTATGCAATGTCTCCTTTTTGCCTATGGAACCAATTTCAGACCACTGTCTAGTCAATGACACAATGGTGAAATGCTTCCACCAAGGGATTAGACCATTCAAGTTCTACAACATGTGGCTTGAATACCCTAGATTTGAGAACGTGCCGATGAGAAAATCGGGCTTGAGTATTGAGGGCACACAACAAGTCCTTGCATGGAAACTAAAGGCCCTTAAGAAACTTTTAAAAGACTTAAACAAAGCTGAATATGGTGGTATCCACACAAAACTTCTGAGGCAAATGTTTCCTTCAAGGAAACCATCTCCTCACTCATGCCTGACCCCAACAATATTGTGCTAAAAACTGAAGTTCACAGATTGAGAGAAAAGGGAAAATTTCCTCCTTGACGCCAAGAAAAGCTTCATTCAGCAAAAACTAACGTGTACTCACTTGGTTGATGGGGATCAAGGAACAAAATACTTCCACAACCTTATTAAGCGATATTAGACTAGGAAATATATGTCCTATATTGTCTGCGAGGATGTCACACGCACTACATCACCTTCTGAAGTTGCCTAACTCTTTGTTGAATTATATATAAAGCTTTTTGGCACATCAAGGAACATCACACCCATCGACAGTTTTGTTTTGAACCATTTCCCCATTATGGATGATGAGTATGCTACTCAACTCTTGTGTCCAGTTACTCACATTAAAATCAGGGAAGCCCCCTTCAACGTTACAAATGAAAAGAGTCCGGACGGGATGGTTTCACGTCTGCTTTCTTAAAAAAAACTGGAACCTTGTTGGAGGTGATTTTGTAGGATGTGTCAAAGAATTCTTTGAAACCGGGAAACTCTTACGTTCTAGAAACCATACCACCCTCACTCTTATACCTAAAAAAAGAAAGTGAGCCTATGGTTGGTGACTTTAGACCGATTGGACTCATATACGTAACCTACAAAGTAATTACTAAAGTATTGGGAAAGAGTATGGCCCCAATCCTTCCCACCATCATTAATTAAGGCTAATGAGCTGTTGTCCATGACAAAAATATTGTGGAAAATGTCTTCCTTGCTCAAGAGTTGGTTCGGGGGTCTAGCCGCGCTAGAATCTCTCCCCGGTGCATGTTTATGGTTGATATTAGAAAGGCCTTTGACACTGTGTCCTGGAGCTTCCTCGAGAATATTCTTCATGTAACTCGCTTCTTAAGTCAATTCATTGGTTAAATTATCGAATGTGTCAGCACTTCCTTCTTCCGTTCTCAATCAATGGTGAACTACACGGACACTTCAATAGGTAGCGTGGCTTACGTTAAGGTGACCCGATGTCTCCCATTCTTTTCATATTATGCTTAGATTATATCTCACGTCTTTCAAAATGAGATCACAAAGTCTAAAATAAAACTTCTACTCTAAATGTGCCCGCACAAACACTACAAACCTTGTCTTTTGGGATGACCTAAGGTTGTTACCTAGCGGTGACGAACCATTTGTGTCTATCCTTATGAACGGTCTAACGCACTTTGAGGCTATCTAAGGACTCTCTCTAAATCCTTCAAAGTCTTTCATTTACCTTGTTGGAGTTAATTGTTTGGCCTATGAAATAATTATACAAAAGGTAGGATTTCAAGTGGGCACATACCCAATAAGATAACCTTGGCATACCACTAGTACAAATGAGAGTCTCTGTGGAAGAATTTTCTCCACTCACCGAAGCAATATCAAGCTACATCCACAAGTGGGAACACATGCACCTATCCTACGCTGGGAAACCAGGACACGTTTCTCTTCCACAAAATCCTTGATATAAGGAATACTTGGTTGCAAATATTTGATGGGAAACATTGCGCTATCCATTGGCTAGAGAGCGATGTTATCGGCTGGAAACTCATCACAGACAAGGTATACGATTATATGAGAACTAAGGGCACTGCACTAGTCCACCACACCAAACTATGGAGGAGATTTGTAATGCTAAAATACTCCTTCACAATCTTGCTTGTATTAAAGAAACGAATAGCCACCAGAAAGACGCTCCATTACCTAGAGCCTTAAAATACTAACTGTTTCTTTTGTAGGCACACAGATGATACAACGACTCACCTATTCTTTGCTTCCAATTTCACCAAATCAATTTGGAAACGCATCCGCATTTTCCTGGTAATCTAACGTGCAATGACCACCATAGAAAATGCACTTAAATGGATCAAGAAGGAACACCAGGGCACCTCATTCCAGTCTCGAGCCATAACTCTAGCTTTTCAAGCTACTATCTTTTAGATATGGTGAACCATGAACAAGCTAGCCTTTGAGAATAAGGATGCCACACAAGAAAACATCGTGACCATGGCTACCTTGAGGACCATATTCAGACTATACCCACCCTATAAACTAAATTATTAAAGTACTTGTAATTTACTTGTCTACGAATTAGCGTCCTTAGCACACACATTTGTGCTCCTAGATATGAGACTGTAATGGGAGACCTAGAGCCCCTCTCTCACTGATTGTACCTCATAAATCTTCAATATACATATAAATTTACCTTTAACAAAGTGGACATCGCTCTCCACCATAGTTTTATAAATAGTAGAATTTATCCACGATTTGGAAAATAAAAAACTAAATCTTGAAAGAGAGAAATAAGAAAGCTATTTTAAGTGAAATAAAATATGTATTTTTTATGGTATGGATTGTAAGAATATTGGTATGATGTTTAATTATTTTAATTTAAATATATGTTTGTTTGAGTACAAATAAAAGAAAAATTCTCTTTTAACTGAAACAAAAAAATATATGACATTCTTGTAATATTTTTTATTTCAATTTGAATAATTGTTTGTTTGAGTGAGTGTTTCATATTTTTTACTAACAAAATGGTATCAGAGTTATAAGCTCAATCCAAAACATTTCTATCGAAATATTCAATATATTGAAAGGTATAGCAAACGATGTATCCTCCATACAAGTTCCAACAATTAACAACAAAAATTATGAAAATTGGAGTATCAAGATGAATGCTCTTTTTGGAGAGTACGATGTGTGAGATGTCGTTGAAAAAGTATTCAACGAGGCAGTAGATGAACCTACCCTTACTTAAGACGATAAAACAACTTTAAAGGATTCAAGAAAGAGAGACAAGAAATATATCTTCCATATACATTAAGAATTAAATGATGATGGCTTTAAAAATATTTCAAGCGAAGGTGAAAAAGGTACGTCTCTAATCACGAGAATATGAATTTGAATCCTTACACATGAAAGCGTCTAAGTCTATGTCAGAATATTTCTCAAGAGTATAAATCATTTCTGATCAATTAAAAAAGAACAATGAGAAGTTAGAATATGTGAGAGTAATAGAGAAAATGCTTCATTTGTTGGATCCAAAATTTGAGCACATCGTCGTGACGATTAAAAAAACTATAAACTTGGATGAAATGATGATTGAAGAACTCCAAGGATCATTACAAGTCTATGACAAAAATTAAAATAATAAGCAAGAGATCACTAAACAACTCCTTAAAGTGGAACTGAAGGACACGCATGGAAGCCAAGGGAATGATATAAACTAAAATAGTCGAGGTAGAGTTAGAGTTGGCGGATGAGGTGATAGTCATGGTCGTAGACGTGATTGGAATTACAACAACAATTATTCTAACAACAAGTATGAAAAATAGAAAAGCTCAACACGAGGTCGTGAAAGAAGAAATACGAACTTGAGGTATGACAAGTTTCAAGTTCAGTGCTATAAATGTCGGAGGTTTGGACATATGTTTCATAATCTAGATCTATTGAATGAGATGAACTAAACACAAAATGACTCGACTAAGGTTTATATCAATAATAAGTTATTTAGTATACCATGATTGAAAAAAACATGTCGATGTTTATTACCATTATATAAAAGAGTGTACTTCAAAAAAGGATGTTCAAAAAAGGATGTGCAATGTGAATATGTGAAGACACAAAATCAAACTATCAACATTTTCACCAAATCATTGAAAAGAAAAACCTTAAACGTTTAGGTACTTTATTAACGGAATAAAGTTAAAAAGATATTTTAAAATCATAAACTTCATCCAATGGTAGAGTCCAATAAAAGAATCTAACTTAGAAAAACCCATAAAAAAACCTTCTAAATAGATTATCTATTAGGTTGAATGTGAGATTAAAATTACGATGGAGGGTAAGATTATCTATTAGATCATCCACAATCTCTTAAAAGGTTTTGGTCTCCGCTATGATTTTATATACAGGGAGCTCACCCACCACCTGAAAAAGAATAAACTAAGTGAGGAAAAAAATTAAAAAGAAATTGAATAAAACGTTTTTGAGTGAAATAAGATTTAGTTGTAAGGGTGTGCCTGTAATATTTTCTCATTTCAATCTAAATAATCATTTGTTGGTGTGAGTATTTCAAATTTTCCACCAACATATAAACCAAACCTCTCGTCTTTGTAAGATTAATTTTCTAGTAATATTTTCTCATTTCAATCTAAATAATCATTTGTTGGTGTGAGTATTTCAAATTTTCCACCAACATATAAACCAAACCTCTCGTCTTTGTAAGATTAATTTTCTAAAATTACAGGCAGCATAACTTTAACATATTTGACTCATACGGCAACCTAGGTTAAATCAGGTTTAAAATTAATTAACTTAAGACATTCTAACAAACATGTATTTATCTCATGAATTATCATCAGTTAAATTCTAAAAATAGATTAACAATGTCACGTTATTTTATATATATATATATATATATATATAATTATAGTCACTTTTATTTTAATTTTAATTTTAATTTTCTTACCTTCTATTTTCTGTTATGTTCTTATATATTTAAAAATGAATTTTTTTGTTTCATTCCAAATATTTTGATTGGTAAAAAAATTAAATGTATAAATTATATAAAATTATATATATATATATATATATATATATATATATATATATATATATATATATTTTATGGATATAGTTTTTTTTATATATATAGGAAATATGTTAAACTTCTATTAAATATATTTGTTAGAAGCCATTTATTATTGTTTTTTTTTGTGAAAATAAACTTTTAAATAAATGTAAATAGTTCATACAAGAGACCCGGGGCATACCCCGAAGAGATACAATCAACTGAAATAAACCGATAGGAGTCTATAATCAAAAGAAGCACATGATAAGGAAATACAACATATAACATAGGGAGTCATAAACATCTCTGAAAGATAACTCAACGTAATCGAAGCTCGACCTTCCTACTGGATCAGATCGTATGGGAGGCCTCTGGCAGACATGGAGCGAGAAGAATCCTGCAAATAAAAGAAGAAGTAAGAAGATGAATTGTTATAGTTACTATGGCCAGCTGATCTTTGTGGCCTGGAATCGGTAGCGAAGATCTGCTACAATACGCTGGAAGGTTAATGAATCCAGGGCATGAGCGAAACCAAAAATTCTTGCATTCCACTCTTTCCAGACGTGGTAAATGACCGCGCCAAAGCAAGTGCACCAAAGAAGGTGGTCACGAGAGTTAGACCATTTTGACGCCTCGCGAATCTAAGATTGCCAGCACGAAGGTGAAAATGGAAAGCCTAATTTAGTACTAGCAGAGGACCAAATATTCTGAGTGAAGCTACAATCATAGAGAATATGAGAGATAGATTCAGAATCAGAATTGTAGACGATACATTCAGATGGGGTATTGAGACCCCAACTGAGGAGTTTGTCTCTGGTAGCAAGCTTGCCTAAGATAGCAAGCCAAAGAATAAAGGAGTGACGAGGGATGTAATATTTATTCCAAACTAACCCGGCCCACCCCACATCAGGGTTGGGAAAACGAATAGATGTGTACGTGTCCTTGATAGTGAATGAGGTGCTTCCTGCTTTTGCAGTCCAGAAAGGAACATCGATGGATGCGATGTTAGGAGGAGGAAGAGAGAGGATAAGGTTGTGAATTTCCAATAGATGCAGTCTACTTCGAGCTCGCGTCGGACGTAATTCAGCTGGCCAGTTCCATCTACCGTAGAGTATTATGTCCGAAACCTTGAGGTTATTTCCCAGCCGAGAGTCACTGATGATGTTTTCTCCACAATGAGATGCCAGAGACTTAGAAAGTAGCACCAAGGGTCATGCCAGCAGGAGGTACTTTTACCATTGCCTATAGCTACCATGTACAAGTTACTTGCCAAAGGGCGAAGACGAAGAAGTTTCCTCCATATCCACGATGGAGAGAAGCCATAATGGATGTTCCAGAAAATATTGTTTTTAATTTTTTCCGTTTTAATCCACTCACACCAAATGGAGTGATTTTTATTACTAACGATAGACCAAAGATGCTTAAGGGCAGCCGCCTGATTCCAAATCTTTAGATTTAGAATCCCAAGGCCACCCTCTTTAAAGGGAGAGGTTACAGTGGTCCAGATAACTTTTGCCCCATGGAGTTTCATGGTCGTTCCCGACCAGAGGAAACGACTAAGGTGTTGGTTTAGCTCTTTGCAGATTCTAGAGGGAAGAATAAATATAGAGGACCAGTATACCTGACCAGCAAATAAGACAAACTTTATCAGTTGGAGCCTAGTAGCATAAGAGAGATGCTTGGAGGTCTAAAAATCAATATGATTAGTGAACTTGTGAAGAAGGGGTCGACAGTCAGAGTGGGTTAGCCTACCCGTTATTAGAGGGACTCCTAGGTATTTAACTAGGAGAGAACCTTCTGGGAAGCCCAGAATGGGCATCAGGCTTGACCTAAGAGAATCCTCGATATCGGAAAGGAAAATATGACTTTTAGAGGGGTTGACTTTGAGACCAGATAGCAAATAGAATTCATCAAGAGCCTTTTTGATAAGATTAAGGGAATTAGTGTCCCCATGGCAGAAGATCATAAGGTCATCTGCAAAGCAGAGGTTGATGATTTTAAGCTTTTGAAACTTCCAGTGTTATCCGAAATTGTTACTGTCAATGCTGAATAATGCAGACTTAATTTCTTCACTAGTGATTTCATGAATCATTAAGTCCTTATCAGTATTAGTAACAGTGAAGGTAATTAGAGAAGAAACTCTATCCAATCCTGGGTAAGAAGAAGAATGCTTAGTACCAAGGGATTTCTCGAAGTAATTTACAATGACGAGATACCAGCTGGAGAAGAGACTATAATTCCTGCGTCATTTTTAATCGAAATAATTTTATTACGAAAGAGACGGGACTTAATACAGTTATGGAAGAATTTTGTGTTCTTATCACCAATCTTAATCCAGTTCTCTCTAGATATTTGCTAAAGAAATGACTCCTCAGCACGACTATAAAAGATATAAGATTTGGAAACCTCAATTTCATCGCAAATTAGACTCGGGTTAAGGGGATCAATCGCTAGGATTGATTGGGCCTCAAACAGCTTGATTTGGGCATTGCTATCTCTATTACTGATGTCGCTAAATTCCTTACGGTTGAGCTTATAGAGCTCTAATTGAAGGCGTTTTAGCTTATCATTAACTAGCCTCATCCCAGAGGAGGAAACTCGGGAGTTCCAGCTATTAGAGACTATTTCCTTGAATGATGGGTGAGAATGCCACATGTTGAAGAACCGGAAGGGCTTTTTACTTCTAGGCCTAGGAAAACCTAGGTTGAGAGTTACAGTGGTATGGTCAGAGGATCTAAGGAATCCGTAATGGGCATAAGACATAGGGAAGAGATCATCCCAGTCAGGACTGACCAGTACCCGGTCAATTTTAGAGAGGATTGGGCGAGAAGGTTGTTTATTTATCCAAGTGAAGTGAAACCCGGTGTATCGGAGGTCACTAATATCACTTAGATAGCAGCAACTGTTAAACTCATCAATTGCTGAGGTCCAATTGTTAGAGGATCTAATTCTCTCATCAGGGTGAGGAATAGCATTAAAATCTCCTAGAGCGACCCAAGGGATATGATTCTCCTGATTTGATATGGAAATTAAGTCATTCCAAAGATGGGTACGATCAAGGGCTTCGTTAAAAGCATAGATGGTCGTAAGCCTAAAAAACGAATTATAATTATGGCATTTGGCTCGACAATGGATAGTAACCACACTTGGATTCCAGGTAATCCAAATTCGACCAAGAGGATGGGAGGAATAGTTATTAATTACATGCCAAAATGGGACCATCTTACTAATTATAGAGTCTACCTTAGCTATATTAACTTTAGTTTCTACTAGGATAAGCAAGGAAATACTATTACTAATAATAAAATCGGTTACGTCTTTTTGTCTAACAGGGTCATTGAGGCCCCGAACATTCCATGATGCAATATTCATAAGGAGAGTGACTTACATTGCTTCAGACGATGGTCCTGTCGGAGGACATTTCCATTTTACCCTCCCCCTTTGGGTCTACAGTGCGAAGCCTTTTTGGAGGAGAATCTGTGTCTTCTCCACTTTCCACTTCCTTTCCTTCATTGATGGACGAAAGATGATAACTATGGTCCGCTTCAGGTATGAACTCTAATGGATCTTCCTCGAAGGACGATGATGGAATAGGGAATGAAGAAATCTTAATGGGACCTTTTTTGCAAATTCGAGTAGGATGCCCAAAAACCTTACAATTAGCGCACTGGGCCGAAAGACCCTGATATTCAAAGAACACCGAGATAGATTTGCCCCTTATCTTGAAAGTGAGCTCTGATCGGATAGGAGATCCTACAACGATCATTATACAGATGCGGGAAAAACAAAGCTTTTCTTTCCGCTCTGTTTGGTGATCCACATATAAAGGAGTCCCTAAGATAGAGCCAATGTTACTGAATCCCTCCGCCGTCCAAAGTTCCAGGGCAAATTGAATACATTTACCCATATAGGGATTTCCGTGTGGGGATCTTTGATAAGAGGGGGTAGAGGTTACCAAACTTTCAGGATCATCAAATTTCCTCCAAAATGCCATGGAGCTCCCTCTAATACCTTCTTTACCATGATCTCAGAGCCAAATTGAAAAAGAAAATAGCCTTCGGGAAGGGGTTTAAATTGAATGAGGCCAAACCTCTTTCATAATGACTCAATATTTGCTTTGAGAAACCTAAGATTGTTTGGTTGAGTTAGAAAATATCGTAAAAACATGCTTTCCACGAATTCGGGGGATCCATGGCAGTTTCTTGCATTATGAGATCATTTCCCACAAGCTCTATATGGTTGATTCCAATCACCAAAGGAGACCGATTGTCGTTATGCCCAGAAACAATGCTCGCCTAAGAAGAGGGAGATGTTCTGTGGATACGAGAATTTGAATTAGCAAATCCCAAGGAGTTTGGTTTTAGTGAAGGGGATTTTGATAATTTCGAAGGGATTTGGGCTAGTTTATTTAAGAATCTTTTTCTTTTAGGGCCTTTACCCGCATTTCTGAAATTCCTGATTAAGGAATATGGGACATAAGAGGACGGACCACTCATCAAGCCTTGACCCATATTTCTTTTCGGCTTGTCAATGGTAAGGATTTGAGTGGGCCCGATTGATTTTGTAGACCGACCTTTGAAAGAGGACTCGGACTGATTATTTTGGTCAGCCCGAGTATGCAGCTCATTAGAGAGAGGGCCCATCGACTTACTTGGGCAGAACCCAGCTGGGTCCTATGTTCGAGGGCATTCGATACTCCTTGTCGAGAGAGAGTACTCAGAGCTCTTCATGCTCTCCCCTATCCCAGAGAAAAACCCAACGAATCAGAAGAATAATACAGCTTTCGAATGACAACTGCACCATGCGAATCAGCACCTGGTAGAGAAGGCAGAAATCCTTCAGAGGATATTTTCGAGGAGGAGGGCGATGCATGCCCGATTCGAGCGATACATCGATTCTGCCCAGATTGAGCTCTACTTCCCCTAGGATCGTTCGTTGATGTCTGTACTGGAGGAGGAAGACCATATGGGTGCAGACCAGCAGGACGAGTAGGTGGCTCGAGACTGGGTTCGTTCATGGCGGCTACTAAGTTCTCATAGAAACCTATAGCAAGAGGAGGAGTTCCGGTGGTTCCAGGATGCAGGGTTTCAGTGAGGGACTGGATACCAAACTCCGACGCAGAGGAGTACACCACACAAGTGGAGCTTCGAGAGGTTGCCGGAGACAGAGGCTTACAAGGCAGATCATGCGGAGAGGCAGACAAGAAGAGGGAGTGACCCGACTCCATGTGAAACCTTGCCAAGGCCAGGGTGTTTCCAACGAAATCTTTATGCCGAGAGGTGATAGGTGAGGGCATGGCTAAGCTCAACTCGGAGGGGAAGCTGGTTGGCAACTTAGTGGAGGCAATGTGCTCATGTGAGCAGACTGGAAGAGAGGCCAGCGAGGAAGAGAAGGCCAGCGGACGAATAGGGGAAAAGTTGTCCACAAAATTAGTGGCATAGGCAGGGCGTGGGGAGCTAGATGATGCCATTTGGAGCAGAGAGAGGTGAGTTAGGAGAAGAAACCTTTTGCTATTTTGGCAGATTGGTTTTTCTGTTGAATGAATTTGAGATGTTTTGGTAAATATAGTTGAATAGTTATAAGGTGGATTTTTGACGAGAAGATATGTTGTGAGGGGTCTGAGTTTAGGGTAGGTTGGAGGCTGATTTGAAGAGCTAGCTTCAGGGTAGGCATACATGGTTTTGGTGTTATTCCACGGGATAGAAGGCAGGATGTAGAGGGGTGGGCTATGGTTTGACAATGAAACTAGGTTGAGCATATGGTCTATCCTAGGGGTTCAGAATACGTGAGAGGAGGGAGTAAGACTATAGAGTGAAGATAGCCAGTAAAGCTCGAAATGTATTCCTGGGTTTAGAAAGAGCAGAGAGATGGGGAAAGTAGAGTTGAGCGTTACCCAAAGAAGGAGGGAGGGAGACAAGTGAATCAGGTTATGCTTTTGAGGAATAATGTTGTAAGAAAACCAAATGAGACCAACTGGATTGGTTGAGGTAACAGGATAGACAGGATAGTTACATTGGTCACTGTAAGTTTTAGACTTACCACAGTGAAAAAAAGAGGAAGATAGAAGAAAAGAGAAAAAAAAGTGAGTTTGGGTGTTTCCCAACTTGGGTTTAGGCAGCAAGGGTTTTGACTGATTGCTGCTAAGAATATTGACTGAGGAGGTGTGAAAAGGGTGGAACTGCCTGAATAACTGTATACCAATGGATAGGAGAAGGTGGGATTGCCTAGCTAGTTGGATGGAGATGTTTGATGAGACTGAGTTGGAGAGGACATTTGCATAAGGAACATCATCAATCTCATTACGGTTCCAACCAAATGTGGGATATCCATCAGATTTTCTAAAGGAGTGAGGAGGGTAAAAGGGTGAATGGATTACTGATAGGACAACACTAATGTCCTTGAAGAACACATACTAGTGTTTTGAACACTTGACATAGAGGGTCAGAGGAGCATGGAGACTTGGAATTGTGTCATTCTTGGCAGCAATATACGAGGATGTGCCATGGGATTTAATCATTTGACCAAGGATTCCCTGGCCATGAAGCCAGGGAAAGCTTTGCAATACCCAGAAGAAAAGAAGAGGCTAGGTTACTGTTGGCAATTCTAGAGAGAGGAGAGAGCTATATTGTTTCACTTCTGTATGATTCTCAGTTTATTATTCTTAATGAATGATTGTGTAAGCATAGTTCTAGATGAAATGGCTGAACTAGAACATTCATCTTATCAAAGTGGCTGAGGTACAACATTCATTTTATTTTTAAAAGAGATAAATAATATAAAGAATAGTTATCGAAGTAAAATATCACATTTTATTGAAAATAAATATAATTTGAAAAAAATAAAGTTAGATTAGTTCTTATTAAAAATAATTGAAATTATTTTTTTAGCTTAAAATAGTATATCGCTCTTTAATTATCCACTTTCTATACCAATACTCTCTCGCCTAAAAATTATCGAATATTTCAAGTGGTACACAACCATGTGCCACCCTATCAAGTAGAAAAATATTTCGAAGAAGACGATAAGAAAAATGATTTATGTAAAACCAGAACCTAATAAATGTGATTTATGTAGAATCATCAACCACAAAATATATTTTTATAAATTAGGAAACCACGAAGATAAGAGTAAGATTTAAGATTCGATGGGGTTAAGGCAAGATATTAAGGATTTATGATTATAAATCATTTATATATGAAATAAATTTGCTAACGGAATCAGGTTAGGACATAAACCAATCAGTACCTATTTGTGGCAATTACATAGAATATAAATTTGCATGTGTCAATTGATGCATTAAATTATATTTAAGAGCTTACCTAAAGTCGAAAGATTAATTGTGAAATAATGTTTTGTTGAATATGATGTCATGTGGCTGTATTTCATTAATTAGTACGAACCATGGACTATATTCGGTAAGATCGGATAGACAAAGAACTCCCAGCATATAATTTTTAATCGAAAGACTATATGTGTAAAAAACGGATAGTCGATAAATGATATACAGTTTTACATCTTTATACTCATAATGAGGCCATTAGGCTTATATATAAAAACTAAAGTTCAATAGAATATGAAATCTAAATGTACAAGAAAACATAAAATATAACATAATATTTTATAATTTTATTTTTGAATTTACATCATTGAATAATGTTTTTGATTTAATTTTTCTTAGCTCACATCATTGTGAAAGATTAACTATTTTTGCCAACAATACCTCATTTAAATTAAGTTTTCTCATAACTCTTAAGCTTTTAATACTCTTTCTGAAATTGTGTACATTGTGGCTTTGTAGATATATTGTCACAAAACAAAGTCGTTGACGCATTTTGTTTCCTCTTAAGACTCTCTAAAATTTCACACAACCAAATTAATTGAGATCATTCATAAGATGCAATAATATACTCTACTTATGTAGTCGAAATCCGAACAACTGATTGTTTCCATAAGCTCAATAAAACTGAACCGTTACTAATGTCAAACACGTCTCTAAAAGTGATGTGCTATCATCATGCTTCTTGCAAAATAATTGTTTGAATAACCAATTAGATCAATTGGTGTATTAGCTTTATAAAAAAAACTATAGTCAATGGTTCCCTTCAATTATCTCAATATTCACTTGGTAATCTCCTAGTGATTGGAATAGATTTTATCCATGAATCTAATTATCAAGAGAACAACATACTGTATCCTAGACCTTGTCGAGGTCGTATAAATAAGAGTTACAACAAAACTTTTAAATATGGTTGAATTGACAAGTGACTGGATTAGTGACTGGATTAGCACTTGTCATATTGTTTTTTAACTTTTTTTATGAAATAAAAATCTCTTTCTTTAATTGATAAACTTCAATTTTAAAAAATGATGAAGTTCCCCTAAATGATTCATATCAATTTATGCCATTATTGAGTGCTTGAATTCTTTCAACATTCTAACATAATTTCATATGAAAACAAGATCATCAACATCGAGATTTGACACCATATATATTTATTGGTAATCACATTTAATTTGGAGAGTATGTACTGTTGAACAATTTTTATATCTAGAATTTTGAAAACTAGAATTGATATGGTTATATCAGGCTTATGATGATGGCTTCAACCTCTACGAAGCTTTATTTAGCTCGTACACTTTATTTTCATTTCATTTCTTAATAAACTAAGATGGTTGGTCAACATAGACTTCTTCTCTAATAACAACATTGTATAATGCAGATTTTACTTCCATTTGGAATATCTTCCAATTATTTTGAGCAACAAGAGATATAAGTAACTGAACTATTTAAAGTCTTGAAATAAAAGAAAACACCTCTGTAAAATTTTCTCATTCCTTATGCTTGTATCATTTTGCAATCAAAATTTCCATGTACTTATTGGTTGAGACATTTGGAATCATATTTTTCTTGGACACCCATTCGACTCCAATAGATCTCTTGTGTGTCGGTATATTTGTGAGTTTCCATGTATAATTATTTTCAATTGAGAAAATCTTGTTTTTTATGGCTTTCGCCGTTACTTATATTTTATATGCATCATCAAAATAAGTTAGATCATCTCCTTGAAATAAAGCAAAAAATACATTAACACGTTGTAAAATTTCATCAATTACATCATATATTTCCTGCATACTTCTCGTTTTTCTAATCATACTATATGAAGAATTTGATGAAGAACTTAGAAGACAGTAGGGCTTCCTACAAATATATCATTTTTAGCATTATCAAAGAATGGCTCTTATTTTTTGTTAATTACATTATATAGTTCATGAATATTTTTCACTTTTCTAATCATACTCGATGAATAACTTGCTGAAGAACTTATGGAAGCAAGATGATTTTATGTCGTATTATTATTTTCAGCATTCTCAAATGATGCCTCTTTTTTTTCTTCAAGTTTAAACCAAAAAATTGTAAAAATTTATATATGAGTGTTCATATTTTCAAAGAGAGAGTTTTCATTAAATAAAAAATGTTGACTTATCACAACCTTTATCGTCACCGGATTGTATAACTCATATGTCTTACTTTGATCCCTATAACCTATGGAGATGCTTTTCTCTCACTTGTCATTCAACTTTCTTTTTATTACGTCTGGAATATGAGTATGCAATACTCCCAAATAATATTAGATGGCGAATACTAGGTTTTGTACCATACTACACCTCATGTGACATGTGATTCTCAAATATTCTTCTTTATGATTTGTTAATAAGATAAAACATATAAAAAACAACTTCATCCTAAAAAATTCTTAACCTTTTCTTCATAAGAAGACATCTAGCCATCTCCATAATTGTTATGTTCTTTCTTTCAAACGCACCAATTTGTTGAGGTGTATAAAGGACTGTGAATTCATGCGAGACGCCACTGTCTTTTTAATATTTCTCAAATTATTTGTAAAAATATTCACATGTCCACAAGGTGTTGATTTTTAGTCTAGTGAACTTTTCATTTTTGCTTTGAAATATTTGATGAAATGTATCTAATTTTGTTTGACATACTACATTTAAAAATCTATTCAATAACCATCATTGAAAGAGACAAAATACCCATTATCGCTGAAAGATCGAATTCTCATTGGACCATACAGATATGAGTGAATAAGTTTCAATCGTCTTGCTTTCCAAGAGGATTGAGAAGGAAAAATAATATTGTTTTCCTTTTCAAGTTGAAAAACTTCATAAATATCATTAAGACGATTAATTTTTCAGTAAACCTATGATCATCGATTTTCTTGAAGAGCAACTTTAAATTTTTACAATTCAATTTTTCATATTAATCATGCATAAATTTGAAAATTCCTTAGGGGCACCAATCAAACAAAAAATATTCTAATGTTCAAGGGTGAGGGAGAAAATATTATTTGGTGTTACTCCAACTTTAGGAACAATCCAATCATTCCATGGTAAGTTACATGCACAGTCCTAAAAATGAATATTATACTAGTTCTTCAAGAGATGTCCAACACTAAAAAACCTATATTTAAGACCACGAACAAAATAAGCATCAAACATTTTCTCAAATGTACCTTGATTTTTTTTAACTATAATTTTCTAATATCACTAAATTTGTAAATTTCGATTTCCTACTTGTACTTCTCCACAAACAGTTCAAAATAAAAATAATATCAGTAACGTATTTGTTAGCACCATTGTTTATGTACAAGAAATCATCAATCTTTCCACCATAATTCACAAGAAACATAGTTTTTTTATTATCGTGCATCATATTAACTTTATTTTTTTTCTGGTTCCTTGTACATGAATACATTCGTCGGGTGCCCATTTTTATGATAATTGTAACATTCAAAATAGCCACAATCTATTTCTCTTTGATTTTCACGTCATCTTTGTGAACCTCTAAAATTTTGATTTTAGTTTGTTTATTTCCACCAACTTGCATAATAACCTTGTCCATAAGTATTGGAGCATCTTCCTCTTTGATTTCGACGTACACGTCCTTATTATGAACCAATATAATTCTCATTTTGGTTTGTTTCATTCCATTATCTTGTATAATGACCATGATCTTTCTCCTTTTTATTTTTGGAATCCTATTTATTATCATTTAAATACTATTTTGATGGATTTCTTGATCTACAAGTACTTCATTATTCTTATCGTTTAATCTTTCTTCATGAGCTTGTAATGAGATCTATAATTATTCAATGATCATAGTGTTTAAATCTAGAGTTTGTAATACCTAAAAAAAATAGTCACTCTTTATTCTATGACGGAGGAGTTTACCAGAACATGAATATCATCCAAAATTTCATTTGTTAATTTTAATTGGTTCATTTTGAACAAACCCACGAACAATAATCATAAATAAATTTTGATGAGGATTAACTTATCCGAAGGGTGAATCACACAAATGGATTGTTGAATCAAAGTTTATTTGATTTATACTAATGTAATAATTTGTATAATTAGAAGTATCTTACATAATGGTGCTTGTGTATACATAAGATTGGGTTACCAAAACATACACATGGACCATATAAGTCCATTAGGCCCATTGGGCCAATTTGGATATGAATATGCCTTAAGAGCATCTAATGAAATCTTGGAAAACAATTTACTTCTTACCTAACATGTCGGAGCATCTCTCTCTAAAATATTTCCAATCAGCTCAATTATCTCTCTACATCTTATCCAAAATTTAATTGTTTCTTTCTTTAACCACAATACCCAACATAATGTTTTGACACCATGAGTGGTGACCAAAGTGGGAGACCGCAGAGGTACCAAGATAACAACATCTAAAATTTCAGGTGTCTAAGTTTGTCTTTGTGCTTTAAATAATGATACATTTTGATCGAGAGAGTCATGATCGGAGAGGGATTAGGCTAAATATTGCATGTGAATGATGAGCATAAACAATTCATCATACAAAAGAACATGAAAAACTGAGAGGAGAGATTGAGGCTTTGAGATCCTAAACAGAAGCGATAATAACACCATCAAGTAAGGTCCAATCGGAAGTCAAAAAATATGAAGGACAAGAGGGCTCTTAGATGCTCAGCACAATCAAGAAAAATAGTAAAGAGGTAGATTAGGTAAAAGTCACCATTCCTCGAAAAATGAAGGTACGACCATGTATCGGGACAGTCCTTTAGAGTCCAATGAATATTACGTGTCTGAATCTGAGGAGTCTTTGTCCTATCCGAATAATGATTATCTTCGTAAAAAGAGAAGAAATCATGATGGTAATCAATACTCGAAAGTTATTCCCATCGACACCAAAACCAAGAGCGGGTAAAGAATGACCATGAATTGAGAGAAATATAGTAGGTGCAGGAAACTAGAGTTTTTATTACCAAGTGACGGAATAATTTTACATAAATTTCAATCAGCACATTCACGCAATAGTTAATGAGGGTCACCAATTTAGCCATGAACATAATTTGAGGCAATATCCTCTCTGTAGAAAAATTGTTTATGGACATCTGCTCAGGCGGTTCGGTATATCTAAGATGAATTTTTTTATAGGATTAAAGATCTGAATTACATCAAACAATTAAAGAACTTTATGATGAATAAAGATGACAATGATAAGTTGTTGTACAGAGATTTCTCCCAAACTTACAGATATAGTCCTTTGAAATGGTATGATTTGCTTCCATAGGGATCTATCTATTTTGATATGTTTTGGATTAATTTTCGAAACATTTCATACAAACTAAAAATGGATTGGAAGATTGATTTGAGTAAGTGACTATATCTTCTTTTAGGTCGGGCCCTCTTCCCAAATAATTAACTGATAATGTGACCAGGAAAAAATCATGTCCTTAGGGGGTTTGTTATCACAAGCTGAGAATAAGATTAAGGTGGAAGAAACAAAGAGATTTAAATTTCTCTTTTTACAGAGGCACACTGCCACCTCGTGCTATTAACTGCAACAAGCTCAAACAATCACTAATTCCTCTTCGAATGACACTAATCAAAATCTACCTCAACAAGGTTAGTAGTACAGATTCATGGCGAATCAAACCGTCTTTGAAAAGGAAAAATTAATTTTTCAGTTGAGAAGGCCACCACCCATTGAAACTCTAAAGGATAATTAAAATATTAGTTTTTTAAGTATCATAATGATTTGGACCATGATACGAACGATTGCATTGCAGTAAATCAATAGATCCAAACTTTAATCGAAAATAGAAAACTATCTACATTTGTCAAGGCATAGTCGGAGGGTCAATCGCAAGCTCTAGGTTTTACTCAAGGTATAGTCTGAAGAGAGGAAATAGAATTTTACTCTTAGAAATAAAATACTATGGTTATAACTGGACTTTCTAATGAGTTGGATATGGATTCAGAATATCTAGACCCCGATTATAACCGAGGAAATATCATGGTAATATATGAACTCGAAAAGGTAGGGAATGTTAAAGATTTGTGTGAATGTTTTGAGTCTTTAACTATTTTTAGTGTAGTATCAGGGATTTTGGGTTTCTCACAAAAGAGGCATATTATGAGATTGGCAAACCAAGTTAGAAGGAAACATATCTACCAATTTTTACCAAGATCTTATGTCATATGTGTATGATGGTTATAATTTGAGACATGTTGTTGGTCCACACGAGGATGTTGTGGAAATCAGAGTGGTAGTCGAGGGGACTAAAATTTGAAATATTATGATTGACACGAGTATTCTGCAAACATTTTGTTCATATCTACCTAGAAACAAATAAAGAACCCTCTCGTTATACTATGATCAAATATACGATAGTGCGGTTTAAATAGATTATTGCAAATATTTCGAGGAATTAGATGGTGATACTCTTCTCGGAAAATGACCCTTCAAAAAGACATTGCGGGACTTTTCATAGTCGTGGATGGTACAAATCCGTACAATGTTATCTTTGGTACATCCTAGTTATCTCTAATGTATGGTATTTTATTCACAATCCATTTGTGTTTGAAATATACCGTTGGGGTCATATTGGGGTTGTCCGCAGTAGCCAAAGAGTGGCTATAGATACTGTTGTTAATCTGGACTCATAAGGTGCTGAGACTTTTACCGACCAATTTTCAGTTCGTGTTGGAAGAAGTTTTGTAAAGGGTAAGGTTCCACACACGAAGGGGAATCATGTTGCGAGAAGGCATAATTCTTCTTCTTTCATTACATCTCTTGTCTCGTATACTGATGCAGATGGGGGAGGATCGCCGAATACTCAACGTTCCACATCCGGATATTATGTCTTCTTGTGTGACAACTTGATCTTGTGGTCATCAAAATGTCAACCTACTATTTCCTGATCTAGTGGAGAAGCTGAATTCAAAGGGGTAGCAAATGTTGATGATGAGTCTTGTTTGCTGCGTAATATTCTTCTGGAACTTTATTGACCTATCCGAAAGCTACATTAGTGTATTGTGATAATGTGAGTATTATTTTTATTTCTGTAAATCCTGTCTAACATTAGTGCACAAAGCATATTGAAATGGATATCCGTTTCGTTCGAGAAAAAGTGGCGCAAGGTGCAGTTCGTGTTTGTCATATGCCTTTTAGGTACCATGTAGCCGATATTTTCACAAAAGAGCTAGCTTTTGTCTTATTCGATGATTTCGGACGAGTCTCATTGTCCGTGAACCTCTAGTTTCGACTGTGTGGGAGTGATAGAATGCAAAATATTTGTATATGTTTAGTATATCTTATTGCCTTATTAGTACCTACCTAAATTATAGCCTAATTAGTGACTCCTTAAATTATAGCCTTATTACCAGCTGCCTAAATTATATCCTAATTAGTATCTAATGACTTTGTGTATATATATAATGAATTTTTGTTAATGAGAATTAGATGGAATTATATTCTTCGGATGGTGATAGTAAAAAACTATGCCTATTGGACCAAAACCCTCAAGTATCAAAATACATACCCCAAATTCCATACTCGGGGTCAACAGAATGGTTCGGCCATGGACCAAAATGATGCATTCCAATTATAACAAGTATTGACATTTATACCTTTACCTACCAAAAATAGGTTTTAATATATCCGGTATCCGTTGAACAAAACCCAATTATTAAGAAATGCGAAGGGGATAGTAAGGTTTTACAGTGTCCCAAGACTTAAAGGTAGCATCTATCCAAACATACTACTCAGTCCCTTATGAAAAATCCTAGGTGAATGAGTATGCTCATTGTCACCTACATGAGTATCATGATGTACAAATATACATCAACGATTGTAATTGACATGTCAGACACTATTGGAATTTGATGTGGTCATACTATCTCTATTTGCATGTCCTCAACCTCAACCGTGGAAGCTAGAAGACGACATGAAGACATCTTGAAATTATAAAGCAAAAATAAGTTTACGAATAATCACATACTACTAAAAACAAAAAAACAAATATAAACTAGATAAATACGAACATGATTAATTCTTACATAAAATTTTGCAAAATTTTGCACAAACATACAAATTTATACTCATTTCTCCCACCAATCAAGCGCACAATGGTTGAATTATTGCATACTTGAGTGCGGTGAACTTGAAAAATATTCACACATTAGGTGCGTCGGTCGTGTAAACTTTTGAACGGTACGTGGGATGAAGTTTTTGCATATTGGATGCAACAATTTACATGTTTGACATGCTTACTGTATGAAATTTCGCACAACAACTATGTCTACTAACAAAAATCATATCATTATATTCACAACCATTTAATTCAAAATAACATCAAAAAATGTAAACCTCTATCTACCCTAAACCGTATAATATACTATGATTCAAACAAACAACCACTAGATTTTATAATCCAAAACTTCAAACTTAAATATTTAGAAAAATATAGATCAAATTTTCTTAAAAAATAGTTTATCATAGATTTTTTAGTAATATCTTTAATGTTGTGAAGTTGGGTTTTAAGAAAGAAACACTATGGAGATTGGTATATAATTGAGAGGTTCGAGACTTTTTTTTGGAAAATGAGTATTCTCATAGGAGTTCTAAAAAACAACTATATATAATCAAAGATAAAATGTTCCATAAAAATAATCATTCGAAAACAGAATGTGAGATATAGCGGTGAAAGATCCAACAAAATGAGTATGAAATATAGACTAGCCTCAAATAATAATGCTAGCGGATATCTATTAACACTCGTTAATAAAATATTTATATACTTTTCTAAAGATATTTTAAAATTTTATTGGTACATAATGGCTAGTATTTATCAAGAAAGTGCATTACAAAATACTATTCCCTATTTTTATTTAATAAAATTCCCTCTACATTTAATATTTTTCACATAAACTAAAATATATAATAGTTTTTAGTCTTTTTATACAAAATAATTATAACAATTATTGTATTTTTCAATATAAAAATACAAAATTCACATATTTTCAATTTCTTCTTTAGCTCGTGAACTCTTTCTTTCTAAAATTAAAACTCTCAAATTACAAATCTCTACAATAAATTTCAGTAAATTTTAAAGTATTTATGCACGAAGCAACTATTACATCGGTTTTCACGATGAAATTACTCTATTTCGTCTTAAGTTTTTCATTTGATTTATTCCATACCTAAGAATTGGTTGTGCTTGGTTTTGATGATTCGTATGTATTTCTAGGCAACCAGAAGCACAATTAGTAATCTATGAACAATTTGTGTATCTATTTAAAGGTTCTGGATGATTTTCTTTTTTGAAACACCTATTTGGACTTATTCACACATCCAAAATACAATTAGTTTCCATACAATCTTTTTATTTTGTCTTTAAAACCTAAAAAAACTTTTGGAAAACCAAGTTATACATCAAGAATACAATTAGTTTACACACCCACTTTTTTTTAAGTTGAAACCTAAAAAACGTTTACGTTACCAATTTGAACTTATTTACGCATCCAAAATATATTTAGTTTCCATATCCACTTTCCTTTTTTAATTCAAATCTAAATAAGTATTTACGCAACCAATTTGAACTTATTTACGCACCCAAAAAACAGTTAGTTTTCAGACACACTTTTTTTTTTCAAACCTATAAATCTTTTAGGCAACTTATTTTGGACTTATTTATGCACCATAAATACAGTTAATTTCCAAACCCCTTTTTTGTATTTCAAACCTAAAAGAACTTTTAGGTAACCAATTTGGACTTATTTACACATCCAGACTAGGGTTAGTTTACATACAAATTTACACATATTTTTTACTTTTTAATGAGATAAATAATGATAAAATGCACTATATTTTTTAGATCGGGATTCATATCTCTAATTCAACCGCTTAATTCAACACTAATAGGAAAACCTCACATAAATGTTTTGCAAAATACACCTTTCTACCATCTCATTAAAGGTGCATATGACTGTAAGCATACTAGTCTTGCTTCAAAGAAGAATTGGGAGGTCATAGTTGCATAATTAAATATTATCACTCTATAAAGGAAACTTTTATATATGCTGGAAATCCTGTGAAACTGACAAGAAGGGTTATAATGCTCATTTTAGGATTTAAGTCAGAGGAAAGAAAGACTAATATGAACAAACGAGGAATTGAAGCGCCTTTCAATAAAGAAGAACGATAAAGAATCATCACAACATATTTTGCAGATTGTTGGCTAACCAAAAAAAAGATAGCGGTAATAATTATATTTTTTCTTAATTTTAGTAATTAAAAACCAATTTATGCATCTAATTTATTGATATTTATGCAACCGTTAATTTTACTACTAACAAATCTAGTTACGCAACATAATTGAACGTAATTGCAACCAAAAGTAACAATTACAAAATAATTTTGAAGGATGCAATCACGTTTGCTGCAATTTTAATAAGAGAGCATGATATCAAAGATATAGTTGTACTCCTCATAGTGCATGTTTGTGCAATACTACTTTTTACAACATCTGAAGAAATATTAGCTACTTTAACACTCAAATATATTTACGATTTTTCAAAATTAAATGAGTATGATTGGGTAAAAAAATAAAGAGAAAAGCTAATACGTTCAATGAAAAATTGCTGCCAAAATAAACAAGAAACAACAATTGGTTGTGTAGCACTACTTGTGGTTAGTACTAATACAAATACATCTATTTAATAAAGTATAATAAAAAACGTAATTCATATACTAACTCCCAATCATTGTGCAACAATTGTTTCTAGATTTATACATTTAATAAATTAAGAGTATTAATACTCATATGTTACAACGTTGTTGGATAGTTGAAAAAAAATCCTAATCATATTGATACAATGTTAATTTCAAATAAAATAAAGAAAACAAAACATGCATTGCATGAGAATTTATAAAAAAGAATAAATGTGGAAAGAGAGACTCAAAAAAAGAAAGAGAAAAAAAAGGTTACAGGAGTTGTAAAAGCTTCTCCTACTACACTTGAAAATAAAAATGAGGTTAAGAAACGTGTACAAGCTCCACATTCATCGTAAAAACTAAAAGAGTTTCAACACGTTCAATTAAAAAGGTTCAAGCAGGTGTAACATATCATCCTAAAAAATAATGATCTTAAAAAGTTCAACGACATAAGAGAACAATATGTATAAACAGTTGTAAAAGCTCATTCTCAACAAGAAAAGACTAAGAAATTCCACCAAATGAAAATAAAAAAAAGTACAAACATACGTACAAACTCCTCTGAAAGTTTCAACAGATAGAGGGGTAATTTTGGAAAATTTGATGCGTCATCATATATTAAAAAAATCGTAGACGTGAAATAGATTGATCAATCAATAACGAAACAAAGATGTCAAACATTTATATATTTTAAAGAAATTATACGGAGCTTTCATGGTTTACAATCCAAGTGTATGTTCATATCCGCAAAAACATTTTTAATCAATTCAAAAACATGTTGAAGATCGCAAATGATGATGAGCTAGACTACAAGGTACTTGTGCACCCAAAAATGTTATTTATGCATCCAATTTGTTTGTAATTACGTATCCATATTAATCGTATGTACGCAGTTAGTTTTGTTTTCATTTTTTCAGAATTGGAAAACCTCTGCATGCATTTTACTCATAATTACGCAACTGGTTGACACTTAATTCCCCACTCTTTTATTTTTATTTTCGCAAACATTGTTACCTTATTTTCGGAACTACTATCATCTGCAAGTTCTTGATGTATATATATATATATACATATTCACCATATTTGAAGATACTATTCATAATATCATTGTTTCGCAAACTTATGATTTAAATCTGCTAGATTTTAGAAAAGAAATATACATATTAAGTCATGCATTGGTAAGTTAATTTATTATGTTAAAGTAAAAGTTTAAGATTTCATATTCTTTACTATTAATTTGATTATATATATATATATATATATATATATATATATATATATATATATATCCTATTATAGATATTAATCCAATATAAAAAAGATGCTACCCCAAAGTTTAATGATAAGTGGTGATGGTAAAACTTGGTTCACAGGTAAAATTGGGTTTTAAACTTTTCTGGTTGATATTAAGTATGTTTGTAATAGGTTGGGAGAGAAAGGAGATGTGTCCTTATATTTAAGGTTTTTTCAAAAAGTCTAACCCCTATTAATGGTCTTGGTTGGCGTATTTATACTGTTTTTATCTGACCCATGGGTTGTGCGGGTCGTATCTTATAGTCTGGTCATTCATATGAGCCCCTAAGCCCAAGAAATAAGGTGATAGGAACATAGCTGATTCATTGTTCCATTCAAGCTACCGTTCATCCATTGATGTTTATTCGATATGTCCGAAATGCCTTTCAGATAATATCAGAATCACTGGTGATAAGCTTCCAGCGATATCCAAACTGATCATATAGCCTCCTTAGTTCTTTCAAAAAATATTAAAAGAGCTAACCATGATGAATAATGTAGGATCTGCCATCGAAGTGAATTTGAAGGATCTGTCGATCAGTTCAAAGGTCGTCACTTTATTATTAGCCCTCTGCTACACGTGTTAGTTTCTAGTTGGACCTACTAGCCGTTGTTTCCTAGGTATGTGCAGCTAAATTTCCAAAACTAATGGGGCTATAGTTAATAGACTTTAATCATTACTTAGCCGATTCACTTCCCCTAGAGAAAGCACTCAAGTAGACATGTTTGCTATATAAGTATCATTTTTTACTGTTTCCATTTCTAAAGTAAGAAGTATATTCAAATTTCAAATCTAGAGAGAGAAGCTTAGAAATCTCACAAGTTTTTAACTCCTCCAATATTTATCAAGATTTTTATGTTCACAACAAGAACTACCTTAGTTAAATGAGGTTGTCTCAACTTGTTTGAGTTAGGAAGAGAGAAAAGAGAGGCCATAATCGCTACTGGATTACCTGCGTCTCCTGGTGGATTGATTATAGAAGAGGTATCAGAGCCGGACATGATTTCATCTTCTCACAAACCATCAGTATTTTCCAAGAAAACTTCTCTTTCTTCGTTCTCTTTCTTCGTCTTTAACAAATCTTAAATAACCAGAACTACTACTTCAGATAAACGAACCATCTTTTACTAAGACCAAAGTCGTTACCAGTCGTAAAGCTCCATCTCCTTTCATTTCTATGGGGTCGCATATAGGAAAGAGTCAACCTCGAATGGTTAATAGGATTTATAAAGCCAAAACTGTAACTCCAACTGCCAATGAGGGAGAGAAACTCAATAAAGTTTCTATAAAGGTAGAGTCTCCAGTACTACCTACTTTGGATCCAAGCCCATCGATTTCTCCTACCAAAACTTCTCATATTGAGAAAGAAGATATTGGGCTCAAGTCATTTGATCAACCGCCACAAATAATGGAGGAAACAATATAAGATAGTGGGAATAAAACCTCATTAGAGATCTCCAAACATACTAGTGACACCAGTACAGTTCGAGAAAAGAAAACGGTGGTAGTACAACCTGATACCGAACCGCTTTCAGAGTGCCTTATTAGGCGATTGGGGCCTAACGTTTCCAAAGTCAGTGTTAAGTACTTGTTAGCATTTCAAAAAATCTATTATGTGTATACCCACACTGCTGAACTGGATAAAATAAAGAAAAAATGGGGATTTCTGGAGTCCATCAAGGTGAGAATTTCCATCCCTGATGAGACTCCAATGGATAGCAAAGCTAAAGAACTAGTGGTATATACCGAAGTACTCAACTGGGGTATTTGGTTCCTTTTGCACCCAAATATAGTTAGATACTTTCACTTAGTAAAGTTATTTCCGATTCAGTAAAGCCCAAATGCTTGGTATAGCTTATTACCCAGCATCATTGCTTCAAGATTTTCGAGATTCCAATGCCCATGGAACAGTTTACTGTTATGGTTGGCTTGTGTCGGAACCATCATATCATCTTCTATTATTTCAACATGTGGAATGATTACAAGGTATTTTATGATTTGTTGGAGGCTGATAAGCCTTGGAGGAATCAATTCCTCTTTATCAGTGGTTCTTGCAAAAATTTAAAGAAGAATATATTGAACTTCACATCGGATGATAATATTAAAACTCCACATCAGATTTATCTTTTAGTGTTTTCAAATATGTTCTCAGAACATTTGGATGAGGGACAAACAACTTTTTTATAGCTAAATCAGGGGACTATAGAGAATTGGGAACTGGGTTCCACAATTTTTTTACTACAACTAACATGGTAAGGGCCTATCTATGGAGAACAAACTTAACCAAGGAGCTCTCATGGGAAGAGTTTACCAGTCCTCCTGAAGCTGTTTATATCTTCAAACAGGAGGAAAAATATTGTAAGGTTTATTTATTAGTTAGGAATAAGGCTCATAGTCATCTCGAAATCCAGAATAAGACGAAAAAATGTGGAGATTTCTCTCAAGGGCTTCCAGATGTGGGTGGTTCAGGATTTTCACGACAGATTGATGTTTCATTATTGGAGGTTGTCGCGGTAACAATAGGTGAGGCCGAAGGGCCACAACATTCTCCAAAAATCAAGAAGTAAAAAGGGCATAAGAGACGTCAAGAAGGGAGTGATAACAAGGTAGAAAAGAAGAAAAAAGTGGTCATCAGTTCAGAAATCATACTCCGATCCGAGGTCATTCCTTCCATGATTGTCACTAAAGTTCCACATTAAGAAGAGGTTACATGTTGATCATTTTCTTCAATTTTTTGTACTGCTGACCAACCTTCTGCTGAAGGTGATGTTAACCTGGATGATAAAGGAAACTTGTATTGCAGGGAATTTAACAAAGAAGAATTTGATTGAACCTTCCCCTAATTAACCAACATAGCCAATGTAGTGATTCAAGATGTTGAACATTTTGAAGTATGTAATGAGAATGATACCTTGGGCTATGCAGTCTTAGGCTAGATCAAGCCAATAGTTGACTTGAAAAGACAAGTGAGAGCTCAGACTAAAGACATCACTTCCCTATAAACTGGCAGTCAAAGCATGAATGATTCCCTAGTGGCCGAACAGAAAAAGGTTGAAACTTTAGGCAAAGAAAAGAGCAAATGAGTGCTGATTTGAAACAAGCTAAGGCTGATCAAGAAATATCACAACCCAACTATACCGAACTACAATCTACCACTCCCTAGGAACTTAATTTCTTAAATGAATCACTAAAAAATAAGAAGACTTCCAAGGAACATGTATCAAAGGAGAATATGGAATTACAAGATCTTCTTAAGAAAAAGGATGATGAGATCACCTCTTTGAAAGAAACAAAGGCCCAAGAGATAACTGTTGCAAGGAATGAATATGTTGAGGGGGTGTTGAAATCCGTGGAATAGAGGGAAGATTCGGTCAAATTGGATATGGTCATTTCATTCCATGAAACTTTTCCCAAGCGGTGTCTATGGAAAGTGTGGAGGTATGTGCCAGCTGATGAAATTCTCTTTCATACTATGACACAAAGTGATAAATTCAACATGACTTCAAATGACTCTGAGTATAATGATGAAGCTCAGGATGGCTCAAGTGATGATAAATAAGAGAAAGAAAAAGTTAATGCTGAGAAGAAAACCGAAGGGCACGAGCCCTAAGGTTAATTATTTTTACTATGTTGGTATTCTGAATCGAAGTCCTTGGAGTATGCAAGGAATTTTGTTGTTTTAGTATCAGATTTTCTAAAAACTCTATATGTAAAAGTCCTTGTGGTTTACAAGGCATTTTGTAACGTGGACCGGATTCTTTTATGATCCTATTCGTATTTCATGCAATTTCAAGTTTCACTTATTTAATTTTTTTTTCTTATCTTTGTTTTATATTTCCATGAAAATCTGGGTATTTTGAACATAATAAAATCATATTTTTGTATATTAAACCCGATGAATGTATTTTTAAAAAGTATTTTCTTTAAAATAATTAAACACTTAATCAGTCTTCATTATCCGATCGATACCTAGGTCACCTATTTGGATGTAATAAGCAATAAATCTTTAATGTATCCGATCCACGCGTAGATCACTCATTTGAAGGAAAAAAAACTTTTAATAAGACTTTAGTTTATCTGATCCATACATATATCACTCATTTTAAGGCAAAAAGCATTTACTAAGCCTTTAATTTATCTGATCCACACATAGATCACTCATTTAAAGGCCGGAAGTGTTCAATAAACCTTTAATCCATGAGGAGTTTAATAATTATTTAATATATCAGTTGTTTAATAAGTCTTTAATACACTTGATCCACTCAAAACAACAGTTTTAAAAAGACAAAAGATAGTATATTGACTGAAATGTGGACACCTCATTAAAACCTCCCCGCATCACCAGGGTTGGAAATAGTATGCCCCAAAATATTTACATTATAGTAAGATAAATTAATTATTTACATGATAAGTTCACACTCTAAGTATAACCCAAGATGCTCAACGTTCCATGGATGCTTCTACAAGTTGCCTTCTTTATCCTAGAGTTTGTATTTTCTTTGCTTAACTCTTTCATATATGTGGTATGGTCTTTCCCAATTCAGAGCTAACTTTCCGAACTGTTTTTCCTTAGTGTGCAAGAATACTTTTCTCAACACTTTATCTCAAACTTGGAAATCTCTTCATTTTACCTTATAGGAAAATTTGCTCTTCATTATCCCTTGATAATGTGTAGTTCTTAAATGTGTATTTACCCTTTTTCTTTAACTAAATCTAACTGAGCCCTCGTAGTTATCTCATTCTTGATTTCAGAATAATTTTGAACCCTGAAGAAAGGAAAAGTTGTCTTTATACGTATGATTACATCCATCCCATAAACTAAATAAAATGGAGACTCTTGTGTGGTTGTATATGGAGTTGTCTAGTATGTCCATAGTATTTCATATAAGTAATTCGTCCATTTCCAGCAGCTGCTTCTAAATTCTTTATTAAACCTCACAAAAATGTCTGATTTGCTACTTCAACTTTTCTGTTGGCCTGGGATGAAAAGGAGAAGAAAAACAATGTTGAATTCCTCTAGATGCACAAAAAGTATCAATGTCCTTATTATCAAACTAGGGTCCATTATCTGTGGTGATGCATTTAGGAATTCCAAATCGGCAACATATGTTGGAGAGAATAAATTTAATGACTCACTTAGAGTTTGTTCTAGAAAAATGTGCAACCTCTATCCATTTAGAGAAGTAATCTATTCCAAAAATTATGGTACAACAACCTCCAAAAGCCATGGGGAGGGGCCCAACCAGATCAAGTCCCCATCTATCAAATGGTATAAGCTCATATATTGATTTCATGGGAACTGTTGGCAGATGAATAACATTTCTGTATATTTGACAAAGATCATATCTTTTCACTAAATCTTTAGCATCTGCCATAATGGTAGGCCAATAATATCCAGCTAGTAAGATTCTTCTAATTACAACTTTATAACCATAATTTATTGACCTTTCTCCATCATGTAATTCTGATAGAACACTTTGGGCCTCATTCCATCCGAGGCAACGCAGTAGAGGTCTGTTGAATTTTTTTATTATACTGAACTAACCCTCAAGACTAAGAAACCACGTGATTTATATTTCACTTTCTTGGACAAAGATTTATCTGGAGATAGAACTCTGTTACTTACAAGCTCTTGGATTTCAATCCTCCAATCTTTAACAGTGCATCAGATATGTGAAAATTTTCTCCAACTTCAAATTTGTTTTTTGTAGGTGCATCTATAAAAGAACATTTTTGCATAAGAATCCAGGGATACGCTTTAGATTATGCAATAGTGACTAAGGAATCTGTTATGGTGTTTTTCGATCTAGAAACATGCTCATATCTGCCGCATTTAAAACCGATGGTGACTTCTTCGAACACTTGTAAATGTTTTATCAAGTGTTCTATCCTGGTTTCAGATTACCCTTGAGCCAGATGGATAAGAAATTGGAAATCACTTATAGTTGGACTCTTTTAGCTCACATATATGCGATAACCTCAAACCAGTCATGGTTGCTTCATGCTTTGATTCCTTATTGAATGCTCTGAAGCCAAAACGTATGGCCTGGTACATGGTATCTCCATAGGGAGAGGTTGGGACAATTCTGACTCCACATTCCATTGTACTAGATCCACCATCCGTTCGAACTACCGATTATTTTTTAAGCTTAATGACTTTTGCATGTTCACAAGACCGTTTAGAGTAGAATTCTACTAAGAAATCAACCACAACTTGAGCTTTGACTGTTGTTTGAGGCGCAAAGTCAATGACATAATCTCAAAGCTCCATTGACCACTTAGTCATTCTTCCCGATATGTCAGCCTTTTGCAGCACATTCTTCATGGGAAAATAAGTTTGAATTGTGATTAAATGTGCTTGAAAGTAAGGCCTCATCTTTCTAGCAGCTATCACCAACGCCAACCCCATCTTTTCTAATTTTAAATACCTTTTCTCAGCTTCTAATAAACTCTTTCTTATATAGTATACTGTACGTGGGTAATTATCAATTTCTCGTACTAACATATCACTTATAGAATATTCTGATATGGTGAAATACATATATAGTCTTTCTCCATTAACAGGTTTGGACAATGTCTTGGGTGATGATAAGTGATTTTAATTTCAAAGCTTGATCACAATTAGAAGACCAATTGAAGTTTTTTGCATTTATCAAGACTTGGAAAAATTGAGCACATTTATCTGATGACCATAAAATAAACCAATTTAAAGCTTCTAATATTCCAGTTAACATCTGGAATTGTTTAGTATTTGGGGATGGATCCATAGCTAACAATGCATTTAACTAATCCAGGCCAGCCTGAATCCCTTTTTGACTTATTATATAGCCTAAAACATTACCTGATCGGATACCAAAGTTGCATTTATTCAGATTTAATTTCAAATTTCTAGTCTCTAGGTTGGAGAAATTTTCATAGAGATCATAGATATGATCCTCCTATTTAGGACTCTTGAGCATCATATCATCTGGTGTGGATTATTTTCAACTGAGGGTAATTTTGTCAGGTGTTTTGTGGTGTTTTGAAGATATTTAATGTTTAAGTAGTTTGTAGTGAGAGATTGAGCTGCCTGGTTGTATTAAATGTTCATTTCCTCATTTAATGAAAGTGGTTGGGTATTTATACCCTTAATTATGGGCCACTTGGGCTTTCGGGTCGTACTTTTGAAACCAGGTCGAATTGAAAAAACCCATTAGTTTATTTAAGCAGTTTAACAATTAGCTTAGTGATAAAGTGATTAACTTTTAATACTTTAGTCCAATTCGGATGGTTCAGTGGGTGGTTTTTGTCCGAATTTCCTCTGTCGGGTTTCTACAGTGAGAGGTGAGAATTTTCGGACTCATCATCAGCCCCTTTTTTAGGTTATGTTCGAAGGCCTTTGGCAAAACCTAAAAAATCCCTCTTGAGGACTTGCGACATAGTCCGGACCGATTTCGAATTGAGTAAAAGACTTATCCGGACTGACGAAACTCTCTAGAAGCTCAAAGATTTTACCATGGATCGTGGGACACGTGTCCCCTTCTGATTCGCCTCACCAAGCATTTTTCTTCTAGAACGGCGCTCCCTCTCACTTCAAAAAGTAACCTCTTCAATTAATGCTTGTGACGTCAGCGCCGTCTCTAATCATTACTTTCATCTTTTTGTATTCTCCTAGGTTTCAGGGTATCTTTTGTTTCTTTAGTTTAAATCAACGTATTTTTCACTGTGTTACCATCTTCATCACTTTTTCACTCTTGTTCTTCAAAGCTTTTATCTCTCTTTTCCAAAAATCCTTTTTGGTGTAAGTTTATATTTATAGCAAGAAACGCACTTGTAAAAGGTGGGTGGCTTAATATTTCAGAGTTAGAGAAAGCACAAAGAGTCGAACGAGAAAGGCGCATTACTGCAGGCCTTCCAGTTTCTCCTATCGATAAATCTGAAACACCAGGCTTAGAGCCCGATTGAGGTTCGTCTTCTGCCAGAAGCTCTAAACCTAGAACTTTATTCCAGCCTTGTCTTTCACCAATCGTCTCAGGCTCATCGGTCCAGGAGTCACAGCCTATTGTCGAACGAGAGCAAGCAGTTACAAGTACCAAAAGACCATCCACATTCATAGCCATGGGATCAGATGCTAACATTTCTCCTAGAACAACTATCACATCGACGAAAAGGTCGTTCGGTTAAAGGTAATACACTTGTTCCACAGTCTAAATCTCTAAAATCAGTGCCCTCTAATTCTGGGGATAAAGATAAGATTACAAGGTCAGAAGCATCCATCAAGGTTCGTAAGGACAAATCAACTAGTCCGGAGGCCACCAGTTCAAGCCTTCGAAATGAACCCTTCGGATCTGAGCCCCAGCCGGACTCCAAACCACAAAAGAAAAGTGCTGCTCAGCCATCCGGAAAGCTTATTGAGCGAACCACCAACACTCCTCTCCAAAAGACAACTAACAACCCTTCCACGATAATGGAAGACATGATGGAGAACAGTATTGAAGAAGCCCCTTTTGAGACTGACATCTCTGGACAGACTGGTGAGACTGCCATTGTCAAGAAAAACAAGGGTAAAGAGAAGCTATGTTTAAAACATCCGGACCTTCCGGAGTGCCTTGAAGGAAAAGTGGGACCTTGCTTCCATAAAGTGAGTGTAAATTATCTGCTAGCCATGTAGAATATTAATTATGCTTTCATTCACACAGCTGGACTAGGCTGCATGCGAACAAAGTAGGGGATCCCAGAATCTGTTAAAGTGATGATTTCAGTCGACCCAGAGACGCCAATGGATTGCAAGCTCAGTGAGATAGTTATTACACAGAGTTATTCAACTGGGGGCTTAGGTTTCCTTTGGACCCAGAGATCGTCAGATATTTCCATCTGATAAAGCTCTGCCCAAGCCAACTGAGCTCCAATGCTTCGTTCACACTCATGGTTTGCATCATAGCCTCCAGGCCCTCCGGAATTCCGCTTCCGATGGAGCAATTTGCTGCTGTGGTCAGCCTTTGTAAGAACCACATCATCCCCTTCTACCATTTTAACATGGGCGACAATTACAAAGTGGTGGATGACCTGCTGGAATCGGAGAAGAATTGGAAGACCCATTTTTTGTTCATCAGTGGTGCTTGGGAGAATGGGAGGAATATTAAATTTGGTGTCAACCCAAGCATGCTTACCAGAAGATGGAAAAGCACACGTTAGTATTTCATCATATCTTTTCTTTCCTTAGAAAATTTGTTTACTTAAACATTCTTCTTCTTCTTTTGGTAGTGCTACCGAAGGAGTTTAATGACTACTTAGATGAGGGGTAGACTACTTGCACCAAGCTGAATGCTTGGGCTTTTGAGAAATGGGGAAATCGCTTCCACAACTGTTTTACCGGTGGCAACTTGGTGAGATCCCATCTCTGGAACACAACCAGTCGGAGAGACTTGTCTTGGGAGGAATTAACCACTCCGCCAGCTCCGGAGGTCATTCTTCAGAAGACAGATGCAAAGGATGGAAAGCTAGCCTTGCCGGGCAGAGCTAAAGCCCCAAGAAAAATGAAGGGCAAGAAAGGCAAGGCTAAGCCAGACGTAACTGAGGTCAACCCAGGTGGTGTTGAGAAGACTGTCCTAACAAATCAGGAGGTTCAGGACCAAGGAAGGATTGATGCTGCTTAGCTTCAAGGGGTAGAAAATAAGAGCACCAGAAAGGTAGTTGGACCTCCAAAACCCTCAAAAGCTCCCAAGAAAGACCGAAAACGGGGAGCAGAACGTGGAGATATGGAGGCCAAGAAGAAGAAAACCTCCAAGGGAGATGAAGTTGCTCTCCGGCCTCCGGAGTCTCTTCCTCCGGTTGACCCAACAGACCCAACTCAAGCAGAGGAAATTCCAAGCGACTTTCATACTGGAGAGGGCGCCGGTGGGGACATCAACATTGATGGTGTAGACATTAGTGGCCTTCAAGGGATTGGCCTTTACTTCGAATACCTTGAGAAGGACGACTTTGCTAGCCCTCACCTCCCCCCAAGCTCTTCAAACATTGTCACCTTCAATGGTAAATCTTTTTCTATTTCAAGGGAGAAGAACATGGTGACCCACTCCTTATTGAGCAATATTTAATCGGTGCTCAACTTGGAGAAGCAAGTGCAAAATCAATCAGCCATCATCAACACACTCAACTCTGATAAAGAGATTTTGTCTAACAATCTCGTTACTGTCAACCAGAGTATTGAGGCATTAAGGAGAGATAACGAGGAGTTAAAGAGGGGGAAAGAGGATTTGGCCACCAAGCTGGCCACTTCGAAGGCGGTTATCAAATAACTTCAATCTAAGTACTCTGACCTGGAGAAGAATCTTTCTACTTCAAAAGAGGAGGTGAATGCCAAAGACAACATCTTTCAGACCCTAACTAGTGACAAAATCTTGCTCGAAGATGTTGTGTCTAAGGATAAGCAAGAGAAAGATGACATGTTAAAGGAGCAGAAGGAGACCATCCAAGCCAGGATTGATGCATACACCAACAAAATAATAGACTCCTAAAAGGAAAGGTATGCTGAAGTTAAGTCAGACATGGTCTTGATCTTTCATGAGAAATTTCCGAAGAGGACACTAGGAGATTTATGGCGATTCGTGGAATACAAAGACCTTCCTCACCATACCATGGCTGATGGCGACAATCACTTTTATTTCAGTGGTTGGGATGACACTACTGATGAAGACGAAAAGACCGGAGAGAGTCCAGACGAGAAGATCAAGGATCCCAAGAAGAAACCAACTGAGTCTGGGCCATCTAAGAAAGCTCAACCTTAAAGTTTTAACTATGTTTCTATTTATCTTTAATTTTTGTGTTAGACTAAAGTCCTTGGATGGCCAAGGAAATTTTGTAATCGTGTCCGGCACTTGTTCGGACAAAACCTTCTCTTTTTTTAAAACTTCAAAGTCCTTGGATGGCGAAGGCATCTTATATATTTAAATATCATTCTCCGATTTCTGCCGGGCAATTTTATCTTACATAACTCTTACATTGTTTTATACCTTCCCAATTTTGATGGCTTGTATTTAAATGGCCTTTAGTTATTTTACAAGTATTTTAAAGTGAGAGTGTTTGAATTCTCTGATGACAAATGTTTAAATGGTCATCACTTCACCGAATCAATTCGATATGTCAGTCAAACCACTCCGAATGTTTTAAGAAGGCATCGAATTTTATTAAGAAAAACCTGGACAACTCATTAAAACCTCCCCGCGCCACCAGGGTAGGAAAGAGTAAGCCTCCTAATATTTACATGGGCTTTAAACAAGTAAATATTTACATAGTTTTTATTCTAGACACAACCGGAGGTGTTCAATGTTCCAGGGGTGATTCAAAATCCTTCCATCTTTATCTTGAAGCATGTATGTCCCAGGCTTAAGCTTTTTACTGACCATATAGGGTCCTTCCCAAGTTGGAGCTAGCTTGCCGAACTGCTTTTCCTTAGTATGCAAGAAGACTTATCTCAATACTTTATCCCCTGGTTGAAAGTCCCTCATTCTGATTCTGGAAGCAAACCTGCTTCTCATCAAACCCTGATAGTGTGTGGCTCTGAGGTGTGCCTTAACTCTTCTTTCTTCTGTAAAGTCAAGTTGGCTTCTGATTACCACTTTGTTGGCTTGTTCGGAAAAATTGTAGACTCGAAACGAAGGGAGAGTGGCCTCTATGGAAGTTATTGCATCCATACCATATACCAAGGCAAATGGGGATTCTTGTGTTGCAGCCCCGGGAGTAGTTAGGTAGGCCCATAGTACTTCTTGTAAATAGCTTGGCCATTTTCCAGCAGTCCCTTCTAGATTCTTTTTAAGACCGGAAATGATGGTTCTGTTAGCTACTTCAACTTGACCATTTTCATGTGGGTGGAAAGGAGAAGAAGAGCAGTGTTGAATGCCCCTAGAGGCACAGAAATTCTCAAAATCTTTCTTATCGAATTTTGGCCCATTGTTTATAGTTATCTTTTGGGGAACTCCAAACCTGCAGTAGATATTAGACAGGATGAATTTTATAACACCTTTCGAAGTTGTTCCTGCCATTTGGGTTGCTTCTACCCACTTTGAGAAGTAATCAATAGCAAAAATTATAGTTTTGCACCCTCCGGATGCCATGGGTAGAGGTCCCACAAAATCCAGCCCCCAAAGAGCAAAAGGTATTGGCTCAGAAATTGACTCTAAAGGGACATCTGGGATATGAATTTCATTACTTTATCTTTGGCATGGATCACACTTCTTCACCAACTCCTTGGTGTCTTGCATTATGGAAGGCCAATAGTACCCAGCTAACAAGACTCTTTTGGTTATAGCCCTAAACCTACAGTGTGCTGATCCCTCGCCATCGTGTAATTTGGGGAGCACTATTTGGGACTCTTCGAACCCCAAACATCGTAGGGGAGGTCTACTAAAATATTTTTTGTAAAGAACATCTCTTAGGATGACAAATCCACGAGCCTTATACTTAATTTTCTTTGCCACTCTTTTCTCTAGAGGCAAGATGTCATCTGAAAGGTATTGGAAAAGAGGAAATGTCCAATCTTGAGGTTGTTCTACTTGTATATTTAAACTTTCTTCTTCATTATTCTGATTGATTTGAATGGATGGGCACTCTTGCACATGAATCCAAGGGTAGGACTCAGAATAGGCTATGGTTGCCAAGGAGTCTGCTAATGTATTTTCTGTTCGGGGTATGTGCTCATAGGTGATGTTTTTGAAATTAAGTGCCACTTCTTTAAGAACAAATAAGTATTTAACAAGTTGTTCCTTTTTGGCCTCACATTAACCTTGTGCATGATGGATAAGAAGCTGAGAATCGCTCATTAACCTAACCTTTTTGGCTCCACAAATGAGGGCCAATTTCAAGCCAACTATATCAGCTTCATATTCGGACTCATTATTGAAAGCCCTGAAAGAAAAACATATAGCCTGGTACATTTTGTCGCCGTACGGAGAGGTCAAACATATCCCAGCACCACAACCCATGGTACTTGATCAACCATTAGTTCGGACAACCCATACGTTTTTAGTTTTTTCACCTGTTGCTTGTTTAGTATCTCTATCCGAATGAAATTCAACTAGGAAGTCAACAAAAGTCTGGGCCTTGACTGCTGTTCGGGGGGCAAAATCAATATCAAAGTCTCCCAGCTCTACTGACTATTTGGTCATTCTACTTGAAATATCTGCCTTTTGAAGAACATTTTTTCAGGGCAAAAGATATCCGGACAACAATAGAATGAGATTGAAAGTATGGCCTCATTTTTCTAGCAGCAATCACTAGGGCCAATGATAATTTTTCAATTTTTAAATACCTTTTTTCTGCATCTATCAAGCTCTTGCTGATACAGTACACCGGACGAGGATAATTGTCCACCTCCCTTACTGGCACTGCACTTATGGCACAATCAGAAACTGCTATGTAAATGTAGAGAGTCTCTCTATCAATAGGTTTAAACAAAGTTTTAGGGGAAGACGAGTGCTTCTTAATTTCATCGAAAGCCTGGTTGCACTGTGGAGACCAATTAAATTCTTTTGCTCCTTTCAAATTTTGAAAAAATGGGGCACACATATCCGAAGACCTTGAAATAAAACGGTTTAGATCAGCTAACCTCCCAGTCAATCTTTGTACTTCTTTAATATTCTGAGGAGGCTCTATTTGCAATAAAGCACTAAGTTGGTCTGGATCAGGCTGTATCCTTTTCTCACTTATCACATACCCCAAGAATTTTCCGGACTGTACTCCGAAAACACAGTTCTCTGAATTCAATTTTAAATTTACTTTCACCAAGCTGGCAAAGGTTTCTTGGAGATCTTCTAAGTGTAGTTCTTCTTCCACACTCTTTACCATCATGTCATCGATATAAACTTCCATGTTTCTTCTAATCTGATTAACAAAACCCTTGTTTACTAATCTTTGATAAGTTGCTCCAGCATTCTTTAACCCAAACGGTATCACCTTGTAACTATGGAGGCCTCTATCAATAACAAATGTAGTATGCTCTTGATCCTTCAGATCTACTTGAGTCTGATTATACCCGGAGAAGGCATCCATAAAGGACAATAGCTTGTTCCCAGATGTAGAGTCTACCAACTGATCGATTCGGGAGACCAGATATAGGTCTTTCAGGCAAGCTCTATTGAGATCTGTAAAATCGATGCACATACGCCACTTTCCATTTTTCTTTTTTACTAACACCGGATTGGCTGTCCATAAAGGGTACTGAGATTCCTTTATGTGCCCCATCTTAGTAAGTCGGTCAACCTCTTCAACTATGACATCAGCTTTCTCCTTAGAAAAAGCTCTCTTTTTTGCACAACAGGTGCTATATCCCTCCGGATCGATAGTTGGTGTGATATGATGTCTGCTGGCACTCCAGTCACATCAGCATTGCACCAAGCGAAAACATGATGATGGTCTTTCAAAAAAACTAACACTTTACTCTTTAATTCCGATGTCATCTTGGACCCAATCTTGATACTTCTTCCTTCAGCCAGAGAGTGAGTTTCAACTTCTTCAATTGGTATTAAAACACCAGGGGTCTCTCTGGGGTCATCAATTTCACCCTCTCTCCCAGAGGTCCCCTCAAACTGCTAATCCTAACTGCTCCGAACTGCCCCCAAAGTTCGAGGGGGCAGTGCTATGTCATAACACTCCTTTTCTACATTTTGACTGCTTCGGACAACTCCCACTTGTCCTTGAACAGCTTATTTTAAACATTGGTGGACTCTAGAGGCTACAACATGCATCGTCGAGAGCCAAGATCTCCCCAAAATGGCATTGTAACATGTGGGACAATCTACCACAATAAAAAGTATTCTGACCATGTTTTTAGAAGGGCCCTTGCCCAACAAAACCTCCTCCTTAAATTCTTCGATCACATCTGCTGAGCTTCCAGTGAAACCCACAATAGACCTGTTCGAACACTGTATTACTGCTGGATTCTTCATTTGTTTGTAGGAAGTCAAGAAGATTATATTGGCTGAACTACTGGTGTCCACCAAAATTCATCTAATATCATTGCCCCAATAGATGCTCCTATCACAACAGCATCTTCATGGGGACCAGCCATGTCTCTCAAGTCATCCTCATCAAAAACAATGAAGGGAAAATGAATTTGTGATTGATAGGAAGTCATTCCTCCTTCGATTTGGGTAGCTAAATTCTGAACATGCCTCTTTCTCGAAGAAGCAGTTGGTGCAATCATGGTGTCTCCCCCAAATATTGTAAGTGACTCAAAAAAGCTGATGAGTCCGGACACCGTCTTGCAGTGTTTTGTGATAACTCCCACCTTATTCCGGGTTAGATCAGGATCCATATATTCTGACTCTACATCAAACATTTCAATTATCACCATAGCCCCATCCGGAGCCGATGTCCCTGCATTGTTTGGGCCAGTCCGATGAGCATTATCAGGCCTATTTCCACTTCTTCTTTTAACATAAGCCCCCAACTTCCCTCTCTCAATCAAATTCTGCACTTCTTGTTTCAACGCGATGCAATCTTCAGTGTTATGGCATGTATCATGGTAATACTGACAAAAACAATTATTACGACTTTCTCTAGGAGATTGTAATGCAGCCGATTTTCTGAAATGTACTTCGTCTTTCGTTATGTCATAAATGGTGGCTACATTTTCTTTCAGCTCAGCAAACCACTCTGGTTGAACCCAAGGTCCTAGCTTATTTCTGGATTGCTAGCTCTGAGCTGGTGCAGCTGGGTGGGATTGAGCTTTGGCCCTATTATGACCCTGTCCGGCTTCCTTGGCCTTGTACCCGGACTGATTTTGGTTTTGATTTGGTGCAGCTGGGGCAAACCTCACTTGCCGGTGCACCCTGGTTTTCTTTGTTTCATCCACATTAATCTGTTTGTCGACCTGATTCAGTAAGCCACCCCACATCATAGGCTTCTTCCTGGTTACCGAATAAGCCAAATTGCCAGGGTTCAAACCCTATCTTAGAGAAGCTATTGTTATTTGTTCAAAGAAATCAGCTAATCCAATTTTAGTATTCATAAAACGACTTATATATTCCCTCAAAGATTCATTTGGTTCCTGGGCACAATGGATGATAGTGTCTCCATTGCCTTTCACTTCCTTACTTCCAACGAACTGCCTTCGGAACGCCACCCAACAAGTATCAAAATTTCTGATGCATCCATGTGGTAGACTATTGTACCACTTCAGAGCACTCCCCGTAAAAGATTGGGAGAACACTCGACAAAGTAACTTATCATCATCGTCAAAATTCATCATAAATTTTTTGAATTGCTCTAAGTGGTTATCTGAATCTTTACTGCTATCATATTTTTTCCATCTTTGTGCTGTCAAACCTCATAGGAAGGTTTCCGGACAGTATCTTGGAAGACAATGGAGATTGTCTCCAATTCTGGCCCCAACTAAACACAGTATTTTCATTGGGAGTTGCAAAGATTCCTGGTTCATCATGAAAAGTGAAAGGATCCATTAACAGCCGATCTACATGTCTCCAACCATGGATGTGGCTATGAGACGACCCTTTACCCAGGTGCCTCTTCAACCTTCCATGCCTGTCCCTCTTTCTTGAATATTTTTTGACCAACTTATGTTTCTTCTTAGAACGGCCTTCATCACTGCTGGATGATAGGGATTCTTCAACTCCATCTTCGTTCGAGGAGCTACTTGAAGACTCTGAGTTTGAATCTGAGCTCTCCACTGGTTTAGACCGGTGAGACTTCTTTGAGCTAGCATGAGTCTTTTTAGTACTCACATGGGTCTTTGATGGCTCATGCTCTTTTAGATTTTCAGTGTGGTAAACTGCTGACACCTTTGATATTTCTTTCAAGCCCATCTCTGCCCTTTTAGCAGCCCTCAAGGCTTTTATCTCAACTTTTAACCTGTCTCGCTCTTCGATTGTATATTCATTATTTTCCCCCACCACTTCTGCCAAAGCTGGTGGAACTTCCTGCTCGTCCGGATTCATCCGAACTTGGTGTGGATTATTTTCAACCGAGGGTCATTTTTTCAGGTGTTTTGTGGTGTTTTGAAGGTATTTAATGTTTAAATAGTTTTTAGTGAGAGATTTGAGCTGCCTGGTTGTATTAAATGTTCATTTCGTTCATTTAATGAAAGTGGTTGGGTATTTATACCCTTAGTTATGGGCCACTTGGGCTTTCGGGTCGTACTTATAAAACTGAGTCGAATTGAAAAAACCCATTAATTTATTTAAGCATTTAGCAATTAGCTTAGTCATAAAGTGATTAACTTTTAATACTTTAGTCTAGTTCGGATGGTTCAGTGGGTGGTTTTTGTCCGTATTGCCCTTGTCCGGTTTCTACAGTGAGAGGTGAGAATTTCCGGACTCATCATCATCGACGTAGACTTCCATATTTCTCTTGATCTGATTAGTACAATGTTTATTCGTCATTCTTTGATAAGTGGCTCCAACATTTTTTAACCCAAATGGAATTACCTTATTACAAATGAATACCCCACGTTAATAAAAGTAGTATGGTCTGAATCATCAGGATTCATTTGTATTTGATTAAATTTAGAGAAGGCATCCATGAAATACATCAACATATTCCCTGATGTAGAGTGCACAAGCTGATCTATCCGGGGAAATGGGAAATGACCTTTAGGGCAAGCTCTATTGAGATCTGTGAAGTCAATGCACATACACTATTTTCCATTCTTTTTTTTTTACAAAAGGAGTAGTTGTCCAAATGAGGTATTGGGATTCTTTGATATGCCCCATCTTGGTCAACCGGTCTATTTCTTTGACAATCTCTTTAGATTTTTATTTTGAAAATGATCTTCTTCTTTGTACCACTTGCCCAGCATCAGATCGGATACATAGTTTGTGACTAATCACAGTATCTGGAACTCCAGTCACATCGTCGTTGCACCATGCAAACACGTTTAAATTATATGATAAAAAAATAATAATTTTTCTTTTAGCTATAATGGTAGTTTAGATCCGACCCTAACACTTTTACCTTCTTCCAAGTAATGAATTTCTACCTCTTCAGCTCGAATTACAGCACTATTAGCCTCCCTCGAATCATCTATCTTATTGTGGTTTACAGAAGGCTCCAATGATTGCTATTCTTTGTTATCCTTTACTGCTTTATTGATTTCGAAGCAAGAATAGATACATATCATTCACGGGCTACCTTTTGGCTACTCCAAAGGACGCCCACTTTCCCTCCCACAATATATTTCAAGCATTGGTGGACCATGGAAGCTACCGCATGCATCCTGGATAGCCAAGACCTACCAAATATAGCATTGTAAGATATCACAAAATCAACTACCACAAACAAAAATCTTACAAACTTCTTGAATGGCCCTTTGTCCAATAAAACTTCTTCTTCAAAATCCCTAATTACATCAGCCGGACTTGTAGTAAACCCTACTATGGTCTTATTTGAACGCTGGTTAACTGAAGGAATTATCATTTGCTTGTAGGTTGATAGGAACAATATATTTTCTGAACTTCCAGTATCAATGAAAATCTGTCGTACATCATTTCCTCCAATAGATGCCCCTATTACCACAACATCTTCATGTGGCCCAGCAATGTCTCTTAAATCACCTTCATCAGAGAAAATGAATGGAGCAGGGCTTTGATAAAGATGTGTAGATATTTTTTCCCTCTATCTGAGTTGTTAGGCTATGAACATGTATTTTTCTGGAGCAGTTTGAAGATGCGGTCACAGTATCTCCCCCGAAACTAGTAAGGGATTCAAAAACGTTACGCAGAACAGATACTATAAAAACCTTTTATGTTATCATTACAGCTTGATTCTGGTTCGAGTCAAGATCTAGATATTCCGAATCCACATCAAAGTTTTCCATAATTACCATAACTTATTCTTGTCTATATGCTCTTACGCTTTGTTCTTGACTAGTTGGTGATGCAGATCGGGCTGTATTTGCATTAAATTGGGTATTGTCTTCCCCATTCCGTTCTTGTTGTTTTTAAAAAAAATCATAGAACGTTTCTCTCTCAATTAAATTATGCAGTTCTTGTTTCAGTGCAATGTAGTCTTGGCTATCGTGACCCACATCATTATAGTATTTACAAAAACGAGTATTTTGATTATCTTTAGGAGACTAAATTGGTGCAGGTCTCCTAAATGGCACTACATTCTTAGTTTTATCATAAATGGTAGCCACACTCTCCTCTAGTTCGACAAACCATTTGGGTTGAACCTATGGACCTCTCTTGGGTTTAAATTGTTGGGATTGACTTGATTGGTTCTCTCTTGACCAATGTGATTCTTGTTTGGAATTTTAAGGCATGTAATTCAATGTGGCCTGAGATTGAGTACTAGCTTTTGGGATTGGCGTTGTTGGAGCACACCTATTTTGGCGTGGTACTCTAGATTTCTTAGTCTCTTCTATCGTAATCTGTTTCCCGACCTGATTTAACAGTCTGCCCCCATGTCATTGATTTTTTCCAAGTTACCGAATCAGACAATTCACCCGAATTTAAAATTCTCCTTAGAAAAGCAATGACCACTTGTTCAAAACAATTAGCCAACCCATTCTTCATATTCACAAAATGGCTAATGTATTCTTTCAAAGATTCATTCAACTCTTGGGGATAATGGATGATTGTGTCACCATTACCTTTAAGCTCCTTACTCCCTACGAACTGTCTCCCAAATGCCATCCAGAACATATCAAAGTTCTTTAGTAATCCATGTGGTAAACTATTATACCACTTTAAAGTCGTTCATTTGAAAGTTTGTGAGAAATCCCGGTATAAAATTTTGTCATCATCGTCGAAATTCATTATAAAATTCTTGAACTGCTCGAGATGATTATTAGGGTCTTTAATCCCATCATACTTCTCCATTTTGAAACTGTCAAAACTCATGGGCAGATGTCCATAAAATATTTTTGAGGACAAGGGTGATTGCCTCCAATTATGGTTACGGTTAAATATTTTATCTTGATCAGGAGTGGCAAATATACCTGGTTCGAATTCGGTAGAAAATTGATCACTCAGTAGATAATCAATACAGTGATCCGTCGACCCTTTTATTTTTATTTATTTTTCCTTAATGTCCCTTTTTCCTTGAATGTTTATTAGTTCAACTTATTTTCTTTTTCTAACGTCCCTGCTCACTGCTAGATGAAGAAGATCCCTCAGAGTCATAAGTAGTAGAGCTATCAAAAGAATCTGATGTACTCTTTACTTGTTTTGCCCGATGTGCCTTTTGGGATTAATAAGAACTTTTGGGGACTGATCATTCTCGCATTGTTTATTATTGTCCACGAGCTCATATGTAGATATGCCTCTCGCATCAGACTTTTCTTTCAACGATATTTTTGCCTGTTTGTGGGCCCTCAAAGCTTTAATGTCAGCCCTCACCTGATATTGTTCCTCTTGCATGAATGGTTTTTCCTCGGTATTATGATTGACAAGAGACACAATAGCATGCTCATTTTCATCTCGTATTACTTCATTTATATTAGGAAACACTTCCTGCATATTGAGATCCATATCTCAAAAATTTCTGAACCTTCTATTATAATAAAGGTTTTAAATAGAGCTATTTAGGTACCTCTAGTCCCTACTGTGGTCACCAATTTGGTGATGGCGAAACTTGGTTCAGGAGTAAAATCGGGTTTCAAACCTTTTCTGGTTGATATTGAGTATTTTTGTAAGAGGTTCTGAGAGAAATGAGATATGTCCTTGTAATTAATGTTTTTCAAAAAGTCAAACCCCTATTAATAATGTTGGTTGAGGTATTTATACTATTTTTTTCTGACTCATGGGTTGTGCGGGTCAGATCTTATAGTCGATCAATCATATGACCCCTCAAGCCCAAGAAATGAGGTGTTATGCAAATAACTGAGTCATTGTTCCATTCAGAAGTCTAAGTCTTCTTGCCTAATTGTCTAAAACATATATTTATGAGCTAAGTTCTTTATATTTAGAAACCTTTGCCAAGTTTTAGATGCTTCTTTGTTTTCATTAGCCAAGATAGGATTAATATTAAGTTTTTAGCTAGATTTGATTAACATATAGTTTGTTGGTCTCTAAACCTATACCAGAGATTACAAAAAAAAACATATTGAATATCACTAATCCTCCTCACATTGAGGCCACCCTCATCATAATCTTGACCAATTGATATTTTTTTAGTATTATTAGAGCCTCATATGAATTTAGTGCAATACCTTTCAATCTTGTTAAGAGTCCCTTAATGAATAATAATATTTTGACAATGGTAGTTTGGAATTGTTAGCAAAATAAATTGAATAAGGGTAAGTCTTCCTCCAAATGAGAGGATTTGAACATCTCAATTAAAAATATTATCCTTAATTTTGGTAATTAAATCCTCAAATACTATTTTAAAATATCTTGTGTAAATTGGCATGTCAAGATATGTAATTGGTAAAAAGCTATGGGAAAAACTTGTTGTTGTTTCCAAAGTTTTAATTCTATTTGATGTTTTTTGTTGAAGTAATAATCTTTGTTTTTTTAGTTTCTTATAACCTGGCCATAAATATTTTGGTATTATAATAGGAGTGAGTTAAGCGTTTTGAGGTTTGGAATGGATCCATATGTGAAGACAATGAAGTCATCAACATATGCGAAACATGGAATGTCTATATTACTCGTAGAACTGTATCTCATAACTCTATTCTTTGTATAAAGATCCTTTAAACACTTACTAGAAATTCATCAGCAATTATAAACAGACTATGGGGTAAAAGGTCCACTTGTCTTAGACCATTTGTGGCTTTATTATAACCCAGCAATTCTCCATTAATAATAATGGAAAATGAAATTTTGATTATACATTTTAGGATCAGATTAAGACTATTAGTATTGAAACCAAAAAAAATAAAACTTTCATTACATCCATAAAATAACATATCAAGGCTTTGGACATGTCAATTCATATTAAAATATTATTGGACCTAGTTTTTTTATTAGATATGTCAATTCTAATAGAAGATTTATTGTTGATACCCCTAATATTCCAACTTATTAAGTTGATTGTCATTTATATATATCTTTTGAATATTTATCAGACGCTTTATGGAAAATTGTTTTAGATGTATGTTGACCTTTCCTTGTTTCAAATTTTTGTTCACAAAATTTTCTGTTATGAACCAAGTCTGCAACTTTGGATAAAATACGTTTCTTCTTAGGTCCTTCAACTCTCTTTTTCAAGCTAAGTTGAAGAACAACATGAGTTTGATTTGAACTAGAAGCTTCACCAAAAGTAGTTAAAGATGGTATTCCCGGAGAATACGTTTCCTTATAAGAAGTTGAACTATAGTATGATTCTATATAAGTTTAAGCTATTTTCGCATCCAACTTTCACATATTTTCGAAGACAAAAAAAAAAACTTATTACACAACCAAAGTGTACGTAATTCTGTAACCCAACATCACTCACTAATCGAATTTAATTCTGCAACCCATTAACACTAACTAGTTATAATTATGAAATGAACATAATTACGCAACCACACCTGTAAAAACCAAAGATCTGATATATGTTTTCCCGAAATCACTCATTTCAAATAATTGACAAAAACAATTACATGAACATATGAAATCAAATAATCAGTATAACTAAAACAATCATATAAATCATGAAACAACCACACAATAATTCACACAAATAAAAAAATAACAACACGAAAATCAAATGAATCAACAAACGATCGATAATAGCAAAGGAACAAAAAAAGTCGTCAATTGCAAAAAAATTAATGGAAACATACAACCAAAAAAACTAAAGTCACAATATAAAAAACCTAAAATATATTGAAGAACATATAAAAGAACAAAAAAATCTTCAATTGCAAAAGAAATTAATGGAAAAAAAATTAAAATACAACCAAAAAACCTAAAATATATTGAAGAACTTATATAGCATGATTCTATATAAGTCTAAGGTAATTTCGCATCCAACTTTCACATATTTTCGCAGATAAAAAAAACTTATTACGCAACCAAAGTGTACGTAATTCTGTAACCCAACATCACTCAGTAATCGAATTTAATTCTGCAATCTAATAACACTAACTAATTATGATTCACAAATGAACATAATTACGCAACCACACCTGTAAAAACCAAAGATCTGTGATATGTTTTCCCGAAATCACTCATTTCAAATAATTGTCAAATTAATTACACGAATGTATGAAATCAAAGAATCGGCATAGCTAAAACAATCATATAAATCATGAAACAACCACACAATAATTCGACACAAATAAAAAAATAACAACACGAAAATCATATAAATCAACAAACGATCGATAATTTCAGAATAACAAAAAAAATCGTCAATTGCAAAAGAAACTAATGGAAAAAAAATCAAAATACAACCAAAAAAAACCTAAAACCAAAATATAAAAAAACCTAAAATATATTGAAGAACATATATTAAAAAACGAATGTATGGTTGGTATTTAACAATTATAAATATTACTAACTCAAAACCAAATAATTATCGGTGTTTTATTATGTTGGATGGTTTTTAAGAAATAAGTTTAACGTTAAATAAAAAAATATTATTTACTGCATTTATAAAATAAATTAAAAGAGTCGGTTGATTCGATGGAAATTAAGAAATGGAAAACTTTTTCTCCACGAAAAGAATAGAGCTTTCTTGAACTTTTAAAAAGCTCTATCATCTCCCTTAGCCCTCTTTCCCTAGTTGTTTCATCTTTTCTTCTTCTAGATTCAAATCTACTGATTTGAATAGAGTACCCCACACTTCAAGTTTCAATGGAAAACAAAAATAAAATTCAAAAGAATTTGAAGGAGCAAGAAATATCTTATGCTGATATCGTCAATAAATCCATTAATATCAGTGACAAACTGGATTTTAAACCAGAAAATGCAGTCAAAAAACAGGATCATATATCAATTTAATACAGTAATGAAGTTATTTAACATTTAAAGAAACTATCAAAACATTCTCTTATAGGCAAGTTCACGCAAGGACTGCCAAAAAGAAATCTTCTGCTGCAAATTCTTGGTATGTTGTCTTTGAATTTGACTCCAAATAGGACCTCTGCAAAATGTGGCAAAGATCAGTCTGGACTATTGGCGGCAGTATGATGAGATTGCTTAAATGGAATGGAGACTTCAGTAAGGAAAGCCCAATAACTCTGGTCTAGATTAAAATACATCTGCCATAACACATATACAACAAAAATATCGCCAGAACCATTGCCTCGACTATTGGAGATCCTCTGATTGTCAAAGTACCAAAATAAAACAGAGCATTCTAATCTTGCACAGCATGGATCAAAATGGATATCACCAAGAAGCTATTTAATGACGTCTAAATTGGTTTTGGAGCACACTATGGTTATTGGGCCATAATCACTTATCTGAATGTGCCACAGTACTGTAATCAATATCAACACCTGGGTCACAGTAAACATCAATGGAAAAAAAAGCAGAAGAATTATATTATTGATCCATAAAATTACCTGAGTAAGAACACAAATGAAGTAATTACGAGCAAACAGATTAAATCAATGGTTATAAAACATAAAGAAAGCATTACTAATCAAGAAAAGAAAGTGGGAAATCAAAGAAGTACTGTGCAAAAGAAAGATACTGATATAGATGGTTTTATCTCTCTACAACAGGGTGAAATAATATTAGATTTACAGACACTTTCTTATGGTGTCAATGCTTCAAATACTGTGGACTATGAAAGACTTGATACTGATAATTCTTCTCCAAAGGCCAACAACATTGGCAGTCTTCAGAATTCACCAAAAAGGATCAACATCAGAAGAAAAATGATATCCCACTCTCCAGAATTCTATAAAGCGGATCAAGACAACAACTTCAGAGAAACAATGAAAGCAAATAAATCCCCTCCAAAGGATAAAAGCAATAACATCTTAATGAAAAAGGAAAACACATCTAACTATCCAGAATTCCAAAGAGATGAAGAAGAAGAAACCATTTTCAGAGAAATGTTTGACAAAAAGCTGAAAGCTACTAAAGGAAATAAGAAATCTAAGACCAAAATCATAAAGGTTCTGCAATTCACAGGAACAAGTAAATCTAAATCTTTGAACTCTTATAATGATTAATATTAATAAGGGGAGAAAATATAGTTAATCATTAGGTAAATTATACCAAGTAACAGGCTTAAACTTGTATATGTAGTGGTTACGGACCAAAGTAAAGCAAACATAAGAATTAGAGGGGTTAAATGATACACCCCAAGAACTTATCTATACATAGTAAAATAATGGGGTGAGAAATCCATTTTAACAGTGGTAATCATGTAATTTTACTACCCACCTCATTTACTATATAAAGAATATTCCTTTTTTGGGAAAAGGGCCAATGATTAGTCAATTATTGCTACATTTATTCTTTTGTCTTTTTCTCTCTCTAAAAAATACTGATTTAATTATTTACTATCGCTTCATACGAGCATGTCCTAGTCTGATCCTCTCCCACGAACATTTACGCTTCTGAACTTCCCTAAGGATTTTCTAAGGTCATCAGTGACTGTCTGTGGGAACCGAGTTGTACCCAGAATTAACATTCCAAAAGCTTGAAGATGCACAAACACACTCATCGGAATAGTCGGAGAAATAAGGAGTCAAGAAAGGTAGGTGATCATGGGAAAATGAAGATGTATTCTGAGGAGCACGATAAAGCAGGGAATGTTGGAGTCGAACATATCACTCAGTGGAGACAGCCTCATTCTGAAAACTATAATCAAGATTAGTGAGTTAGTAATCAGTTTACTTCTCCGACCAAGGAAAGACTTTATATGACAACTAAGCCGCTGAGACACATGCCATGACATTCGGAGCATTGTTGGATCAGATAGAGAAGAGGATCTTAGTTAAAGAAACTAGGGCCTCGGAGATAGAGTCAATGTCTCAATTCTATCAGGATCCGACCTTGATCAAAGCTAGTACATCTATGGTGAATGTCCGACCACAAGTTTCACAGCCAACTACAATTGTCCGACCACGAGAATTAGTGCAAGCAACAAGCCAAACTCCTCTACAAGCAGTACACAATCAACAGTATGCACCCACAGGACAAGCATCTCAGAAATATGTTAGACCTATGTCCAACAGATGCGTCCAACCCGTACATTATATCGAGTTGACCGAGTGTATATCAACCATTTTCGAGAAAGCACGTGTGAATGTGCATTTTCGCAAGCCTTTCTCGTTGCAGACTCCAAGGGAGCATAGGAAAAATAAATATTATCAATTTCATGAAGATATCAGGCATGATACGAAAGAATGCGTGGCATTGAAGAAAGATGTCTAGTATTTGATAGAGAATAGAAAGTTAATTGATTTTGTAAAAAATAATTCCACAGTCGCACCAAAGCAAGAAGTTGCTCTTAAACAAGAGGGTAATATGATGATATCTAAAGCGGTTGATGAAGAATTTGTTGATGCATTTGATATCGATATCTAGATCCAAAGTCGGGTACAAGTAGTGTGAAAATGGTTGAAGAGCCAATTGCTAGTGGAAAGGTTAGTGAATTATGTGCATTTTTTTAGTCATTAACCATTTTTGGTGGGGATACAGTGGCAAGAATATCAAACTATTCTCGAAAGAGACACATTGTTACTCTGCCGACACAGTTGGAAATGGGAGCCTCATCACACATTTACAGAAACCCATCACAGATTCCTTACTTTGAAGATGATGACATAAGAGATGTAGCTGGTCCGCATTAGGATGCACTGGTGATTGGAGCAGAGATAGCGGGAAATGATATAAGAAAAAATTTGATTGATACAGGGAGCTCCACTAACATAATGTTTATGTCAACCTATAGCCAGATAAAGAACAAATCAACAATCTTGTGGTCTGACTAGACGGTAGTGGGGTTCATTGAAGCAAGTGCTGATGTAGTCGGAGAGTTTGAAGGAATGATAGAGTTGGGCCAAGGGCCATTCAAAAAGATAGTCACAATTCTGTTTGTAGTGGTGGATGTTCCCAAATCATATAATGCTATCTTCGGAAAATCTTGGTTGTCTAAGATGTATGCCATATCGTCTACTGTTCATCAGTGTTTGAAGTATGTGGTAGGGAGCAATGTGGGAGCGGTAATAAGTAGTCAAAGATGGCTAGGGAATGTTACAAAGCAGCGCTGGCCCCCGAGCAGGTGAAGGGGTTCGGATCGAAAAAAAGAATAGCAATCAGAGGGGTCTTCCACGAATTTCGATTCTATTGACAATCCGAGGGAATCCCCCAGGTTCATGGTCCATGATGAGGGTTTTGAAGATCATTTCTTTTTCCCTGGTAAAAGTCTCAAGATTGGTATAAGGCTGTCCAAGGAGGTAAAATAAATTTTACTCAAATTTCTTTATACCAACTTACATTTATTTTCTTGGTGCACAAAAGATGTAACAAGGGTCCCAACAGATATCATCTGTCATAGGTTAGCGATGCGGAATAGTGTTCGTCCGATCATCCAGAAGAGAAGATCATTTTCTCAAGAAAAAACTGAAGTGATAATGGCAGAAGTGGACCATTTGACAAAAGTTGGCCACATCTGTGAATCACAGTACCCTTTGTGGACGCCCAACCCAGTCTTAGAACAGTCTATTGATCAGTTGGTTGACTCAACGTCCGGAAATCTTTTATTTTCCTTTATAGATGCTTACGTTGGGTACAATCAAATTCAGATGGACCCAAGGGACCAAGAGAGTACGACTTTTATCACTAGAAGGGGTCTGCACTGCTACGAAGGTGATGTCGTTCGAATTAAAGAACACTGGGGTAACATATCAGCACTTATTAAACAAATATTTTGAGAGTCAGATTGGTAGAAATGTGGAAGTTTACATCGATGACATGTTAGTTAAAAGCCTCAGGGATGAGGATCATTTAGCCGACTTGGAAGAAACCTTTGCCAATTTGACCAAGATAAATTTAAAGTTGAACCCAGAAAAGTGTACGTTCGGGGTAAGATCCAGAAAATTCTTAGGTTACATAGTCAGCGAACAAGGCATCAAAGCTGATCCAGTACAACTAAATGCTCAGTGTACTATGGACCCACCAAGAACAATAAAAAAGGTGCAAATTCTGACCGGAAGATTGACATTATTAAACATATTCAGATCGAGTTCCACGGATAAATGCGCCCCTTTCTTCCAAGTTTTGAGAAAAGCAAATTGCTTCAACTGGACACAAGAATGTTCGGATGCCTTTAATTACATCAAAAAACACATCTCCTCCCCGGAAATCTTGACAAAGCCACATCCGGGGGAGAAGTTGTTCATTTATCTGGGAGTTTCAGATTTCGCGGTAAGTGCAGTCTTAGTCTAAGAAGAATTAAGCATTTTGAGACTGGTCTACTACGTAAGTAAGAGTCTTTTGGATGTGAAGAAGCGATACCTTAAGTTAGAAAAGTTAGCACTCGCATTAGTAACATCTGCGCGAAAAATGAGGCCCTACTTTCAGGCTCATTCAAATGTAGTATGAACATCTTTTCCGCTAAAGAGCATGCTGCAAAGGCATGATGTATCGGGAAGAATGACAAAGTGGTCGGTTTAACTTGGAGACTTTGATATTGAATTTAAACCATGAACCGCTATCAAATCACAAGCACTAGATGACTTCTTAGTTGAATTTCATTCTAATCGGAGTGAAATGGATATTGATAAAGAAAAATCTGGCCCAGAGTGGATAGTCCGAACCGACGGGGGATCATGCTCATATGGCTGCGGTGCAGGAAAACTGTTGACATCCCCAAGAGGAATTGCGATTTATCAAGCTACCCGACTCGGCTTCATATCATCAAACAATGAAGCAGAGTATGAAGCAGCTTTGGCTGGTTTAAGACTTGCAAAAAGTTGTGGAGCCAAAAGAGTCAAGTTGATAAGCGATTCCCAACTCCTAGTGAACCATGCCTCTGAGCGGTCGGAAGCAAGAATAGGATCATTTAGTGAAATACTTGGGTTTTTGAAGGTTTTAACCTTAGATTTTGAGGACATCAGATTCGAACATGCTCATAGGGCAGGGAATTTAGTGGTTGATTCTTTGGCCAAGGAATCTTAGTCATAGGAGTACCCATGGATAGTTATCCATTAAAGTCCATCAATTTTTAAGGAATCCGAATTGGTTGAAGGAGATATCGAGGCCTTCCAAATCTTTACAGCCAAAATATTGGAGAAGTGAGATATACGAGCTCTTACTCCACGATATATTACCAATTGATAAAGTTATGGCCAAAATAATACGATTCAAGGAATATGGGTACGTGGTACTCGGAGATTTATTGTATAATAAATATTTTAGTCGGTCTTTACCTCGTTGTTTGGGAAGAGACAAGTCACAAATGATACTTTCAGAGATGCACGATGGGGAAGGGTCAGCGCACTGCGGGTATAAGACATTGATACAAAGATTACTCATGGCTGATTATTATTGGTCGAGCATCTCGTCGAACGCAAAGGAGTTAGTACAGAAATGCGACATTTGCCAACGATTTGCTAACTCGATCCATATGCTCGGTGTTCCCCTCGAATATGATATTAGAGTCTTTGTCATTTAACCGATGGGATATCAATCTAGTTGGCCCACTCCCGATGGCTTCAAGAGGTCACCAAACGATTATTGTTGCGGTGGATTACTTCTCCAAGTGGGTAGAGGCTGAGCCGTTAGCAGGAACAAGAGCGAAAAAATGTGATCAGGTTTATCATCTCTAACATTTGTTGGCGTTTTGGGGTAGCAAGGAAAATTACGATGGATAATGGCCCACAGTTTGATAACAGTGAGATGAGAGCTTTTTGTGCTTTCAAAGGGATATATCAATACTTCTCATCACCCTTCCACCCTCAAGCGAATGGCCAGGTCGAAGTAACTAATCGGACAATCTTAGATGGGCTGAGGAAGAATCTAGAGCATAAGTCTGGAAAATGGCCGAATTACCTGCAAGACGTTTTATGGGCTTACAGGACCACTCCTCGTACAACAATGCACGAGTCGTCCTTCGCACTTGTTTATGGAATGGATGCGGTAGTACCATCAGAAACTATGTTCCCATCATACAGGTTAAGCGCGTATTCTGAGGAGCCAAATGACAAAGGAAATCTTGCCGATTTTGGATCTAATAGAAGAAAAGTGAAAAAGGGAACAACTAAACCCTTTACACTATCAGACTCTAATGAGGAGCCAGTATGCATCAAAAGTTAGAAGAAGATAAATTCAAAGTTGAGGATAAAGTTCTAAGGAAAGTATTCCTTCATACAAAAGAAAATAAATTGGGAAAGTTAGCTCCAAATTGGCAGGGTCCGTACACAGTAACCAAGAATATCAAGTCGGGGACGCACGGATTAAAAGATAAAGAAGGAAGAGATGTTCCCCACCCTTGGAACATTGAGGACCTCAAAGTTTACTTAGAGGGAACGTGTAAATATATAAATATTTTCTTTATCAGTTTATGTAAGTATCGGTGGCATACTATTTCCTACCTTGGTGGCGCCGGAAGGTTTAAATGAGGTGTCATAATAACCGACTCATATATAAAATTTCATTGCTTTCTTAAAATAATTTGCAGAAGATAGTTTGGACAAAACAATTCATATTTTTGAACTCAAAATAAACTCCAAAAAAGTTTGGACAAGAAAGTTCATCTTTTTTAACTCAAAACATACTTCAAAAAATTTTGGACAAGAGAATTCATCTTTTTGAATTTAAAATACACTTCAAAGAGGTTTGGATTAAGTATTCATCTTTTTCAATTATAAGAAAACAAGCATTAGACAAACTGAGTCAGGGTAGAAATGTTTTATGTTAAGCGTTACTCAGAGATTTGTTCCCTTATAAATCCTCACAACATGAGGTAAATTGTACATAACAAAAAAATAGCAGGTTCTGGATGCAAACCGTTAACAAAATAATGATGAAAACATTTAATGCTTGCGAGTCGGATGTGGATTTTTCCTTACTGCCTTCCGGGGAACCAGGCTTCGAGGATGAACTTTCTGAGTCATCGCTGGCCTCCATGTCTTTCTATGACTCGTAGCCAAATGCTGCCAAAGATGTAGCTTCAAAAACTTCTCATGCATCTCCATCACCATAGCGGACCTCATGTTAGCATCTCTTACTTCGAGGCGAGTAACAATACCAGCTACATATTCATCAACACGCTTCTTCTGCTTCACTTTAAAGTCTTTCTAAAGAGATTTTTTCTCCTTTGATAGCTTCTCAATATCCTCTATAACTCTCTGAAAGTAGACTTTAGTCTTCGCGCAAGACTCGGTGAGTCCATCAACCAAAGTATTCCGCTCGGTGGCTCTAGTAATAAATTTTTCTCGTTCGTCATCGAATATTTCCCCTCATTGGAAAGTGCAGTCTCTAGAGAAGCAATTTTAGACAAACGTTTAGTGGAAGTCTCATTTTCCTTGGCAAGCTCACCCTCGACCTTTAAAGTTGGGGAGATAGTATTGTCTTCTTGGCGAGCTCATCTGTGAAGTCATTTACTTTCGGCTTCAGGTCAGTCGCCTCGGAGGTCAACGTTTCCACTAGGGAGGAGATTTCTGATTTTTTGGCAAGCTCATCTGTCAAGTCCCTTACCTTTTGTTTCAGTTCAGCCACTTCAGATGTTTTTACCTCAGCCCTTCTTTGAATGACCTCACTCTTGTAGTGATCCTTGCAGTTGGCATCCGTTCGAGGAGGGCAGCAGCACGAAGCAATTTGTCTAGCTCATTAGCAACATAGTCGTTCTCATAAACGTCAAAATAAGATGAGGAATGGGAGGGATATTCTCCTTCTTCGAACTTCTCTTCTGTTGGTTTCCTTCTCTGAAGGACAAATTCCCCTCTGGAGTCTGAGTCGACTACGATAACGTTTTTAATGGGAGGTTTGCTTGGACAGGTGGTACTGTCACTTTCCCCTTTCGCTGTAAACCACCTTCTTTTGTTTCTCCTCAGCAGTAAGTCTATTAGGTCTCACAGCCCCATCTTTACCGTATGGTCTAACTTCAACGGAGTTATGAGCATCCTTTAATTTTTCTTCTTCAGTGTTGGTTGAAGGATTAATCTGAGGGCCCACTAGATCTTCTTGCTGAACTTCCGGTGGCCTTTCCTCGTGAATTTCATCCCGATGACCCCCTTGGATCCTAAATCTTTGCTCCTCGGGACTTCTCTGAATTCCAACTTCCTACTCATCGGGAGCGTCACTTTCCGACTCCGCATCGTCTCCGGTACTCTCACCATCTTCCTCGGGTTTTTCCGCATCCTGGTGACTCGGAGGCTGAGCCCGGGTAGGAAGATAAATAGTATTATCCAAGAACTCGAAGGATTTGACGATGGCATCATTAGCAGGAGGCACCCTCATATCGAATATGGACTTTTTTCTCTCCAAGGTCGTACCTCCAGAGGTTGCTCTTTACGAAGTTCATCAGTAGAAAACTTTGATGGAACTTGTAATCCCAATGCTCGCCCGCCCAGGCGCTCAGCTTAATAAAGATATCTTTGGTGGTTTTGGCATAACGCTTGAAGGGTTTAGTAATTCCCTTCATATGTGTTAGAAAGGAAGTATTAGGACAATCTGACCATAACCAGTAAAATAAAAGAGTATATAAGGATACTTACCCTGACCGGACCATTTTAGAGTCAACCGATGGGGAAGGTCATAGGAATTCGTGAAGCCAGTCTCCTATAATCTGGATATAAAGACAAATTTTTGTTTCCATTTCTTATCAGCCTCTAAGAAATCTTTGATAACTTTGAACTGCCTTGCAAAACCAAGAGAGTAAAAAGGGTAATGATAATTCTTAGCCACACTTGAGATGGAGATGAGCTGCTTATACCGTTCGAGATTAACAAACTCTTCAGGCATGAAAGTGCAAAGAGGGAATTTGGGGTTAAGATTCTCTCTCTTTAGAACAGATGATCTCGATTTAAAGTTAAACATAGATAAAAAATGTAAACCCATATTCAGAGAAAGAATAAACTATTTATAATAAAAGGAAACAGAAGGCGAAGGGTTAAAGAAGCTTTGACACACTTCCACTGTCACAAACCGCTTTGAAAGACGCACTCGCAAGTTAGGGGAAGGGCACGACACGTGGCCAGAAGTGACCTCGCCGTCTAAGAAATCTTTGACTCGATAACGATTAGTCAAGAGCACGCGAGTTCAAATGAAATTATTTTTAGGTGAGGTCATCATGACCAAGGGTGAGGTCATCATTTTCAGGGGGTCTTGATCCGTATAATCCGAAGAGAGGCACCTAAGAAATTTATAGGAGAGGCCTGACTAGCAAAGGCATCCAATCCGAGAAGAATGTCACTGACTAGCAAAAGCGTCTGATCCGAACAAATTCGAAAAATAACCGCAGTCCCCACTCAGATATCTTCGTGACGACTGCTGGGGGGCTACTGATAATGGGAGAAAATATAGTTAATCACTAGGTAAATTATGCCAAGTAAAAGGCCTAAACTTGTATATGTAATGGTTAAGGACCAAAGTAAAGTAAACATAAGAAGTAGAGGGGTTAAATGATACACCCCAATAATTTATCTGTAAACAGTAAAATAGTAGGGTGAGAAATCCACTTTAACAGGGGTAATCATGTAATTTTACTACCCACCCCATTTACTATATAAAGGACATTCTCTTTTTGGGAAAAGGGCCAATGATTAGTCAATTATTGCTACATTTATTCCTTTTGTCTTTTTCTCTTTCTACAAAACACTGATTTAATTATTTATTGTCGCTTCATACAAACATTTCCTAGTCTGATCCTCTCCCACGAAGATTTCCTCTTCTAAACTTCCCTAAGGATTTTCTGAGCTCATCAAATATGATTAATTGGATCATAAGAGGTATAAAGAATAAGGCTTCTATTAGAAGACTCAATTACTTCACTAAGAACAACAATGTTAAGTTTATAGCCATTCAAGAACAATTGATTAATAGTGATGGTATGGAAAACATTGCAAGGAAGCTGGGTTTTACTAATTTTACTCATAATATATCTAACAAAATATGGCTATTCTCACATGATGGCCTTATTGTCAAGATCTTAAATGATCATAGCCAATGTATTAATACTTAATTTAGTTTCAGGAATGACTCTAAATCCTTCTTGTTAATTGTGGTATATGCTAAATGCCAAAGACTCAATAGAATTAAGCTCTGGAACTTCTTGAAAACTATATCTACAACTACTCTTAATTGGACGATTTGTGGTGAATTCAATGATGCCTACTCAATTGATGAACAACTTGGTTGTACTACTGTCTGCCATAGCAGTACTAATGAATTTAATGAGATGATTATTGACTACAGAATTGAAGATGCAGGTTATATTGGGTCTAAATACACCTGGTTCAACAAAGCTAAGTGGAAACACCTAGATAGAGTTTTCATCAATAACAAGTTGGCTGACTCTTTTGGTGAAACAAAAATCACTCATAAAGCTAGCACTGTTCTAAAGAATGGAAGAAAAAAATTGGAAACTAAAGTGTTACGCCAACTGGACATTGAGGGTAATAAAAATAAAACTTTCTTTCATAGTTATATCAAAAAGAAAAGGAAAAGAATCAGCATCAATGGAATTAAGAATGAAAGTACCTGGATTACTGACAATCACTCCATCGGCCTCTTTGTAGTGGAGTTCTGTAAAGATGCTCTTACTGATCCTCTCTATAGCAGCAAGGAGGATGAAACAAACAGCTTGCTGGATCTTTTTTTCAATACAATTCCCAATCTCATTACTGATGAAGACAACATAATACTTTTGAAGCTTCCTTATGAATAAGAGATTTGGAACATTATCAAAAATATCAACTCATCTAGTGCCTCAGGTATAGACGGATACAATCAATGCTTTTATAAAAGCTGCTGGAAAATTATAAAGTCTGATCTTATTAATGATATGCACTCTTTTATTCTTGGTAAAAACATCCCTATTGGCATTTTAGCCCCTGGCATTTACTTAATTCCTAAGAATGTAAATCCTTTGAGCTGGAAGGATTATATGTCAAAGATTTTGAATAATCGAATCATGTTAATCCTTCCTAAAATCATTTCATCAAACCAATAAGGTTTTGTTCCTAGTAAATGCTTTCAAGATAATATTCTAATAGCTAAAGAGCTACTTTATGATTTTAACAGAAAGGTTAAAGACATGAACGTTTTGATTCAGCTTGACATGTCTAAGACGTTTGACAAGTTGGCTCATTGTTTTATTCTTAATGTCCTCAGCAATTTTGGCTTCTCCAATATATTCATTTGCCTTATAAAAAATATAATAACAGTTGTTAATGTTTCCATGTTAATCAATGGAGAAGTGATTGGTTACTTCAAAACCATGAAATAGATGAGGCAAGGAGATCCAATTTATCCTAGCCTTTTTATTATTGTTGAGTAGGTCCTTCTAAGGGCCATTAATGCTCTGTTTGCTTCCCATAAAACCAAGCATTACAAAAATAGAAGCACTCTGCCTATTCATATCTTAGCTTTCGCTGATGACATTTTGTTATTCACTATCTGTAAGGATTCTACTTTAGATAATCTCTGTATGTTTCTTCAAAGGTATCAAGCTATCTCAGGTCAGGTGATTAACAAGGAGAAAACGAAAATTATTATGGCGACTGGGATTTATCCTTCTAAGATTATCATTATTTCTAACATCACTAGTTTTGCTACGAGCTATTTGCCAACTGATTATCTTGGTGTCATTATAAATACTACTAATAGAACTAACAATTATAATAGTCTCCTGTGTAAAATTAACAACATGATCAAAGATTGGGAATAGGTTCATCTCTCCTTCACTGGAAGGCTAACTATGGTTACTTCTCTCCTTATGAACATCACGCTCTACTGGATGCAGAGTAACATTCTCCCTAAAGGCATCATTCAAATTTTATGAACTGTTTTTAACAGATTCTTTTGGGGATCTTCCAGTTCAGAGAGAAAAATCCACTGGTGTAAGTGGAGCATTGTCTGTAAATATTACATTGAAAGAGGTTTGAATGTCACGAAACTAACTGACATTCAAGACTCTATTTCTTGCAAGTTGTGGGCTAATTTCAGAAAAAAAAAAACAAAATGTTATGGTCTAACTTAATGCATGATATCTATTGTAATGATTTACATCCCTTGCAAATTTCCTCATCTAAACCAGGTTCTATGATTTGGAAAAGAATGATCAAGATTAAAGGCTATGTTGAACCACAAATCAGTTGGAGATTGGGTTCAGGTATGGTTGATTTCTAATTAGACAATTGGACTAACAATCATTCTCTCCTTACATTAGTAGACAAAGAAAATAATGATTGGTTCACTTGTGAAAAGGTCAGTAGTTATTGGTCTTTAGATTGCTGGAACCTCAACACACTTTGTGATCTAATTCATCCCTCTTACCTTGATAGAATCAAAAAATACTCTGCTAAAACGGACAAAGATGATATCATGATTTGGAATTTATCTAAAAATGCCAGATTCAATCTTAAAGATACTTTGGAAGCTATAAGACATAAGCATAGTGTATCCTCTATTTACAATAAAATCTGGAATCATTTAACTCCTAAAAAGTTTTATTTTCTTCAGTGGAAGCTTACTCATAACTTTAGCTCTATTGATACAATAATTCAAAAGAGAAATATCTCCATTGCTTCTAAATGAAAATTCTATAGAATTATTGAATCCACTAGCCATTTATTTGTATTTTCTGAGTTCGCTTGGTCTATTTGGTCTTACTATGCAGAGATATATTAAAAATATTCATCTCAAAATACATGACCATTACGCATATGACTAGAGTATGGCTTTGGTCAACTACAAAGAAAATTCAAGTGAGACAAATTATACCATCTATTATCTTGGGTGTTATCTAGAAATCTAGGAACGCTGTCAAAATTAAAGCTATTAGTACTTCTTCTAAGAATGTTATTGATAAAGTTAATAACATTCTTCATAGTCTGGATCAGTTTAAAATTCTTAAAAATAATCACTCGTTTGGTGACTATAGTGCTGCTAAGATTCTTGGTTGTTTCAATCATACCTTAGACACTAGGAAAAGACCTTTATATCTTAAATGGATCCATCCTCCTATAGGAAGACTCAAATTAAACTCTGATGCTGTTTATCATTTCAATGGAGAATCTAGTGGTTCTGTAATCATTAGAGACAATGCTGGTAGTCTAATCTATTGCTCTGGCTCTCTTTACGCTAAGCTCTACCCTCTTTTCGCTGAAGGCAGAGCTCTCCTTGATGGACTGCTCATTTGTAAGGCTAATGATTGGAACCATGTTTTAGAAACTGACTCTCAGATTCTTGTTAACTTATTGGGTAATGGCAACATTCCCTGGTCTCTTGATACTACTCTTAATTGCATAAGGAAGCTAACCCATCCTTCCGTGTCAATAAAGCACATTTCAGAGACTAGAACCAAGCTGCGGACTGGCTTGCGCACTGGACTATAAAGTGAAAAATGAAAGTTAATATAAACATCAACCATGTCCCTGTCAGTTTAAAATCTATTCTCATCCTAGAAAGTCTGGATCTAGGCTATATTTCTAATTCTTAATCGGGATCTTTATGTTCTTTATCTTATTCAAAGCAATGTCTCTCTGATTATCATATCTGTACTAAGTATCTTTCAAGCAGGAAATTCCTAACTTAAAATGATATGCAGATTCGAGCAGTAGTAAGGCTTACCTCAAGAATGGAATCAAAATCAATGTTATCTTATGATATGATTTCCTCGCATTTCAACACCGTAATCTGTTTCATTTGTTAATAGAGTTGTGATTTTTGTGTCCGTAAATGGTGGTGGCCTCTTTGCTTTTGATGTTGTGGTGGCCTCCTTGCTTTGACGAATGTATCCCTGTCTCCCTCAAGGAAATAGTTGAGTCTCAATTTGAAGCTAGCTGTATTTTTTTAAAGAAATAAAATGGAGAGAGTAACCACAGAGGGGAGAGTGAGGGAGGCAGCTCTGAAATCCACCCCATCTCTACTTTCTCTACTTTTAGATTAGGATTACCCTAATATTTGAATGTATTTGAAATTTTCGTTTTTCCGCCAATTCTAATTTTGGCCCCAAATTTAACCCTCTGAATTTCTAATCAAACATCCCACTTTAACAAAAGAAAAAATAATAATAAAATAAATTAAGGATGTCTTACACCCAAAGTACGGACATTGTCAACTATGTGAAAGTTGTGCTTCCAAGATCTATAGTCATTAATTTTACAAAAAGAAGACGGTTGGTTTTTATATTTATATCATAATGTTTAGAAGTTGATTACCTAATTTGTGTTTTATAGTGAACTTCTAAAGTCTCAATATAAAATAGAGAAAAGTACTAGTAAATACCTTCTCAACTATTTAATTACCCAGTGGTACCCGCTTTTTGGATAGTGTAACTTGGTACCTCGAATTGAAATTTGGACAAAAATACCCCTGACCAAATATACCCGCTGGTACTTCGCGGTGTTTGCAATTCTCAGGATATCATGAGAATTGTTTGCAACTCTCACGATTTCCTGAACAATTCTCGTGATATCATGAGAATTGTTTGCAACTCAGGATTTCCTGAACAACTCTCAGGATATCATGAGAATTGTTTGCAACTCAGGATTTCCTAAACAACTCTCCGGATATCATGAGAATTATTTGCATCTCAGGATTTCCTGAACAATTCTCATGATATCATGAGAATTGTTTGCAACTGAGGATTTCATGAACAACTCTCAGGATATCATGAGAATTGTTTGCAACTTAGGATTTCTTGAACAACTCTCAGGATATCATGAGAATTGTTTGCAACTCTCAGGATTTCCTGAACAATTCTCATGATATCATGAGAACTGTTTGCAACTCAGGATTTCCTGAACAACTCTGAGGATATCATGAGAATTGTTTGCAACTCTCAAGATTTCCTGAACAATTTTCATGATATCATGAGAATTGTATGCAACTCATGATTTCCTGAACAACTCTCAGGATATCATGAGAATTGTTTGCAACTCTCATGATTTCCTAAACAATTCTCATGATATCATGAGAACTGTTTGCAACTCAGGATTTCCTGAACAACTCTCAGGATATCATGAGAATTGTTTGCAACTCATGATTTCCTGAACAATTCTCAAGATATCCTGAGAATTGTTTGTAACTCTCAGGATTTCCTGAACAATTCTCAGGATATCCTCAGAGTTGTTACTCGTAAAATTTTATTTTTTAAAAAAATTCAAAAAATATCATCAATGGATCTAGTTTTGTTCATTTTTAAAAAACAAAAGCGATGGTACTTTCATTTATTTTTTTCGAGCTCCGGTTTGAAAGATAAGGATCTTTTAAAAAAAAAAAACAATTTTGGTTATGTGGTTGTTCATGAATGAGGGTAGTTAAGATATTAAAATAATGTTAGGTACTATGTAGTAATTAGGCAGTTGAGATGGGTACTAAGAGATAATTGATCAAACCTTGGGTACTAGATGAAAATAAAATAGTTGAGTAGTTACCTTAGGTGTAATTTCCCTTTAAAATAGTGAAAAATGTTAAATTTCTTTCCTTATCCTTTTTTACACGAAAAAATGATTTTTTTTTTGTCAACATGGGTATATTAGTTTTATTAGAGTTCAACATTGAAATAAAGATTAACAATGAAGTGCAATAGAATCTCAAAACAAGTGCTGGGAAAAGAAAATCTGAACGATTCGCACAGTCATAGGAATATATAGTTGAAGAAACAATAATTAGACCAAAACACACTTAGTGGACATACTAATTCACAGCTATAAAAAGCAAAAATTTACTCGTCTGTTTCCAAATGCAACCTAACACAACTGTGAAATGAATTTGACATAACCATAACATAGTTTTTGGGTTTTGTCAGCTAAGTCTCACTGTCCCAAAGCTCTTCAATGGACTTAATTGGTCCATTTTCATGAACAAAATTGTGTCCGGTAACTATTCTTTTCTGGGGAATCTGCCTGATTTTATCATGTTCATCCTGGCACAATTCCCACCCGAAAACATCAAGGTTTTGTTTCATCCTCTCCTTGTTGAAGCTTTTGACAACCACGCTCGCTCCTTGGTCGAGAACCCATCGCAATGCCACCTGGGTAGTTTTAAACTTTGATTTTCGAACAAACACTCAAGAGTTGACTTGAAAGACATTACATTACCAATCTTTCTCATACCTGAGCTAGAGTCTTTTGTTTAGAGAGTGCAATCTCTTTAAGAGTAGGATTCTCGATGACAGCAGCTGAACCATAAAATGTTCCAAAAGCTCCCAAAGGAGACCAGGCACTCACATGAATCCCTTTTCCTTTGCAGAACTCGACCATCTGTTTCTGCTGCCACCCTACATTCATCTCCACCTACACCATTCGTGTTATAATGGATTCTACACATACAAATGGTTTCATATTCCTTTAAAATACAGAATAAAAATGTTCATATAAATAAAAAATATTAAAACTAAGATGGTGACAAGACAGGTACTAAACATATCAACTCGGGTGACTACTGCCTATCTCATGTTATCAAATTACTCGTAGAATACTATCCACTAAACTACTAACTTTGTCCTAAGCTATTTCTCCTTGAAATTATGATGTTCACAAAAGAGCTCCAAATTACTCTCTCAAAGTTTCTAGTTATTTATAATATCATAAAGACATCTACCCTAAAGATGTAATATGGAAGAATTTAAAAAAAAAAATTGAAGTGGCATATCGGGTTACCTGATTAACAGAAGGAGGGATGGTACAATTTTCGAGGAGAAAATTGAGTTTTTTGGTACTGAAATTGCTAACTCCGATTGATTTGGCTAAGCCCAGTCTAAAACACTCTTCCATGGCTTCCCATGTACCTTTCATATCAAAGGGAAGAACCTCTTCGTCGGAAGTGATAAGTGAGGCTCCTTGTTTTAGCCTAACAGGCCAGTGTATCAGATACAAATCGAGATACTCCAATCCCAGCCTCCTGTTTTAATCGATCACAAAAGAATAGAGAAAAACAAACTAAACTCTTTAGTTTTTACATACAGAAAGCCAATTGTTTTCTCTTCCACCGACGCAAACATGCTGCACTTACAGAAAGGCATGCATAACCATTTAGCTAAAAAAACGAGTTGCAGTCTACTACATAGCTATAAGACATGGACTATCTAAATGACATGGGCCAAGGAACCCAGGCCTTTCATGCTCAATCAAGACTTAGGACACCAATCTATTGAATTACTAGTTCATTGTCTCAACAAAATGACTGGGGAACACCGTTCCTTATGAGTGAATCTTCGATTGGAAGCACAACTTCAATAAGCAATTCAAATTTAAGCAGGTCTTAGTCTCAAACTTCATAGAAAGAACTTAATGAATTACAGTTCAAAGCAGAATTACAGTCCAAAAAGCTTTTATGTTCGAATCAAAGTTAGCAATGCTCTCCTGGAATTTAATCATAGATGCAAAGGATGAACTAGGACCAACACAAAGTTCTAATCATAAGACTGTTATCATTATATATATATATGAGAGTGAGGAAACATTACTCGAGAGAGGCTCTGAGAGCAGGAACAACAAGATCAGGATGAGCATCGCAGCACCAGAGCTTCGAAGTAACGAACATTTCGCTCCGATTCCCGATAATTCCACGCTCGACAGCTTGAGCCACAGCTCGACCGAGTGCCTCCTCGGTGCCGTACAGAGAAGCCGTATCGAAATGACGGTAACCAATCTCGATCGCATCGATGAAAACCGGAGTGAGAACTTCTGGTGACGGAATAGGCCAAACCGCCGTTCCAAATCCTAACGCCGGCATCTTCTCGCCGGAGTTCAAAATGACTTGTGAAATTGTAGTCTTGGTCTCCATTCCTCTCTCTATCTATCTAATGTCTAATCAGAATTGTAGTTTCTGCAGAAAATTATGGACTCAGTAGTCTATTCATATAGAAGCTGAGGAATCCACGCGTTAGTCATGAACAGAACATGCATTGGTTACCGCTTTAATATTTACTGCATTGTTTGGAAAGGTGTAGCTAAACCCCCAACTGTTTTTTTTATATTTTTGGGTAAATATTAAAAGAATTTTTGCATTATATAATTTTTTATTATCAATATCAACCATAAATAGTGTATTATTAAGGTAATTATTAAAAAAAATTATAAATAAATGAGAATTATAAAAAAAAATTATTTGTTCTTAATAAAACCAAACAAACAAACTTCATATTCATATAATAAAAATCTGATTTTTTAAAAAATTATAAAAAGACCATCTACTTTTAATATTATCTAACAAAAAAACTAAGAAATGGAGAGTTTGGACGTCTTTGATATTCAAATTTTCCAGGAACCGGTGGTAGACATCTTCCCCACTGTTGGTGTATATTTAAGCCCGTTGCCGGTAGTCGTCTATGCAAGCGTCGGTTTACATTTACAGCACCGCCAGAACCACAAAACATCCAGTTGTAAGGCATCATATTGGCGTAACGTTGTCCTCACTACAATAAGCTCGCCCACTGTCGGCACTATAACGGTGCGGCCACCGTCTTTGTATCATAACGATATCGTTGATATTAACTATTTTTTTTAATGTGCATATGTCAAAAATTGATAGGGCTATTTTGATTACACTGTCCTGATATCTTCTGGGATACACAATCAGATTGGATGGGTTAAGTGGATTACACTATCCATAATTTACACGTGTCTGATTTTGAAATGTCAATTTCGATTACGCTATCCACACCTAAAATATTTATAAATAAGTATCTCATTCTTGTAAGTTCGTGACCTTGAAAACTCACAGACACATTGGTCATGCGAATTGGAATATGTCCGAAAGTGCGGTTTTGTTCAAAGTAGATGAGTTCGTGAAAGGCGGGATGTCGGAACGAAAATCTAATTTTGTTAACGAAGTTTTATGCATAATGTACTTCATGCGCGGAAGGTAAAATATGTGTTCCGGTTGTCTGATGCCCCGAGCACACGGACATGAAGAATTTATCATCACGTTAGATTATTTGAAAACGGCCTGTATATACATATTGCGTCACTCTCATATCAACTCGTAAGCGTAGCGCATAATATTTTTAACATGACATTATTAAAACTTAATTGCAAAAGATATGATGGATCTTGTGGTAACAACTTCAAGAGAAAGCTGATACTAAAGCCAATTGCGTTCACGACTTTTACTCAAACTCTAATAGAACTAACGAAGAGGAGAAATACATGTTCGAAAAAATGAAGGAACATTGATGGATTTATCCGTCAACGTAAACACATCTGTGTTAACTAAATTTTGTACGGTATATGTAGTCTTTTTAAACTACGTGAACTAATTTATGTCTAATATTATCATAATCATCAATTGTTTTTTCGAGTACTTACACACTACTATACTTGTGTCGGTGGTAACACCACAAAACTAGTCACAATGTCAAGTTATTAGCATCTCACACCTCCGGCGCCAAATCCACACACCGACAGCGTCGTACGGCACCGCCAGTGTCTCAATTTAACAGGCCCAACATGTTAGCACGTCGGTGGTGGTTGAATTTATTGCATCCGATGTTAGTCTACATTGGCGCTTCAAAATTTAGCACCATGGTCGTTATTTAACGCCTACAGTTGTGAAATTTTCTAGTGGCGCTGTTATATTGCACCGGAAATGTATATGTTATTCGTTGACAGCTACACATAACACCATCAGTGCGATACCCACCATTAGACAGTGTGATCTATATGCGTTGGCGGTGCAGATATACGATTTTTAAAAAATAATATGCAGCCGACATTAACCAACATGTGTTCACAAACACTCATAAAAAATAAACAAACTAACATAAAATGAAACAAACATACATTTAACTAACTTAAAAGCGAAAAACATTCGGTAAAACATCCATTTAACATCAACCAAATTTAAGACATCACAACACCATGAAAATGTTCTAGTGTACTAACAACAAGTACAAATTCAATACCATTACATTTAAACAAGTACAATACAAAAAATATTAAGAGGACTCATGGGCTGGCGATTGTACGGACTCGGTTCCTTAATTGGAAAGTTCTTCAACAATATCGTCAAGATGTATTATACGGTTTATGGTTTGCAATGCCTCTATCGAGTTCCATTCTCCTAACTTCGCTACGTACACTTCATACTGAGCCGTAAATATCATATGGTTGTGAAAAAAGGGTTGAGTGTACCTGTAAATACAGAAAATATGAGTTTGTCAATCACTCAAATACATTCCGTTAACCAGATAACATTAGTGATCACCATTTTTCAGATCTGTACAGGCATAAAAAATATCGTAAGGTCTCTCTTTCACCCAACCGAAATTCTACATCACCATATATGGCATATAGGTTTCTATAACCTGCATAACCTGGATAGGATTGCGATATAACCCCACCGGCTGCACCGGAAAACTATCCTTTATATATTTATACGGCTGAAATATCACATGCAAACAAAGATCATATAAAGTAAAAATCAATTCTATACATTTGTTAATATAGAAATGCTAAGAAAAAAATATTTAAATCATTCTCCCCAAAAATATTAAAAATGCTAAAAAAAAGAATACTTAATGCCCCCTCTCCCTCGGTCAGCTTTTTAAGCAAGCAATTAAGAAGCTCTAGCATAGATGATTTATAGCCGCTGGTAACCGGAGGCCACAAACACGGGAAATGATCAAATATCCAGCAATCTAACAAAGCTTCAAATTCAGTCAGACTTAACGACGTCTTGGACGTTCCGTCTAATCCATTGTATAACCACGCAACGCGCAAGTACCCCAATATTTACTGCATAGCAAATCCAATGTTGTAAAGAAGAAAGGTAATCAAATTATACATTCTTCTGACCGGTATTTGTGAAAATAGTGCAACCTAAGATATACATCAAGTACACACGTGCATCTTGTTTGACCATATTATATGTACGGTCCGGACTACCATCACAACACCGAGATAATGAAAATGTATTCCTCAACAGTTTCAGCGCAAAACCAATACCATGTTTCTTGTCCAACTCTCTTGAATTTGAATCACTCAAATTCCCAAAAACAAAGAATAGACCGCTCATAAACCACCAAATTTAGGACTAGCCTCTATTTCAACTACAAGACCTACCACTTGGAGGCTAATAATTACGTAAATGTCATCCAATCTAATGGTCATCTCTTCGAATAATAATTAGAATGTGTTGGTCTCCTGATGCTAACGTTCGAAGAAAGCCTCACTCATGTTCATCCAACCATATGCGCCTTATTGAGATCTCAGTGACGCAAAAGTGCGTACGTCGCGTGACTGTCAATATTTACATGCGAGTGAAACACGAAAACAAGATATATTAGTGTAAAATAATCATAAAAAATAAATTAAATAAATAATTAGCATTCATTAAAGTAGGCTTTGAACAGTGATTCGTCCCTCGACTATCGCGTTTGGTGGCATATAGTCCCTGGACTTTCAAATGTCCGTTGGCAGTCCCTGGACTATCACGTTTGGATAAAGTTAGTCTAGAGGATCCTCTGATCCACCATATGCTGCCACCTGTCTCCATACTCCTCAATTTTTTGTGTCACTAGTAGTCCCTTGACTCTAGGTACCATTTTACCCTTTGACCAAAATCCTTGTTGGCAGCTCTGTTGGTGAGATGGCAAATTTTTGCTACGTGGCACCTATTAAATAAATCCTACGTGTCATTTAATCACCTAATTTATTTATTTATTTATTTTTATCTTTTAAAAGAACTCAGAATCGAGAAATTTCTACATAATCACCTAATTTGTTTTTTTAAATACAATATGCTGCATCATTTTATCATTATTTGGCTAGTTGATAAACTTATAAGTTAAAGATCTAACATCGCATCGTCTTTGATATATATTACAAACTCCATGACACATGACTAGGATCATAATAAAATAATACAATTTCTGATGAGCTTTTAATGTCAGGGAATTCTTTTGCAACAATGAATAAACCCAACCCATCAAAAATTTTCTTAATAAGTTGACTGCACAGAGACACGGAATCAAGCGAGAAGAAGAAATCCAAATTCCAGTCAAGCGAAGAAGACGACGATGGACGCCATTGACTCCGTTTTCGATCCTTTGAGAGAGTTCGCCAAAGATAGTGTACGTCTCGTAAAGAGATGCCACGAGCCAGATCGGAAAGAATTCTCTAAGGTTGTTGTTCGCGATCGGGTTCGTAGTGATGGGGTTTGTAGGCTTCTTCGTCAAGCTGATTTTTATCCCCATTAACAACATTATCGTTGGACCTGGTTAGATTGCAGATGGGAGATTGCAGAACCAGAAGAGGAAGAAGATATAGATGATAAGTGTTTCTTAGACTTTAATTTTGTAGACAATTTATTTCTGAGTTAATGAAATTTTCTTCATTTGGGTTAAAAAAAAAAGTTGACCGCACCGAACGATCTGGAAGTAAAATGCGATCCAAAAGTTAGTAAAACAACGAACATCAACATTATATTTCAACACGGTTCGTATACTAGTTGACAACTCCAAACCGAAGCCAGGGAAAAAACTGCTCCGATACTTTATTGTCATTCTGAAATGCAGAACATAACTTTTTTAAATATAAGAACTTAAACCGGGGAGAATTACGTGTAGAGTTTAGCCATGGTGTCCTTCAAGCGCCGATATCTGCACCAATAATCTCAGCTGCCTTTTTACCATCTTTGAAGAAATGCAGCGTCGGCACATATGAAATGTCCATCTTGCTTAGCGTGCCTAAAATCCCTGCCTCATTAATGTCAATCTTGGGTTGACAGAACAATCTTTTGCGATAATCCTTCTTCCAACCTCTTATGAACAACATTAGAAGTGCTCGGATAGGATTTCCCTGTACTCAAATCGCACAACTGCTTTTGACTCCTATGAAAGGATACTGGGGTTGAGGAAGAAGATGGCCCTCCTCTGGACTGTGGCGATTGAGTTCGAGAAGTACGAGGAGTCCCGTGTTTCGAAAGAGGTTGTTTGCCTACTATAGAGGTTGATATATGGGGCTTTGATGAAGAAGCAACTCCATTACTGGAAAAAAGTTGTTTGCCTAAAGCTGTTAAATTTTGAGTCTTTGATGAAGAAGCAACTCCATTAACATGCGATTCCATTCTGACAAATCACTGATACATAAAACAAAAAAAATCAAACTCAATTGATGTTTTTCATACAAAGAAAGAAGATTTAGGGTTTGTGTTTCGATTTGGGTATAGATTTAGGATTTAGATTAGAGTTTGATTTGGGGATTTGTTGTAGAACAAGGGAGAGAGGGGATGAGAAAGTCGAGGGATTGGAATTCGAAAATAGTGAAATCTGTTCAGGTTTGTAGAAAATCTAGGGTTAGATTTGGTTTAATTATTATAATAAATTAAATTAAATTAATTAAAACGAAAAATGTAACAATGTAACGCACGGATTGATATTGTTATAAATGAATTTCGGGAAAAATATTACACGTATGCATAGTAATGCCACATGGACAAATTGATTTAATTTTAAATGCCAACCTGGAAATTGAAGGGGTAGGTGGGTCATTTAATATCTCGGACTAAGTTTGGAGTTTGACCTAAAGACAAGGGACTACTGGTGACACAAAAAACTGAGGAGTATGGGGACAGGTGGCAGCATCTGGTGGATCAGAGGATCCTCTGGACTAACTTTATCCAAACGCGATAGTCCAGGGACTGTCAACGGACATTTGAAAGTCCAGGGACTATCTGCCAGCAAACGCGATAGTTGAGGGACGAATCACTGTTCAAAGCCCATTAAAGTATGTTAAAACTCACTTTTCCACAAAAAGTGTTGTACTCCTCGTGTTGTGTGTACTTTGAAACTAATGCAAAACTGTTTTGCGTCAGAATCAACCTTTTGAGACGGTCAGAATGGTCGAGATGCTGGAGTTTACTATCTGATGCTTCTGCGGAACAAGAGGAGACGACGGATGTGTTTGGGCCCGAACCCTAGGATTTTCACTAATATCGGAATCTGTATCCGACAGAGAACTTCTGACGTTAGGATATGCGAGATCAGTGAGAACAAATTTCCCTCTAACAATATCATACTTATGGTGGCACGTGGATCGCGACATGTGGTGCGAACCTTGACGCGCGTCCAAATGAGAACCTGCTTGTATTTCATCATTACGCCTTCTTTTTTGAAGCGTTTTACCGGCCTCAATCAGCCGAGCATTATCATTTCGGGCCTTAGTTCTTATCTTCGTCCTGCTAGTTTGATTCTTGGAACAAAAAAAATTAAACACATCTCAGACACAGATAATGAACACATATACGACACTGCGAATAAAATAGAATAACGTGTATCTACACTAACATCGTAAAAGAACCATACTGCCAACATTGGACAGGTACACTTTCAGTCAGTAAAACAACCGCTGCCGGTTGAAAATGGACAACCAGTTTCACCGTCCAACATTGGCGGTGTCGTGCATGCACATTGTCAGCATAGATGCATCGCACCGCTAGTGGCACTGGAAACTAGAAACTCGAATTCGAGCAGTTCTTCGATAAATACCTAAAAAATTATTCTAAATCAACAAAAAATAACCTATATAACAACAAATTAACCACACAAACACTTATATTTCATGCAAACTCTATTATTACACTAGAACTAAGTAATATTGACACCTAAATCAAAACCTACTATAACAAAATATAAAAACTCAAATTAAACTTTGAAAAACTAGATATAGACTTATTCTTTCCCTTTTCTGATCGGTTATTTGTAACTTTTTAGAGAAAATCGGTATTCGAAGTGTTTAGAGATAGAGTTAGGATTTTGGGTGTTCTTTGAGTTTGGTTGGAATAGATGAAGAGGACCAGACGTACAGATTTGTTTTAAAAAAAATGAATAAACTTAAAACATGGATAGATAAACTTAAAGTTTTTTGCTAAGAAATTTGGTTAATATAACATGAAAATTGGATGGACTTAGATTTTAACTACTTAAAGGTAGGTGGAAAATGTTTTCCCAAATTCTTAAAGCATATGCTATTGTAATCTTTCATATATATATAATATTAGCATTTTATTATTATTCATATGATATATTTTCTGTGGTTTTCTATTGTATATGGATATTTTTTATAAACATTATGTTATATGAGTAAAATTATATACAGAGGTTATTTTGTTATAACATTAAATATTTTTTTCGAAGAAGACCCGAAGCCGCTATTCGACGAGTGCGCACAGGTTAAACCCTCAATATGACACAATAGCCTACAAACCAATGTCATAAAGGAAACCACACAAGGTGACATTCTCAGTCAAGAAAGCGTTTGTAGAGGGACTCGAACTCATGACCTTTGATCGCAAGCATGCCTTACCCCACCAACTTGGTTATCCTTTTTGGAACCATTAAATATTCTCTTATCTTTAGTGATGGTGGTTTATTGGACCATAAATTATCATTTAAACATGAATTTTTCAAGGTGCATTAGTTATATAAATCACATCTCTTTAACCTTTTACGTTTAATTTTTTATCTTATTTAATTTTTTAATATGTGAAATTAAAACCAACGCAATAAAAACGAGAATGATATAAAAACATTATAATAAATTTTCATTAACTTCTGTTCTTTAATGATATGAAATACAAATTAGTGTGACTTAAAATAATCTTTGTCTATTTAGATTTTGAAACAAGTCGGCACATAGTCAATTTAAAACTTTATAATATAATTAATTAATCAATTAAAAATATAAATTCATTCAATAAATTTAATAAATATGATAAATATCTATCACAATTTTAAAAAAATTGTTGTAAAAATATTTTTAATGAAAATATCAGACATGAATCATCATTGTTAGTACATAATATTATTTATGGTAATCAAACGGTTATAATTTTGTTGTATGAGATACAACCCCAAAATTAATAAGACTGTAAAAAATTATATTACCAGATGGAATAATTTTTAAATATTTTTAAAAATTATATTTGAAAAATTATCATGAAGATCCAAACTTATTTTTATAAACGAAAATAAATAATTAGAAATCATAAATTCAATTCAAAAATCAATGCAAAATCTTAGATTATTTTCATATTTGGTGTTACGTGTTTGTTATATTTGAACAATAAACTAAACATACATAAATATTTTCTGTTATATGAATTCTTTGCTAAATTGTGGAATGAACATACTTACCTAAAGATACTATTGAGTATTCGTGTTTTTTTA